>CM053762.1:33424371-33454506 GCA_028658305.1 Pachyuromys duprasi
TGTATCCATTCCTCAACTGAGGGACATCTGGGTTGTTTCCAGGTTCTGGCTATTACAAATAAAGCAGCCACGAACATGGTTGAGCAAATGTCCTTGTTGTGTACTTGCGCATCTTTTGGATATATGCCTAAGAGTGGTATAGCTGGGTTGGGAGGATTTGTTTAAGCTAGGTAATTGTATTTTTTTCCCAGTAACTTATGTATACTATACATATTTTATGTAGATAGCTAATGAGTTTTTCAGTCATCCTTACTATTATTTAATCCCCCTTCCTCTTTCTTCTGTATTTAGCTCCTTTCCCTTCCTAATTAGAGCTTCCATTTTCTCCTTAGATCACTTGTTCTGTGATATTCTCCTCTATATTGCTGCCCACCCTCATGCAGTGGTCCCTTTTTATTTTTATTTTTAATTTCTGCAATTACTCTAGGTTGTGTACTTGCTTCTGAGGATTTGGAAAGAGAAGCCTCAGGTGAGAAAAAAAAGATAATGCTAAATATTTGTCCTTATACCCACAGATAAATGTAGCTTTCACTCCTTATCAAGAAAATTTCTATTTGCAGCAACCAAAGGCGATTTCAGAAAACCATAATGAATCAAAATGCAGAGTGTGGTGCTCAGTCCCAACTGATGAGCTATAACACAACTACCGCACCTAAGGATCAGGAACTAATTCAGAAGAAGGAATGGAAGGTCCAAAGGAAGAGCGTTTGCTGTGAGATTTTTGTCTCTTAGTAACATTGGAAGCTACAAACGTAAAAATCTCACCAACATGCCTGCCGGAACATGGGCTGAACAAGGGCCACAATGCACAGCCTAATGTGGACAGAGGAAAGCACAAGAGGTCTCGAACCCAAACAGTGAACCACAGGTAACTAAAGGAGGCTGAGAACTGGAGAAATAGTCCTCCCCAGAGAAGGGCACACTAATTAGTTATCTAATACCAAGTGGTCAACACTGAGACAATACATACAAGTAACATTATAAAGAGTGAGCAGGTTCTATTTACGTATTAATAGATATGCATAAATATATACCTATGCATGTATCTAACAACAATTAGCAAAAAAGGGCATGAATTTAAGAGAGCAAGCAAGGGTATATGGAGGAGTTGAAGGGAGGAATGGAAGGGAGAAATGATGTAATTATATTATAACCTCAAAAATTCACAATAATTAAAATTTCAGGATGATACATATTACATATATTTATTTTTATCAAGATCTATCTATTTGATCTATCTATCTGTATGTATGTATGTATGTATGTATGTATGTATGTATCTATCTATCTATCTATCTATCTATCTATCTATCTATCTATCTATCTATCTATGTATCTCTCTATCTATCTATCTGATCTATCTACGTAGGAAAAACAACTTGCAATAGTGTGGCAATTCTTTCCTGACAATTACTGAATTAGTATTGAGACATCATTACATGACCTGTTGTTCTCTCTTCATGTGGCACAGTCTGTTGATTTCGGCAAATGTACAGCATGTTTCATCATGAAAGTATTACACAGAGTACTCTCACTGTCTTACATACCCATTGGGCTCTGTCTGCTCATGTTTATCCCAGACTCTGGCAATCACTCATCCTTTTACAGTGCGCATAGATTTTCCTTTCACAGAGGATCCCAGAACTACTACTCTCTTTCTTTCTGGAGTCTTTTCACACTGACTTCGTTCACTTTGTAATACACGTTGATATTCCATTCACACCTTTCATGTCCCAAGGCTTCATTTTTCCTATGGTTGAAGGTTACCCTAATGTCTGGATATTCTAATTTATTTTCTTGTTTGCTTATGAAGGGACATCTTGGTGTCTCCTGAGTTTTGGCAGTTAGGGATAAAGCTGCTATAAACAACCACGTGCAGAGTTTTATGTGGACACACATTTTCAGTTAACTTGGGAAAATACCAAGGAGTCTGAGATTTCTGGATCAGCTTTGGAAGAAATACACAAACTGTTTTTTTTTTTTTTTTGACATGGCTGTGTCATTTTGAATTTTCATCATCTTTGAATGACATTCCTATTAGTCCAAATTCCCAAGAGATTGTTTAGGATTCTGGCTATTTTACCATGTTTGTAGTAATATCTTGCTGTTAGTTTACTGTTTAATTATATGATTTCTTATGACATTTAACATATTTTGAAATGCTTATTTTCCATCTGTATATTTTCTTTGGTGAGGTGTCTGTTGAGACACTTTGTTCAAAAGTGAACACTGAAAATTTATTAAACACAAATAATAACCAACATAGGAATCACAAAGAAAAATATATTTATAATTATTTTGAACATAAGACCATTGTCACTTGTGTATTTTCTTTCTTCAAATTTTTTATTTTTGTTTAAATGCATACTTTATGTGATAATTACATACCATTTGATTTTTTACTTAAAAAATTAAGAATTTCATACATTAATATGTGTTCTGACCAAAAGCCAACTTCCCTCCCTTCCCCTCAACTGTATCCTTTATAGAGCACCTACCACTTTTTCCTCCTAACTTTTTGTACTCTTTGAAAATTCACAGAGTCTACTTATTGCTGACAGTACCTGCCTAGGTGTTGGTCAGTATATTCTAACACAGGAAGCCTGCCGAAGGTTCCTCTGAGGAAAACTGACTCTTCCCAAAAATAAATCTCTAAAACCTCCTGAACTAGGAGTGGGGCTTCATGAACCCTTCCCCATCCATGCTGAGATTTCGGCTGGCTTCATCTGGTACAGGGCTTCTGTGTGCAGTCCCTATCCCTGTGAATGCCTATGTGCAAAAGCATCACCATGTTTAGAAAGCAGTCCTCTACACATCTGGCTCTTGGATTCTTTGTGACTCCTCCTTTATGATGATTTCTGAGGCTTGAAGGTGAGGATGAACTGTATATGCCTCATTTAGAGCTGAGAATCCCGTATAGTCTTATTCTTTTTATTTGCTTAATTATGACTTTCTCTATTAATCTCTGATGATAGTTAAGAAGGGAACCAATATATGGTTATGAATGTAAGTATTAAGCAGACCATCTATATGTCCATTTAGCAGAAGAGCAGTAGGTCTTACCCCAGACCTACGATCTGCTTAGCCTTGGGTTCTTGTCTCATGTTAACAGTACCAGACACAAATTTTGTTTTGTGGAGTGGGGCTTAAATTTAACCAATTTAAGCAATTGGTTTCTGTCTAAATGTTTCTGCAGAAATGGGTCTATCTTGCCATACTGGTTGTTATTGCAGTGGGAAAGGTTCAAAGCTGAGGAAAACTGTTGATTACTGTACTTTCTGTGTAGCTTGCATAGTACCTTCTGGAGCGATGAAACACTAGCCAATATGGGTAAAGATTCTTTGGTCAGAGTACAAAAAGTTAGGAGGAAAAAGTGGTAGGTGCTCTATAAAGGATACAGTTGAGGGGAAGGGAGGGAAGTTGGCTTTGGTCAGAACACATATTAATGTATGAAATTCTTAAAAATTTTTAAGTAAAAAATCAAATGGTATGCAATACCAGCTTGATTTCTCCATGCCTTTTACATCAAGTATATGTTATCTTGAGTACTTGGATTCTACTATCAAGTTCAGGAGGTACAGTGCAATGGCAATAGCCTCTATTGGCTTTCAGGGAATAGGGTTATAGGACATACTGCCTAACTTCTCAAAGAGAAGTAACCCACACCTAGCAGTGGAATTTTGTTTGATATCCTATAGCTTCTGGCATTTCCCCCATGTCTGGTGGTGAAAGGACTGGATTCAAATTCCTTTTGTGACTGTATGTATTTTAGAAGTTTTCTACAATTTTTTTTTGTAATTGAATCTTTTTTATTTTAATTTTTAAATATTAATTACAGTTTATTCACTTTGTACCGCAGCTGAAGCCCCCTCTCTCATTCCCTCCCAATCCCTTTCTCCTTCCTTCATCTCCTTTCATGTCCCTCTCCAAGTTCACTGAGAAGGGGAGGCCCTTAATTAAAATAAACATGTTCCTACCCTGGCAATAGGCAAAGAGACAACTTGGTGGTTTTGATATTATATCGATGGGGGGAAGATCGGATGGCAGTCCGTTTTTTTTTAACATTTTTATTTTATATTAATCACAGGTTATGGACTTTGTATCCCAGCTATAGCCCCCTCCCACATTCCCTCCCTATACCCCTTATCCCTCTCTCATCTCCTCCTTGCTCCTTTCCAAGTCCACAAATAGGGGAGGACCTCCTCCCCTTCCATCTAACATCAGGTCTCTTCAGGACTGGCTGCAATGTCCTCTTCTGTGGCCTAGCAAGGCTGCTCCCCCCTCCGGGGCGGGGGGCAAAGAGCCAGCCATTGAGTTCATGTCCGAAATAGTCCCTGTTCCCCTTACTAGGGTACCCATTTGGATATTGAGCTACCATTTGCTACATTCAAGCAGGGGTTCTAGGTTATATCCATACATGGTCCTTGGTTGGAGAAACAGTCTCACATAGGAGAAAACAAGTAGCAAGACAAGAGCCTACCACAGAGGGCCTTGGAAAGACTCTACCTAGCAGTGTATAAAAGCAAATATTAAAACACATAATCAACCCTTTGGCAGAGTGCAGGAATCATATGAAAGAAGGGGGAGTTAGTATGACCTGAAGAGGACAGGAGCTCTGCAAGGACCAAATATATCAGGGTCTTTTATGAGACAGTTTTCTACAATCTTAAGTTTGCATGTTTTTAAGCTCTTTGGTGTTAACCCTTTACAGTGCCAATTCCCCACCCTGCTCTTCCATTCCCCATTATACCTTCTCTTCCAAATTCTTCCTTTTTCAAACTTCATATCATTTATGTTCTACTATCAGCTTCCACTAAAACCCATACCCCAGCACCTGTCTAGTTTTCTGATTTCTCCAGGCACTCAAGTTTAAACACACAGACACAGACACAGACACAGACACAGACACAGACACACACACACAGACACACACACACACACACACACACACACACACACACACACACACACACACACTCAATGCCAGGATCCTCATACTGAGGAGAACAAATACCTTTGTCTTTCCGGTTCCGAGCTATCTCACTCAGAATCATTATCTTTAGCTCCATCCATTTACCTGCAATTTTCACTTTAATTTTTCTTTATGAATAAATGCAATCCCATTTTGAATATATTCCATATTTTCATTTGACCGACTGCTAGGTTGTTTCTATTTCCTGTCGGGGAAAATAGCAATAAACATGGATGAGCAAGTATCTCTGTAGTAGAATGAAGGGCTCTTTGGAAATATGTCCAAGAAGGAAATAGCTGGATCGTATGGAAGATTGACTTTTACTTTTTTGAGAACCTTCACACCAATTTCCGTAGTTCCTTACCAGTTTGCAATTCTATCAGTAGTGAATGAATTTTTAGATTCAATAGTTTAAGCTGAAAACCGCATATAATTGTGTGTGTGTGTATATGTTTGAAAACTTGTCTTTTCTCTCTGTTCTTTTTAAAATACATAGTAAGTTGTTGTGAACTGTAACCATGTCAGACTACAGGGCATTCGAGTTCTTTCCTCCTGTTCAACTATATTTCAATACCCATTATTTACCTTTCTATTTCTTTCCCCCTCTCTCTTTTCTTACTTAGTGATAAGTATTAAATTGTTCACATCTTTGATATTAGCCATTTTGATTTCAGGATATGAGTGAAAACATGTGGTATTTGTCTTTCTGTATCTTGCTTATATTACTTGTCATAATTTCTTCCATTCATACATGTTGCTACAAATGACAGTATGTCATTATTATTAAGGGTGAATAATAACCCATTGGGAATCCATGCCATATTTTAATTATCCATTCATGCTCTGAAATACACCTTAGTTGATTTTGTATCTCAACTAGTGCAAAGCCAATAAATATCAAATACAAATATCTCTTTTTATAGGATTTTATTTCATGATGACTTAATAGCAGTAGGATAAGTAGCTCATATTTTTTTTGAGGAATATCCATATTGTTTTCCATAATGACCCTCCCAATTTTCATTCTCACCAATAGCATAAAAGCATTTTTCTTTCTCCTCATCCTTGCCAATATTTATTGTTGTTGTTTTGTGTTTTTAATTACAGTCATTCTGAGGAGTTTTGATTTGTGTTATCTTGATTAATGATGAAAACTTCATCATATGATTATTAGTCAATTATATTTCTGCATTTGAAAAATGTATATCCAGACAAGCAACATGTTTTTAAATTGGGTTTGTGGTGTTTTGTACAACAGGAAGTTCTGAATTTGTAAATATATGGAGGCATTTGACATTTGGCTATTTCTACCAGGAGCCTCAGTCCATTTGCTTGTACAACTCACCTTTTCCTCTGTTCATAATTTACTCACTTAACTTCAAAACATGGGCATTCAGTGTTATAACTTTACTGTCAGGTGTCTATGGGTTGTAAGGGACATCCCAAGTTCATTATCTATATGAATGAAAACATAACAAACATAAATAGCTCTCACGTTCGTTCTCTAGAAATAAAATTGCTTTAAATTATAGGAAATAAATGAAAACAAAATGAAACAAAAAAACAAAAAAGTCTGGCCAGAGCAACACATTTAGATTGAAGTACATAGGTAGAGCTGACCATTTGCAGTCTTTCATATCTTCCCTGTCAGTGTTGGTGTCCCTCTCCAGCAAGCTCAAGATGGAAAGGATGCTATCTAAATCTTCAGGTTCGTGTAGTATACCTTAATGATTCTAAGGAAGATTTTTTTCTCCTGATAGTTTCAGCAAATATCTCAACTCTGCTATTAGTAGCTGTACCTTAGGTCATATTCCTGTTCTTGAGTACATTAAAGACGGTCTGATTGACATGTGTGGGAAAGGTCTATGGAGACATTGGAGGGCAATAGTCTTAATGGAATTATGTAGGAGAAGAATTTGCACAAAAGAACATTGACTTTGACAAGTAAAATGTTTATGTATATTACTAGTTGTTCTTGTGATTTTTCTTTTGGAGCCTCTTTAAGGGTCACTACAAGATAAAAGAATGATAAACCCTCCCATATTCCCATTTATTCTTCCCTGAAGAAAATATGAACTATTGAACCAATAGAGCCACACCCTGTGGTTCAGGCAGAGCTGTGGCTGCTTTTTCTTCCTACCTTTCTCCCTGTTTCTATCCCATTCCATCCCTCTAAATTCCCATCTATGAGTACAGAGGGTACTTATGAATTACTGGGAGACCAAACTACCTGTGGATGAATCAAACGCAGAGTTCTTTGAAGTATTTGAAGATCAGTCCAAGCTGGTCAATGGTATGCATTTTCAGTTCTCTCAGACACACGAGTGACTTCTCCATAAATCTCAGTATATTTTCTTCATCTAACACATCCGGAAGAAGTGAGGGTGCATAGGACTGAGGTGTATGCTGACTAGCTGTACTTTCAGAGAATGAAGGAGGAGGGAGGGGAGCCATGGAGGGCAGAAGGGAGGGTGAAAGAAACAGTGAGGTGACTGAGAGGAGAGAGACACACTCTCTCTCTCTCACACACAGAGTTTGGTCTTGGCAGACAGGAACTGGCCTTGAGTTTTCACAGACCTTGTTGCTAGGAGTTGGTTTGGCACTCACAGTTCCATCTTGGCAACTCAAGGGGCCACATTAGCGGTCCTAAAATTATATATTAAAAAAAAATGGTTGCAAAGAAAAAGTTGAAAAACACTTGATTATTCCCAAGTTGGACCAGGTCTGACATACTCTACATTGCACTATCCAAACGCCTGTAAATACAGTCAAAAACCTAAATGAACTCTCTGGATTTTGCGGCTAATCTGAGAGAAAGCAATTGGAGGAGACAAACAGTAGAGCTGTGAAGTCAGTTATATTTGCCTTGTTGTTTTTCAGGGCATAACTTGGCTGTTGCCTTTTGAAACTGTGGGCAGCTGTGATCACTGGAAGAGGCTGGCATTTCACTGGGGGCATTGGCTTTCAGTACTTTTGAGGGGGAGCAGGTGCCTGCCCTTCCTAAGGAATTCGTACACAGTCATGACTAGGGGAGAGAACTCCTGAGGCCTTACCCCATCCCTAGGACATACAGACAACTGTGTCTGGGCATAGATTTTTTTTTCCTCCGTAGTGTAGCCTCTTGTAAGTGGTCCACACTCCTTACATAAATAGCTTCTCATCAGTGCTTAAATACATAAACCCAATTAAATACATTGACTTGCCAAGCTACATTTGGCTGGAGAAACTTGTTTTAGTTTCCGGTGCCTTGTCTAGGGGGAATAGACAATTGTCCAAATTACCTCAAAAACAAACAAACCTCACACAATATTTGCAAGTGGGAAAGCCTAGTATTTATGTTTTCTTGACAATAACAGTTAGTGAAAAAAGAGACATGGGAAGGTGTATTGGAGGACTTGGAAGGAGGAAAGGGAAAGGGAGGGAGTGTTGTAATTATATTACAATCTCAAAAATAAAAAGAAAGGACATAGATAATAAATAAACACATATTATGAAAAGTCAAATTATGTAAAAGGTCTTAAATTGAAAATTATGATTCTATTTTATTTCCTTCACAACATTCTCTCACTGACAGTAACTACCGTTAAAATATTAGAGAATTTATTCGTTAAAATTGCCTTTCATTTTTTACATCTATATCCATAATTTTAGTTTGTGTATGTGTGTTAATTTATTCTCTTTCAAATTGTCAAATTGTTTTCCTACTATTACAAGCAAAATTATGAGGTGTACTGTGATTTAACAGTTTGGTAGGCATAGCCAAAGTCTAAATTTTTTTCTCTAATTTTGGTTGCAACAAAAATAAATTTCTGTGTAAGCATAGTCTTTTTTTTTTTTTAGGAGACTAGTTCCACCATCTCCTTCTTGAACATATAAATTCACAATGATCAATAATTTATATAAAAGGTACAATTATTTTGTAAATTTTTATTTATTAAAGAATTTATGTTTTGAGAGACTCTCACTCAATAGCCATGACTTGCCTAGAACCCCCTTTGTACACTAGTTTGGCCTTGAGCTCACAGAGATTTACCTGTCTCTGGATTAAAGTATGAGCCTGATGCCTTGTATTAAATTGCTGTATTTTTGCCATGCACATATTTTCCCATACATTTTGAATCATAATAGAAGAAAAAAACCTTCACATGGTTATTTATGCACAGGCATGTCCATACATATATTTTTAATGACAGCAAATAATAACTTACTTTCTACATGAGCATACATATATACATACATTTATATGCACACACATATTTCACATTTCAGTATATAATCAGAGTTATTTCAGATGATGTTTTATTGAAAGCTATTTAAATTCCTCTCCTTATTTCCTCATATCTGTTTTTTTTTGTCAGATAATTGCCACGTGCAATACTTACTCTGTTTCTGAGATGATTAGGCATGTTTTATGACACAAATTACTTTTCAAACAAATTACTCCTTAAGAGTAACTTAGAATTGTGTTTACTAACATTAAGAAGCCTTACAGTGGCCTACCTGGTGTTCATTGTTAAAAAGGACAATGGGCATTCAAACAGTTTTTTGTAAGGAATAATTCTATTTATTTTGTGACACTTTTTCTATTAATTTAAAAAACCAGTGAAAGCCTGAAAACACTGGGAAGTGTGAAAATAAGCCCTAATTTTGAGTTTTCAAAATGCTCCGGGGAAGGACTTTTTGTTGATAATTGCAACTGCTTTGTGAGAGGCTTGAGGAGCCTATGTGTGTCTGGATTAAGTATGTGTTCATTTGGAGGACAGCAAATCTTTCTTACTGTCCCTCACACTCTGCTCGACAAGTCTCATCAATCAATACCAGAGCAAAGACTGCCTGGCTCAGAAAAACAGCTCTATAATACTTGTTCATTAGACATATTCTAAAATCATAAGAGTGATTAACCCTTTCCCCTGAAAATTAGCGCTTAGAAGTCTAAAAATTAGTTTGCAGAAAAATACGTAAAATAAGAAATGCCGTATGGTAACAGGGGTTTTGTATCATTTGTACACTTATTAAAATCAGTGGTGTTGTCAGTTGTCAAATGACATTTCAATAGCATTCTGATAATGCATATCTGAATCACCATTCAGTATAATTTATTTTTACTACATTATTTTTGTTTTATTTTTAACTGTACATATATGTATATCTGCATGTGAGTATGTGTATGTGGGCACAGGTGCTTACAGAGGTCAGAAAGAGGAAGCAGAACCCTGGAACTTGAGTTACAGTCAGATGTAAGCCTCTTGATACGGGTGTCGCAAACTAAACTCCGGGTCCTAGGCAAGAGCAGTACACAGTCTTAACTGCTGCACTATTTATCCAGAACCCATAGAGCCATTGGTAATTGAGGCTCCTTCCCTATTACCTATTTTTGGATTCATGAAAACTGTAAAGCTCCATATTCTCCATAGGATTTTCTGCTCACAGTTCTTCTTAGCTAGCACTCTGAGTTATATGAGCTTTTATTTCGTGTATGTGTATGTATGTGTTTGAATGTGTCTGCTTTTAGATATTGACCATTATTTAGGAGTAATTGTTTATTACTAAAAGGTGTGATACGTGCTTTATGTATATTGCTTTTCAGTCTTCACATAAATTCTGTTTGGTAGACGGTCTAATATATATTACAATATTATATTGGTGGTTAGCTATTTCTTATTTTTTATCTTTTTAATTTTATTTATTACAATTTATTTATTTTGTATCCCAGCCGTAGACCTCTCCTTTGTCCCCTCCCAATCCTACCTTCTCTCCCTCTTCTCCTTTCATGCCCCTCCCTCAATCCCCTGATAAAGACTTTCCATCTGACCCTAGCCTATCAGGTGTCATCAAGACTGGCTTCATTGTCTTCCTCTGTGGCCTGGTAAGGCTGCTCCCCTCTCAGGGGGAAGTGATCAAAGGGCCAGCCCCTAAGTTCATGTCATAAACAGCTCCTGTTCCCCTTACTAGGGACCGGATGAGGTTGGCCATAGTGAAAATAAGTGACTGAGTACTTTGAAATTAGAGTTATATCGTGTTAGTTGTAGAATAAGTATAACTCTGACCTCCAACTCAAAGCCTTTGTTACTAACTTCTCAATTTTGGGTCAAATATTAAAAACAAAAACAAAAAAACCTTCTTAGGATTTTCTGCTAACTTTCACCACAAATCTTCTTCTCCTAGACATGTATTGAAGACCAGCTGTATTTGTCACCCATGATCTGAATAACATTTCAAGACATTGATAATCTCATAAACTCATGGGCGAAAGCTCTCTTCCAGAATGTCTTTATGTCCCAGAACTTGTGCAGGACTCTTTTTCCAAGGCCATGGAATATACACATATTTCTCTCACTGTTCTCAGTTTGGCCGTGAGCTGTAGCTGTGTCATTCATGGCCGATGCTCCAGTCAGTGGGATGGGACACCTTTCTTGTGAATAAATCAGGAATCCCTGATGGTGTCACAGCAGTCAGGCGAGTGATCCACAAAGAGGTAATGAAAACTTGGTTCATCCCGACTTATTCTGCCAGCCTGAATCAAACTTCTAGAGAGTCTGATGCCAGGTGGTTCATTGTCAGCACATTTACTCAGAATATAATTTGGAAAATAAGGTTTCTTTGTGGGCAAGGAGGAAAAATTACATTGAAACTCAATTCCAGGTACATTGAAATTCTTCCAAGAAGATGGGTCCTGGAGACAGGCTACCAGTACTAGTTTAAGGATCTAGGAGAGGATATGGAATGACATTAATCACACCGATAGCGTATTAGCACCCCTGGGTTCTGGTTGTGGAAGCTTGATATGCCTTGGCCCAATAGGTATGACAGATCACCAGTCTATTAATTCCTCCATTTCCAAGGTTTCTGGATGGAAGAACAGGTTTTACATGTTTTCAAAAGACAATCTTGTGTGCTTAACATTACTCCTTCCCTGGTGATCTGTTGGAACAAGGACCTTCATGCTGCCAACACATTGTTTCCATGAAAAGCCCTTCTGCCATTTGCATGATCTTAGACTTTCAGATGCCTCAGAATGCCCTCACAGTTGTCTCATACTGCGTTTCTTAGGTCTTTTGTCTTTCCTTTATAATACCTATTTTTAAAGCTCTGAAAAGCATCAATATCACAAAATTGTGAGGAAGGATGGTCATCTGAGAGGACCTCTCCAGTATGAAGGTAAAAGAAATGTAAGCAAAACCAATGAGATGGCTCTCAAGGGTTTCCAAAGTGATGTGTGCTTTATAGGGATAATATGATTTAATCTTCACAACATCTATATTTATCTATCAGATTCACCAAATCTTGGTATTATTAACATTACCCATTTCCTTTGCCACACATCACTCAAGTGAACATTCTATAATTTGCATGACAGTTCTGCTGCTGACTTTTAGTAGGGCTATTTCATATTTGGGGCTATTGAAGATTATGTAATTACAAAATTCTTGTATATATATTATATGATTACACATACATATATAATATATCAAAATATTAATTGTATATATACATATAATACATACATATATTCAGAAACCTGAACATTAGAAGTAATGAGTAGCTTGGTGAGCTGCAATACCTGTTGGGCCAGGCCATATGCATACATATATATGTGTGTATACATATATATGTGTATATATCTATGTTATAATAATTTTATGTAGATGAAATTATGAGTATTAAAATAAAACCTTAGAATTTACTTATTTATGTGTTGTGTGTATCTCTCTGTCCCTTGCCCCTGCTCCCCAAGCCTTGTGTCTTTGCCTGTGTGTGTGCCATGTCTGGCGATCAGTAGTCAAGTTTCAGGAGTTGATTCTCTTCTTCCATAATGTGCATCTCAGGAATCAACTGAGGTTGTTCACCTTGGTGGAAAATGCCTTTACTTCCTGAAACCCTCACTGCCCTTACAATAAAAATGTTAGACAAAGTACTTTTACCTGAGACTATTTGGTCAAGGAATGACATAAAATTGGACAAGTTTTGGCCAGAAGATGTTCAGAGACCTCTGACCTGCTGCATGAGCAGCAATCTTTTGTAGAGTAGCAGAGACACAACACGGAAACAGAGCAAATCTTCTATAGCTAGTATCTGTCTTATTTAACCTGAAATACTGAGATACCTCATTTGGACAGGCTCTTATCAAGTGGCTGCCTGTGAGCAACCAAACTCAGCTATGTGTATCTGCTGATTTTTTTTATCCTTATTTCTCTGTGTGCATGTGTCATCATGTGTGAGTATATACTCAGTATACACAGGTGTATACAAGAGGCCAGAGGTTGACTTCAGGTGCCTTCTTGAATTGCTCTCCACATTTTAAAAATAAAATAAACATTTAATATTTTCATATGTATTTCATACCAGTATCCAATGTACTTTGCTCATACCATGTGTCATGAGGCACTATCCCTTGGGAGATGTGAACAAATGTCTACTCACACCATCTAGGAAAGTGATGATAGGCCAACATAAGGATACCACCAGAGAACTTTGTGAACCAATGAGTCTTATTGGCAATGCTTGTAGGAATATTTCCAGGAGCAAAGACGACATAGAGACAGCTGCACTGTTAATAAGCCCGCTCCAGAATGAGTGACAGCCGTTAAATCTGGATACATGGAGCATACCGCACAGTCTTCAGGGTATTGTACAGGTTGGATACAGTCTCTTCAGGACACCTCAGGTGGCCTGAGCCTTGTCCAGTCGCTAAGCTGATCTATGCTTTTCACAGGGGACTTGGACTGTTTCTTTTTCTTTGTTTCTTTGTTTCTTTGTTTGTTTGTTTCTTTGTTTGTTTGTTTCTTTCCTCTCTCTCTCTCTCTCTCTCTCTCTCTCTCTCTCTTTCTCTCTCTCTCTCTCTCTTTTTCTTTCTTTCATGATTCTACTGGTCTGAAGGTAGGTATTCTA
Source organism: Pachyuromys duprasi (assembly GCA_028658305.1). Lineage (NCBI taxonomy): Eukaryota > Metazoa > Chordata > Mammalia > Rodentia > Muridae > Pachyuromys > Pachyuromys duprasi. Next base: position 33,438,233 of record CM053762.1, read on the forward strand.
GGCAGCTCAGTTTTTCTAAGAATGTCTCTCAGTAGTCTTCACTGCTTGTATATACTAGGGTACAGAGTGATATAGTGTATCTGGTTAGTTTCAGGGTCTTCCTGAGATTAACAAGCTTTCCTGGGAGGGGAAATGTTTTTACCTCCTCATAGAACATTTTTATTTTAAGGAGCTTCTCTCTAACTTGGAGATTTCGCTTCAGAGAAAAATCTGCACAAAACCTCGCGCTCCTCTGCTCTCCCCCCTCACTCCTCCCAGATACCCTACAATAATGTCTACCTCCTCCATAATTTCATGTCTTCTTTTTTTTTAATAACTCAGCGAGTCTGAGTAAGTACACGGCTATAGAGACATCCGCTGGAGCACAGTGAACCTATCGTAGGTTACATCCCTGAAGACAACCCATGCTCCCTCCTGTAGTGGATGTCAATTGCTCCTCTTACACCCCTGCTGGATTGCTCCTGGCTTGATCGGCTGCAGGTCCTGTGCAGGAAGCCACAGCTGCACTTAGTTCTTGTGGGTAATGGCCTTGCTATGTTCAAACGACAATTTGTCCCCGACCTCTTGCTTTTATATAGTTTTGTTCCTTTCTTTCTGATGGTCCTTGAGACTTGACAGCAGAGGGATACAGATGTCCTGTTTAGGGCCAAGTGCTCTTTAATCATTTATTCTCTGCGTTTGGCTAGTTTCAATTTTATGTTTTGATACAGGTCTCTTCTTGGCCTCCAAGATCACTGATTTGGCTAGGTTAACTGGCTGGCCAATTAGCTCAAGGGATCTGCCTGTCTCTGCCTCCCTATGGCTAGGCTTACACTTGTGTACTGCTTTACCTGACTTTTCACAGGGGTGCAGGGAATCCAAATATAGGTCTTCATGCTTGTGTATTGAGCATTCGGCTGAGCCATCTTTCCAAACCTGATAACTTTTTGTTTAAAAAATATGTATACTAAGATATTTCTTTATTTTAGCATACTTAGGTAGGTTGTGATTTATTATGTAGTAGTCCAAAGTACATAGAAAGATAGACTCTGTTACTAGCCCCTTCATTTCTTTACCTTAATGTTGGTTTATTCCAGTAGCTGATTTGCTAGTCACCAGGAGTGCTATAACTTAGCATATATTGCTGAACACTTTTCCAAGAAGAAACAAAGCTACCAGCCTTACATAGCAGGTCAGAGTGGTCCTTACTAGCAACACTAAGCATGGCGACTCCTCTTAACCTCAGTCTTTAAATGTGTATGGTCTGCCATCCCTTTGTAGCTTTCATTTGCATTTCTTTAAGTTGTTAAGATAAGCATTCTTAAAAATGTTCAAAGGTCCCTTTTTACGTTTTCTTACATGAAGTGCCTCTCCAAGCACAACTCAAGGATTTATGATTCTGTTCATACTGCGGATTCAAACACTTTCATGGTTACATACATTGTACTGTTTTGAGATCTTTGATAACCTAAAGTTTACAGTGCTGGTTGAATCTAGTATTTTGTTGTTGTTGTTGTTTTGTTTTATCAGGCGTACTTGTCAGTATATAACATTTTAAAAGAATCTTTCTCCTCTCAGATCATGAAGATTTTACAATGTGATATCCTAGAACATTTTTCTAATTTTTTTTTTTTTTTTACTGCTGGTTTTTACTTCTGGTCATTGAAGTCGATTCTGTGTATGGTGTGAATCAGGAAACAAGCTTCTCCTTTATCTCATCGATCCTGCGCCATGTAATCAAAGATTGTCCTTCACTATTGCTTTCCGTTGGCACATTTACTATGCATCAAGTACTCGCAAATGAGTGTGTCTGTCTCTAACCTCTCTTCTCTTATCAGGTACTGAGGTAGATTTCCTAGGCTGCTATCATCTTAGCTTTAAAACCAAATATCTTCACAGTAATGTTTTATTTTTCTTTGAAAAATGTTGAAGTCCATATTCTTGAATTGTTAGAGTATGAAGATTTATGAAATATTAACAAACATACACACACACAAATACACCGACAGAGGACCACAAACCCTACTGAGAGTTTCACTGTAATTGATTTGAATTTATATACTGATTTTGCAGGAACTACATATAATACTGCTTTTAAACATGAATGTACATATCAACTTTTAAAAGATTTTTCTAATAATATTTTGTCAGGTGTATTTTTGTCCTTACCAGTTTTGTTTGCAGTTAGCTAATATTTTTGGTACATTTATTACTTATGTAAGTGTAACAAATACTTCCCAAAGTTTTAGGGGTATTTTTCAAATAAATTTGATATTTGTGTCCTGAATTTGTGCCAAATGTATGCGTTAATTCTAATTGTTTTTCTGCAGGTTCCCATGGTTGTTCTGTATAAGCCATTATATCATTTGCAAACATTGCAAATCTTTATTCCAAATTCCTTCACCATTATTAATTTAGCTGCGGTCCATTGGCTAGGCATTGTAGCATGATGTGAAGAAGAAGAGGTGACAGTGCCAAGCTTTGTGTTCTACTCAGCTCTGAGAGAAACTCTTACAATTCCCTCTTAAAAAAAAGACACAATGGTATCCATGGCTTTGTGAGAGTTAGGCCAGGGCTTTGCCCTAAACCGTATGCACCCAGTGCCCTCCTGTTAGGAGCTCTATCTTGGTTCCTTCTCTATTTTGTATCCTGCTAATTTGTGATTAATTTTGCTTGCTTGTTTTTGAGAAACATTCTCAGAAAAATTTAAATCATATATTCTTTTCATTGAAGCTATGTTCACTTTATTGACATTAATGTTTGATTATTTTTCAACCTGACCATTATTATTCTTTATTTTTACTAACTTTGACTATAATTTACATATTTTAAAACAACTTTATGCAGTGAATACATTGATGTTTTTTCAGATTCTCTTCTTGAGCTAATTCATAATGAAAATGCTTTTTTCATATTAATCATATTTACCCCATTTTAGATTCTTGCATGTTACTGAATCATATTTTTACAGTACTGTCAATATAGCAAATATGGTATTTGTTTTTTTGTTCTTGCCTCCTTCTGTAGTCTAGACTACTATTGTTGTTTTTGGTTACAGATGGTGACATGATGATGTGCATCGTTCAAAGTTGGGTTAATTAACTAACTAATTAATTCACTCTGAACCAAGGGTGCCTGGAGGATCTGTGGAGGAGGAGGATGGCACTTCAGTCATTGACTTTTGTACCTCACTGTACCTCAATCCATAACCAGCACAACTGGCCAGTAAGTGAATGCTCATCTTGGACATTCTAGCCCAGCTGGCCATATGACATCAGTTTCAACTGATACTTTCAATAACCAAAATGGTTTAATTCAGATTCTATTTCATAGTTGTGGGAGGCAAGAAAAAGCATTGTTTTTCTTAAAAGTAGTTCATTTTTATGTGGCATTCTAGTATTTTACAGATTTTAAAAATGATACCAGCATCCAATAATTGAGTGAATTAATCAGTATCTGCCCTAAGGCAGTGATAAGACATGTGACTGCTTTATATGTTTTTGGTAAGTGTGGAAGATAAGGATGAAAAATGTCCCATATTCTGAATGAATTTTATCAGGTTCACATCTGAGTTATACATTAGCAGATAGGATGCAAATGTTGGAGCTATTTCCATGTTTTACATATTGCTATATTTGATCATTTTGGTTAAAGTGAGCATATGCTAGACTTTTTTTCATCACAATTAACATCAAGTTTATAAAACAATAAATAAAAAACTGAGTAATTTATTCCTTAGCATTTCTACATGCTCTATTTTTCTTGCCTGGGTTAATAGTTAGTATAATGAATACAGGATAGTGATTTTCTATTTCTGTTGCTTTGGTAAGAACAAAAAAGGCAAATGTAGGCTAAGGAAGGAAACCATAGATGGAAATTAGGTAGAGTGCTGTAAAGAGTAGAAACTTACAAATGTTTTGAGGTCTCTAGGACAATTATATTACTTGTCTCTTATGGACTAATATGTAAAGTTGTTACAAATGTATCTTTGTTGTTTCTTATATGTTACTGTGATCATGGACATCCTATGTGGCGTATATTATAAAATCAGAGGTGGGCCTGAGTGCACAGATGTATTGTGAAGGTTAGCTGTAGTTTCAAGTCCCTATTTTAAAATTAAATTTCTAAAAACAAAAAACTACAGCTAAAGAAGCATGACAGCATCTTGATACTTATGAACTACCACAGGGTTACAGATTTCCAAAATAAAGTAAAAAATTATTTAGTTATAACCCTTTTTTCTTTGATGTCTATAAATACATACCAACTATAAGGAAAGAAGTCCTAATTTGAAGAAGTTTAAAAAATGAGCCTTGCATTTTTCAGTCATTTTGATAGTTCTTTTTTAATTTTAATTTTTTAATATTAATTACAATTTATTCACTTTATATCCCAGATGTAGCCCCTTTCCTCATTCCCTCCCAACCCCACCCTCTTTCTCTCATCTCCTCCCTTCCCCTTCTCCAAGTCCACTGATAGGGGAAATCCTCTTCCCCTTCCATCTGACCCTAGCCTATCAGGTCTCATCAGGACTGGCTGCATTGTCTTGCTTTGTAGCCTAGTAAGGCTGCTCCCCCCCTTCAGGTGGAGGTGATTAAAGAGCCAGCCACTGAGTCCATGTCAAAGACAGTCTCTGTTCTCATTTCTAGGGAACCCACTTGGAGACTGAGCTGCCATGGGCTACGTCTGTGCAGGGGTTCTAGGTACTCTCCTTGGCTGGAGTATCAGTCTCAGGAAAGACCCCCATGCCCAGATATTTTGATTCTGTTGCTCTCCCTGTGTCCCCTCCACATCTTTCTATCTCCCCCTTCTTTCCTACAATTCTTTGCACTCTGCCCAAAGTTTGGCTATGAGCCTCAGCATCTGCTTTGATACACTGCTGGGTAGAGTCTTTCAGAGGCCCTCTGTGGTAGGCTTCTGTCCTGTTTCCTGTTTTCTCTCTCTTCTGATGTCTGTCCTGTTTGCCTTTCTGAGTTTGGATTGATCATCTTACCCAGGTTCCCCTTTCTTCCTTAGCTTCTTTAGGTGTACAGATTTTAGTATGTTTATTTTATATTATATGTCTAATATCCACTTATAAGTGAGTAAATACTGTGTGTGTTTTTCTGCTTCTGGGATATCTGACTCAGAATGATCTTTTCTATATCCCACCAAATGCAAATCAAAATGACCCTGAGATTTCACCTTACACCCATCAGAATGGCTAAGATCAAAAACTCAAGTGACAATACATGCTGGAGAGGAAGTGGCGAAAGGGGAACCCTTTGCTGGTGGACATGTAACTTATTTGTACAACCACTTTGGATATCAATCTGGTGCTCTCTCAGACAATTAGGAATCGTGCTTCCTGAAGATCCAGCTATTCCACTTCTAGGCATTTTTCCAAAATGTGCTCAAGTACACAACAAGGGCATTTGCTCAACCATGATCATGACATCTTTATTTGTAATAGCCAGAACTTGGTAACAACCCAGATGTCCCTCAACTGAGGAATGGATACAGACATTGTGGCACATTACACAATAGAATACTACTCAGCAATTAAAAACAAGGAAATCATGAACTTTGCAGTTTGTTCTTTTAAAAATGAAACTGACTAATTTTCCATCAATCCAAGCCTTTTCAATCTTAACTACTTTCTCACAGAAATAGACAAATTTTCTTTTTTTAATTACTTAAGTTGCCATAAGAAACCACAGGTGTAATGTAAACAGGCAAGGAAAGAATTGAAATGTCTTAATCAACACAAATATGGAGGGTCTTTAGCATGTTTTGCATGTTTGCATGTTGTGCCCAACTCTTCCTTTAATCCCACTGCTACTTTCTCAACAAATAAGCAGCTTTTCCATGTTCAGTTTTTTTGTTGTTGTGGAAGTTAGAGACATTTAACACCAACAGACCCTTCCCAATTCATACTCTTATTAATAGGAAATCAAATTCATGGAACTATCAGATACCAAGGGTTCCTTGACACCAGAAAAGACACTGAATATTTCAAGAGTGTATAAACATCAAAGCATTCATTTTTCTTCATGGAAAGGCTTTCATTCTGCTTTCCAAGAATAAAGCAGTATGTGGACACATAAGGATATTAGCAGTCAAATATCCGGATATATTTTACCACTTGCTGCATAGCAGCAATGTATTTTCCTCCACCACCAACCTAATAAAGTACTATACTTTGTGAACCAAGTATCGACGATCATGTCTAATTAATATGGTGTTTTCCCAACTCTTTCACTCTTTGCTTGATTCAGTAGTCAACTATGAAATATGATGCATTTAATTTGTTATGTTTGCATACTCTTCTTATTGCAGAGTGGTTTATTGTTCCTTTTGTGTCTCTCATTGTTTTGACAACCTTGAAAACATCTGTCTAGCCAGGCTGAGAAATGTCCCATATTATGAATGAATTTTATCAGGTTCACATCTGAGTTTTACATACATTAGCAGATCAGATGCAGATGTTGGGGCTATTTCCATGTTTTACATATTGCTAAATTTGATCATTTTGATTAAAGTGATCATCTGCCAGACTTTTTTTCCCTGTCACAATTAACATGTAGTTTATAAAACAGTAAAGTAACACACTGAATAATTTATTCCTTAGCATCCCTACATCCTCTGTTTTTCTTGCCTGAGTTAATAATGAGTATAATTAATACAGGATTTCTATTCCTATTGCTTGAAGGACTTTGACAGCCTTTCTAGTGATTTAATCTAATGTTCATGATTTGTTTAGCTTTGTGTACTAGCCCTGCTGCATCCTAAGGATGCCTCAGATTTGCTTTGTGAAGCTGCCATTCTTTTATGCTGTAAGTGACTTTCTTAGTTCTAACTCACTTTTCAAGGATGGGTAAGTATGACAGTTTGATCTCATTCACCTATTTCAGTAATGGACATATAACTCCTAAAGCACTGACAAGACAGTGTCAACAAGATGTTTGGAACTTCTGTAAGAGGTAGTGGCAGAAGTAATTATGACTCTTTTCCAGGAAGTTCCTACTGTTTCCACTCATCAGTTACACTGTGGGTTGACCTATGTGCTGGCTCATTTTATGTTAACTCAGTACCGGGTAGAGGTCATCTGAAAGGAGCCTTGATTAAATGCTGCTATAACATCAGGCTGAAGGGAATTTTCTTAATTAGTGATTGATGTGGTAGGGCCCAGCCAGTTGTAGGGGTGCTATCTCTGGTCTGGCGGCCCTGGGTTCTATAAGAAAGCAGGCTGAGCAAGCCATGATCAACAAAACAGCAACACTCCTCTGGGTTCCTGCACTGTTTGAGGTCCTGTTCTGACTTCTTTCTATGATGAACAGTGATATGAAAGTGTAAGCCAAAAAAACCACCCTTTTTCCCCCCAAGCTGCATTGTTCATGTTTTTTCAGCACAACTATAGTGACCCCAACTACTTCAGAAATCAGTACCAGGATCCTGGGGCATCACTGTGACAGACCTGACCATATGCTTTTGGGAGGACGGTGGAAAGAGTTTGAAAACTTGGGCTAGAAACACCACTGAGTGTTCAAAGACTGGTGAGCTTTTCTGTAAGAGTTTGAGAGATAGGCCAAACCATAAACACTTCATATTTGAGTTGGAGAGAATTTCCTTAAAAAGTTAGCTTTAGAGAAGGGCATTAGGGTAGACCTTAATACAGTATGACTTATACCTTCATTGAAATAAAAAACTATATAAGGATATTGACATATAAATGTGGGAGGAAAGACCATGCTAAGATACAGGGATTAAAACATATACACCTTACAAGCCAAGCAGAGAGGCCTCAGGATAAAACTGACCTTTGATCTTGAACTTCTTGGTCTTTAGGAAGTAAGGGAATGAGTTCTTGTTCATTCTTTGCAGTATGTGGTAATTTGTTATGGTAGCCCTCATGTCTTGATTAGTTTTTGTTTTGTTTTGTTCCTGGTATCAATTTGACACAAGCTAGAAGTGTTTGAGAAGAGGGAGCCTCAATTGAAAATCCATCCCCACCTGATTGGCCTGTGAATAAGCCTCTCTGGCATTTTCTTGATTAATGCTTAAAGAAGGAAGCCGCAGTTCACCTTGAGTGGTGTCAGCCCTGGTCCGGTGGTCGTTGGTTGTACGGGAAAAAAGAGTGAGCAAGCCACATAGAGCCAGCTTGTTAAGCTATGTTTCTCCATGGCCTCTGCTTTACTTCCTGCCTCCAGGTTCCCCTGTTTAGTTCATGCCCTGACTTCCTTTAGTGATGAAGTGAGACCTGAGAGTTGTAAGCTGAATTAAACCCTTTCCTCCACAAGTTATTTTTGCTCCACAAGTATTTTATTGCAGTGAATGGAAGCTAAAGCCTCAGAAAGGAATGCAGCATTAAGCGTGGCAGTCTTGATCTGAGGATGAGGCTTTCAAGTGAGGGAAGTAGCCTATGGAATCTGCTTCAGAATCTTAAGCAGAGGGGAAGAACAGCTCTTCCATACCTTTAATTTTAGGTAACCCTTCCTAAGAAACGTTAAGTTGCGTGAATCAGTAAACTTTCTTAAGTGCTAAAATCAACTTACATTGGGTTCCCCTCCCCCCGGGATGTATCTAAGTAGAGCACCAGCTGCACATCTTAATCCCGGCCCATGCTAACCAATCACAGGTTACCTGGGCTGCAGAGAACACTAATTTCACCAGCTGAAGCAAGCGTCCAAAAGGATTACCTTGGAGTAGCTCCTGAGTTTCTGTTGGAATGGAGGAGGTAGCCTGGTGACTGTGGGTACAAGGTTTTTGGTGGCCTGAATCTTTATAGAATGGATCTTTTGTGAGACAGGGCAGGAATTTGAGTTGTAAGACTGATCATTCATGGGGGAGTGGTTAAGGTTCAATACTCAAAAAGTTCCCAGGAAAATGAGAGCTGTGCTTCAGCATCCATTCAGACAATGGCCACTCTGCTACTATCTCTTCAATTTCACCATGGTTTTGTGATTTCTGCCTTTTCATTACTTATTTCATCTCAAAGTCAAGGCAAAAGGATGAACTGAATAATTTGCAGGCCATTTGAAATTCTTAGAGGAAAATTCTTGACCTCTAGTAACACATTTTGACCTGCGTTTTTCTTACTTAATGCATCTGCCATGGCACTTTAGGGGTGAGAAATGAGAAAATTAAATGTAATCATTCACTGATAACTTATCTGTCTGTTTCAGCTTCTAGTGCTGATGAAAAGGAAGTGTATAAGTCTTGTGAATGCACACAATTTATCCCAATTACACTGATATTTTATATTCTTCATGAGAAAAAAATAAAGAATTTTAAATAAACTCTCGGAGTCAACCCTCTGAGAAGTTCTAACAACCTTTGTCTTAACCCCTTTTGGTTTGATAAATCAAAACAGCAAAACAACATTTTAAAAAGCTGATTGTAGCCGTACATAAAAAAAAAAACTATTCTGTGAATAAGAATCAATCAAACAAAAAATGTAGTGTGTTTTTGAGCTTTATTTAGAGCCGATACTGGTAGAATACATAACAAACTTGAAAGAACTCAGGATTATCTGATGTTGTTTTAAAAGCACTTCCAGGCTACTATCCTCATTTTGGCCCTTCGTGTCTGTGAAAGAAAGTGATGTGTGGATTAGATATCTTCAAGGAGGCTCCATGGTTGGAAGCACAGCTGTGTGGCTTTCTCCTGTTACTCATTTTGCCACTGTGGGGGGGGTGAAACCCTAGTTAGAAGACACTTTGGTAGCCCAGATTATCTACATGATGTTGCACGTTGCTAACTTTGTTGCAAGATTTTATTTTAGTAATTTTTAATTATTTTTGTTGTTGGTTTGAACAGTGTCCCTCTGCCTTTTAGTTAATTTGGATAAGGTTCTTTCTATCTTGTTGATTTTTCTCAAAGAACCAACTCTTGGTGTTGTTGATTCCCTGAGCTGTTCTCTTTGTTTCTAATGTATTGATTTCAGCCCTGAGTCTGATGGTTTCCGGGCTCAGCTCCTCTTGGGTGTGTCTGCTTCTCTTTTCTAGTGCTTTTTTCAGGTGAGCCATTAAGTCGCTTGCATGAGATGCCTCGAATTTCTTTATGAAGGCACTTAGTGCTGTGAACTTTCCTCTTAACACTGCTTTCATTGTGTGTTAGGGTATGTTGTACCTTCATTTTTATTGGATTAAGGGATTTCTAGGAAATTAGTGAAGCTTGCTTCTAAGTGTCTCTGTGAAGGTACTTGCAAAGAAGAGTGTCATTTTGGTCAAAGACCCGAGTGGGGAGGACCCACACTGAATGTGGGCAGCATGGTTCAACAGGATCCCTGGAGGGAATGGGCCAGCAGAAGGGGAAGCCCTGGCACAGTGGTAGTCTGTCTTCCAAGGGTGCATTCCCGGCATGCACTTGTTTCCTGTGGCTGTCCAAGTCCATACTTAGCCCCTGAACATAGACTTTCACCAGAAACTCTTCAGGGTGCCTGGGAACTCTGAGCCTCATGCTTGAGATGCATTATTTTGTTCTGAAGCCTCTGGCTTCTAAGACTGAGCAGAATCTCGGTTTCCTGGCTCTCCAGTCTGGAATCCTTCTAACTATATTCTTCATTGATAGGTGAAATAGGGCTAGAATTGAGTTGGATTCTGAGAAAGTAGGAGGAAAGTGAGGGTGCTTCCTCACCATTCAGAATCTCAGACTTAATTTTTCTTTCTAAAAGATAAAACAACTATACTCTTCAAAGATATTTGTGTGTGTGTGTGTGTGTGTGTGTGTGTGTGTGTGTGTGTATGTTTAGGCCAAAGACAACTTGCAGGAGTCAGTTCTCTCCTTCCATCAGCTGAGGTTCTGGGAATATAATTCTAGTTAGCAGGCACATTTACTTGCTACTCTGTCTTGCCCCTTTACATTTTGTAGCCACGTTAGAATATTTGTCTTTCCTCTGTCTTGAACTGTACTGCACTATCCACCAGGCCTTTCTCAGACTTATGGCCAGATGCATGGAATCCCGTCCTCCTTTCACAATTCTGCCAGTTTTCTAGCTGTTCTGAGCTTTCTTGGTCTAGGCCCTTTGCTACCTAGAGCTTGTGCTGAGGGTGTTTTTTTCTTACCTCATATTTCTCACTTCTCTCCTCTACCTTTCATGTGTCACAATTAGTGCTAATTTCTGTGGGAAGGACTCCTTAGAAGTTGCATCCCCACGCACTTCATCGCCCCTGGCATAGTCTCCTACTCATTCACACCAAGTACCTTGAGAAAAAAATTATAATATTTGTTAGTTATTTGATAATTTCAAATAATTTGACAGTGTATTTTGTTTATCTTCATCCCAATCCTTCGCCTCCACTAAGACCTATTTCTGCCTTCCTACCCCTCAACTTTCTTTATTCTTTTAATAAATAATAACTCATCATGGGCCAAGGTGAAAATTTTTCATTTTCAATTTGTAATTTTAAATTTACAGAAATGTTATAAATGCAGTAAATAGTACATTTTAAAAATCTATAGTGACTTATTGTTAATAATTCACCCAGTTTCATCATTTATATCCTCCTCTTATAAAAAATGTAAACATATGTAACATTACTTTTATCAACTATTTGATAGTAGATGGTACATATGAATCCTATATGTTTTATAATTATGGTAATGCACATTTTCTAAGAGTATGGAGCTATTGAGTTGAGTAAACAATAGTGTCAGTTCATTTCCATCTAACTGCCATTATATTTTATTAATTTTTTCTCTGATGACTTTGTAGATTCCTATTACAGTAGAGGTTATGGTCTAATCTCATTCAGTTATCTTACCTGTTTAGTCAACATTAATATAGAAAATAACAATGCTTTCCTTTAAAACAAATTTATAATCTTGAAAAGTAAAATATCTTTTTAAAAGGCTGCCCCTCCCTCTGATATTTTTTCAGTTAGACTCCTTCAGAACTATTTTAATTATTTCTTCATTGGCTACCACCAAGGCAGGTAAGGACAAATTTTGTTCATTTTTCATGTTTAACTTCAGAAAACTGGTCATAGGTCTGGAACATTATAGAAACTATGTAAAAATTTGATAACTGCCCAAAGTGACATTGATGAAATTCTCATAACTTTGAAGCCTACTTGGAATTGATATTCATCTGTATATTGCTGCACAGGATTATCTTGTTGTTCCTAGATAAATAGTGGGTCAGAATGTTGACCGGAGGCACTGAGTCCTCTCTTTCATGATCCAGAAGTAAAGCTGTTAGGGATCTCTTCTTTTATAATTCCTTCATTTTGCTCAGGTTTGGCAAACGTATTCCATCCTATTGACCCCATGGGACAAAGATTCATATTTCTCTTCATTTGCCAAAAAAGAAAAAAGACAAAACAAAACTAAAGGAACTTTTTCCTAGACAGCAATGAAAACACATTAAATGAACTGTAATTGTCTGCTAAATGTATTTCATAAACAAGCAAACCAGAGAAGAGTGTTTTCAAGCCTTTAAAATACGTGGGAAACTAAAAATAGCCTGCCAACCTTGAGCACAAAGCTGTCAAGCCAAAGACATTAAGTATTTCTGAAAAAGAATTCGGAGAAGGTTGGTGGAGAAACATTGAAATTCATTGTGAATCTCATTTTTTTCAAGAATGATGAGGCAGTTATAACATCGATGCATATTTACCCTAAATGAAAAGAATGAATGAACAAATTGTAGTCACATTGTAAGGTTCATAAGTGAGTGAGATTCTGCACATTCTGGAATATTTTTCCTTTGGTTTTCAGGATCGTTATGTGTGTTTGATTTGTCAAATAGGTATATCTTATTAGATTAATGTGGTTAATGCTAAAATATTTAGAAATAAGAATCTATGTAAAGGTGGATAGACACTGGAGAAATGTTGCTAAGTATGTCTCAAAATGTTTCTTAGAGTGTGAGGAGTTTTGAAAAACTCCCAGTTGAAAAGTATCTGCAGTAATGAACTGTTAGTCAGAGCTAAAACTGGGAAAGAAAAAAAAATAAACAAAGCAGCGACAAGAAGCTCCTCACTGAGGAATATTTTCTGCTGGGGAGTCCATTGGCATTCAGTTGTCTCATTTAATTATCCCTTATGTGATTCAACCATTATTTATGAGCCTCGTGTTCTTAAAGAGCTCTGGGCTCTGCTTGCCAATGTTATGGCATATGATGAGGCACAGCTATGCGGTAGGGGGATGTGTGTGCTAATGCATCGTCCACACTCCTGGCATGTTTTCTATCTGAACTCATCAGCTGCCAAAGGATGCAGAGCTCTCCCTTTAAAGATAAAACACTGAGTAGGGTTTTAACATTGTGTGGGCTTTGGCAGGCATCACCCACTCCTGCATTATTTAGGTAGAATACAGTCCATAAAATGTGAGCAGCCCATGTTCAATACAAATCATTTGCATGGCACTTACACTGGATTCTGATTTCATCTTTGCCACTTGCAGTGAGGAGATGGAGTCACAGAAATAGTCTGTTTTAATTAATGTAGCTGTTAAGCATAGAACCAATAGAAGCATTTCACATTTCACAGTTTTACTTTTAAGCCAAACCCATTTCCACCTCCAACCCCAGTCTGAATGAAATACTCCATTGTGGGTCTGTCTAGCTTTTGGCTGAGTTAGGGTGTTAGTAGGAAACACCAGCGTAAGAACCATTTCAGTCATTTGGAGACTGAAAAAAAAAAGGTTGGAAGGAACATAATCAATCGTGAAAAAGGTCAGCATTTGAAAAAAGCTGTTTAAAAGAAAATGAATGAGCAGTATCGATTTATAATTTACAACAAAGGTAAATGGTCATTAATGAAGACGGCAATGGATTTTATCAGCAATGGTTTAACTTGGCTTCATCTAAAGACAAAAACTCAATGTTTAGTAAACATCTTAAAGTGAAAATCAGTGTCTCTGTTCGAAGAAATTGGAGTTCAATATCTTTTAATTAAAATCCAATATTTAATAAGAATTTTCTTTTCCAAGGGGAAAGTAGATCCCAAACCAGTGAAGTCTAAATGACCGTATTCCAGGATACTTGTGAGCATAGTTCATGCATATCACTAAGCAAATGGGGAAACCTTTGACTTTGGCAGTTTAAAACAATTTCCTTTTTAATTTGAAACCCAAAATTAGAAAGAGATGACAATGATGATGTCATAGTAGAGAAAACAAATGTTCTTATTCATATTTTAAAAGAACTATGAATAACAGACACACATTTTAGTATCACAGCAATGAATCACAGCCATTATTGAGCTGAGCTAAATAAGCATCCTAAGACACAGTCTACACAGACAGAAGGAGTTTCCGCATCTATCTTCTTTTAATGAAACACTCACAGTTCAGTAGCATGAACAGAATTTACAACCTATCTATCTCCTTCGGAGGTTTGCTCTTCTCTCTTTTCACCCAGATCATCTTGAAACAAACATTTTTATTTGTCCCTGACACACATGGAATCTCTGCCACACAGGCCTTCTAGCAGCCACTAAGTTAAATTATTTTCAAGTTCAGCTAAGCAGAAACACCTTCTGAGATTTATTGATTATGTGAGTCTGTCATTGAAGTCACATGAATGGAACAACAATGACAGCACTGGATGATGTGATACTATGATCATGGAACCACAGAAGAAGCAGCCCTATGAGGTGTGTTGTTCTCTAAGAAGTTGTTAGGCAGCATGTAAGTATAAATGTTATTGACTTCAAGTGTGAGTTCTGTGCTGTGACATTTTCTGTTTCAATGGGTCATTAAGGTGAATAAGTTAAGGAACCCACACATAATTCTGGCTATTTTCAAACACTCTTTAAGTAGATCTCTGGGTTAATAATAATCTGAAATGGACATCCTATACATTCTTCTGGAGGGGCTTACTTCAAAACAGTAACTCATGAGAATACATACCATTCCCATTGCTTGTGCCTGTTATCATTAGTGTTTTCAATTACCTTATTGTGGTGGTAAACACTACTCAATCAAGAAACTATCAGTTAAAGGATTTTTGCTGATTTTATCTTTGAAATGGTTAGGGCATTATGCAATGTATATAGAGTAACTGTTACTGTTAATATACCAAAAGGATTTTTTCTTATGTATCTACTCCCTTGAAATCTTTTTTGAAAAATAATGTGTAATTTAAAATATCATTATTTAGATTTTAAAACAAGTTCTTATTTTTTGCATTTTATTAAAGTATTTAATATGATTATTGAACATAGATATGCACTGAGAAAATCAATAATTCAGAAGCGATTGATAGGAAATTTCAGCATTATACATCTATTCAAATAGTACATTTTTACAGCCACTCCTGATGAGAACTAATAGACTAGGATCAGAAGGAAGGAAAAGAAGACCTCCCCTATCAGTGGACTTGGGGAGGGGCATGTGTGGAGAAAGGAAAGGAAGGGAAGAGTTGGAAGGGGAGGGAGGAGGGAGCTACCAGGGGGACACAAAGTGAATGAAGTGTAAATAATAAAAATTAAAAAAACTTTTATTTAAAATAGATTCTTGGATCCAAGATGGCTGCCAGGAGAGAACACTGTGTCTGAGGAGTAGGAGAGCAGAAACAACGCAGCGACCAGGAGACTGAACTCTGGGACCTAAAACGCCAGCATTGTGAGTGCCAGGTGAGCGGAACTCCTACGGTGAGAAAATCAAGTGGGAAAACCCTAGAGACACCCAGTTATTACCTGGAGAAATTTCCCGCTGACCAGCGGTGCACAGCTCTGATCTGAAAGAGCAGCCACGCTGGGCACCCGCACCCGCCATTGTAGACTGGATCACACAGTCTAGCGGGCAGTCTCAGGAGGAACCGGGTGCTGTTTTCACTGAACTGTGCCCTACGAGCGCACACTGCACCCGGGTAGTGCTTCAACCCACGGGTGTGCAGCGGGCGCAAACTGATCGCCGGAACCACTCCAGACTGAGTGGATTGGAGGACCCCGTTTTGACCAGTGCGCACACTGCGGGGGCGCCCGCCGAACGCTTCCACCAGCAAAAACTCAGTGTGTGAGTCCACCTGCGGATCTTGGAGGAACCCGAGTTCTGTCTCAACCCACTGCTGAGAGGATCTTGGGACCATCTTGACCAGACAGCACACTGAGGGCGAAAACTGCATGCATCCGCCAGCAAAAACCCCAGTTCAGATGTCTGTCCACGGGCCAGACAGAGAAGGCCTCTGGCACCATTTCAGGCAGCCCTGCATACAGCGGATGCACACCAACCCAAACCCACTGTGTGTGCCCCAAATATCATCTCAGACCGTGGTGCACAGCCCCTGGCCCAGAAGGAGGTACCAAATCTCCATTCCAGGGGAGAGCCCTTAGCAGCAAGCCCAGGGCAGAGTGCACAGCCCCCAGCTG
>CM053762.1:33455006-33496279 GCA_028658305.1 Pachyuromys duprasi
ATGTGGCCCATGGTAGCTTGGTGTCCAACTGAAGACCCTAGTAAGGGGAACAGGGACTGTTTTTGTCATGAACTCGATGGCTGGCTCTTTGACCCTCCCCCACACATGCCTGGGAGTAACACCCTGGCTAGATCCCAGGGGAGGACATTGCAGCCAGCCCTGAGGAGACAAGATGAATTGGGGTCAGATGGAAGGGGAGGAGGTCCTCCCCTGTAGGTGGACTTGGAGGGGGTGGGGAAGAGATGAGGGAGGGATGGGGAGAGTTGGAGGGAATGAGGGAGGGGGCTACGCCTGGGATGCAAAGTACCTAACCTCTGATTAATATAAAAATAAATAAACTACATTAAAAAAAAGGAAGGAGAGGAAGACCTCCCCTATCAGTGGACTTGGGGAGGTGCATGCGTGGAGAAGGGAGAGGGATTGGGAGGGAGGAGAGAGGGATTTATGGGGGGATACAAAGTGAATAAAGTGTAATTAATAAAAAAATAAAAATATGTTATGGATACACACACACAAATCACATGGAAACCTACTACTATATAAACCAAAAAAGCACATACCAAAAAAGTTTAGATGGAGTTTACCTTATAATCTGGCAACAACACCCCTCCCACACACTATATGTTATCAAATAGAAAGCCCAGAGCCCGGAATGGATGACTTCTTTTGTAGTTGTTGGCCAGTTAGGTCCCCTAGACCTCAATTAGAGTATACGTACTCTCAATGTTCTTGGTTGTTTTCCAAAACTTGATAGTAAGACCTTATTACTAAAGATTCCATATATTTGAAATACAGAACAGGGAAAAGTAAAGCTGGTACTGACTCGAAAGCTCCATTTACATTACCTTTCATTTACAATGTTTAGAGGTGATAGTTTACCAGAGGACAAAAGTAAGTACCAAATTTACCGTACTATGGACAACTACCAGCCTGGCCAGTTATGTTCAGTGATGCAATAGTGGCATAAATATCATGGAAGCAAACTTCTGATTGGATTTAAGTCCCATTACACAAGATGACACTGTCTAGTATTGACCTCATGGTAAAGAACCTGTGGCTGGATAAGCCATAGGACGTATAGGAGAACCTACTACTATTACATTGCTAAATGGACATAGTATTAAACATCTGTTCTCCTAATGTCTTATTATATACATGGATTGGTATACTTTCCATGCTGCATCAGAGAAGATTCTTTTTGTAGAAGACAGTGATTAACACAAAGAGATCCACAACTTTTTAAGATACAGAAGATAGGGCACTGTAGATTCTTCTCAGCCTTAAACTGCACCTCCATATTCTACTCTCTCCTCCCCGGGCTCATGGGTAATTGTGGAAGAGGAGGCAGAAGTACGAATCTGTGGAACTGGATGACTATAAGGAACCAGTGTTTGTTTTCTGCACAAAACAGGAAAGTTGCTCATATGACTTCACAGCACAAGCTCAAGGCAGACAACAGCATGGGGAAGGCAAAAGGGCCTGGAGTCCTGCTCTCAGTAGACTAATTAGTAAACGAGAGCTTCCAGAGGAGTGTTAGTTTTCTCCTTTTAATTAATTTATTCCCTCATATATTACATATCAACTGCAATTTCCCCCTCCCTCCCTCCAGTCCTCACCTCCTTTGCCTCCCCACTTTCTTCCTCCTCATCTATCACTTTCTTCCTCCTCATCTATTCCTCCTTCGAGTCTTCTTTAGTACTGCAACCTTAGGAATTGACTACCATCCAGTGGATGTCTAAACATTCAAGAGTAAATGGGTGGCACCAACTGTATTTCGTGGCTCAAAAATGTGGATCCAAAGTTACATTGATAGGGTGGAGTGATGGATCTTGGGGAGTAGGGTCGGGAATTGAATATGATTAAGGAAATCACAATTTACTAATAAGCCAAGAAAGAAAAGGTGTGGAAGCAAAACATGAAAAGAAGTTCATTGGCTACATATGTTTTTATGAATGTGCATTGTACAATTTAGACAAAACTGGAGAGTTTTCAACCAACATTCTTCAAAGACTCCGGGACTTTTGTGAATTAAATTTAGAGTATCCAGCTGTACTTTTCCTTCTGTGTGCATTCCAAACTTTTATACCATGCTCAAGTGTATCTCACTTGTAAAAGTCTACCTGTCTGTCATTTTCAGTTGGCCTACTGTGATTATGGTGAGTTCTCTGGCCATAGTTTTATACAATTTAAAATGCATCCTATAGATAATGAATGATGTTGCCTATTAAGCTGGAATTCCCCTGCTTACACCATTCATATCCATTCAGACTCTTGAACCAGAGCAGTTTTATTTGTTGATAACAGTGCACACAGTTTATGTGATCTCTCTTCCCAAAGCTGTGATGAAGGCAGTAGTACTCTGAGATGCTAAGTGACTAGGTGCTAGTTACACTGTTCCCTGAAAGTTTAGGCATAGGAGAGGGTTTTTCTCTCTCCTTAGAATGTTAATTTGAAATTCTAGACTTTTTCCAGGTTGAACTGGAAGGAGGTTGGGATGGTTTTTCAAATTGATCAGCAAAACAAATAGTTTTTTTTTTGACTATGATACTAGATAGTAAATTTAATTATCCTAGAAAAAAAGACAGTTCTTGAGCATAAATTGACTAGGGGATATTTTTTATCTGGAAAATAATTTTAAGATGTAACTTACATGGAAACTAGAAAAAATATCTATATTCTACTAACGATGACTTTAAAAAAATGTCTCCTATAATGTAAAAACTGTTAAACACAGAGCATGACAAAAACTCCACCTGCTATATAGAAAGCTGAATTAGGAATATAGAAGTTTATTATAGTTGTATGGGAAGGTGGATAATAATTTATATAGGGCATAAGAACCTAGGAAGAAAATTGGGATGCTAAATTATTTAAGGATGGTGAAATTTACCTAAGCAACAGCATTAGTTTTGTGTTTATATTGATTTTGGAAAGTATTCATCATATGTTGAATGTTTAAAATCATTTTATATTATATAATTTAACAACACTGTTCAGAAATATCAGTTCCATTTTGTAAATAAGGAAACCTAAACTCTTCTTTTTTTGAGAGGTACAGGTGTTTAATTCAGCCATTCATCATGGTTGTGTTAGGAAAGTTCACAAAGTGTTTATCACTAAATTTAATAAAAGCATTTATGAAAAACCTTATAACTGCACAGATCCACAACGGGCTTTATTCAGCTTACTTTAACTTTGTCTGACCATATAAACATTATTTGCTGTTACTTAGTGTTTTTGAAAATTTATTCATTTTATATTCCGGTCATAGTCCCCTCCCTTCCTCTCCTTCCAGTCCCACCTTCCCTCCCTGTTTCCCCTATACCACTCCCCTGCTCCTCAGAGCAGGGGAGCAACCCCCACCCTAGCATATCAAATTGTATCAGGACTGAGGGCATTCCTCTGTGGCCTGGGACTGAGGGCATTCCTCTGTGGCCTGGGACTGAGGGCATTCCTCTGTGGCCTGGGACTGAGGGCATTCCTCTGTGGCCTGGGACTGAGGGCATTCCTCTGTGGCCTGGCAACAGAGCCAGGGAAAAGTGATTGAAAACCAGCAACAGAGTCCACATCAGAGGCAACCTCTGCTCCTCTTACTAGGAAATTCATATGAAGACCAAGCTGCTCATTGGCTACATCTGAGTAGGAGACCTAGGTCCAGTCCATGCATGGTCCTTGGTAGGTGCTTCATCCTCCACAGGCCTCCATGGGCCCTGGTTATATGCGTGTTTTTGGTCTTTTTGTGGAGCTCCTGCCCCCTCTATCCTTTCCCTCACTTTATTATTATTATTATTATTAATTACAATTTATTCACTTTGTATCCCAGTTGTAGTCCCCTCCCTCATCTCCCCCAGGTCCCACCCTCCCTTCCTCTTCCTCCCCTATCTTTCTCCCCTAGTCCACTGATAGGGGAAGTCCTTCTCCCCTCCTGTCTGACCCTAGCCTGCCAGGCCCCACCAGGACTGCCTGGATCCTCTTCCTCTGTGGGCAGGCTAGGTCTCCCTACCAGGGAGACGTGATAAAGGAGCAGGCAACCGAGTTCATGTCAGAGACTATCTCTTCTCTTATTAGGGAACCCACGTGGAGACTGAGCTGTCTATGGACTACATCTGTGCAGGGTTCTAGGTCTTGGCTATACATGGTCTTTGGTTGATGCATCAGTCTCTGCAGTTACCACTAGGCCCAGTTTTCTTTTTCCTTTTTTTCTTTCTTTTCACTTTTTTTTTTCCTTTTTGGCTTTGTTGGACTCCTTGTGTGGCTCCTGTCTCCTCCAGGTCCTGTTTTATCCCCCTTCTTCTATAAGACTACCTGTGCTCTGTGCAAAGTTTGGCTGGGAGTCTCTGCATCTGCTCTGTCCCCTGCTGGTTACAGTCTTTTAGAGGGCATCTGTGGTAGGCTCCAGTCCTGTTCCCTCTTCTACTTCTTCCTATTTTCCCTCCTGAATGAGATTCTTCCCTAGGGTCCTCCTTATCATTCAGCTTCTTTAGGTCTATAGATTTTAATATGTTTATCCTCTATCATATGTCTAATATCCACATATAAGTGAGTATATCATGAATGTCTCTCTGCTTCTGGGATACCTTACTCAGGATGACCTTCTCTAGTTCTATCCATTTGCCTGCAAATGTAATGATTTCCTTGAAACCTAACTTTTAATTGATAAACAACATAGTCCAATATCACACACCAAGTAGGTCAATGGGTATGGAAAATCATTAACCAGTGTAAAACACCAGGAAGGTGGGTTCATATAGACTTAGCAACAACTGATGATGAGAAGATGTATCTTGGAATCCACTGAATCATTCCATCACTTATCCAACCACTTGCCTGGGTAACTAGGGTGCTGTTATGTACATAGTACTCCACTCCACCATTCCATCTGGTCATGCATTTCCCCACAGAGGGCCAAACTGTAGCATCACTTTCCCTATCAACAGCTGTGTAGAAAGACTGAGATGCTATTGCTGTCATACTGAGAATAAATTGCTTTGCTCATTATTATGGAAAAATTGAACTTTACTTGAAGTAATGAAGGATCTTTCAAAACTATAGCCCTTAGTTCACTGAGGTAAGCACCCCTCATTTAATAGGAAGCTTATGCCCTGTTTTGTCTCTGAGTAGTCTAGAACTGGGTCTCACCCCATTCTGCTCTCAATACAGTTTAATTTAGCCAAAAGTTGGCTTCACCAAATATCACAGTAAATCTAAAATCATACTGTACATTATTTCAGAGTTACTTCCTCAAATTGCTTCACAATCTTTATCTGCTTACCCCAATACTGAAAACTTTTAATAAATAAAAAGGAGAGAAACTTGAGGTAAGATCCTAGAGGGAATTTCTAAGGAGAACATAGAAGGTTTGCTTTACAGCCCTTGGGCAAACAGCTTAGAAGCTATAAAGAATCTTTGGGCTGCAAAAGCAAGGCAAAAAGAAAAAGAAGTGCAATCAACAGCAATTCTGAAACTGTGGAAGGATCTGGGCTTATCATGTTCCCTTGCTGGCATTTCCTTTCTGGTTAACATACTGCTTCCAAGTTCTGCTATGAATGTAACTTACCTGTGATAGAGGGAACTATGTGACTGCATCTTTCAGAGTATGGTAAAAACTGGTTAGGACTGGGAAGAGTATAAGGGATAAATATAAATATTAAATTAATTATAAATATTAAATTAAAATGAATTATTTTTGTACAGGGTTCTATTTTTGCAGCATATTTAAAATGGATTTTCAATGTATCCCCATTGCAACTGGGGACAACTTGCTCCCCACTGTACCTTAAAAGACTTTCATTATTGAAAGGAAGTTGAATTGCATTACTCATTTATCATTTTCCTCAGTGCCTTTATAAACATGTGCACGTCCACATTTGTCTACACTTGGTTACTTCTTGGTCTCTTATAGAGAAAATGAGTACAGTAGGGAGAAGTTGTGCCTTTCAAGATTTAGTTCCCTCAAAGAGAGAAAGAGCTGAAACACATCCTCCCAAATTCTATGAACAGCATTTTACTGAAACTGATTTTGATGAGGCTCATTGCTTCTTATTTGAATGACTGGGTTTTCTTGGGGATTTATTATATCCAAGTAACCACATGAATTAAACTTGGAAGCTTCTTAAGAACTCTCCATTAGAAAACATACATCAAAAAGATTGAAAATGGAAATTATCGTCTGTCAGTTTATTAGGCTTCAAATAACCATAAACTGTGCATAAAAAAAAAAGTCAGAGGAGAGTTACGTTATGTGATGAGGGTAGTGCATTTGTGAGCGATTTCTTAAGGCAATATTTTCCCTGTTATATTCTTTCTATAGCTGAACATATTCTGAAGACAAACTAATACAGAGTACTGTTTTGGGTATAAGCATGTTTCTGTTTTGGTCCCAGGTGTGGGATGTGGGACAGATTCAGATGGTCCAGAGCAGTAGACTATTTGCCTCATGTGGGTTCTGAGAGGAGCTCTTTGCCAGCTGCAGATAGTTTATACCTGAGGACTCTGGAGAGAGAATAAATTCCAGAGCCTGGCAAGCCGGAGTGCAGAGAAAGAACAAGGCTGCTCCTCCTTCCTCCTTGCTGCTCATGTTGCTGTTGTGAGACAAGAAGTTGGAGATCTCCTGAAAGGAGGATTGGACTGGCTCCAAGGAACCTGGCAACCCTAAGCAGCAGTAAGCAGCTAAGAGAACTGCAACCCCTCTCCCACTAACCCTTTCTCTCTCTTAGCCGGTATTGGGGTTTTGGAAGGGATTGGAGTGGAGAAGGGAGAAAAATAGATAAGAAACATAAAGTATTTTTAAAAAGTATACCAACATAAAACTAATTTATACCAGAGGGAAGCAGTTGTCTTTTTACAATCCATTTGTGCTATAATCACCGTCTTTAGCCCTGTGGGTGAACCTTACACAGAAGAGTCCTTACAAGCATGTCGGTCATGATCTTCTGGGGCTAAGTTACACTGAGACTTGCGGATGTTTTATTCTCAGAGAACAGTTCCTATGGCTCTCAGTGGGACTTATAACCAATGGATGTTGGAGTGCAGTGTTTCCAGTGTTAGGAGACAGACAACATGGGACATGCACCTTCTCTCCTTCAGTGTCTTCGCACTCAGTTATCAGAACCCAGGCACAGTCCTCAGAACAGGAATGAGCTAAACGTTCCCCATTAGCTTGCTTGACAGAGGCCTTTAAATAAGCAGATTATGTGCCAACTTGAGCTGTTAATATCTTTTCTACATTATAGTCTTTGGTCAAAAGTATATTTTCTCTGTAAGAGATGTACTGCCTTCATACTAACAGCTTCTATTCTACAGTGTTTTAAAAATTAATTTATTTATTCACTTTACATCCCACTTGTAGCTCCCTCCCTCTTCTCTTCCTGGTCCCATCCTCTCTCCCTCTTCTCCCATCCCTCATCTTCTATGCCTTAGAAAAGGGGAATCCCCCCTTTACCCGCCCACTCCAGTTCATCAAGTCTGAGAGTCTCCTCTTCTCCTGAGGCCTGACAAGGCAGCCCACCAGGGGGGGGAGTGATAAAAAAAGCAGGCAATAGAGTCCATGTCAAACTCAACCCTGACTCCCCTTACTAGGGAAATCACAAGAACCCTGAGCTACCCCTCAGTTACATCTGTGTAGGTGGCCTAGGTCCTTTGTTAGTGCCTCAGTCTCCACAAGCCCTCTGGGCCCTGGCTAGTTGGCTCTGTTGGTCTCCTTGTGGAGCTCCTGTCATCTCCAGGCCCTTCTATCCCTCCCCCCACTTTCCCACAAGACTCCCTAAGCTTTGCCCAATGTTTGGCTGTGAGTTTCCACATCTGTTTTGATCCAGTGCTGGGTGGAACCTCTCAGAGAACAGCTGTGCTGGGCTTCTATCCGTGAGCAGAGCAGAATATCACTGATAGTGACAGGGGTTGTTGTCTCCCATGGGATGGGTCTCAGGTTAGACCAGGCATTTGTTGGACATTTCCTCGATCTCTGTTCTATCTTTATTCCTGCATGTCATGTAGGTAGGGTAAATTTTAGGTCAAAGTTTTTGTGAGTGGGTTGAATTTCCCATCCCTTCACTATGAGTCCTCTCTAGTCAAAGTGTGGCATCTTCAGTCTCTATAACTGCTGTTACTAGGAGTCTCAACTAGAGTCACCCCCAAATCCTCCCAGAACCCTACCCTGTCTTAGGTCTCCAGCTTGTCATAAATATGTCCCAGCTCACTGTGGAAATCAGTCTGGTGCTAGCTCAGAAAACTGGGTATAGCTCTACCTCAAGATTCAGTTATACCACTCCTGGGTATATACCCAAGAGATACTCTATCATACAACACAGACACTTGCCCAACTACATTCATAGCAGCTTTATTTGTAGTAGCCAGAATCTGGAAACAACCTAGATGTCCCTCAAGTGAAGAATGGATAAAGAAACTATGATACATTTACACAGTGGAATACTACTCAGCTGTGAAAAACAAGGAAATCATGAAATTTGCAGGCAAATGGTGGGAACTAGAAAAGAAATCTTCATGAGCGAGGTAACTCAGATTCAGAAAGACACACATGGTATGACTCGCTTATAGGTGGATATTAGACTTATAGTACAGGATAAACATACTACAATTCACAGACCCAAAGAAGATAAGTAACAAGTAGGAACCAAGAGAGGATGCTCAAATCTCACTCAGAAGGGGGAAACAGAATAGACAGTGGAGGTGGTTGAAGAGATGGAACCAGGTAGGAGAGGGAGCATGAAGAGAAAGGAGGGTGGAGACCAGACCTTGGGTGATCGTGGGTGAGAGGACAGAGGGCCTACGGAGAGAATTCCACAGTGTTTCCACTTAAAACAAACTTTAGGATAGGAGAGTATCACACACACCATTAGACTGAAAAAAGACAACTTCTAATGTCTCCCTTGGAAGATTCGGCCCAGGAATGCATCTGTAGGATCACTTCAGACACATTTGACTTCTTTACCAGAGAAGTGTCCGAGTTAAATACTCATACTTGAATTCAACAGAAGAATGCTCCAGCTTCAGACACACTCCAATGTGGACCCTTTGATCCATCAATAGCATAGATACACACAGGGCACTTGGGAGCTAATTAAGCTGAAATCTGGTTATATTGTTCATCAGACAGGGCTTGGGTTCAGCTTTATTGTAGAAAAAAGTAAGGTGATATCTCAATTATCAGATCACTCAGGAACAGTGCTTTGAGTGCACACCCAGCTCTTGCTTAACGACTTTAACTCTCTGAATAACCCACCAGTCCTTTAAACACTGTTAATTAAAAAATAATGTCTTATTAGTTTTCATGGAATAATACATGAGGAATTACTTCCCAAATAATAGACAGAGGCAAATAAGCCAAAGACGTCAGAAGATTATAATTCTAAAGTAAATAAAAAGCCTTACTTAAGGTGTAAAATAATAACTCACATAAGTCAAGAGGTGTCTCAGAAGTTGGTTGTAGGGGTGAAGATGTAGAGAGGAGAAAATTACTCTTTGACAAGACAAAGTTTTCTACGGTTTACTCACTGGATTTTCAATTTGTGTGCTGATGATCAACCCGTGTTCAACATGCACTTAAAATAGTATTAGCAGGATTGAAATATGGCTCAGTAGATAAAGTGTTTGCTATGCAAGTGTGAGACCCTGAGTTTGACCCATAGTACCTATATAAAGTCATACATGATAGTGCACATTTGTGTAATACTTGCCAGAGATCGGAGAATCCTTGTGAAGTGAGTGCACCAGTTATCCTGTTGTATCATGTGTAAAAACAAGAAACCCTGTCTCAGAATTGAAGGAAGGCCCTTCTATCCTTCCCCCACTTTTTCATAGGACTCCCTGTGCTCCACAGGGTTTGGTTCTCTGCACTTGTTTCCATCAGGTGCTGGGTGGAGCCACTGGGAGGGCAACTATGCTTGGCTCTTGTCTTCAAGCACAGCAGAGTATCGTTAATCATGTCAGGGGATGGCTGAAGGAGTGAAGGACCCAGAAAGGATAGGAGGTCCAGAAAAGAACAACAGAGCCAGCTAACCAGGGCCCAGTGGGGCCTATGGAGATTGAAGCACCAACCAAAGACCATGAATGGACTGGACCTAGGCCCCCTACACAGATGTAGCCAATGGGCAGCTCAGTTCTCATATAGGTTCCCTGGTAAGTGGAATAGGGGTTGAGTATGAAATGGACTCTGTTGCCTGCTTTTTGATTATTTCCCTCTGGTGTGGCCTCCTTGCCAGGCCACAGGGGAAGAGGATGTTCTCAGCCTTGATGCATCTTGCTATGCTGGGATGGGTGGGTAGGAGGGGCTCCCCTTCTCTGAGGAGTAGTGGAAGGAGGGTGGGCCCAGGTGGAGAAGAGGAAAGGGGCTATGACTGAGATGTAAAATGAATAAATAAAAATTATTAAAACAATAAAGGAAAGGCAAAGACTAACACCCAAGGTTGACCTCTGACCTTCAAGCACCCAGTTACTGAATGTACACACACACACACACACACACACACACACACCATCTTGATTCTTCTAGTGCATTCAAAGATGATGGTAGAGCCTGATAGTATTCCAAAGTTTGAGAGCATTGAGCAGGCTCAGTAGGTGATAAGTGATTAGTAAGCACTTAGACCTAAGTTTTTACTGTATCAAATGTGGATTATTTCCTTAGCCTTTGTGGTGGTTAATTTTGGATGTCAGCTTGACTGGATCTGGAATTCACTGAAGTGCAAGGCTTTGGGCACTCCTGTGAAAGCATTTCTTGATCAGACTGTCTGAAGTGGGAAGACTCAACCTAACAAGGACAACATATTCTGGTGGCAGCCCAGAGGAAAGGTCAAGGGAGAAGAAAACTTTGGTCTCTGTCTGCTTGCCTATACTCTTGCTGTGTAGTTCTTCTTCTATTGCTGTACCATTCCATCACCAATAAAAACCAGCTCCTTCAGGAATCTTTTTTTCAAAATTTTTATTTTTTATATTAATTACAGTTTATTCACTTTGTATCCCAGCTGTAGAATCTTCCTTCATTCCCTCCCAATCTCCATCCACCCTCCCTCATCTCCTCCCTGCACCTCTCTAAGTCCACTGATAGGGGAGTTCCTCTTCCCCTCCATCTGACCCTAGCTTATCATGTCTCATCAGGGCTGCCTGCATTGTCTTCCTCCGTGGCCTAGCAAGGCTGCTCCTCCATTGAGGGGGAGGTCATTCTAATGTAGACTGAAGACCCACAGCTCTTCAGGAATTCCCCAGGCCTCCAGTGCTAGATTATGACTTTTTAGGCTTGTGGACTAAACATGTCCTTGTGAGATCCAATGCTAGATTATCTGGAACATTTCATCTAAACCAATGATGGGGAAGAAGGACTGTAGGAACCAAAGGGATTGATGACACCAGGAGAACAAAGCCTACAGATTCAACTAAGTAGGGCTCATAGGGACTTACAGAGACTGAAGTGGCAATCACAAAGCCTGCATGGGTCTATACTAGGTCCTCTGCACATATGTCATGGTTGGTTAGCTTGGGGTTTTTACGGTACTCCTAACATTGGGAGTAGGGGTGTCTGACACTTTTACCTACTCTTGGAATCTTTTTCCTACTACTGGGTTGCCTTGTCCAGCCAGGGTATATGAGAGTTTGTGAGAGATATAAGGGTTTGTGCCTAGTCCTATTGCATTTGTTATGCCATGTTTGGTTGATATCCTAGATTTGATATCTCAGATTTGGTGACCTACTTCAATTAGAAAAGGGAATGGAGAAGCAGAGGCTGTGGGAGGGAGGGCAGTTGGGTAGGAGGGGGATGGGAGGAGTGGATGGAGAAGAAACTGTGGTTGGGATGTATTGTATGAGAGAAGAATAAAAAATAAAAAGAGAGAAAAATGGCATGAAACAATCACCTAGACATGGATCAAGGTTGTTCTGATGCCAGACAGTATGAGGTCTGTTGCATAGATGAGATGTAATATGACAATAATTTCCATTTTATGAACAAGTATGGGGTTTTAAGAAGAACAGGGGAGAAGAAAAGACCATAACTATCATGCATAGGATTCCAAA
This sequence comes from Pachyuromys duprasi, assembly GCA_028658305.1. Lineage (NCBI taxonomy): Eukaryota > Metazoa > Chordata > Mammalia > Rodentia > Muridae > Pachyuromys > Pachyuromys duprasi. The sequence continues at coordinate 33,467,031 of CM053762.1, forward strand.
GCTGTCCAACAAATTTGTCACAACTTGGGTTGCAGAAGGGAGGAGAGATGCTATAAAGAACATGACATATGGTTAGGGAATAAAACCTTTGTGGTTGAGTCTGGTGCCAGACTTGGTGCAGAGATGATGGAGCACATACTGGTAAGGTCTGGATTCATGTTTGTAAGTGTAGACTGGTCTTTCTATTTATTGTATTCTCTTTTTTTGAGCATTTTAATTTCAAATGCCTGAAAATTAAATTTGCCTTCAAAGGAAGCCTTTAGAATCAATAGCTTTTAGGACAGAAGATATTTTCACAGGAAGTCCCAGCCAAAGGAATACTGCCTAAGAAGATCAGACCTACTACTAATGATCCATGAGGTGTTATCTTTGCCCATGCTCTGAGTCGGTGAGGCCCATTTCTCAGAAGAAATCAGAGGATTTGAACACAATCACTTGAATTTCCAAGTTCTCATACTGGCAGAACCTGTCTGGGTTGCCTACGAGGACAAAATTCCTCTTGGCTCAGCTTCATATTCTAAGGAACCACTTTCAGTTCTGAAGCTTAGGGTGTATATATTCCTTGTGTTTTTGTTAATTCAGAGCTATTGCTCCTCATGGCTTTGCTTGAGTTCTACAATTTCATCAAGAATTATTGTGTAGTTTAAAATAAAAACAACAGAAAAACAGTGTGTTGTGTTTTCTTCTTTTTTATCAACTTATACAGACATTGACAGAAAGCATTCATAAACTGGGGTTTTTTTTTCCCCCTTCATGGATGAAAAGATTTTAGTGTGTCAGAAACTTTCCTTTAGCATATTATCTTCTGAGATCCATCATCATTCCTGGTTCATCTGCACTTTCTCTTTCTATTTCTGTCATACAACTGAAATGATTTTGTGGGATTTTTTTTCTGTGTTAAATATAGCACCCCCCTTTTCTAAATTCATTGCAATTGAGCATGTCATTTATCCTTCTGCCCATTTTTCTTATATTAAAAGGTCTCCTGCTGGAATTTAATTTCAAGTTAAATCTTTACCCCACCCTCAGGCTGTGAGACTGAATTAAATAAATCCCCCTAAAAGTAATAAACCACTCTTAGCTGTGGTCTTGTGATATCAGTTGTCAGCCTGTCAGAGCAAATCTGAGTGTTAAATTCACTGCTTCTGCTAGCAAAAAAGGAATCAGAATACCCAAAGCCCAAGGTATCAGAAGGCTGTAGTCTCTCCTGCCTCCTCCCATCAGTGTCACTTAAGCATGCAAGGAAATACCTTTGAAGATGATTTTTATGATGACACTCTTTTATATTTTGTGATGATAGCAAAACATCCAGACCCAGCTCCAGCTGTTTGACTGTGCTTGGTAACCTGCAAACCCCGTTGGTGTAGGAACAGGAGGTAGAGTTACTTCCCTTTGGAGAGGGGTCGCAGAGTGGGAATATCCTGGTAGAGACTGGTAGGTTTCAGGTGATTCAGGACTGTCCACGTCCATGACTGAAAGGTAAATGATTTGAGGAAGGGAAGGAACGTGGATTTATCATAAAATAACTGCAAGGAAATTCATTCACCGAACATAGCCAATACCTCATACACCAAGCATAAACACAAAACACCACTCCATGAAGAAGTTACTAGCTTCTTGCAATACTCTGTTCATGATGTAGGAACATGGGGGGAAAAAAAAACAGGCTGGATATATGGATGTGATGAATAAAAGATGACAACTGTTTCCAAGCCTGTTGGCTTTTCAGTTGATGAGCAAAGTTAAAAAAAAAAACAAAACACCACTGTTTATCTTTAAAACACCAAACTTCTCAAAAAATAATCTTTTAAATTAACAAAACAATGAACAAACAAATCAGTAAATACTGGTTTCTCCATGTTAAATTCCGAAGAATTACAATACATAAACATACCCAAGCCAGCAATTTGGTGTTTTTGTAGTGCAGGGCAACAGTTCAGCTTAGCTTCCCCCTCTCCATGGACAATTGAGATATTACCTTCTGTGTTTCTGTAGCTGCAGGAGATGAACACAGTTCTCTGAACAAGATTTCAGCGGAAAATTCCGAGGTGCCAAAGATGATATGCTTTTTCCAGTATTATAGTCGCAAGTCTCAGCTTTCTATAGATGTCTTTATCCATTCAAACGTCCAGCATATTTGTATCACCAAGGGCTTCATGATTCTTCAATCCCTTCCTCCTGCCATTGAAAGCATTCTCATTACTCTCCAACTTGGAAATGGAAAGAGTTCCAGGGAGAGCCTATTATAGGGAATATATTTCCCAACTAGTTTGAAGTAGATATTGCCAGTAGAATTATGACGCTTGACTTATAATACATGCAAACATGGTACAAGGTCATGTGTCTTTTATCACCAGGAAGGGATCAGCTTCAAAACATATACGAGTAGAAAACAATGTTGAGAGCTTTGTGGCCCTCTACAGAATGGGATTTTAAGACAATGAGACAAGCTGTCACATTTGCAGTGTCATTATATGAATAGAAAGCAGAAATTTTAGTATTTTAAAGCCTGGGCCTCATTTTTAAATTTTTAGAATTTATGTTTACTAAAATCTTAAAAAAACAGCAAAATTTAGCATATATTCTCACTCAGATGTTATTGGCTTATTTAGCAAATTGTGAAAAACAGCTTGCTAAGAGGTGGCGTTTGGAGTCTAGCCTTCATAATGGAAAGCCCATGATTTTTCTCATGGGATTTCAGGACGGATGAACATTGTGATGCCAGCCAGCCCAGAGTCCTTTCTTTCAGCTGAATCCGTTGTAGGCTTTATGCTTGTGATAACCTTAAGATGCTTCCCTAAAATGCCTGTAGAAAAGATCTTCCCAAAACTAAATGAACAGAATGTTTGGTTTTTGTGTCCATAAATAAAAGTTTGGATAAAGGGTGACACTGTCAAAATATTAGTTCTCTTGTTAAAAAGTAAACCTGAGATCATGGATCTGGAGTTGGGTCTTGATGAATTTTTGCAAGGTCAGACAATGTCACAGTCCAGTCATAAACACATCAATTTTAGTTTCATTCCTTTGTTTGCTCAGTAGTGCTATATTTGCTTGCTAGATACCAGGATTTCTGTCTCGCCTTAGGGAACTAACATTCAGTAAATCTATAGTGAGGCCCCCTCACTGTACAGCACAGAAGCTGGATAAGCAACTGCAACAGGAGCATTGCTTAGATATTGTATCTAATCAGTGTGGGAGTACACAGTCAGCAAGGCACCAATGGTTCTCAGGGCATTGTTCTTTCTGAAGGCTTGATCCACAAGTGACATTTGCAGCTGCCACTCCCATCTTTAAGGTTTTTGTTTTGTTTTGTTTTCATTTTGCTCCACATTTAAATGTTCTCTCATGGAGAATGTTGTGGCTTCATCTAAAACAACTTCCACCCCAATTCTTATGTTGATGATTGGTCCTTAGTGTGGTGGATTATGAGGGCTATGATCTTTAATGAATCTAATGTTTTGTGGCTTGATGGGTTATTGAGAGGTACTGGAAACTTCAGGAGGTGGAGACTAGTTGGAGGAAGTAGGTCACTTGGGATGTACCCCTGAAAGGTGAATTTGTCTCCACTCTCTTTCTGGCTTCTGGCTACAAGAGGTGAACAGTTCCTTGATGTGCTTGCTTCTGAGAAATAATGAATCAAGTCAGAAACTGAAGCCTCTGGAACTGTGATTCAAAGATACATTTTTAAGGTGACGTTTGAGGAATCTGTTTACAATGACAGGAAACTGACCATCACAGGAAATACAGAAATGAGGGTATCTAATGCTCCTGTGAGCCATTTGCTAAATTCACAAGATGGCACTTACACAAACTGCTTCGTACAAAGCTGTCCAACCATGCAGTTGAGAAGTTCAGGGGTGAGGGAAACCATCTGAGTGTACATGACTCAAACTACCTCTGCAGCTGGCATTTGTTTGCTCTGACGTGTGTCTTCTCCCCAATATTTTGATGTCTCATACCTTTATCTGAAAAATGAAATAATCAGGAAATATTACTTGACAGAACTAGGAGTGTCCTTATGTTCAGCCAAGATAATGACAAGGATGATGGTCACTGAGTGCTAGCCCTTTTTTTCTTTTTATTTCTTGATTCTTTTGGTTTTTCAAGACAGGGTTCTCTGTGTAGCTTTTGCTGTCCTGGACTCACTTTGCAGACCAGGCTATCACCTGCCTCCGCCTCCCAGAGTGCTGTCATTAAAGGAGTGTGCTACTGTGCCAGGTTAGTGTCCACCACCAGCCCTTTTGCTAGGGACTGACACCTGCTTACTGGACAGCACTGACCACAAATAAGAGGCAAAGTCTTGAGGCACTGGTATGGAGTGTCACTGTTGTGTTGGAGAGGCAAATTTTGTCTCATGTACATAACCTTGGAGAACAGTTTCTATATTTGGAGAATATGATTCTTTCAGGAGCAATTTTTAAGACAGAAAATACTTCATTATTTAAAATTTTTAAATTGATTTTTAATTATGTTCAACTGTGTGTGGTTCTGAGTGAGAGTATGTGTGTGCCTATCTTTGTGTCTGCCTGTCTGTGCAAGTATGACAGACTATATTTTATCTTGCAGAGTCTCTGTGGTATGATAAGTAACTTTTTATTTTGTAAATAAGCAATAAAACTCCGTTTTCTCCTAGAGCAGTTATTTTGCAAAGGAACATAGATAGGAATTTTTGGTATGTTATTTATATTAAAAAAGATCTACTATCATTTCTAAAATTCACCTGCCAGTTTTTAGGAACTCAGACAAAATGCTGGTTTGGAGGGTAAGGATGCATTCCTAATTTATAGATGGCGCAAGGTACTGCCCCATTGAAAAGGAAACTGAAGCACTAGCTTGCCTTGTATTCTTTTCAGTGCTCTAGCTTAGGGCGATGCTCAGTTGTTGGTGTCTAGTAGACATCTGTCACCTACTCAATGACTGGAATACAGAATTTCATTCCAGGGAGATGCTACTGAGATGTCACATCTGTGTCTCCCCTTCCCATAAATGCTGACTGATGTCTTCTGTAGATTATAAAGTCTGTGCTTTTAAAAATAAGTTCCCTGTATAACAATGTGAGACTTTTTTTTGCTTTAAAGCTTTGACAGATCTAGGTACACATTTCAGTAATTCTACATTATACGATGATGGACAGTGAGAACTGGAAGAAAATCTCTAAAGCATCGTGTCGAGGGATTACAAGTTCAGATGCCTCCAAGGGTCAGAAATAACGTGAACCTGTGACTGCCTGGGTTTTTAGGCTGTTCACTGGATATACAATCAGAATAAAAAATATGTTTAAAATTAAAAAAAAAAAGATTATAGGGAGGAGCACAGCCAGCCCTGAAGCAAGGGGCTGAAAACCAGCCCAATTCCAACCCACTTCTGACCACAGAGAAGACACTCTAGGATTCAGCCCCTGCAACAGCTTCACCTGTAGAAGAGCTGGGTTAATCTTTTGGTCTCCACTGCGAGTGGCCTTAATTCTGCACTGATCACTTTTTCAGGAGGGGGAAATGTCATCATGGAATTGGCTGGTCACAGAAAAAAAAAAAAAAAAAAGAGCCACAGACAGCTCGAAGCCTCAGTGCTTGCGTTCAGCCATCAGCACATATCTGATATCGTATTCTGTGAATTACTGCTTAAACAGATATTCAGAAGCATGGGAAAGAGCCTTTATATCTCTTCCGTTTGTGCTTTCTTGTACTTGAAAAAGCTGTACATATACTGCAAAGAATTTCTTCATGCACCATTCATTGGATTTGAAGTCATATAAAGGTTGTCTGCCTTTGATGAGCTGTGTCCCTTCAGGTCATTTGCAGAACTCTGTGAGCATCACGTTTCTGAACAACACCTCAAGTTTATTTACCCTGAAGTTGGTTTTAGCTTTAAAAAAATTTTTTTTTCCTGTTAAGTGCTGAGCACAAAGCTTGCTGATGTTTGGATGATCAGAAAATACGAATTTTCTACCTGCTAGGCTCTAACCCTTCCCCTCCTTCTTTCTCCTGGATCAGGGCCTATAACTTTTAAAAACCAGTTGGTAATAAATTGGTCGGCATTTTATCCTTTCACTCCAGCTGGGATCATCAACGCTGCTCTGAATTTGTTTTGTAATACACTGTCAGATGAATCTTTTTATATAAAAAATTGAATGTAAACATTTTCTTTAAGGAGCATCCTGGGAGATTTTTATCCTCTGGTTAAATAACAATTTGTATTTGTCCAAGCACATCATCATTATTATTCTTATTTTTGGTTAATGCATCTTTCTTTTTTTTGCCTCATTTTTTTAAAAAAGAAAATAAGATGTTACAGAAGGCTTCCAAATGTTATGGGGTCTTTAATGCTTTTTGTAGGAAATCTGGTTCTCTAAAATTAGCACTGGAAATTCAACAGTGTCAAGGCTGTTTGGCTATCATCTGTCCATGTTTATACAAGCTCCAACCTACAGTCTCATTGGTTTCTCAAAACAACAACAACAACAACAACAAACAAAAAAACAAAAAAACAACTACCAAAAAAAAAAAAAAAACCAAACAAGCTCACCATTGGTTCTGCTTCAAGAAACCACAACATTTTAGCATTTTTGTAACAGTTAAAGAAATGAGTGTAGGTTAACAGCAGCAGCTAGGTAGACTCCTCTACAGGGCTCACCATCCGTTCTCCAGAAGTCAAAAATGCCAGCCTATTTCCCTATGAAACTGAACTTTGCTTGGAAGTTAGCATTTGTGATATAATTGTCTCATTCTTCATTACTCTGTAGCTAGTAGGCCGTATTTTAAAAAGGCACCAGAGGCCATCAGTAGTGACACATTATATAATACAGCCATGCTACCTATCAACAACTGCAACTACTATCATCTAGAGGTGGTCTGGATCCCTCTCTTTTTCTTTAATTTAGGGCTTCAGACGTTCATGTATGGATGCAATGGTTTTTGATCCAAACTACCCATAATCCATTCCCTCCAATTACCTCCATATTTCCATCATCACTTATCTCTCTCAACCTCACAGAGTCTTCTTTGAACATGCTGAGTCCACATAGTGTTACTAATATGTGGGTGGGTGTAGACCATCCGCTGGAGCATGGGCAGCCTACCAGGGCCATGTCCTTGAAGAAAACTGACACATCTCCTTCCCACAGCAGCCACTGATAGTCCAAAGCTACATCTGTGGAAGGGGTCTAGGTTGGTGCTTCGGTATCTACCAGCCCCTGTGGGCCCTGGTTAGCTGGCTCTGTTGGTCTTGTAAAGCTCCTGTCCTCTCTGTGTCTTTCTATTCTACCAAAGAAGAATGCTTAATTCTCACTCAGAAGGGGAAGTAGAGTAGACAATGGAAGTGTTTGAAGAGCGGGAACCAGGTAAGAAAGGGAGCACAGAGAGAAATGAGGGTGGAGGCCAGACCTGGGATGAGAGGACAGAGGGCCTACAGAGAAAAGAGAAACCATGGGCAAGGGCATCTCTTTGACAAGCTGGAGACTGAAGACAGAGTAGGCTTCTGGGAGGATATGCGGGTGAATGTAGCTGAGACTCCTAGTAGCAGGGGTCACAGAGACTGAAGACGATACCCTCTAACTAGACAGGACTCCTAGTGGAGGGATGGGAAAACCAACCCACCCAACAAAAACTTTGACTGAAAATTGACCCTGCCTACAAGATGCGCAGGGATAAAGATAGAGATTGAGAGAGTGTCCGACTAAACCTGTCCTTACCTGAGTCCCACCCCATGAAAGAGAGCCAATCTATGACACTATTAACAATATTCTGTTATGCTCACAGAAACAGATTTTAAAGGACTTAAGTCTCTTTTATGAAGAACTGAAAAAAGTCTTTAAAGCCAGTAAAGACATATTTTATTTCTTTATTTGCTCTTTTCAATGTTCAAAAGTCATATATGTTTGCCATTATCAAGAAATCATGTGTCCAGGTTTTCCTGGTTAGTAGTGGAAGTTCCATGTGTCCAGGTACCTCTAAGTTATGGACAAACTGGACTGATTCAACACTTTAGTAAAGAAAAACACATATAAAAACAGATTATGAACCTCACAAACAGATACACAGGAAAAACAGATGCACTTTGTAGTAGTTTCCTGAAATATTTCTCTGCAATGTGTTCTTTGTTTTCTGATAAAAGGAAAATTTTCATTTTACTTAAATTAATAAAACTGAATGCTGTATTTTAGAATACAGGGCTCCAAACATGTGAAAGCTGATGAATACCCACTGACATGGACTGATCACAAATCACCAGCCTCTAAATAGACTTCGAGTGTCAGCTTTTTTGACTAAGGAATAACAAGAATTGTTTAGCTAACTTTGTACGGTTCTTTGGCTCAATCATTTTTATTCAGTGTTCAATGTTAAATCCTGTAACATGTGAAGATTCTTGATGCTTCTCCATTAAATGGCTGAGTAACTTTATTGACTTGTGAGTGTTCTGCTGCTTGACAAGATAACCTCATCTTTTTATAAACCTCTGGCTAAAAATTTAAAACCTGAAAGTATACGATAGATCTAAATATACCTTCAAATGTACTTGTGTGTGTGTGTAGTGTTTTGATTTATTTATTTATTTTATTTCTTGATTATTCCTAGCAGGCCAGTCAGATTTCCTATTGAGTAGATATTCAACAGGAAATATGTCTCTAATTCTATTCCTTCTCATATTATTCCTATAAAATATGCAGAATTGCCTAACCAGAAAAAAAATCTTGAAAAATTTCTTTCAAGGACCCACACTCCTGCTGCTGCCGTTCATGCCCTTTTAAATCTCCAGGTTGGAATGCGGCAGGACCCAGTGACAAGATGGCAGCCTCAAAGGACTGGATCCTGCCACAACTACTGAGTAGGTGGAGAGGCAGCGCCTGCCTAACTGACCGGTCAGATACCTCAGTCCCTGCTCAACCCTGTGACAGCAGCCTTGTGACACTCAGAATAAGGGATTATGCGGGCCTGTGCCTGGATTCTGCATCTCTAAAAATCTGAGATAATAGCTGTTTTTGTTAAACCCCTAACTGGCAACTTGTTATGCCCAGTAGGAAACATAACACATTTTACTAACATTACCTTTTCCAGTTACTTTTTTACTTATCAGAATCTGTTCAAATCTGTTGCCATAAAATCAATTTCTTTTTCTAATGGCAACTTAGTATCACCTAATAAGGATGAGCCACAATTTATTCAAGTATATGTACACATGTGTATGTGCATATGTGTGTAATTGCACATGCATTTGCATGAAAATGTGTGTGGAGACCGGATATTAACATCAGGTTTTGTTCATCAGGAGACATTTACCTTGTTTTTTGGGGGATAGGGGTTTCCAATACAATACAGGGCTTGCCAATGAGGGTAGAACGGCTGGCCAGTGAGCCTCCAGGGACATCCTGTGGTCTCTTCTGACGCACTGTAATTACAAGCATGTTTCACCACATTCTGTGATTTCACATGGGTTCTGGGGATCTGAACTCAGGTCCTCATGCTTGAGTGGCAAGAGAGCTATCTCTTCAGCCCCTCAGGACTTCTCTATGAGGAGCCATTAACTTGACAGTGTATCTCTAGTGACAACAGTAAGCTAAGCGATAAATTAAGCAGAAATTTAAGTAATACAATTAAGATTTAGACTGTCATATTTTCTGTATTTGAGATGCTGATTTAGAAATTGGGAGACACACATAAGTAAATAAATAAATCACGTTCTGCTATTTTATAAGAAACATTAGATAAAAGTTAGAATAAAAATAATTTCAAAATAACAAAAGCAATAACTAGAATTACATTTATTTGACTTGTAGAAAAACTAGAATTTCTTAAAAATAAAAATAATATTTTATTGGATTTATAAACTATGCAATTAATTGCTCTTTAAATTTCTATTAATAATATGAGATATTAATCAAATCATTTAGTTTTAGGACAGAAGAGAATTTTTTAAATTATATGATATAGTTACTCAATTCATATTTTATTTATTTATTTACTTCTTATTTATTTCAATTTATTCACTTTGTATCCCAGATGTAGCCTTCTTCCTCATTCTCTCCCAATCCTTCCCTCCCTCTCTCATCTCCTCCCATGCTCCTTCCCCTAGTCCACTGATAGGGGAGGTCCTCCTCCCCTTCCATCTGATCGTAGTCTCTCAGGTCTCATCAGGATTGTCTGCATTGTCTTTCTCTGTGGCCTGGTAAGTACGCCCCCAACTCAGGGGGAGGTGATCAAAGAGCCAGCCACTCAGTTCATATTTTAATAATTAAATACTTAATAATTAAATATTTTAAGAATAATTTTTTAAATTTTACAACTAATGGAAAGAACAGAATTAATACATATCTGTATAAAATGTTGGTATAGCATGGTGCTGAAGGGCTCTGTCTGAATCTTTCTCTCTCTCCAGGCGAACCATGTACAACAGTTTGTGAATGAGGATATGGTATTTTGTGTCTTTTGCACATTTTTCAAGACCTTGATTTTGTACAGACATCTATATGTACCTACAGGTACTTTAACCTATCTTAATATGTTTCATGTGTCACTCCCTATTTCTTTATCAAATGGTGTGTGAGGGAATTATAGTTTTTGACTGCTGAGTTAGCTTTGGGGATAGATGCGGTAAGCTTATTTTTATTTTGTTATTTTGATCTTTATACTGAGTTAATTTTAATTTTTGTTTTGTTGTTAGGTGGAATCAATATTGCTTTTACTTTTCGACAATGTGCTGGCCTCCGTGTTAATGAAATGATGCTAGAAGCAAAGCTGGCAAACATAATTCTTTCAATTTAAAGTGTCTCTAAGAACATTTCACCCAGGGAAATATTGTGAAACCGTGTGAAGCAGAAGCTGTGCCTGCAAGCAATTCTACTGACTATCACTTTTCTAGTCTGAGGGCTATATATGTTTTTATCATTCAGTGTCCTAATGCCTTTAAAACATTTTTTTTCACCCTCAACAGCAAAAACACATTTTAGAAATGCCTGTTAGTAGGGCAAACATTTCAACCCAAAACACATTTAAACTGTTAAACTACTTTTCTGAACCAAATGTTTTGCTTTGCAAATGGCTTTTAGATTTGACTTAGTTCAACTCAATTCTTTCTTAAACACTACTGTGAAGATATTTTAGATTAAGAGCCCCTATTTTATAAAGGACATTCACAGTTTAGACTCAGGCTAACAGGTACTTATGAGATAGCTCACTTCAATGATGTGTTGATTCAATGATAAATACGGTTTATGCCTTTAAGAATAGAAAGACAAACAAAATCAAGTAATAAATCCAACACAATGTAGTAGGTGACAGTCATTGAGTACCTAGTCAATAAATGAGTTCTTTTATTTAGACATTCTTCAATAGGGCCAGGTGTTATTGTAATATCAGATATGTTAAAAATGGAAAGGTACAGGAGGAAGATTCCTAGTTATTCCTCATATAAAAGAGATCAGGACAAGCTTTGTGAAAATAACATAAGAATTGGCATAAGACAATAGATGTTACATGGATGAAAAAACCCACTGTACATGTACAGAGTCAGGAAAAGCATTGCATAATGGAAAAACATGGAAAATACATTGGCTAATGCAGGTGGCAGGTATAGAGGGCTGGAACAGGGTTACAAAGATCCTGAAGGACTCTATGGTCTGTTCTAGAAATGTAGAAAACCGGGAGCTTATGCTGGATCTTAATATTCATCAGAAGCTCAGCTGCTTACTAATTCAGTGATAATAAATGTCTGCTTTTTACTACCTCAATAACCCTTAAAAAAGAATATCAGATAATCTTCAATGAACTGGAAAAAGAACATTCAGCAAATTATACAAGTAATATATTGGTGCTTTGCTGTAGTATGACTTATTGGCATTGAAAAATAAAGTTCAGACTGAAGCGGGTTGGACTTACAGTTTCACCACATTCTGGTTTCTCCCATAACATGATGCTTTGGGATGCTCTTTTAATAGTGTGAGAGTTTTATTTGATACCTTTGATTTGGACTCATCAGCAGGGATATATGACGCATTATATGGAATAGGTTGATGACTCTTAAAGAGCTCTCGTTATGCCTTAAGTGACAAAAAGGGAAGTCAAAGTACCCAACAGGGCAGAAACAACGCCTTCTATTTGGTCATATGTTCGCGATGGCAAAAAGAGCAGTATTTTGTAAAAACTATTTAAAGCACTGAACCTTACTTTATGAAGTGATTAAATAAAAAGTCTTTCAGTCTCGTTTAAACTCATGAGAACAAAGACTATACGGTTGATAATGAATTTATATTTTTCTGGTCAGTGAGTGGCCTGGAAAACTTTGTTGTCACAATAATGGCATGCAGGCCTGGACTCTTGAGTGGTATTGTTCATGTACCATGAACACTCTCAGCATTTCAGAGAGTCACTGGATAGGTGTAGTCATTCACTGAAGGCCTTGGAGAGAAACATTTTATACACCAAAGCAAGAAGTTCCAAGGCCCTCATACAAAACAATCCTGGCATGGATGAAGAAGTGGACTCAGATTGTGTGTGATTCAAAGAGTACCAGGTTGGAGTTTTGTAGAACCTCACCTATTGCTTGCCCAGTATCTATTAACCTAATGTGTGCTTATATCTACTGTGTTGGAATGCTGTTATGACAATGAAAATATGGTGGTATGGGTATACTACTAAAGAAATATTTCTGCCTCTCTAAAAGTTATGTGTGCTTGCAAGGTTACACAGACTTTCAGATTCCTGGTACTGACATCCTTATATTCTAACAAGAGCAAAGGGAAAATGTTTGAAAAAATTCTAGATAGTCCTACAAATGTAGAGCTTCAATTTTCCAAAGGACAAGCATAAGGCTGAAGCCAAATGAATGAAGCGATCTTTAGAACACCTGATTGGAGCCTCCTGACACTTCATAGATCTTGGGTTTCTCTTTTATGCCCTCTGTTTGACCATTGATGCTTCATGTCTTGTTTGCATTCTGTGTGGCTAATAGTGGTGGTCTCATTTTTACTGAAGGTATGCAGATGTTTTCTTTGTCATTATTCCATAATAAAGCAGAAAGTCTTTTATGTTTGACATTTACACCATATTGCATACAACCCATAATCTAGAGATGATTAAAAGTGCATGAATGAGTGTGTGCAGATTACATTCTACCATAGTTAATAATAATTTTCAGGACCAGAGAGATAGTTTAATAGCAAAAAACATGTACTGCACTTGCAGAGCTCAGTTCATAGCACCCATGTTAGACGACTCATAGATTCCAGTAAGTCTAGCTCCAGGGAATCTGATATTCTCCCTGGCTTTTCTAGAGCACCTCTACTCACATGTACTCACCCATCCCTCCACCCACCCACATGTGCGTAAACTAAAACAAAAATAATCTGAAAGAAAGAAATCTTACAAATTGTCAACTTGAATCTCTAAAGAGACAGGTATTTGGGGGAATCTGCGAGAGATTTTCTAACTTAGGGTGGTTGAGGTGGGAAGAGATACAAAGTGTGGGCAACACCATTCTACAGTCTGCGTTTCTGACATGAATAAAGTGTTGAAAATTAGCTGAACACAGTTATCCATTACTGTGCTTCTTGACTGTGGACACAATGTTAATGTGCCACTCCCACTCTTGCTACCACACCTTTCTCCTGAAATCCGACAATATGAAAGATGTCCCACAGGCAAAACTCCATCCACTGGAAGTTCTAATCTTGGGAAGAACAAAATGCATTTAAAGGAAAAAAGCTTAAACTGAAGGGTTTCTCTCCATCAGGGGATGAAGGAATAGGGAGGGGATGTGAGTGTGGGACTGGGAGGAGAAGTGGGGGCTGCAATCCGGCTGTAAGTGAATTTAAAAAAAGAATTAAAAAAGGAATAAGAATATCGGGCTTTTAAAAATTTAGTTATTCTCTTTACATCTCAATCTTATCCCCCTCCCTCCTCTCCTCCTGGTTCCTCTTTTCTGTCCCTCTGCCAACCCCTATCCCTCCCTCACCTGTCCCTCAAGAAAGCATAGTTGCCCCTCCCCCCAAACCCTCAGCACATCCAGTCTCACCAGGACTGTGTACTTCCTCTTTCACAATGCATTTTGCTTCAAGAGGTAGCCATGAGCCAATAAGTATCAAGGGAAGAACATTGTGATTTTAATTGAATTGTCTCCCATAGCTTCACTTCTTTGAACACTGAGTCCCCAGGTGGTAGAACTCTTTGCAAAGTCTGTGCGACTTTTAGGAGAGTAGCCTCATTGGAGGAAGTGTGTCAGTGAGGGATTGCATTGAAGCTTCATAATCTTGACCCACTTCCTGCTCATTCTCTGCTTCCTGAGTTGGTGACCAACCAGGCTTTCATTCCTGTCATCATGACTTCCATGCCTGCTGTCATGTGTGTCCTGCCGTGATAGATCATATCCCTATGAAACTGTAAGTCCGAATAAACCCTTTCTTTCTCAAGTTTCTTTTGTCAGAGTATTTCCTCACAGCAACCTGAAGAGACGCTAAGATACCAAGGCAATGGTGAATCAAAGGGAAAACATCCATAGGAAACTACTGGGGTGCTTTTGCTTACCCACTGCATCTTCCATGGTGTGTTTGCAGCCTTGGCAATGGAAGTAGTAGTTTTACCAAGGGTCTCTGCTTCCCGATTTAGCAGATATGATCATTCTCTTTGGCGTGCTGTCTGAGAGATTGTGTAAGGGTTTATCTTTCCACCTAATGCAGAGCTTGGGCTGTAAAGCTTGTTAGTCCTACCCAGAACTTCTTTAAAGTGGACCAACAATTGTAAACATTTTAGACACAAGATTATGATTGAAATGTAAAATAGACCATCTGATGTCTAGAGCAAACAACTGGAGGGCTTACTTGAGAAAATGTAGTCCAAATGTGTGGGAATTAGGGAAGATGTTCATATGCCTAGGGCAAGGCACATGCTCACAAAAGAGCAGAGAAGACCCAATGCTTTCACCTCAGGCTAATTCTTAAGCTCAGTATAAGGTTAACTAAGTATTGAAGGAATACTGTGGCACATAACCTATATGTAAAAACTGAAAAGAATGTTGCTATTTTAACTCTGTTCCTCTTGACTTTTCAAGCTAATCTGAGTCAAAACACAAGCTGAACCCAAGAAGAGCAGAGATGTCAGCGAATGCACAAGATAGAGGAAAGGTTTGTAAAAGTAGCTTGGGAAGCCACTGCAATAGATAGCATGGCTTTCAACAATGACAGAAAGCCACTAGAAATGCATAATCCAGGAAAGAAGGAATAATTAAAAAAAAAAAGAAGAATAAGAAGGAAGGAGGGGATGAGGAAAATGAACAATTTGATTTCAAGAGTGGCTACATTACAGCATTTAAAAGCCGAATAAGAAAAAGTCACACTCCCAGGAATGGTATAGCTGGGTCTTCAGTTATGGCTATTCCCAGTTTTCGGGGAAAGTGCCAGCTTAATTTCCAAAGGAGTTTTATAAGTTTGCGCTCCCACCAGCAATGAAGAAGTGCTTCCCTTTGTTCACATCCACACCAGCATATGTTGTCATTTGAGTTTTTGATCTTGGCCATTCTGAAAGGTGAAAGACAGAATCTCAGTCATTTTGACTTGCATTTTCCTTGATGACTAAAAAAGTTGAGCATTTCTTTAAGTGCCTCCTCTGTTGAGAAGTCTCTCTTTAGCTCTGTATCCCATTTTTTAAATTGGATTATTTGGTTTGTTGGTGTTTAATTTCTTGAGTTCTTTACAGATTCTGGATATTAGCCTTTATTCAGATGTACACCTGAAAGATGCTCTACCACACAACAAGGACATTTGCTCAACCATGTTCATAGCAGCTTTATTTGTAGTAGCCAGAAACTGGAAAAAACCTAGATGTCCCTCAATGGAAAAAGGGATAAAGAAACTGTGGTATATTTACATAATAGACTAGTACTAAGCCTTTAAAAACAAGAAAATCATGAAATTTGCAGGCAAATGGTGGGATCTAGAAAAGGTCATCCTGAGTGAGGCAACACAGACCCAGAAAGACACACATGACATATACTCACTTATAAGCAGGTTTTAGTCATATAGTACAGATTGGACATACTACAATACACAGACCCCAAGAAGAGAAGTCCAATGGATATCTTAAACTTCATTTCAGCCCACTAGTTAGGGAAGTGCGGGGTATCTCTGACACAGACTATGTTGCCTGCTTTTTGATCACTTCCCCCATAGGACTTCCCTACAAGTTCAGAGGGGAAGAAGAGGAACTCAGTCCTCATGTGAATAGATGAGGTGGGGTGTCTGGATGTGGGGAGTCCTCTATTCTGAGGAATAGGGCAGAAGGGCTACAGCAAGGAGGGCGGGACTGGAAGGAGAGGAGGGAGGGGGCCTGTGATCAAGATGTAAATTGAATTAATTAATAAAAAAGACAAGTCATAAACCATCTAAAGAAAGTAAAGAGGTTGGCCTGTTCAAAAGAACAAGGTATACTGAAGAAACTATCCCTTAAGAAGTCCAGATACAAGAGTTACTAGTAAAGACTTTGAAAAATACCTGTCTGTTATTCAGTTCAGCAAGCTAAAAAATTTGTAGACAAAGAAGCAAAGTAGGACCAGGAACATGATTTATGAATAAATTTGGAATATTAATGAGGTAAAAATTAGGAAGAGGAATGAAGAAATTCTAAAGTTTAAAAGTATAGTAATTGAAATGAACAGCTCACTAGAGATTAGTACCAGCATATTAGAGAAGGCAAAAGAAAGAATTAGTGAACTTGATAACAATATAACTCTATCAGAAAGATACAAGAAAAAATAAATATAAACAAAATATGAAAATAATGATGGACCTAATTAAGTCATTGAAATTACAATTTAAAAATGTCATTCTAGAAGGAAAATATAGAGAAAGAGAAGTTAAGAATACGCATAGCTTAGATGGAAGGGGAGGAGGTCCTCCCCTATCAGTGGACTTGGAAAGAGGCAAGGCGGAGATGAAGGAGGGAAGGGGGGATAGGGAGGGAATGCGGGAGGGGGCTATGGCTGGGATACAAAGTACATAACCTGTGATTAATATAAAATAAAAATGTTAAAAAAAAGAACATGCACAGCAACCCTGGCCAACAATAGCTGGTATATACAACACACATGTCCAATAAATTCAAAAAATTCCGACTAGGATTGAGCCAAAGAAATCCATACAAGGCCACATTATAGAAAAAAGTTAAAATGTAAAAACGAACCTCCAAATTTTATGCACATAAAGATGAATATTATTCAACCATTACATGTTTATTCTGTATATAATTACTAATTTTGTACATAAATGATGTATACTGACCCCTCTCATTCTATGTTCTTTCTATTGTCCCTAGTTACCTTGTAATTGAAAATATGTCTCTCTGATTCTGTCTCTCTCTCTGTCTCTTTCTGTGTCTCTCTTCTTTTTCTTCAGCTCACTTTTGTATCTATACTTGGAGCCCCATGGGCTTAGCAGTATGTACATAATTAAAGAAAATTATACTTTCTCCCAGAACCTATCAACAGCCAATAGATCCGTAATAAAGGATAGGGCTCTTTGAGCCCCGTCCTTTCACATGACTGATAGTTTACTGGACTTGTCTTGTGCCAGCCTTGTGCAGATGACCATAATTATTGTGAGTTCACTATTACAATGATTGTATCTACCCTGATGGCATCTTCAGCCACAAATTCTTTTTGTATTTTTAAATTACACTTGAGTATTCACTTTCAGCATATAGTCATCAGTCAGCTGTTCCCAAAGCCCTGGTGAGCTCCCCCTTCCTAATACCCAAATCTGTGCTTTTTCCAGAATAAAACTGTGACCCTATTACTTTTGTTTCCTTTATCCTGGGGAAACACATACCTTTCATTTCAGTGTCAGCTGTACAGATTGTCAGTAGCTGCCCGGAACACACACTGAAGCAACTTGAGGCTGCATTTAATACCAGTGGGAAAGGGTTCTTGGTTTTAACAATTCCTGCCATGGACATGAGAGGAAAGAAGAACTCTAAGAGCCTCTGCTATTCCTGTCTGTATGTTCAACAGAGTGTCTAAAACACCTCAGCACATGGCGAGTATTTGTGAGGTACGAGAATGAACTTAAATTTTCTTTAGAGTACCCCAGTTTATATGTCTGTGGACTTAAATTCAAACTGATGTTGCAACACTGCCTTTTTGTGCTACGTGCTTTTCACCTAAACTATCCATTTGTTCTTAGGCACCATTTGAATATCTCTATACATCCATGTTATTAATATGTTACCTAGCTGTTGTAATGTTGCTGAACCTATGCTCTAAGTTGGCCCCAAGCACAATTAGCTGGCAGGTTAAGTGCAATCTCTGTGGTCCAGAGCTTGACAATTCTTTTATTCTGTCCTTCCCACAGGGAAAGATCCTGCTTTCAAGAAAGGGTCAGCTAGTCTATGCTGTGAATCTTTTAACTCCCTATATTAGCTTTCATAGGAGCATTCTAACTGCCTTTCCTACTTCCAGAGTAATAGCCCTTCCCTTAACCGTAAAGAATTTCAAGCTATACTGAGCAAGCAATGAAATAATTTTCAGCATTTGACCTTTCTTCCCAGAAGTATGTGCCCACTCTACCTTTGCATGTGTCAATTATATTTTATTTTAGACTGTGCAATCTTTCATAATGAAGACAGAATTTATTACTTTACAGCACCAAGTGTAGCGAGTATAAAAAGAATAAACAGAACACCAAGGGACTGACAGCAAAAATTAAGTGAAGTGCCTGGTAGAAATTGAAGAGCACTGTACTTTTTTGTAAATTGTATCCTATACTTCAAAGTATAAAGCGAATCTATTTTTTTCTGTCTTTCTAGTGTTTGTCTGAGTGAAATTATCTAGCAGTTTCTGTATTTCAGGTTTCACAATGAAGCCTTGAACTTATATAAAGCTGATTTTTGTGCAAGGGTGCTAAATATGGGTCTGATTTAATTGTTACATGTGGACCTCTGGTTTTCTCATTTGTTAAAAATTCTGCCTTTTATAAAGTTTGTGTTTCGGTATCTTTGTCAAATATCAAGTGGCTATAATTGCAAGCATTTAAGACTGGGTCTCATATTCTGTTCCATTGATTTACGGCATACTTTTTTTTTACCTCCTTTTTCCCTAAGAGCCCCCTCTTCCAATTTTCCCTGTCAGATCACTTGTACCAGAATACTCTTCTTTACCCTCCTTTCACCTTCTTCGGCATTGGCTTCCCTTCGGTTTCCTGTTTTTATGTTAGTACCATGATACCTTTCTAACTGTCTCTATAATATAACTTGAAATTAGGTATGGCAATCATTCTAGAATTACTCTTCTTGTTCATGATGGCTATCTCTCTCTCTCTCTCTCTCTCTCTCTCTATATATATATATATATATATATATATATATGTGTGTGTGTGTGTGTGTGTGTGTGTGTGTCTATAAATATATGTGTGTATACATGCATTAGTATGTCATTTTAGCAAAATAATAGTAGTAGATTCTCCCTTAAGGCATAGAACCTACGAAGCTACAGGTAGTCTGATAAGTATGCCAGGTATGTGTTTCATCTTGTGGAGCAGGCCTTGATAACTCAATCAGAAAATGTTTAATTACTCCCATTATGTTTGTGTCACATTTGGACCAGTGAGCATTTCTGGACAGGCTAGTCACTATTGTAGCTTGCAGTTTCATAGCTAGGTGTGATTGATGATTACCCTTCTCCTCTAACAGAATGCATAGCATCTTCCTGTACCGTGAAAACTAGCCAGTAAGGATGAAGCTTCCAGGTCAGTACCAGCTTGATATCTCCCCCTTCTATGACTGAACTATGTGGTGCCTTCAGTAATTTGGTATTATTATCATGTTCATTTACAGTGGGCTATAACACTTGGAGGTATATGGACCATCACTGGCAAACAACTCCAAAAGACATAACCTTTTACTGGAGGTGGGTTTTTTATTTGTTAGCCTGTGTTATCTGGCAAGTATATTGTCACCCCATTATAGAGTGAGGCATTCTTAACACTTTTTAATTTATGTATGTATTTTCAGAAGATCTTACACTAGTAGGCTTCCTTATAAGTTTTCTGAGAGGTCTTCAGTGTTAGATATTTCTCCCTGTACCCCCTTCTCTACCCTGCTCTCCCAAACACACTCCACTTTTACTCCTTATGCTCTACCCTCTCTGTTATAACTTTTATCACTGCTTTCTACTTTTGCCAACTAGAAGTCTCCTGTGTCCCATTACTAACTTTCTGATCTCAATCAGGATTTCAAATGAAACAGACAGTATCTGAAGATTCAAAAGATTTGTCCACAAATGGATGATAAACAAACAAACAAACACCTGACAGTTGTCTTTCTGACTTTGGGTTACCTCACTCAAAATGATTGATTTCAGCTTATAAAAGTGTGTAATACATCTGCTAGAAAACTGTTACAGTTCATAAGCTCGTTAGGCTAAGTAATAGGATACAAAATCAGCATGCACAAATACGTATCCTATAATTTTGGTTGTGAGCCTACCTTTTAATGGCAGGGCCATCTCTCCAGCTGTGCTGCCTGAGGGTCATGTCTAGGTTTGCGGGCCTACTTAATTTGGGGGCTCATGTTGATGCCATGGCCCATGTTACCACCAAAGGCCATAGAGATGTTAGCGATCTGTGCTGAGCCTTAAGCCATGATGATGTTTAGAAATTTAAGAGGGTACCCCTAGCTAAGATTCTTGCAATGGAGAATATGGAGCCCGAGTCAGCCATGTCTTGTAACCAGGCAAGAATTACAATGGAGAGACTAGGATACCAACCAAGCTACAAAACCATAGACCCACAATTTGTCCTGCCTATAAGATGTGGAAAGAGGAAAGATTTATCAGAATTTGAGGAAAGGGCCAACCAATGACTGGCTCACCTTGAGACCCATGCCATGAGAGAGGGAGCCCACCCCTGACACTAGAAATGATACGCTGCTATACATGCAGACAGGAGCCTAGCATAACTGCCATCAGAGAGGTTTCATCCAGCAACTGAAGGAAATTGATTCAGAGATCCATAGCCCAACATTAAGCGGAGCTTAGAAAATCCTATGGAAGAAGAGGGGAATGTTTGAATGAGCCAAGGGGCTTAAGGAAACAAGAAAACCTACAGAATTAACTAACCTGGGCCTATATTGGCTCACAGAGACTAAACTGCCAATCAGAGAGATGCATGAGATGAACCTTGGTCCTCTACACATATATAAAAGTGTGCAGCAGGGGCTCCAAAAGCAGGAGCAGGGGCTGTCTTGGATGACATTTCCTGACTTTGGACCCCTTTTCCCTAATTGTGCTGCCTTGTTTAGCCTCAATAGAAGAAGATGTGCCTTGTCTTAATGGCACTTGATATGCCCAGGCTAGAGTGATATCTATGGGAGGACTCCACTTTTCTGAGGAGAGGAGGGATGGGTGAGAGGGAGAGACTGGGAGAAGAGGAGGGAGGGGAAGCTGTGATCGAGATGTAGAGTGAACAAATAACTTAATAAAATAAATGAATACATTAAGTAGTGATAAGGATGCTGAAGTACAGCTGTCCACAACTGATGAGTTCTGCTGGAGCTGTGGGGGAGGAAGGATTCAGTTTTCTTTAAGGGGTGGCCACTGCAAGTTTGACCATGCTTCATTGAGTATACACAAATTGCATTTCTTCTTCTTCTTCTTCTTCTTCTTCTTCTTCTTCTTCTTCTTCTTCTTCTTCTTCTTCTTCTTCTTCTTCTTCTTCTTCTTCTTCCTTGAGGGAGGCCAAAGGGTAGGTGGGGCCGACCTGAGAGACTTGGGAAGTGACATTACTAGGCGACAGAATCTCATAGGAAACTTCCTGGCCCTCTGAATCTTGCAACCTTTCTGCACCCTATTTGTCTATCTACAGTCCCTGAGCTTTAAGCATGGGAAGAGAACTGCTTTTTTTTATTAATGTAATTTATTTATTTTTATATCAATCACAGGTTAGGTACTTTGCATTCCAGATGTAGCTCCCTCCCTCATTCCCTCCCACTCTCCCCATCCCTCCCTCATCTCCTCCCAACCCCCTCCAAGTCCACCAACAGGGGAGGACCTCCTCCCCTTCCATCTGACCCCAGATCATCTTGCCTCCTCAGGGCTGGCTGCACTGTCCTCCCCTGGGATCTAGCCAGGCTGTTACTCCCTGGCATGTATGGGGGAAGGTCAAAGAGCCAGCCATCGAGTTCATGACTGAAACAGTCCCTGTTTCCCTTACTAGGGTCTTCAGTTGGACACCAAGCTACCATGGGCCACATCTGAGCGGGGGTTCTAGGCCATATTCATACATGGTCCTTGGTTGGAGAAACTGTTTCGTATAAGACCCCTGTGCCCTGCTCAGTTTGGTCTTTGTGGCGCTCTTGTTCTCCCCAAGTCTCACTAACTTCCCCTATTTTTATTATTACTTCCCGCCTTAATGTGCGCCAGAAGTACCTTTTCAAGGTATGGGAATGGAAAATGACAATTTTCTCAGGAATAAGTCTAACAAAAATTGAACTTTATAAAATGACAAAAAGTTTCTGTGCAGCTGAGGAAACAATCCAGGGAAGAAGAAGCTTCTAGAGGGGGAAGCAATCTTTTTCAGTTACATATTCCATAGAATATTAACATCCAGAATATACAAGGAACTGGAAAAAAAGAAGAATCAAGAAAACAATCTAATAAAATAGTGGCAATAGGTTTGAACAAAGAGCTCCCTAAAGAAGAAATAAAAATAAGAAGAGGGTATCTTTTAAAACAGTTCAACATCTTTAACAATCAAAGAAATGTAAATTAAAACTACCTTGAAATTCATCTTATTCCATTCAAAATGACTAAAGTTAAGAAAACAATAGACAACAAATGCTTTTGAGGATGTTGGGACACAGGAGTGGTGTGTGGAGAGAGTTTGAAATGATACAATACAGTGTTCTCATGTATGAGATCCTCAATTAAAAAGTATAAAATAATACCAAATTTACAAAATCTATTTTCTAAGCTCTGTTTAAATGACTTAGGGCTGTTCATGGCTAAGCACAAATCCAGTGTCTAGAAGGACATGTGAATGACATGTGCTATTAAGATTCATGCTGTTGTCTGAGTTTCAAATATGTTTCCTTTCACACTCTCATGCCTGGACAAATGCCAGTTTATAATATCCAATCTTCAATGTCTGTTGTAGAAAGGGCTGGGGAACCGGACTATTTGAAATGTGCCCATAAATCAATGTCTGCTTTTCCCACACAAGTGTTTTCTAAGGCTGAAGATAAGCAGCAAATGCGATTGATACCAATCTTGCATAGTGTCACTGTGCAAACTTTTCTAATGCCTGTGGATGTAAATGTTTTAAACACCTTAAGTGCAAAAACAAAATGGTTCTAAAATATGCTTAAGGAGAACAGAACCAAAACAATCACTCTCTAATGATGTATATTCAAAATGTTCCTCTGCATGAAATTTTGCCGTGTAAATATAAATGATTACATTTGCCATTAATGTGATTTTAAAAAGAATTAAAACAGCATCATACAAGTTACTAGGAGCAGCTGAAGTACTTCACAGTGTGCTTCCCATGACACACAGTGAAAAACATAGTGGAATTTAGTATTCTCTGAAGGAATGTAGCAAATTGTTCAACAAATTTTGTATCTTTCCCCCGAAAGGTAACTTTGTCCCTTGGGTATGGTTACTCACTGTAGATATATTTTCCATTCATTTTTGCAAGTAAGTCACCATATCATGTGATTCACCACAGAACATGAGAGGATATGATTCTGTAACTTAAGGGTCAGAGGGCTAACAGAAAGAATCTACAACCCTGTCTTTCTGAGACACATTGTACTCAGGATACTGGGCATGGAAACCAATACCATGACCTACCACTATACTAACTTACACTGCATTCTGATGGGGAAATGAATTCTTGAATTAAAACATTAAAAATCTGGTGGCTGTCATAGTAGTTACAATTTCTCAATAAATATTGTCCATTTTTGTTGTTTTTAATTCTCTGGATTTCTCCTTGCATTCCATAAATTAAAGATGCTTTCAACATCCAGTCAAGTTCATAATTTTATTGGTAATCTTCATTCATCGTTTTGTCTCCCATTTCAGTTTCTGACACATTAATTTTTTATATCTTAATGCTTACTAATATAGTAGCTCATTAGCTATATAGATATCTTGAACTTGATTTGTGTTTTGGCACACAAAAATAGGTTGAATTTCAGAAAGACAAAGAAAATTTTGTATTGTTCTCTTAAATGCAAAACCTAGTGTGGTGATTTAATAGGTTTGTTTCTCCCTCCCCATAGACTCATGTGTTTGAATGCTTGGCCCACAAAGAGTGACACTATTAGAAGATGTGACCTTGTTGGAATATATGTGGCCTTGTTGGAGGAAGTGTGTCAATGTGGGGGTGGGTTTGAGGTTTCTTATTCCCATGCTCAACCCAGTGTGGAAAGAGAGCCTCTTCCTGGATGACTGCAGAAGCCAATCTCTTCCAGGTTGCCTGTGGACCAAGATTTAGAACTTTCATCTTCTCTAGCACCGTGTCTGTCTAGACACTGCCATGCTTCCCATGATGATAATGGATGAAGCCTCTGAGACTGTAAGCCAGCTCCAATTGATTGTTTTTCTTCATAGGAGTTGCCTTGATCATAGTTCTCTTCAAGACAACAAAAAACTAAGACATCTAGATTTTATTTATCCTACTTAAAGTATTGTATTAATTCTTATAAATGCTTTTATTTCCTCAGAAAAGGTGATGAGAGATATACAGAAGCTTTACAAATACATGGCTTGGGCTGAGACCAGGGCATTTTTATCTAACCTTTTATAGGCCTAGGCCTAAAAGATTCTAGTTTCCATTCAATCTAATTTTCTGTAAGCCTAGACCTTGAAGGCTTCAGCTTCTAGCCTCCAATCTGCTGACCTAGGCCTATATATTTCCAGCCTCTGAAATTTACAACTGAATGAGCTTGGGTATTCTAGTTCTTTCTGAACTTTAATGGGCTGGTTCAACTCAGCTTTTCTGTCTCAAAAATACTATCTTAGAACCCCTGCACAGAAGTAGCCCATGGCAGCTCAGTGTCCAAGAGGATTCGTCAATAATAGGAACAGGGACTGTCTCTGACATGAATTTACGGACTGGCTCTTTGATCAACAACCCCTGAGGGGAGGCAGCCTTACCAGTCCACAGAGGAAGACAAAGAAGACAGTTATGATGAGACCTGATAGACTAGGGTCAGATGGAAGGGGAGGAGGACCTCCCCTATCATTAGACTGGTGGTGGGACATAGGAGAAGAAGAGGGAGGGAGGACTGGATTGGGAAGCGATGGGGGAGGGGGCTACAGCTGGGATACAAAGTGAATAAACTGTAATTAATAATGATAATAAAAGGATTTAAAAATACTGTCCAAGCTTCTTGATTTAAAATGGCTTCTCATTACTTCATACTGAATTGCTCTACTTGGAAAAACTGACTCTGAACTCTACAAACTGAACTACATAAACTCCTTTGCGCTCTAATGAGCTGTACCAAACTACATTGCACTCTCAAACTCTACTATATTGTGTTCACAAACTCTCCTGTTCTCTCTCTGCATTGCTCTTAAATAGCCTCTCCTTCCTGTCTGTTCTTATGAGAGTTGGGTGTATCCTAACTCTGACTCATTCTGTCAAATCTTCTTCTGATTCATCACTTTGTCTGCCCCTCAATTATTCATTGGGATTTGGTGTGTACAAAATTAAAGACAGAGGGATTAAAGACCCCTCTTTGGTGTGTACTAAGGTGTGTCTGTATTCCAGCAGGGTTACAAATACTTAGGTCTTTGGATGTGATCCCTTGTCAGACCAGCCATATTACTGGATTGACATCCTTCAACAGTAAAAATCTCTTGGAGAATTTGTGGATTAAAGGTGGGTACTAAAGGCATAGAATACAGACACACACCTCTACTACCTCTGGCTGAACTATAGATGTACCTTTAATAAACATTTTAAATCCCAAACAAGGAAGTCTAATTGAGGGGCAGACAAAGTGACAAATCAGAGAAAGATTTAATAGAATGAGTCAGAGCTAAGATACACTCAACTCTCACAAGAACAGACAGGAAGACAAGGCTACTTAACGTCAGTGCAGAGAAAGAAGGGGAAGTTGAATTCTGTGCAGTTTAGTTGAAGCCATTTGAGTTTGGTTGAGTTCACAGTTCCATTCAATTTTATTTAGTTTCTGCAGTTAGTGTAGTTCAGTTCATGGAGATCAGAGGCATTTCTAAGCAGAGCAATTCAGTCAGAAGCTAAGAGAAGCTAGCTTGAATCAGTCAGCTTGGAGAGGCATTTGAACCAGAACCGCTGAGTTGAACCAGCAATCCAGAGTTCAGAAAGAACTAGAAAATGTGGGCTTATTCGGCAGTAAGTCTCAGAGGCTGAAAACGTTTTAGATGTAGGTTAGGAGAGTGAGGTTGGAAGCTGAAGCCTTCAAGGTCTGGGTTTACATAAGATTAGGTTGTATGGAGGTTAGGCCTAGGCCTAAGGATAGATAGAATTGAGACAGAAACACTGGCCCATGCCATATATTTGTAAAGCTTATGTATGGCTCTCATCTTATCCCTCCATCTGAGAAAATAAAAGCAAGAGTTACATTTTACATTGTATTTTGAACATCTTTATCACCATCTATTACTTCCTCTAAGATCCACTCCATAATCCATACTCATCTAACTTTGTGCTCTTACTTTTTAACCCATCATGTCACAGTGCTATTGTCTAAATAGCACTAGGTGTGTGGTCATCCACTAGCGCAGTGGTTCTCAACCTCTCTTCATAATGTAGTGACCCCTAACCATACAATTATTTTTGTTGCCACTTTATAATTGTAATTTTGCTACGCTATGAATCGTAATGCAAATATTTGTGTTTTACTATAGTTTAGGTGACCCTTGTGAAAGGGTCGTTTGATTCCCAAAGGGTTGCAATCCACAGGTTGAGCACCACTACACTAGAGCATGTTAGAACTACTAGGGGTCACATCGTTAAAATAACCTTACTTTCACTTTCCTAGTAGCTATCAATTACCCATAACTTCGTGTCTTGGGGTGGGGCTTCCTGTCAATTTCCTTTCTCAGTGCTGAGATTTTGTCTAGCTTTTGCTTAAACAGGTCTTGCACATGCTGTCAAAACTGCTCTGAGTTCATATGTACAACTTTCCTATTCTGTCCAGATACACTGCTTCATTGTAGTCATAAACTCCCTTTAGGTCTTATAGTCCTTCTCCCTCCTCTTACCCAATGTTTCCTGAGCCAAGAGAAGAGGTGGTCATGAACTGGTGTTGCAGCAAGGACTGAACACTCCACAATCATGCCTTTCTGCATCTTGGCCAATCGTGTGTCCTGAGTTAATCATCATCTGCTGTAAGAAGAAACACCTCTGATGAGATATGAGAGATGTGCCAATCTAAGGATATTACAATAAGTTTATAGGGTTGGCTTAATATTATGGCATGCTAACAGAACAACAGTAATATCTTTAAATTCACATAAGAGTGTGTAGGCCAGCAAAGTATAAAGGGATTCTTGACTGGAGTGGGAAAGATATTAACTAATGTTGGAAATGCAGCGGTGATAGAATGTTTGAAATAAGGAAGGAGAAAGAAACATTGACAGTGAGGGCAATGGGCACTAGAAACGGCAAGGGTTGGGTGGAAAGGAATGAAAACAAAATATAATGGCACATATTAGTGAAGATGTCATGATAAAGCCAATTACTCTTACGGTAACATAAAATTAATAAAAATAGAAGGATAGGGTGAAACAAGGTCATCACAAAGTTGACTATTCACACTAAGACTTTCTTTGAAGGGCTGTTTGGAGGGATAATATAGCTAGTATTTTGGTGTATAACTGCTTTATGGCCTATCTGGATATCCAGTAGCCTGCTGTTCAAACATGAAACATCATCATTTCTGTGTTTCTTAGATATTTTCTGTATTAAGAAATACACAATATCTATAAAAATCTGAGTGAAAATGTAAAAACCATAACAAAATATTCCAAACAGAAGGTTTTGTTTGGATGCCAAAGAGACTGAAAAAATCAGAGTAAATTACTCCAAATTGGTGTCTGTCAACTACAGTTTCACTAAATTGTTATTTGAGGCATTTTATGTCATAGTTTTCCAACATGTTTTTCTTTATAATGGTAAAATGATGGTCATTTGATCTTTGTCCAATTTGAGATGTGTGTGCACAAACACAAATGTCCATTAGTGGATATGTTACAGGAGAAGTGCAGACAAAAGAACTTTATTTTGAAGACTCTGGGCCTCTGTGTTGTCATTGGTAAATGCCCTTCTATGGTCTACTGGGACAACTTTCCTAGTATCTTGAAATTTAAAGGAAGTGCCACATTATCTAATGTGTATAGTTAAAATGATTTAAATACTCCCTGTTTTATGTGAAGAGTCTGAACTATGTCTAACAACTATCAATCACAAGCAGAAGTGAACTGAATATATCAGTCTGGGAACTGAACTATTAGTAGTATGATGACATCGCTTTAATGTGTAACAGCATAATGTTAACATATGGTGTGAGAGAAGAACTGATGCATGTGTTTTCAGTTGAGGTAGACCTGCCTTGAGTTCATGGCGCTTGCTAGTGGGATGACTGAGAACATTATGTAAACTTCTGAATCAATTTTCTCATCTATAAGCTTTAGATTTAGGAGCAATTTTTGGAAATAAATAAATCCTAGTCCATATTGAATGCTCAAGCTCAATTACAAACAGTTCACTTATATAAATTTGTCATGAGAATTACTTTTCATTCCCTAAACTGGAGAATATTTTCTTTATGGTTTAAGGTCACACAGGATGGACATGTTAAAATTTCTGTCTTTGTCAACTCTTGTCACAACAATGTAGAGTAACAAGCCAACTCTAGGGTTGACTGCTGTAATTGGAGAATATGCAAATGAGACCAAGTCATTGACAATGCAAAGGAAGGGAGAAGAGGGTCATCAAAACAGTTTGCTTAGGTTGAGGTAAAAGATTAGAAGTTGAAAGAAACTTTAGAAAGGGCCATTACAACAGGACCACTGTGTAAGGACAGAGCCCTGGCAGATGATAGAAACTGTGTGAAATAAGTAAGCCAGGATGGCTATTGAATTTTTTTTATTAATTTATTTATTTTTATATAAATCACAGGTTAGGTACTTTGCATCCCAGGCATAGCCTCCTCCCTCATTCCCTCCCACCCTCCCACTCCCTCCCTCATCTCCGTCCTCCCCGCCCCCTCCAAGTCCAC
>CM053762.1:33496779-33569800 GCA_028658305.1 Pachyuromys duprasi
GGGTCTTGAGGAATCACTATTTCTAATTGTCTAAGAAAGCGCCAAATTGATTTCCAGAGTGATTGTACAAGTTTGCATTCTCACCAGCAATGGAGGAGGGTTCCTCTTTCTCCACAACCTCTCCAGCATGCGTTGTCACTAGAACTGCATTAGTGGGGTGAGGATGTGGTGAGGAGAAGAGGAGCCAGGATTTCCTTCAGGTTTTTGGCCAGGGCAAGCAGTTGTTGGTCATGCCTTGGGAGAGCAAGCACTAAGTTGAGGTCCAGAGGCTTCTAGGGCAGTGCTTTTTGTGATCATGCTGTTAGATCTGAGGCAGTGCCCTGCATCTCACCTCCTTGCCTTTCTTCTTCTTCTCTTCTTACTGTTTTTTTTTTAATCCATCAATCTCATGCCCTACACACAAGGAATGGGTAGATTTACAAATTTACATCAAATTGTTTGTTTGATTGTTTGATTTATCTGTCTGCCTGTCAGTCTATGTGTCTCTCTGTTGATGCATTCATTCCTCCATCCATCATCTTTTCTATGTTTTATTTTCTCTTCCTATGGACAATAGGAAAAAGGAAATAGTACATATTGGTAATACAAAACTTGTTACTGATGTTTACTCATCCTGAATTATTTCAGTAGTCTCATAACTGGTCTCTGTCCCTTTCTTATAGAACTAACTATGTCTGAATACCAGAAAACTGCTGATTTCTGAGATATTGATTTATATTTTTTTCCAGAAGTAAATTTTTGGCATCCTTTCCCCCTCTTTTGTTTCTTGACATACCCAATGTCATTTAACACTGCTTCTGGGTCACTTGTGAAGTAGTAAATCATACCATGTGATACCATGTGCTGGAAAAGCTTTTTTTAATAGTACACAGAAAATTATTAGACAATGTAGTCACTTTATTTTCTCTTTTTTGCCTTCTAGTATTTCACACAGGCTTTACCCTCAGAGGTTAGCAACATCACATTCAAGGGTGACATTTCCCTCTGTTGTACATGTTGTCTGAAAATTCCCTTACAGACACACAGAGATGTGCCCTGTTCTTTTAGATCAGTACATGTAGGTGGGTGATGAAGAGCAACCATTAGACCATCTTAATGGACAGGGAAATTGTCTTATTGTGGCTTTCTTTTATATTTCTCTAATGTTTCATAATGTAAGATGTCTTTCCTTTGCTTACGGTTAGTTGATTTTCATTTTTTTGGAGAAGTCACTTGATCATTTTTTTAAAATGCAATTATTTTGCTGTTGTTGGTCTGTAGGTATTCTTCATATGTTCTAGGTATTGCCTACTTACTGAATGTATTATTTGTAAGTATTTCCTTCAACTGTTTGGGATTTTTTTTATTTTGCTGATTATATAATGTTTTTTCCTTAGAAAGATCTTGATATGTTATTAATTCAGTCAGAATCAAGAGTTGAAAATGCAGCATCATAAATGTAATTAGAATAGTAGAATTGACCTTGAATTATAAATGACTCTCATTCTAAATCAGGCTTTGCTTTGAGACTAACACGATAGATAATTTTGTTGAGACCATCAGATAAGCAAAGTAATAATTTTACTAACATGAGTTTTATTTTAAGAACAAAGGATTATTCTTTAGTTTGGGGGATTTTTGTCAGCTATTACCAACACCCAGTGAAATGTAGTGTCCATCAAGAGTTGTGCTGGTATCCTTCTTATAACTCACAGAGGCCACTGCACCAACTTCTCAGCACATACTGAAACTTGTTGATGGGAAACTCCTGTAGTTTCTGCTGCTACAGACCTCGAGGGAATGCAGCCATGTCTTTCAGTAGGCATAAATCTTATTTTGGCTTCCGGTACTAAGGAAGAGCAGGACGATTTTTTTCCTGTTTAAAATACTGTTTACTTTTGCTTGCCTTTAATTGCATATTTCAGAGTAAGTTTTAATTGATTGCTTCATGATTTTTCCACCCAGGCATCTATAAATTTATGCTATACATTACTTTATTACAGATCTTTAAAAAAAGATTTATGCTCATTTCAGACCTACAAGCTAGAAAATAACTCCCAAGTTAGGCAGGAAACTGCAGGAATCTCATGTGGCATTTTTATAAACAGGTAGAAATTATTAGAGAATTTGAAGTCTCAATCACTTTTAGGCATAATTTGACCTGTTGACATGTGAAATACAGCTGACTATGTTAATATGCACATTATGATGCACAGGCATATAAAGATGGCAGCAGAAATCAACAATGTTACCCTCATTCAATTTTCTTATACAACAGGATACCCATTTCCTTGAGCACTGAATGGATGAATACTGGAAAGAGAATGATGATTCATATGGTATTGATTTAAATGCTTACAGGTGTGGACTCTGATTGTTAACAGGTTGTATTTAATTTTGTTTTGTATTACGAATCTCTGGGTAAGTAATACATTTAAAGATGTATTAATTATAAGTTTATCCTGCAAAAGTACTAGAAAGTTATAAGAAGCAGATTTCCATTTCCTGAAATGGAAGCCAATAAACCTGAATTCTCTAGGTCTGCTTTTGTCAGTGATTTATCTTTGCGACTGTGAACAGGTTACTCAACTTTCAATCTGTCGTTTTCATAATTAAGCTCAGCCTAGTATGACTTTAATTTTCTATATGTCTACAAAATTACACCAAAAGGTAGGGGAAATGCTCATTTTTTTATTTCACTACACCCACCCCACAATAGTTCCTCATATTATCTCATGTCAATTATCGTATCATAATAGAAAAGCAGTGTTTTCTTGTTTAATTAGTAATATATCTCACACAGAGAACATATTATGATGACTCTATCAAGAGTGCAAAATGGACAGAATGAGAACATTATGGATTCTGTCTTTGACAGTTATAATTTCTAAGACATCAGCATTAGTCAAACTGAGAATCAAAAAGTTATTTATACCAAAGTATAAAACATGTTGGTATAAAAAATATGATTTTCATTGCAGTTCAATATGTGTATGAATTTAACCATGACAAACAAGGCTGTGAAATTCAGTTTTGTTATGACATTATATCTGAACAATACCCAGAGGGAACTAGCCAGAAGGGGGAAGAATTTAGAATCACTTTCATAGATGGTAGAAATCTTAAATAGCGAATGGAAATGTTTAAGGAAAGATTGTTGATGATCTGTTAGAAACTAAAGCAATGCCATTTAGATTTTTGTGCTACAAACAGAAGAATAGTTGGAAGCTTGGAAATTCAATTTCATAGAAACAGATTTATTCAATATGAAGAAATTCTTCTGAACAATTTGAGGAGACTAATAATAGCTGGGGTTGCCTTGTGGGGCAGCCTGTTTTCTAAAATGGGAGTTGTTTAAGCAGAGGTCAGAGCAGTAGACAACTCAAACCGCTCGTCAGGCGGTGACCCAATAAGCAAAGTGGGTCAGTTGAGGCAAATGAACACTACGTAGTCCACTGAAAGCTAAAGTTTGTGAATGTTTCCAAAAATCAAGAAATCAAGATTTCTGTGTTTTCCTCTTGATGATCCATGTCAGTGCAATTAAAAAAATTCTTTTATTTATTTATTTTTTGAGAATTTCAGAATTGTATTTTAGTCATAATTGTCACCATCTCCTGCCAGATCTTCCCCCTATTCCATATTCAGCCAACTTTGTGCCCTCATTTTAAGCTATGAACTTCTGTTAGTGCTGTCTACACCCTCTTAGTTGTGTGGCTACACACTAGAGTCTGCTAGACCTACCTGGGTCCACATCCTTAAAAACAGTAAGCCACCCCCACCCCTGCAGCTAATAAATACAAATGTCTCCTCAGCTAGAGGTTGGACTTATTAGTCACCAAGACCACTCACTGACGAATGTGATTACGTAAACCTAAAAAGTATCTGTATGGCCATGGACATCAACACTGGCATAAAGAAGCTACTTACCAAATGGGAACGGTCTTTGGCAGCTACAAATCTGGCGGAGGGGGGTGGGTAGCACCTAAAATATACAAAGGACAACAATAGCCGCAAACCGAATCCCTAACCATCAAGGAAGGAGAAAAGCAAGCCAAAAATAACCCAATTGGAAAATGAGTCATAGAACTAAACAGAGGCATCTCAAAAGATAAAGTACAAGTAGTTAAAATAAGTTTTCAAAAAATGCTGAACATTCTTAGCCATCAGAAAAATGCAAATTCAAACTTTTCTAAAATTTCATCTTAGCAAATCCGACTGTCTAATAAGAAAACAAAACAAAAATGAATGGGAACAAATGCTGAAGAAGATACAGGGTAAGGGAAACGACTCATTCGCTGCAGATAAGAGTGCAAATTGGAGCAGCAGCTATCAAAGCCAGTGGGCAGTAATCTCGAAAGCTAGAAATGGAACACCACACGGTCAGCTATACTATTTTAGGGTGTAAACTGACTTTCATTTTAAGGAACCTCCATCGTCTTAACAAATTCCATCTGATTGGAGCAGTCTGTGAACAAACCATCTAGTTTGATCTCTGAATTCTATCTACAGAGATCAGCAGCATTCTCACCCATAAATCATTCACAAACCTAGGTAGGATGATGGGAATAGCCTATAATATCAGGTCACTGAACTTTGTAAATGAGTAACAGTTAGGATTAATTTGTGATATGAAAGCATCAACGAGTGTTAAGTATGTGCAAGCATATAGGATTAGGAGTTACTTCTATGAAAATCCGTATGAGAAGGGACACGATGTTTTGAACATTTAGAGAGACTTTCATGGTCAACCACACATAGACAAAATGGAATGGAAGGGAGCTCAGCAGATGCTGTAGAGCTGCATAGCACTTCAGGAAGCATAAACAGGAATCACATGCCATACTTAGGGTTAGTGTAACTCGAGACTTAGAAACCGGTGCTTTGGTTTTTTGTTTTTTTTAACCATTATGTGTTTATAGGGTCTTTATTGATTGCTCTTTACAATGTAAGTAAAATGGTGCTATCTCCATTTGCATGTGGTATCGATCCATGTTTTCCAGAGATCTACAGAGTTTCTTGTCCCACTCCATCTTTTTGCCCTGTGAACAAAGTTCTTCCTTCGACCCATGCCTTTTCCTATGTTGGGACTATCAGCCACACTGGGACCATCAGCATCCTTGCCATCAAGGCAGAGGGTGAAGGCTGGTTGAGCCACTAACTACTTCTTGCCAGTTTTTGTTTGCTGATGATGTGGATTGATTTTTGTCACATAACAAAGTACTGCAAACAGGGATATATGTCTTCACCAAACCTTAAAAGAAACAGAAAATAGTTTTATTTTAGAACAGCATGTATTTCAACTCTGAATTGTAGGCTTCCTTTTATTTGTGTGTGTTTTCTAGTGTTCCAGAGGCAGTTTACAATACAATTTTTTTTTTTGGCTTTTCACACCACTTTCTTTTCTCTTTCTCTTCCCCTTTTGTCTGCCCTGATCTCCATGTTCAGTTTTTCGTGATATAGTTCAGCTACTCATCATCCTTCATTAAACCTTTAGCTCCCCCTTGTTAATCTGGCATTTTGTTTTATTTTATTTTGTTTTATTTTAAATTTTATCTGGCATTTTGTTTTATAGTTTTGCTCTATACCATAAAACATATGTAATGCTGTGGAATTCTAGTAGACATTCTGCTTATTTTAAATGCTGTCATTTCCAAGATGAATGATAAACTGAGTCACAGAAATTTTCTCTTACATTAGTCCTTTGGAGTTAATCTGAACTTGTTTAGCCTTTCTTCATAGTTTCTACGGTCTAAGGAGAGCCTTTTGGTGACATCAGACTCACCGCTTCTAAGGTACAAATTCCATTTAAGTTCTTTATTTCCTCATCTGTCCTTTGGGATACATTATTTAGCATGTAGGGTTTTCAAAAAGGGTGACATGTTTTAAAAAGTAAGAACCACAGGCAGATTTGAATGGGTTCAAATTTCAACGTATACTTTCTAATTTTGACAGAAATCCCTCAGTTAGGGCTACTGTAATAGTTAAGTGTATCAATCAGCGCTCGCCAGAGAAATATACGTTGGCATTTGTAGACACAGAAAAATATATGTTGGCATTTGTAGACACACATACAGATGTTAAGGGTAGCCTGAAAGGCTAGAGCCAGCCTCATAGTTCAAATAATGAAGAAAACCATCGTTTTCTATTACGACCTTCAACTGTTTATATACAAACAACATATTAAGGCTGACTTTAAATTTAATTTAAATTAAATGATAAAAATGAGAAATAATTTTTTATGTTCTGTGCTTTTTAAAAGATAACTAACACAGTAGATGTCACTTTCTACACTAATTTCTAAACTATGCCTTAATTCCTCAAGCAACACCCACATTAGGATCTTAGCCAGTGAGGTTTTAAAGAATTCTTGTTTTACGATGAGCATGGGCTGCTTTTGTATGAGTGCTGCTAAAAAACACTCCACATAAAATCAGTAACAGTCATTTTCAGCTGTTTAATTAAATGGTCACTGGGTTTTGTGTGTATCTCTAGTTTCTAATGAATTGAAGCAAATTTATAAATACTCATTTTTTTGAGGCTTGACTAAATCAACTTTCTAGATATCTTTGAATTGGGAATCACGCCATCTTCCACATCCAATCTGTCACCAAATCCTGTCACTTTTGACTCCAACATTGCTTTAAAGCTGCATTTTGTTCCCTCCTGCTGCCTTCGTTTAATCTTTCATTGTTTCTCACGTAAACCTTGGCAATAGCTTCCAAATTTATCTCAGCTTCTGCTTGGTCACTTCAAATGCTGTCTTCATGCAGACACCAGACAGCCTTTTATTGTTCCAGGATACAGTTATAATACTTCTTTGTGGACATTAACTCTGATGTTTTATATAAAATGCAAAGCTACAGCACTGGTTCTCTACCTGCAGCTTTATCTTTGACCACACTGAATCAAGGAGAATAGTTAGAAAATGCTACTGTTTCAAGTTCTTCCAACTCTGCACACCACTGTGCGATTATGCTTCTGTTTATTGCTCTGTACATCCTTTGCTTAAAGTGAGCTATTCTTTTCATCAACATGGACAAATCCTCGTCACCTTTATTAAGGAAGATCTTGAGGGCAATCTCTTTTCTCATGCACTTCCTGATACACAGATGAGAAGCAAGGAGTCACACTTTAATCTTTCCCCAGAGCAACCTAAGCATTTGAATTACATATCCTTGAGTATCAAAGTTTGAACTTGGGATGCAAAGTTAAAAATCACAAGTAGCTATCACAATCCTTGCAAATCCTTCCCTGCAGTAGCGTATGCAAGACCATATTCATGCCAAAGCAGCGGCTGACAACTATTGCTTAGTGAGTCCCACACAGCGTCCTCAGATGTTGGAGCAGTTTGTGCTTTCATTAATTATCAGTAAGGCAGTTGGCTTATGTTTAACTTATGGTTTAAGATCTCTGTGTCTCTTTATGTCTCTCTGTCTCTCTCTCTCTCTGACACACACACATGCAAAGGAATGATCATGTTTTCAGAACAATATAGTTACTCAGTGCTCTACCCTAAGTAGTATATGCATGGGTAGCTGAGATGGACCGTGGGAACTCTGCAGGCTACCTTCTTTTTAAATAGTTCCTTCTCCTCCCCTTCCTCCTTCCTCCCTCTCTCTGTAACTTTCTCTCTCTCCCTTGCTCCATACGTCTATATATAAGGTGGTTAAATGATTATACTGTATTACATTTATGTTAATTTGGAATCCTTTCAATGCTTGACATCCCCAATTTCACGTACACATATGCGTATCTCTATCTATCTACCTATCTATCTATCTGTCTGTCTGTCTGTCCGTCCGTCCATCCGTCCGCCTGTCTGTCTGTCTGTCTGTCTGTGGTACATCTTTATCAGCATCAGAACTCTCACATTGTTCCAAACTCCTTTGCTTTCCCACTGGAGTCACTGCCCCCCAAATGGAAAGCTCCAAGGCTGACCTCTGCTTTCCACCTCATGTTCTCTTCTTTGTCCACACTGGGTTGTTACCAGTCATTGTGGGACTATCAGAGAAAAGCACAGGACAAAGCAGTGAACCTTCACTTTGGAAGAACATTCCGAGTGGGGAAGAAAACGGTGACATGTCTGGTCATTTGTGACTAGGTTTTATACAGGAGTAAAACTAATTTATTTGGTAGACTTGTGAAAAAAATAATACAGGGCAGTTAAAATACAGCATAAATGCTAAATAATAAACTGACAAGCACAATATGTCAGGGGATGCATAGTAATGCAACTATGTCTGTAAAACATTTACTGTATTTTGTCTCTAAAATGTACAACAACAACAACCCACCAAATGGCGGCATCTGTGCTTATTTCCTCCCTGGTCCTCGATATTTGGAATCCTTTCAATGTTCAATGCCCAAAAATGAAATAAATATTTTTACATTGGTGCATCTTTATTTTAACATCGGAGTTGGCACTGGCTAGGATTGAGGGGCTGCTGACATCATGTGACACCCCCTCTACCATTTGACCTGTTTACAAGTAAAAACTGATGAAACCAATGTCAGATGCAGCCTAGGAGAAGGCTAAGTGAGGAAGTTATAAGCAAGATTCTTTTTACAAAGAGTTCTGTGTGCAGTGTCAGGTAGAGGCAGGAGATGGGGCACTAGGTGTGGATGGAATCTCACGTCTTTGAGCACCAGGTGGTACTCCTGTCTTCTCTCAGCAGACAGCACCTGTCCATAAACCCAAACTTTGCTACCTGTCTAGAAACCCAAAATTTGCAAGAAAGGGTAGGCAGGAGCTGTGGAATTCCAAAGATTGTGAGAAGGAACAGGCCAAGTGACATCATGACTTCTACATTGTCTGCCCTTTGTCTACCTAGGATGTCATATCCTAGGTAAGATAGTATTCATGCAATCTGATGCTGTTAACCTCAAATTCATAAATTAGAGAAACTGTTTAGAGTGTTACCATTTTATTAATCAGTTGACATGTAACTACTAAAGTCAGATATATAGAAAACAAACTAGCAAGCCAAATGCAGTCAGTTGCTAGTGAAACGTATTCAGCAGTCCCATGGAAGGAACATGCAGCATCAAGAAAATGCCTTCCCTTCTGTAGCCTTTAGTCCTGTAGACCTAAAGGGGTGAATTCTAAAATCCCCCTCATTCATTTTCTAGTAGTGAGTTTAGCAGACCATATGAGATCTACAGCTACTGTACATTTTGCAGGCAAGGAAGTGCATCTAAGTCATTTCCCTGGCTTTGTGTGTATCTTGTTTCACATCTTACATCTGGCACTTATAATTTCAATTCATGGCATCTTGTAGACATTTAAGTGCTCTTAAAAACTCCTTTAAATACATTCTAAGAAAAATACAGAAACATGACAAAATAGAATCACCAGGTATCCCTACTGAGGGCAGTTTGTTAGCCACCATGAACCAAGAGAAGTTTTCCTGCCCCCAAGAAGTTTCCAACAATGTACTAGGCTTATGAGGAAATGTGCCCTAAAAAAAAAGACTCTTTTTAGAATACTAGTAAGAGTTGAGATACCTAACAATAAACTCCAGGGACAGAAGAATACTTGATTCCACAATTAACTTTGTAGTTCTACTGCAGGCTCTGCATGGCCTCAGGCGAGAAGGATAAACCTCTCTAAGCATCAATTTTTCATTAGTAAAAGACAGATTTATCTTGGGACAGTCAAATGCTCAGCTATAAGGATGAAAAGCATACAATGTTTTTGACTATCGTGTAATATTTGGTCATTCCTAGCAACTAATAGAAGGAAGGATCAATGTAGATAACACACTAATAGAAAAAGGTATTTCAGTTGGAATTTGGCAGTTTCTGCAGCAACGTGTCTTAGTACTGAGGCTGCAGGGGTAGTAAGAGGCGTTTTC
The DNA here is from genome assembly GCA_028658305.1 of Pachyuromys duprasi. Taxonomy (NCBI): domain Eukaryota; kingdom Metazoa; phylum Chordata; class Mammalia; order Rodentia; family Muridae; genus Pachyuromys; species Pachyuromys duprasi. The sequence goes on from CM053762.1 coordinate 33,506,613, forward strand.
ATTTTAAGCTTCTATTTTGAGCAGTTTCAAACAATATTTGGCATTGTGTTCTTAGTATCAGAAGGTAATTTTTTTTAATTACAAACACACATCTCTGTGGGGGTCAGAGCTAGAAAGGAAGGAAACTGAGAAAAGTGAAATTGGGAACATTTCTACAGGCTATTTTTCCCCAAGTAAATTCAAGAGAATTCAAAGACAAAAATAACTGACATTTTCACTGATATCATTGTCCACATATTTCATTTTTAGTTTGCTAACTTTAAATAAACACACATATAGCATGTGTGGCAGCATATATGCCTGTGGAAATGGAGGAGAGATTATCTTAGGATATATAAGGGAGAAATGAGGCAGAAGTTGAGGCCTGCAGGTGCCTTGATGTTCAGGTTGCTCTGGGGTTTCATGGAAAGCTGTGGGCCAGGCTGTGGAGTTGAGTAAGCTCTGGGGTCAGGCTAGCTGTAGGCTTTCAGATTATTTTGAATATGCTCTCTAACTTTTCTAAATAGTGACATCCTTGTCTAAAGTGGGCATAGTAATATCAGCCTTGTTGAGGGAGTAAGAAGCATAGACTATGTCTGTAGTTCATAGCCAATCCCACAGGAGTGGTTCCATAGAGAAGAGCTGGTGAAGCAGGAGCTGTTCTTTCAGAATCATCTCTTTTCATTCCTGTGACTCACTTGGGAGAGGAACAGAACTGCATGTAGCTCTGGGGCTCTGTTGAGGTGGCCGATGACTTTGCAGGAAGTACTTTCATTACCCTTAAACTGGTCATGAAAGGCCAATCTCCCTTTATCATGTTTCAATGTAAGAAGTATTCCTCTGTCCATGATCTTGTCCACTGAAACCTGCCTCAGCCAATAGCATCTTCCTCAAGATAACTTCTTCCTAATTTTCAGAGGATAGGAGTTGTGTTGGGTGAAAAATTTATATATAACCAGCACAAAACCATTCATTTTCCTGTTCTTTATGACATAGTTTTTCTGGTACTCTCCATCGAGATGACCTGAATCTGATACTATTATTTCTAAAATGTTTCGCTTTGGGTGGCTACTGAAGCAAGCCAGTACTTGTTTGGCCTGTTTCATGTTAGGGATCCTGCTAACATATTACATTTCAAGGAGGGCTCAGTCACTCAGTTCAAACCTCAGGTATACTATGAGCAAAACTTTCTCATTTCTTCTAGAATTGAATTTAATCTGTTTGTGGAAATCCCAATTTGTAGGTTAAACACATTCAGTATCAACCAAATGGGACCATAATTGTTGTTTTTCTTCAGGTTTTGTGTGCCTTAGGAATTTCCTGGGCATTGACTTTAATTCCTAGTGTTTTCACCTGAGAGTACTTATATCATGTTCATGGAGGTCTGACCCCAAGAGTTTGCTATGCACAACTCATGACTCTTAACTCATTTGTTGTATAAAACCTGAGCCTGAGACAAGGTAACTTCCAGTCTCTCAGCACTAGAGCTCTGCCAGAGCACTAGAGTCACATGCACGACTAGGGTGCTCTTATCTTCGTGGGCTTTCCACCCTCAGTAACCTGGGAAAGATAGTTACAACTACTAAGAAACTGCTGCTCTGGTGATTTCAGGAATTTGCTCATCTCTGTGTAATTCCAAAATGGAAAAACATGTTTTCAAAGCAACTCCCCTGCTTAATACTTGAGTTCCTTCGACTACACTGGATTGCCACAGTGATGTGGCTTAAAGTAGTGTACTTTGTAAATTTTTAGGCTAAAAATTACCATCTAACATCCATTTTTAATAATTACCTCACAATGTTCGGCTAAATGTCAACTTGGGAAGTAAAAGCCAGAGATTAAGAAGATATTTTCTCAAATCTGGTCTAAACCAGGGTTTCCTGGGTTATTGAAAACAAGGATCGGCATCTTCATCTCTGGGAGCTGGTCTGTAGAGTCTGTGTTACTAATTAACATGCCAATTATTATTCAGGCCAAATCGAAAAGCATTGTTTTCATGTCTGTAGACAAATCAATCCTGAATTTGTCTCTGAGGATCAAAATTCCTGAAATATAAGGTGTCATGGCTGTGAACTGGCTTCTCAAGCCAGCTAGTTATTGGAAACATTTCAGTGTGAGGCATGACCTTGATATTGTGAGAAAAGAGACAAAAACAGACAAAATATAGGGTCCTGAGATAAATTTCCTTCCTTCTTGATTTTGCCTACAGATAATCCCTGGGAGACTATAGAGCTGCTGAGAAAAGTATGGAATTTAAACCTCAAGTAACTTCTGAGTTAAGAACCATACTCCCAAATGAAATAACTCTGTTATTATTTTTAATTCCCCTTGCCCAAATACCCTAAGGCATTAATCTGCTTGATGTAGCAGTCTAGATACAACTCACTTTCAGAATCAAGGCAGCTTTTCTATTTTATTCTTCACATCACAGTAAAAATGTGTTAGACTGGTTGAATGCCTGAGTTCAAAATTTCAGAAATTTGCACCTAAATTGCACCTGTAAAATATGTCCTCACACATGCACACAAGTAATTTTACTTGCAAATTATTGTTTTGCATATGTAATTACTTAGTTGCATCTGGATATACATTTTGGAGGACAATTAAGTGTTTACTTTAGCAAATTAGTTCACTAATTTTATGTTCATTTATATAAGACTTAGAATTTGAACAACCAGAACTTTTTTTTTTTATAAAGATCAATATATGTTGCATCTGTTCTAAGTGGTAACAGAGAGACACAATCTTTTATCCAGCCATGTGTTACTTTTTCAGGGATATCCTGGGTGTCTTCTTGTGGGTCACATGGGGTGCTGCATGGTATTGTCACAATGATAAGCTAATGGCCCAGCCACTTGGGTGCAGATATTGATATAGTCTTAACTAGGCTTAGGGAGAGTAGCAATTTGTGCCTTCCTTGACAATTAAGAGTTAAACATTTTTTCACTATGTTTTAATAATCTACATTGAGTTTTCTCCCACTAGGTGTTATATTAAGCTGGAAATTGACAGTTATTTATCTTTCTACTCAGTTGATAGTGTGGATGATAAAAAAATGGGATGTTGGGGCTGGGGAGTTGTTTCAGTCTACAAGCTTATTTGCCTTAGAAAAAAGAGGACTGGGGCTCAATCTCAAAACTCCTGTTACAAAAAAGCCCATTCGTATATGACAAAAGCTAGTTGAACTCAGAAAGTAATAAACAAAACAGGACGTGGAGTTGGGAGGGAGATAGCTGAAAGATGTCATGGAGAGTTGGAGAAAAACAGTGGGTTGGTGTAAAAACATTTTTTGTGCATGTACAAAAATTTGTGGAACAAATTAAAATAATAAATGAAAGCTCACTTATTTTTAAAAAGCAAACAAACCAAGCAGGTGCAGCAGTGAACGTTTTCATTTCCCGCACTGTGGTAGAGAAAGAGATCAGCAGATACCTGGGCCTCGCTAGCCCATAAGCCTAGACTACCTGGAAAGTTCCAAGCCTACTAGAGACTCTGTCTGTAAACAGTGGGGGTCACTTCAGGAAGGACACCTGAGAGGGTTTGCTGACCTTCATATGTACACATGCACTCTTGTACTTCCTCACACATGCAGCTGCATTCTGATGCGTACACACACACACTCACAAACACACACACGCACAGATGAGAAGCTTAATTTTTGTGTACATTTAGTTTTCATCTCTTCTAGCTCACAGGACAGTATGGTAGGTGGGACCACCGAACTTCACCAGTTAGATTCTAAGTGAGGGAAGAATGAATTACTGGAAGTGAAAGGCTAAAGATAATCTGTGAATGAATGCCAACATGAAATACAACATGATCTGGGGGAGTTTGTGAGCTTTTACACTCTTATACGGGCATAATAATATGTTTCAAAAAATTGTTGTGTTTCCAACTTCTAAAACAAAGAAAGCTTTAGCATACCTACACTGTGCTTCATCAATAAAGACATACTGATGCACATGGTTTCATATGTATTGTGTTTCATAAAGCCTGTATAAAACATTGAAAAATAAATATGTTCAATTTTTCTTTCATATCCGATTTAAAAAAAAAACAGCCATTCTGTGTTTAAAAGCCTTGAAGATATTTTTCTCAATTACCTTACTTTACAAATGGATAAGTGGGAAGATAAAGGCCACAGAGAGCCACATAGTGGTTCCCAACCTTTCTAACGCTGTAGCACTTTAATAACATTCATCGTGTTCGTTGACCCTAACCATATCATCATTTTATTGATACTTCATAACTGTAATTTGCCACTGTGATGAATCATAATGTAAATATATGATGTGCAGGGTATCTGATATGTGACCTCTAAATAGGTTAAGACTCACAGGTTGAAAACCACTGACTCGGAGGATAAAAGAAGGGAAAGAATAAAATTTGTTATATGGCCATTTTTTATTACTCTACAACAAAGACTCATCAAGAAAAGCACTAAACACCACCATTGCAGATCCTTTGGTGATCCACTTGATATGGAACTTCTTTACATAAATCTGAGAAAAGAGAAAAGTTTTTTTTTATATTAATTACAGTTTATTCACTTTATATCCCAGATGTAGCCCCCTCCCTTATTCTCTCCCAATCCTCCCCTCCCTCCCTCATCTCCCATGCCCCTCTCCAAGTTCACTGATAAGGGAGATTCTCCTCTCCTTCCATCTGACCCTAGCCTATCAGGTCTCATCAGTACTGGCTGCATTGTCTTTCTCTGTGTCCTGGTAAGGCTGCTTCCTCCTCAGAGGGAGGTGATTAAAGAGCCAGTCACTGAGTTCATGTCAGAGACAGCCCCTGTTAACCTTACTAGGGAACCCACTTGGATACTGAGCTGCTATGGGCTATATCTGAGAAGGGGTTCTAGGTTATCTCCATGAATGGTCCTTGGTTGGAGTATCAGTCTCAGAAAAGACCCCTGGGCCCAGATTTTTTTGGATCTGTTGCTCTCCTTGTGGAGCTCCTGTCCACTCCAGGTCTTTCTATCCACACTTCTTTCATAAGATTCCCTACACTCTGCCCAAAGTTTGGTTATGAGTCTCAGCATCTGCTTAGATACACTGCTGGGTAGAGTCTTTATAATGTCAGGAAATAATAAAAGAGGCAGTACTTCTTCAATGTACCATACTATTCCTTTAAAGAAGCAAAAAGCTCAACAACCATCAGAGGCCAACAAAGACAGGAGAGGTTGTTACAGTAATGGGAGGGAAGGAGAGAGAGAGAGAGAGAGAGAGAGAGAGAGAGAGAGAGAGAGAGAGAGAGAGAGAGAGAGAGAGAGAGAGAGAGAGAGAGATCTCAAGGACTTTTATGTTTTTTTCTAGCCTGTTTTGTTTTCTTTTAACCAGAGTCTGAACAGGAAACAGATGTCAAGCATAAATTAGGAATATTCCAAGAAAACTTATTTACATTGGAACCAGTTACAGGAGAGTAAGCTTGATAAAGAAGTTCAGGAAATAGCACACAGTCTGTGTACCCATGTTGCTGCTGCCACCGTGGGGGATGAGAGCGGAGTGGGTGCTAGAACACAATTTCTGTAGATCTGCTCAAGAACACTGTGACCTTTTGGGAAGAGATGTTCTTAAGCAGAGGTAAGAGACCAAAGAGGAGCACTTACTCTAATGTCATTCTTTTTCCACCTCTCATTTTTATTTAAACATCGATCCCTAATGCCAAATTTAACTAGAAGCTGGGAAGCCTACTGCTATCCTCTATCAAAGAAGACCAAGGCAGGTAACATATGCCCAAGATTCAAGTTATAATCAGATGATGTGAAATTCATGCTGAAAAGAAAGAACATTAGCTTCCTGAGGTATACAGATTTTAGTATGATTATCCTACATTATATATCTAATATCCACTTGTTAGTGAATTTATAATAATGTGCATCTTTCTGCTTCTGGGATACCTCACTCAGGATGATCTTTTCCAGATCCCACCATTTGCCTGCAAATTTCATGATTACCTTGTTTTTAATTGCTGAGTAGTATTCTATTGTGTAAATGTACCACAATTTCTGTATCCATTCCTCAGTTGATGGACATCTGGGTTGTTTCCAGGTTCTGGCTATTACGAATAAAGCTGCTACGAACATGGTTGAGCAAATGTCCTTGTTGTGTACTTGAGTATCTTTTGGATATATGTCTAGGAATGGTATAGCTGGATCTTGAGGTAGCACTATTCCTAATTGTATGAGAAAGCGCCAGATTGATTCCCAAAGTGGTTGTGCAAGTTTACATTCCCACCAGCAGTGGAGGAGGGTTCCTCTTTCCCCACATCCTCTCCAGCATGTGTTGTCACTTGAGTTTTTGATCCATATTCTGATGTATATAAGGTGGAATCTCAGGGTTGTTTTGGTTTGCATTTCCCTGATGAGTAAGGATGTTGAGCATATCTTTAAGTGTTTCTGTGCCATTCGATAGTCCTCTATTGAGAATTCTCTGTTTAGCTCTGTACCCCATTTTTTCTCTTTTTTAAATTCTTTAAATATTAATTACAGTTTATCCCAGCTAAAGCTTGCTCCCTCATTCCCTCTCAATACCACCTTCCCTCCCTTATCTCCTCCCTGCCCATTTCCAAGTCCACAGATGTAGCCCATGGCAGCTCCATGTCCAAGAGGGTTCCCCAATAATAGGAACAGGGACCATCTCTAACATGACTCATGAGCGGGCTCTTTGATCACCTCTACCTGAGTGGGGAGCATCCTTACCAGTCCATAGAGGAAGACAATGAAGCCACTCCTGATGAGACCTGATAGACTAGGGTCAGATGGAAGGGGAGGAGGACCTCCGCTATCATTGGGCTGGGGGAGGGTTATAAGAAAAGAAGAGGGAGGGAGGGTAGGATTGGGAGGGGAGGATGGAGGGGTCTACAGCTGGGACAAAAAGTGAATAAACTGTAATAATATAAAAAATTAAAAATAAAAAGAAAGAACATGTCTTTCTAGGCTGGAAAAATAGTGCAGTAGTTAAGAGCACTTGCTGCTCTTTCAGAGGACCAGAGTTTAGTTTCCAGAATCCAAGTTGGATGGTTCAATAATGTCTGTAACTCTAGATCCAGGGGGTTCAGCACTTCTGGTCTCCTTGGGCACCTTCTCTCGTGTGCACATATCCACATGCAGTCATACACATAGTTAAAAACAATAAAAAAATCAATATTATAATATTGTCTGGTATTATAAGATGGTTAAGTTAAACTACAATAAAAGACATAAAATTCACTGCTACCATTGAAGTCAGATGATTCCTTTATCCAGTCACTCAGAAGACACGGGCATTTGTTTTTCTTTGATACAATGCAATAGTTGTTTATCTCTATTATCATAGCCTGTACATGGTTGGTTAGTCTAAGACCCTTGACAGCTGTTCTCAGGGAGGGCACCGACTGATGGGTCTATTTTATATATTACTTATTCAGCATCATAATTTTTAATTTTAAGTTGTCAGATGGTCAAACAAGAACGCGCAGGGAAAAGAACTTCTTTTTAGGGTCTTGACTGAGCCATTGTACATACTACTACACTAACATCTTTTTTCTCTAGTTCCTTTTGTCTTGTCCTGGTGACCACAGGATTTTACTTTTCCTCTCTTCAACCTATTGGGTCAGGAAGGTGGTCTTTGCACTAAAAAAGCTTGGCTCTCTTCTTTGTTTTTCTGTTAATCGGTATGCTATGGATCTGAAGTTTCAGGTCCTCTCATTATATCTGAACTGAGATGGAATGTAAAACCGGAAGGTATAGTCTCTGGAGCTCTGAGTGGTTCTTAGCAGAGTCAAATGCAGTCTACAGGTGGTTGATTCTTCAGAGAGTAACCTGAACTCAAAGACAGTAGAGGAAGAAAACTAGGCTATTTCATCTTTACCATATTCTATAACCCTCAAAGACTTTTTTAAAGCAGAGGGACAAGGGTTTTTGTTTTGTTTTGTTGTTGTTCTTTTGTACTCTGCCTGGAGGTCTCTGCAATAAACAGATTTACCAGCTGTATTCTGTGGAAAGGAGACTTTATATCTTACCTCTTTTACTTTTCTTTATCCTCATTTCTGGTCAGCTAAACTCACAACTCCTGAACGTGTTTCTAGTTTCATCTTTAACTAATCCCTGTGCTCGAGGAAACATGTAGAAAGGAAGCATTTATCCATATCTAGTGCTGGTCCGTCTCAGCTCATCATTGAGCTGTAGAGAGCATTTTCTCTGAGCAGGGCAAATGAAAAAAAAATGACTGGATGTTTAGACAAATTGGTAAGATTTTGTAAAATAAATTCTGGAATAAGAACAAGAAATGACCTCAAACAGAATTATATGCATAGCATAACCCCCTGTATAAAATTGAACAAAAGTTGGAGTTAAGATTTTTAGAATCTAGAATGAACACACAAACATTGTACACTTTTGTTTTCTTAATATCTAAGAGAGGAAGCAAAAATAATCAGATTCCTTACAATTCCCAATTCTCAGCTTGAAGACAAGCAGGGTTTTCATCTGGAGTTCCAACACAGTTATGAATATCGGCTGATGTAACTAATGGAGAATAAATATTTGATGCATTGGGTTTTATATGGTGGGACTTGAGTACCTGTGTGTTGGCATTCGCCATGCAAGCCTGGAAAAACAGAATTTGATCTCCAGTACCCTGTAGAGGTGAGAGGATCTATTTTACAAAGTGCCTTTGTATGCCATGACATTTATTCATATGCCCCCACATATATGTCTGGACTCACACACATGAAACCCCTCCACATGAACAACAGTACATTTATAATAAAATTTGAAAAACTAGCCCACATGTTTGTTTGTTTTTAATGTAGTTTGCTCTCTAATTTAGAACATTGCTTTTTTCCCTTCCTTCAGTTTGTCGTTTCCTAGTAGGGAGCTTATCTGTTCATAGTCTAAGCATCACAGGTATCAAGGAACATAGAAAAGGACAGTGCAGAGGAGAGGAGGGTTTCATTTTTTTCCATTGTCATGGGTGAACACATCTTCTGGAACTTGCATATGGTCTTGTCACATGGGTATGAACTGGAGCTCCATGGCCACAGAAAACAAGTTTCATTCCAAAAATAGAAAAATCTGTGCTTTGAGGCTGGGAATCAGGTAAGTGGAAGAAAGAGGTTGAGAAAGGCTGATGGAGAAAAAAATTCAGGATTTCCTTAGTTCTCAAAAGGGGAAAGAATTACAGAGACATACTAATATGCAAGATGATGTACGTAGTCAGTTGCATGCCATATTCATCATAGCTCTGTTCTAAGTCCTCTCTACAGTCAAAGATTTCTAGGTAGCATGGAAGCAAAAATTCTTCATGGTGGGGATAAGACCATGCATGCAGGAATCTTGTATTTCCTCTTCTAGTACAGCTGATGCAGAGCTTGATCTGAGTTTTCTGAAAATCTGTCTCTAAAGTGTTCTTAGGCTTTTATACATGAAACTGACTTCCAGATTATATTCCCCAGGAATGCCTGAATATAACTCTTTGATTTTTCCTATTTGTACATCAATTTCTAGAAGATAATCAACTTATGGGGAAAGTTTCCTGACTCTAAGGGAAAGTAAGAAATCTAATATAAACGTGTGCCTGCTATCTCTGCTTGCATATGATCCAGCCAGGGAACCAAGATTCTGCTCACAAAATTGTTCAAATTGGTTTCATTGCCTGCACAAATGGATAATAAAGGTCCCCCACATATGCACCATATTTTATTGTAGAAATAATTATACATGAAGAATTTTAGGGCAGGTAGAATCACATGCTTGCCTGGACAGGAATAAAACTATCCATAAAGTACGTACAAAGTGGCAAGCTTTCAGTACTGCTATTTCCCAGTGTAACCCTTTAAGATTAACTGTTGGCTAATAGGCACCAAAATAACTAAGTGAGGTAATTCATCGTGTGGGGTTGTTATTTATATACCAATTAAAAGCAATATAATGACTTCTAAAAATACCACGTTTAGTTTTATAATAATTTCCCTGTACCTGCAATGGCAATAATCAGCAAGTTGGATTGGTGATCTCGGCCACTGCTAACATGGAATAGCAAAATTTTACCATCTTTAAATAATAGAACCTTTTCCATGTTCTCCTTAAGATGGAAGGGTGCTACTCCCTAGTGTTATTTAACTCTGTTAACCTCAGTGACTCACATGGTGTTTTTGAAATGTTTAGAGACATAAAGTTGTTAAAGATGTAAAAGGTAGGAGTGAAAGAATAGTCTTAATATCTGCTTTGATACATTGCTAGTTAGAGTCTTTCAGAGGCCCTCTGTGGTAGGTTCCTGTCCTGTCTCTTGTTTTCTCCTACATTCAATGTCCATCTAAATGTCCTACATTTGTCCATCTAAGCGAAGATTGATCATCCCAACCTGGGTCCTCCTTTTTGCTTATCTTCCCTAGGGGTATAGATTTTAGCATGTCCATCCTATAGGTCTATATAAGTGAGTATATGCCATGTGTTTCTTTCTGCTTTTGGATACCTCATTCAGGATGATCATTTCCAGGTCCCATCATTTGCCTGCGAATTTCATGATTTCCCTGTTTTTAATTGCTGAGTAGTATTCCATTGTGTAAAAGTACCATAATTTCTGTATTCATTCCTCAACTGAGGGACACCTGGGTTGTTTCCAGGTTCTGACTATTACAAATAAAGCTGCTACGAGTATGGTTGAGTAAATGTCCTTGTTGTGTACTTGAGCATCTTTTGGATATATGCCTAAAAGTGCAGGGAATCATATGAAAGAAGGGGGAGTTAGTAAGACTTTGCGAAGACAAGAGCTCCACAAAGACCAAATAGATCAGGGCACAGGGGTCTTTTATGAGACTGTTTCTTCAACCAAGGACCTAGAACCTATAACCGCTGCTCAGATGTGGCCCATGGTAGCTCAGTATCCAACTGGGTACCATAGTAAGGGGAACAGGGACTATTTCTGACATGAACTCAATGGCTGGCTCTTTGACCGCTCCCTCCCCCCGAGGGAGGAGCAGTGTAGCTAGATCCCAGAAGAGGATATTGTAGCCAGCCCTGAAGAGACATGATAAGCTAGGGTCAGATGGAAGGGGAGGAAGATCTCCCCTATCAGTGGACTTGGAGGGGGGCTGGGAGGAGATGAGGGAGGGATGGGGAGAGTCGGAGGGAATGAGGGAGGGGGCAACGTCTGGGATACAAAGTACATAATCTGTGATTAATATAAAAATAAGTAAAAAACAAAAAAGAGTGAAAGAATAAGGACGTCTGAGGTTAAAGAATACAAAGTGAATAAATTGTAACAAATAATACATACGTTCATAACTAACTAAATAAAGAATCTAAAGAAGTCTCAGAGCATAAGGAATGAAGTAACAAAATGACCTAAATTTTTCTTTGGCACAGACCCATTTCAGAGATCATGGTCACAGTGATGAGGGTACAAAGAGTCATCTGCTTTTTAGTCCGGTGGAGTTTGTTTCACAAGAGACAGCAAGGTCAAGAGACATAGCTTCATCACAGTCTAGCGCCTTCAAAATCTGCCACTTATATTCTCTCAGCAGGTGGTGGTCATTTGTACTCTTTCCTTTGTTTGCGTGTGGGCCGTGGGGTAACTTAGATGGGCCTGTTAGGCTCTCCTAATTAGATATAAGTGTAAATTGAAAGTCTGGCTCTTGGGATTTTTACAGTATACTATTTTTACTTATTTACTTTTCCCTATGTTTTCAAATCCTTAAATTTATCTACTAAAGTAAAAACTCTAGTTTTATCCATATTTTTCTGTCACCCATATGTACACTCCACTTTCAGCACTAACACAGACATGTTCCTGAACATACACTTGGACACTTTGCACAAGCACCTGCCCTCACATGCACTTGACTTTCCTTCTCATATCTGGAAACAGTAGCACAGAACTGAGCAGGTCTGAAGGGCACAGACAATGAAATGCTTTCCAGGAGGCGTTCCTTCAAGTTCAATATCTGAATGAGGAGGATGGTGGAGAACCTTGCCAGCATTTCCTTGGGAATCCTAATGTCTTTTTAAATCTTCCATGAATCCAGAGTATCAGGAATACAGATCTGTCTTTGTTTGATAGGCATTCTCAGTTAACCATATTCTGGCCCATGTGACTTAAAAGAATGTGATAGATTTACCTAATTTTATATACTTTCTGCCTCATGATATCTTAGATATGACTACATATTCAACCAAGACTACCCAGATAAAGACTCCCATCAATCTCTAATGTCTAATCAAATGTTAGTTTTTTTCTTTTCTATTATTGAACACAATTTTTAAATTTAAATATACTTAAATTATATTCTTCTCCTCCTCCAAGTTCTCTCATATCCTCTCCCACTCCTCACCCATGTCCCAGTCCAACAACAAAGCCCCCACCTATGAAAATATAAAACACCATCCCCCAAAACACAAGCAAACCCCACAAAACCGGAACCAAATAAAATCCTCCCCACCATAAAAAGCATTGTGGAATCCATTACATGTTGGTCAGCCATGTCTGAACATGAGGCCTGCCCTGCAGCCCTTGATATACCCAGTGTTACTTTATTGGGGAAAACTGATTTTCTCTTTCTCAGCAGGTATGAATGACAGTTCAGTGGTTAATATTTACCCTAGTGGCTAGGTTTTCCTTCACTCATTTTGTTTTTAAATAACAAAATAAAATATCGTAAGACAAGACAAAGTTTATTCCACTGAATTTGGACAAGACAAACCAACAGAAGGAAAAGAGCCTAAGAGAAGGCTCAAGGATTAGAGACCCATTTGTTTGGGCACTCAGGAAGAACTAAACTGGAAGCCATAATATAAATTCAGACGATTTGTTGCAGGCCTGTGCAGGCTGTGTCAGGCTCTGTGAGTTCATATGAGCATTGTACATGTTGATTTAAAGGACCTTATTCTACTGGTGTTCTCCATCCTCTCTGGCTCTTACAATCTCTCTGCCTCCTCTTCTGCAAGGTTCTCTGAACTCTGAGGGGAGGGAACTGATGGAGACATCCCATTTAGGGGTGAGTCTTCCAAGGTCTCTTATTCTCTGTGTAATGTCTTGCATGGGTCTCTGTATTTCTCCTGTTTACTCAGGAGGAAGCTTCTTTGTTGATAGCTGAACAAGTCCCTGACCTATGAGTGTAGCAGAATACCAGTAGGATTTATTTCCTCACATTTTTTTCTTTTTTTTTTAGACCAATATTATTTGGTTTTACCCTATGACCCTGGGATATCTAGTGTCGGGATCTTGCTCACCTAAGCAGTATTAGGTATGTGTTTCATTTTGTGGAATGGGCCTTAAGTCAAACCAGTTATTGCTTGGTTACTTCCATCAGCTCGGGGCCGCCATTGTGCTGGCATATCTTGCAGATAGTATACCATCGCAGATAAATGGTTTGTGCCTGGCATAGTGTTTACATTTCCCTTTTGATATTGTGCAGAATACTTTCCTGTAGAGTAATGTTTGTTTTTTATTCAAAATAGGCCATTTCCATTAACATTTTATCTATTTACTTATTTAGGTTTTTCTGAGACAAGCTTTCTCTGTATAGCCTTGGCTGTCCTGTAAATCAGGCTTTCCTCAAACTTTCAGTGCTCTGCCTGCCTGAGTGCTGGGAATGAAGGTGTGCGCCACCACACCTGGCTCCATTAACATTTATAGTCAAAGAACATGTGTGAGTATCATAAACTTTAGATGAAAAGAATTGAAATATAGAGCTGAAGGGAAGAATAGATTAAAAGAATTCAAATTAAAGAATAAAAGATTATCTTAGGGTTATGATAGAAAACATAAAAGCATGAGTACCTATTTGTCACTGATCTATCAATAATCCAAATATATAACATTGATCTATTATCTATAATCTACCTATAGCTATCTATCTAGCATTAAATATTCTATTTATTATCTACCATATCTATGCATGTGTCTTGTATCTATCATATATCTATCTCAATCATTCAGTTCTCAACCTACTTTACAATAGAATATAGGTCATTTGAATGTGTAGAAACAAAATCAGTATCTCTTTATTATCTCTGAATAGTTTCAAGTTTTTCTACCTTTTCTTGTACTTACTAGTTTTCATTTTTGCAAATATTTGTATGTGGTAATTTTGTGTGCATGTATATTTTGCATATGTGTGAGGGGATATATGCATACACACACATGCATTTGGGGGCCTGAAGTTGATGTCTTGCATCTTCCAAGCTCAGTTTCTGCCCCTTCTACATTTACACTGAAGAGGTATTTTTTTATTCATCTTGAAAGATCTACCTATATATTAGTCATAATTTGCTGAACAAGTTTTTATTTTGTGTATGTGTTTTCAATCACATAGCAAAGCAAACATAGTCTTGAAACAAATTTACACTGGCTTAAATGCTTATGAGATAAAATTGTCCTATATAACTATTATTTAAATAAGAATAATATGCTTTCATTTATGCTTTTCCACTGTAAATAATTTTAGTATGACTCTTAGGGCTGTTGATAAAGTACCAACAGGGCAAAAGCAGGGGGAAATTGCTACAAGAATAGAACTAAGTTTGTTTTCTCTTATAAAGGGATAGGTATATAACAATGGAAACAGAAATTCTCTGACCTCTAGTTTAAAATGCCAGTGATGGGAAAGAGGTTGTTTTTTTTTTTGTTGTTTGTTTTTTGTTTTTTGTTTTTTTGCCTTAGAGAAGGTAGGCCAGAAAGAACTTTGCAGAGAAAGTTAAGTTTAACTAGACCTTAGGACTCAAGCAAGTGATTTGAAGCAAATTTTTGTTTCAAGGAAAATGTTATACATTGCTCACAATATTTAAAATCTATCCTCAAAGAAAACAAATAAGTAAAATTGACACACAGGATTCAGGTAAAATCAAGCAAGATCAGCATGTAGAGAAGCCGTTGGGTTCATTTTCCTCTTGAAATGCACACTGAAGTTTCTACTTGTCAGTACTACGTGGTGTGATTGAGGATGAGGGGCTGCACAGCTGCTCTTCTTAGGATGAACAGTGGATGGGCACTGGCACCCAGGCTGAGAGACAACAGGTCTCCTTTCCATGGGACAGGAGCACCAATGAGCTTATATTAGGAGAAAAGATGAATCAATGGCCTCTGGACTTGTGTGAATATCAGTGCAGAGAGTTAATGCTCGTTAGTTGTCAGCAGAGACAAAAGTAATACCTTCTGGGAAAAGACATCACCCATGATGTCAAATTATTTCTGTAAGTGATTTGTAAAGAAAAAAATCACAGTAAGATGTAATAAAATCTGATTTGGGAATACAAATTCACATAAATGACAGTCACAAAGCACAAACAATGAGAGATGTAAGACCACAGTAATAATAGACACAGACAATGTTAATATTAACAGTGCTTATTGAGTTGAAGGAAGTGAAGATGCAAATTTATCAGAGACTCAAATGAGAATTATTGGGTAGACAAACTTAATGACCCATATTGCAAACTCAATGGGAGGATTTAATGGCAAATTCAACACAGCTGAAGAGGAAAAATAACATTTGAAAGGCAGGACAGAAGAAAGTGAACAAACTGAAGCAGTGTTATCACAATGATAAAAAAGAAAATGTAACATCATATGAAGGAGGAGTTTATATATATTACTCAGAATTCAAACAAAGAGGACTGAAAAAATGTGGCCATGTACAGTTTTTGAAGAGTTAACGAGCACGGAATTTTCTGAAAAGCAGACATAAAATCAAAGTATCACAAGAAGCTAAGGTAGATACAAAAGGAATAAACTAATTAATATAAAAATACAAATTTAATTTAAAAAGAAGCTAAGGTATTTTAAAAAGTCATGATTAAGCTGGTTACAGTAATAAAATAGTTAAAAATTCCAAGGTGAGTAAAATAACACTTTGAAAACAGACAGAGAAAAGGAAAATTGCTTCACAGGAGCAATTCTTAGAGAGCATCTGGCTTCACAGAAAGAATGGCAACCAGAAGCCAGCTTAATAATGCTTGGAATGAACTCAAAGAAATCTGGCAAAAAGGCATTGTGCTTTCTGTAAAGATGTGCTTCATATGTGAAGCTGAACTAAAGACATCTTGAAGCATTTGCTTTGTTGAATAGACTGAAGTTATTACCCGTTGTCTTATAATTAAGGAAATGTCAAATCCTAAATATTTTAGTCAAAGGAAAAATTAGCTCAGAAGTAGAGATAAGTACATAGAAATAAAGAGCAAAGGACATTGTCCATTTATTGGTTAATGTGCGTGGATGTTTTCTGTATACATAATATTCATTTGTCATAGTCTATCATGCTATATATACTGATACACTTAAAACAGTAGCATTTTATTTGCAAAGCAATTAATATAGAAAATATTACCTGTATTACTCAAGTAGAGTCAAATGACTAGCTAATAAACATAATAATTTGCCATAAAAGGTATATAGATATGTACTCCAGTTTAGAGACCAGAGTATTTTGGAATATTCTCCAATGTACAGAGTTAAAATTTATTATCTAGTGAGGCTGGAATGGTGGGACATGCCTTCAATCCCAGGACCCAGGAGGCAGAGACATGTGGATATCTGTGAGTTCCAGTCTAGCCTGGTCCTCATGGAGAGTTCCAAGACAACGAGTGTGTGTGTGTGTGTGTGTACACATTTAGTCATAAATTTTGAGAGAATACTGTTAGGAAAACTATGCCTACTTAACTTCAAAAGACAAGCAGATGATGTAGTGTGGGTGGCATATTAGCATTGTTCAAACGCTGCAGTTAATGTAAGAGTGATGATGAGGGGTGGCAATTTGTTTGCACCATTATCTTTAATGTACACATAGTAAGGCACTGAAGAAGAATGAAACAGTTAGGTATTGGGGTTGTTGTGCTAGAGAGAAGTTCAGTGGGTAATAGCACTTGCAGCCAATCCAGAGAACCTTGGTTTGATCCCTAAGACCATCATCCTGAAAGGAGAGAAAGCATTCCTCCACACTGTCCTTTGGCTCTGGCTTTTACTTGTTTGCTGTGGCACGTACAGGCTCCTCTCTCTTCACACATACAAAAAAAGAAGTAATAATAAAGAAAAATAAATGCCTCTTAGATATTTATGGTTGTGAGAAGAAAAAACTGATTTCCCATCACAATTTGACTTTTCTGTGTTTCAGCTGATAAGAATACAACAAATTCTACAGGACCAGTCCATCGAGGTCTTGCTTCAATGATGGTAAGGTCTTTCATGGTTTCCGTACTCTAGAAAATACATGTAGAACCACTTAAGACAATAATAATAGATTTCTTATATCATAGGGTTAAGGTCATGGAGGGAGCTATGCCTGAGTGAAGTCCTGAATGAGATCAGGGCCTTAGAACCATGGAAAATTGGCAAAGCCTTTCCCCCTATGGGCTAGGTGTGACGATGGCAAAGCTTTCTTCCACTGGTCCAAATAGGAGTGTTTACAACTATGCTCAGTGTGTACAAACACCAGAAACTGAAGCTTCCTCTTTCTGGATGTTTCCATCCTGAGACTGCTTGACTACTGAGACCTTCTGCAGAGACTACCCAACCCCTTCCCTTGTGCTGTGCATGATAAATACACTGAAGTTCTAGGCTGAAGTGGTAGGGGGTGCCACTGCATCAGAGACAGCAAACAGGTAGCAATACAAGCATGAGCCTCCATCCACAAGGGAAGTTTCTACATGCGTGCCTTTGTTCCGTAGTGTGACTAACACTGGAAAGTCGTCATGATAGAAAACCATGCTGGAGACTTTGACAAATTAAATTTTATTGCTGACAAGTTTTTAAACTGAGGAGTCTTTGGCTATAGAGAACAAAAGGCTCTGGTGAATCAGTGGACACAGATGGCATTTTGTCTGTCATAGAAGCTGCTGGTTATTTTCACTGTGGTGGAAAAGAAAGGCAAACTGCACTACCAAACAAAACCCCTCCAACCCCCTAAACCACCAAACATTGAGTATATACCAAGAAATTAAAGTGAGGACCTCCTTGTACTTCTTGGCTAAATTTCAGGAGGCTAAGTGCTAGCTAACTGAAGGCATTCTCAGTACACTTTGAAGAAATATATCAGAAAAATATTTTTTCAGTGTGTATCTTCTTTCAGCTGTATTACTGTAATCTGTAGTGATAAGATTTACAAATTGCTCAGGTCCTAAAATTACATGGGAGAATACCACACCGAGAAGCCCAAGGGCAGCTGCTCAGCTCCCTGAATCATGTCAACATCAACCTACACAAACATGATGTGGAAGAGGCACTCACATCCATTCTGAAACCAAACTGCTGACGGGTACATTCTGAAAACTGTTTTTGGAGAAAAGATCATTATGTCAAATCACTTCTACTTCTGAAGTCAATGTATTTATTTGTGAAAGAAAAAGAGACTGATTAGTCAAGTTAAATCTTGAAGTCATAGGTGACTTGAGGAAATGCCTATGCTTTTATTCTGATGTCACTGGACTTTCGAGCAAGACTGTTGGACACTTGACAAGGGTAAGAATTTGATGTGATAGCTATTGGAACTTCACGCGTGTAAAACATTGAAGGGAACGAAAGTGGAAAACGTGTGTTTTCAGGCTTCAGGGTGGAACAATTTTCTTTTTGCCCTTAAAGTGTAGACTCATGACACAAAATTAATTCTGCTCACAAGTCGTTTCACGTCACAGGCCATTCCTGTTTCCAGAGATTTTATTCCTACGAGTGAGTGAGCGTAACTGACTCGTAAATGGGGAGCTCTTTCGCTTGTGCTTTCAGTCACTTCAGCAAATGTAAATAGGTGACTCAGCTGCTTTACAAAACCAACTTAGGAGTTCTGCGCAACCAAATCCTGTCTTTATGTCATCTCTTACCTCAGCACCCTTTGTGCGAGAGTTCAGAGTTCAGAGGAGGAGGAGGAGGAGGAGGAGGAGGAGGAGGAGGTTAACAGTCATCCTGTCAATCCTGCGTGATTGTTTGCTCAAAGAGAAATGCAAACAGCGTAGCACAAAAGGCTTGCCTGTATCCATGGAAATCTGGTCTGCTCCTCTTGGACTTTCCTGGGGCTACAACAGAAAGACCAGTTCACACTAGATGGATAGGGGTGGGGGCTGTGATTGGAAGCTGTACCGGGATCACAGAAATCTAGCCATCAAGGCAGATTCTAGCCCCTAACAACCAGGAAGCAACATGTAAAATCTAGCTGTGAGTCAAATGTGACTCAGGGAGTGATAAGGGCAGCTTACTGTTAGAGAAATAAAAGATACGATCCCGAGATTGGCAGTCTTACTGAATATCTGACCGAACACAGACCCCAAGTAGTCATGTTATATTGATCATCATTGTCGTCACTATCATGCTATCATTACAAGTGATTTAATTCCACGTTAATGATGTCTTTGCCTTCCACAAATAGGCAATTGGGTATTCCTAAGGTTTATTTTATAGATGAGGAAATCAAGGCACATATATATCCTATGCAAAGAAGGTGAAAGGTAGCTTACATGACTTTAGTACAGAATGTCATGGGAGTGAGACAGCAGAACACTTTCAAGTAGGCTTCTTGTTCCTGATAGAAATTTTTTCTAAGCATGTATTTTTTTTTCTTTTGAGCAATATATTCATTTGTCTCAAACACATAGAATAACATATCAGCACTGATAAAAGCCTTAGGAACCATAGACTAGAGAAGTGACTTTAAATGATCAGCATCTCTAAATGAAAAATTAGTATTTTATGGTTCCAAATATTAGAAAAGTATTATAAAGCAGCTTTGAGTGAGGAACTTAAGTATTTATCAGAATCCCCTACCCCAGATAAGAAACCTGGCAGAGAATTAGGTCATTTTAACTCACTTTGGTCATAGGTATGGTCAGGCACTTTCAGCTCAATCACTGAGGACATGCACGCTTGTATAATAATTAAAAATTAAATTTGAAATACTCACTCCAGAGTACTGATTCTAAACATCTTATGGACCAAGAAAAATGCCTGCTTTCTCACATAAGTCAAGTTTAGGCCTGGGTAAATTCAACTTCAAATTTTAGTTCTGAATTTACCCAAGAGTTAAGAAAACGAATCTCTTACTATTTCTGTAAATCTAGCTTCATTTATTTATCTCTAACAGTTGAAGAGAGGGATGTAGGGGAATTAATACAGAAGATATTTTCTGACTAATAATCTATCATTTACACCTTGCTATATTTTCCAACTGCTAAGCCAAAGAATTCCTTCATTCATTTCATCAGACCCTGGAGCTAGTTTTCTGTCCCACAGTATCCCGAATGCAGCCACTGCAAAGGATTTGCTGCTGCTGTCTCTTCTAGACAAGGTGGAGTAAATGTTGCCAAAAACTATAAAACAGACTCTCATCTCATAAGTCTGGCCTGTTATTTCATCTTTCCTGTATCCTTTGGATGTGTTTTTAGGAGGAAAGGAAGGAAGGTTTCCCACTCCCCACCCCCAAATATGTGATGCTTAATGAGACTATTCCATTTTTCATCACATCACTTTAATTGTTTATAATTTTCTAGGCAATCTTGACACTCATGTCATATGGAAAAGTGAAGGAGCAGAGGGAGACAGTTATTTCCTGAAGAGGTCAGAGAGCATACCAGGGGACAGAGACTAGTCAGCAATCAAGCATGCAACACACACTTTCATTAAGGCTTATGCTTTTCTGAAGCACAGTCTTTTCATTTAGGCTCCTCACTGTTCATGCTGAAGAACTTCCATTAAGGTTTATTTTAGTTACTTTTTGTGAAGGACAAAAACATGACACTTTCAGATTAGTTCTGACCCAACATTTTAAGCTATTTTATGCCTTCGAACTCTCATTCAAAGGTTCATCTTCTTTTACACAAAAGGAAAAAAAAAACTTTCTGATGATTAAATAATAAAGAAGGCCGATTGTTTACAGACTCAAGTAACAAGACTCGACTGTGTGCCATGATCCAATCTCTCTTTAAATCTAGAAATTTGCATCCAACTTAATGATGGCATCTGTTGGGAGCAGAAAATTTCCATAGCATGTCTCTATAACAGCCCAAAATGGAAAAAAGGCCAGGAGAAAAATTTAAATGAGTGCAATCCTCTTGGAAAAATACACTAAGAATTTTCCTCTTAATGAAATCTTTGTTTGCAGACAGCAGAGTCCAACTAGAAAACACCAACAGCTGCTGCCTTTGGGAAGTACTCACCTCTCAAGCATGAGCTATTCACATCAGAATGACTTCAGGCTTTTGGAATAACACGTGCCTTCCTGCAGAAGACAGTTTCGCACAGTCCCCGTGCCAAAATAATATTCCAGCTTGTTGTTTTCAATGATGTTTGTTAAGACAATGTATGAGGACTACATGGAGAAGGGTTGAACGACTTGTCAGCCACGTGCCACGAAGGTGATCAACTTGGTTGACCTTGTTCTGAACAGTAATGTTCTGGCAGCATTTATTTTTACCTTATGTCTGTCCATTTGAGCAAATCATCTCTTTTCTCTCTTTTGTAACTTCAGCAATTGTTTATTTTGATGGCAAATTGGAAGATATCAATTTGCTGACCAAAATGACTGTGAAAGAGTAAGGATGTGAGATAGGGCAATAACCTACCATCCTCTATAGGTTCAAGGTTACCTTTTTTGGGTGATTGGCATGATAGAATATGACTGGTGTGTCATAAGGTGGAAATGTTATGGCTAGTCTACATGTCAGAACCCACAAAGTTCTGTTTATTTTCTCTCTATTGACATTTAGGGCAATGTAACAACATTCAAATGACTACTTTGGGGGTTCTTTCTCTGTACTCAGTATGTATATTGATATTGCCATTGTTTAGATATTGTTATGCAGTCATTTCTATAAAAGGCAGTTTCATAGCAGACATCCTGGCATTCTGGTACTCACAATCTTTCTGTTCCATCTTCTGTGATATTTCCTGAGATTGAAATGTAGGAGATGTACCACAGATGTGTCCGCTGGGGTTGGTTTTGTCACAATCCATGGATGTTTGCATGTGTCTAGTTGTGGTTTTCTGTGATGTTCTCCATTTTCTGTCAAAGAAGCTTCTTTGATGAAGGTTATAGTTACCTGCGATAATAAAGATAAGATTTTGAATGTAGAAGAATTATATTATCTAGTAAATAGGTGGTAGTTGATTCTTTCCTAAGATCCACGATCTCACTAGCCCCATGAACTGGCCCAGTTTCTAGTATCAGATATCAGATATGTTTTTTTTTTCCTGTTGAGTGCATCTAAGTCCAATTAGAAAGTTGTAGCTTACCAAGAATATGTGAGTGCCTCTTACTCCAACTTTCTGGAAGTCTTGCCATGGTGGTAATTGTTGTGGTTCAGCAAGGCTGGGTAGGACACTTTCCCTCTTTGACAGCTTGCTCAGTATCTCTTGATACCGTGGAAACTAGACTATAGAAAACAACCTTTTAGGCTGGACCAATACTGAACAATTTGAATGCTGTTTCATAAGTATGTTATTTCTTCTACCTACGAGAAGCAACCAAAAGCAACAACCAGAGTCTATATTGTTTTGGGAGTCACTTGGACTGTTCTGATTAGCTATTCTAAAGGAAATTTCTCATGTATGATACTGGGGTTTTTGTCAGTCTATATTGTGGATATTTTGTTTGGAATTGCACTGATTCTATAAATTGCTTTTGGTAGTATGGTCATTTTCACAAAATTAATTTTATGATCCATGAACTTGGGATGCCTTTGCATTTTCTAGTGCGGTCTTACTCAATTTCTTTCCTCATAGATTTATTTTTTTTTCCTCTGAGAGACTACCCAGCAGTACCTCAAAACAGATGCTAAAACTCACAGCCAAACATTGGGTAACGTGTGCGGAGTCTTGTTGAAAAGTGGGAAGAAGGTGAAAAGGACTAGTAGGTGACAGGAACTCCACAAGTCCAACAGATCTCTTCTCTAAGTTCTCCAACTCCAGAGATTTCTTCATTGCATGGTATACACTCACTTATAAGTGGATATTAGCCATATTAGATAGGGTAAACATACTAAAATCTACAGACTAAGGAAGTTAAATGACAAGGAGGACCGTAGGGAAAACAAGATAGACACTGGAAGCAGTAGAAGAGAAAAAAGGACTGGAGCCTACCACAGATGTCCTGTATAAAACCACAACCAGCAGGTGATCAAGGCAGATGCAGAGACATACAGCAAAACTTTGGAGAGAGAACAGGGAGTCTTACGGAAGAAGGAAGGATATAAAATGACCCAGAGGGGGCAGAAGCCACACAAGGAGACCAACAAAGCCAAAGTCAAAGCCAAAGCCAAATAAATAAACAAATAAACTAATTAAAACAAAAGGCAGGGCCCAGGGAGGACGGCATAGAGAGGACCTAGACCCCCTGCTTAGATATAACCCATAGACAGCTCAGTCTCCATGTGGGTTCCCTAGTAAGAGGAGAAGAGACAGTCTGTAACATAAACTCAGTTGCCTGCTCCTTGATCACTTCTCCCTGGTCGGATGACCTAGCCAGCCCACAGAGGAAGAACATCCAGGCAGTCCTTGTTGGACTTGATAGGCTAGGGCCAGACAGCAGGAGAGGAGGACTTCCTTTATCAGTGGATTAGGGAAGAAATATAGGGGAGGAATCGGGAGGGAGGGTGGGATCTGGAGGAGATGAAGGAGGGGGCTACAACTGGTATACAAAGTGAATAAATTGTAAATACTACTAATACTAATACTAATACTAGTAGAATAGTCCAACAGAGCCAACTAACCAGGCCCCAGAGGGGCTTGCTAAGACTAAAGCATCAACCAAGGATCATGCATGAATTGGACCTATGCCCCCTACAAAGAGGTAGCAGATGGGCAGTTTAGGCTTCATGGGGTTCTTTTAGTAAGGCAAGTGGGGACTGCATCAGACATGGACTCACTGGTTAGCTTCTTTGACCACTTTCCCCTGGCAGGATTGCCTTGCCAGGCCACAGGGGAAGAGGCTACACTCATTTCTCATGAAACTTGATAAGCTGTGGGGGATGGGAAAGGGAGCGCACCTTTTTCTGAGGAATAGGAGAGGGGGAGTTAAAAAGGATGGTGCTGGCAGGGAAGGAGGGATGGCGCTACAAGTAAGGTGTAAAGTAAATAAAAATAAATTAAAAAAATTCTATGGGAATTTTTTTTGTGGTATATGTCTTTAACCTTCTTGGTTATGTTCATTCCTCACCAAGACATTTTTATTATATTTGATACTTCCGTAATGAGGGATGTGTCTATAATCTTTTTCTCAGTGTGCTGTTAGTTAACTCTAGGGAAGTTCCTAATATTTGCAAGTTGATTTTGTACCCTGCTGCTCTTACTGAATTTGTTGATTGTTTCTAGAAGTTTTCTGGTAGAACTTATGGGATATTTTATGTAGAATATATGATCTGAAAATTGGGATATTTGACTTCTTCTTTTTCTATTTATATCTCTTGCCTTATTGCTCCAGCTGGTGTTTCCAGCACTATGTTGAAAAGCAGAGAAAGCAGAAAGCTCTGTCTTGTTCCTGATTTTCCTGGGACTGCTTTGAGTTTGTCATATATAGCCTTTATTATGTTAATGTATGTCCTGTTTACTTCAGCTCCTTCTAGTTCTTTTATCATGAAAGCATGTCAGATATTGTCAAGGGCCTTTTTTTTTTTGCCTCTATTGAGTTGATCATTTGATTTTTGTCTTTAAGTACATTTATATGATTTATTATATTTATTAACTTCCATATGACATACATGAGGTGTAGAAGAGTCCTGGAGTGGTTATATGTTCTTGAGGTGGACATACTATGTCAAACACCCATCCTCAAACCCAGAGAAAAATGGCAAAGCCTTTAATCCTGGTCCATCTGTGAATGTTGACAGTGTGTGCATACAGCCACTGCTGTACGTTTATGTGGTCTCCCTACAGAGACCACTCCTACTGCGTTTAGCTAATTCATCTCTTTGATCCTGGTGTATAGTGTAAACACCTTCACCTCGTTTAGCTCTATGTAAGAACTTCAACTCTCTGTTCAATTGTATATGCTAAACCTGCCAAGCTAAAGGTGGCTGCAGTTTCTCATTGAGAACCCAGGCCACCTGACCTAAGGTTTTCTTTCTGTGTGTCTGTGACTTCTTCATGCCCTCAATGCCCCCACTCGGGGTCCAGTTTCTGGTGCTGTACAAAAGCCATAGCCAACAACCCCACATTTCTGGGATAAAGCCACCTTAATCTTGCTGGATGGTTTTCTTGATATATGTCTGTATTCAGTTTGGTAACATTTTGTTGAGGATTTATTTTTTATAGCTGTACATCAGAGATATTGATTTGCACTCATACTTTTGTTATTGCTGTGTCTTTACTGGTGTTGTTTTAGGGTAATATTAGTTTCATAGATGAGTTTGGAATCCATTACTTTTCAGAAATAATTTGAAAAGTTTTTGTTGTAATTGAAATTAAAAATCTGGTGGATTTCTTCTGTAAATCAAGTTGGTCCTTTTAGTGGAAAGACTTTTTATTACTGCTTTAATCTCTCACTAATTATGTGTCTGTTTATGTTATTAATCTCTTCTTGGTTTAATTTTGGTGGCTTGGATGATTCAAGGAATTCAACTGGTCCTTTGTATTGTTTTCTTTGGTTCTATTGCACTAATTTATGTTATTATTGTTATTATTTCTTGCCATCAACTGGGTTTGTTTTTTTCCCCTGTTTTACCAAATTCTTTAGTTTCATCATTAAGTCCTTTATTTGGGCTCTTTTTGCTTTTATTTAATGTAGACACTTAGGACTATAAACTTCTTTCTTAGATCTGCTTTTAATTTTTCCTAGAAGTTTTCTTGTGTTTTTATTTTCATTACTGTTTGGAGTAGCTTGATTTCCTTCTTGATTTCTTCTTTGATCATTTCATTATTCAGTTAAGAGTTGTTTAATCTCCATGAGTTTATACACTTACTAGAATTTTGTTGTCACTTGTAAGTTTTATTGCATAACGGCCAGATTGGATACATGGGAGTATTCATTTTTTTTGAAAAGTTCTTTTTTTTTAAATCGGAAATAGACTCTTCTTTTACATAATACATCCTGACTAGAGTTTCCCCTCTCTTTGCTCCTCCCAGCTCCCTCAACACCATCTCCCCTCTTCTTCAGGTCCACTCCCCTTCCATTTCCCTTTAGAAAGCTGCAGGCTTTCAAGAGACAACAACCAAATAGGGCAAATCAGGATACATTAAGACAAGGTAAAATCCCTCATGTTAAGACTGGACAAGGCAACACAATAGGAGGAAAAGACTCTCAAGAGCAGGTAAAAGAGTCAGAGCTACACCTGCTTCCATAATCAAGAGTCCCACAAAAATACTAAGCTAATAGCCATAACATATATGCAGAGAACATGGTGCTAAGGCATGCATGGCTTGTGCTGACTACTTCAGTCTCTGTGAGCTTTTCCAAGCCCAGCAGAATGTCATTAAGAATCACGTCACTGATTTTTTTTCTTTTTTTAAATCTTTTTGCCAGTCTTGTTTGGTTCTATGATTTTGAGCTATTGAATCTCTGGTTTTGCACCATATAGGCAGTACATGGCATGAGATCTCTTTCATGGTTATGGGTCTCAAGTTAAACTAAACATTGTTTGGCTACTCCCACAAGTTCTTCAGGACCATTCCATTAGCACACCTTGCATGAAGGACAGATTTTAAGTCCAGGTTTTTTTTTTTTGTTTTCTTTTGTTTTTTTTTGTTTGTTTGTTTGCTGGGTTGGTGTCCAGGTCTCTTTCTGTAACCTACAGTGTACCTTCTGAAGCTAGGGAAACTAGAATATAGGGATGAAGGCTTTGTGCAGGCACAGCTCAGCTTCTCTATACTTAATATGCTATGTTGATGTTATCCTCAACAATGGGGGTACATTTTCAGTTTTCAGAGTTACTGTCTCCCCTAACATCAGCTTGGTTTGTTTATGGATCTCCATGGGTCCCCTTTGAACAACAACTCAACAAAATGCCAGCTAGTTTCACCACAGGAAGCCTTTCCTGGCTACGGAAGATAGCTAGTTTTGACTTTATATCCTATTACCTGGAATGCTTACTGGGGTCACCCACATGGATTCCAGGAAGTTTCTGCTGCACTAGGTTCCCACATTAACTCCCCTCACTGCTCCCGAGTTCCAGCTATCTCTCTCTGTACCTATTTCCTCCATCCATTAACCCAACCTGCACCTCTCCCCCCTCTACTGCACCTTC
This sequence comes from Pachyuromys duprasi, assembly GCA_028658305.1. NCBI lineage: Eukaryota > Metazoa > Chordata > Mammalia > Rodentia > Muridae > Pachyuromys > Pachyuromys duprasi. Next base: position 33,533,725 of record CM053762.1, read on the forward strand.
CCCCACCTACACCCAATTCACCCACAAAATCTATTTTATTTACCCTTTCCAGGGAGATCAGTTGTACCCCCTAGAATCGCCTTTTTTACTTAACCTCTTTTGGTCTATAGATTGCAGCTTGTTTATCATTTATATAACAGTTAATATCATATTTGTCTTTCTAGGTTGGGGGTACCTCACTCAGGATGGAATCTCAAAGTAGTTTTGATTTGCCTTTCCCTGATGGCTAAGAATGTTGAATATTTCTGTAGGTGTATCTCAGCCATTTAAGGTTTCTCTATGGAAACTCTATGGAGACTTCTCTATGGAAGTCTCTGTTTATACTTGTACCTCAATTTTTAATTGGGTTATTTGGCTTTTTGATGTGCAATTTCTTCAGCTATTTATATATTTTGGATATTAGACCTTTATCAGGTTTGGAGGGGGTAAAAATCTTTTCCCATTCTGTAGGCTGCCATGTTGTCTGATTGACAGTGTCCTTTGCCATGCAAAAGCTTTTCCATTTCATGAGGTCTCGTTTTTATTTATTATTGATCTTAGTGCCTTCACTATCACTGTTCTGTTCTGAAAGTTGTCTCTTATGCCAATGGGTTCAAGGCTGTTCCTTACTTTCTCTTCTAATATGTTCATTGTGTCTGGCTTTATGTTAAAGACTTTGATCAACTTGGACTTGGACTTTGATCAACTTGGAATTTTGTTCAGGGTGATAAGTACGTCTGTATGTTACAGAATATTTGGTCACACTGTGATCCCCAAGATTGTGTTATTTACTGGAAAAATTGTCTCTACTTGTGGAGTGGTTTATCTCTAGCACATACCTCTCATCCAAGAGCTTTCTGTTTGAATACTGTAAACAGGATTAAATAAAGTCAACCATTGTCAAGAGGAGAAACAAGTAACTAGATGACAGGAAGTGAACATAAGATTACTAAGAAAAAACAAAGAAATTAAGAGAAAGTCAGAAGGACAGATAGAGAGACACATAGGAAGTGGAAGGAGGGGACAGTTTGAGAGGTTTTAGAGATAGTGTGGGAGAAGGAGGCATCCCTCTGGGACGTTGCTACAGAGGAAGGTCAAATGGATACTTTTCTGCCTCTCTGAGCTAGCAGGCTTTCACCTCAGCTTCTGGCTCCCAAGTCTTTATTGATAAAATCAAAGGACTAAGATTTTGTGTAAAACAACAGATATATTTGCATTTTTTACAAGCAGACATCTAGTTTTACCAACATCATTTGCTGAAGATTCTTCTTTCCATTGTGTAATTCTGGCTTCTTCATTCAAAACCACGTGATCAATGAAACAAAATTACAGATCCCTAAATAAACCCACATTCTTATGGGCACTCAATTCTTGACAAAGAAACCAAAACCAGACAATGGAAAAAAGAAAGCATCTTCAACAAATAGTGCTGGTCTAACTGGATGCCTGCATGTAGAAAAATGCAAATAGACCCATATATATCATCCTGCACAGAACTCAAGTCTAAGTGGATCAAAGACCTTGACATAAAACCAGAGATTCTTAACCTATTAAAAGACAAAGTGGGAAAAAGTCTGGAACTTGTTCGCATGGGAGACAACTTCCTGAACAGAACACAAACAGCACAGGCTCTGATATCAACAATTAATAAATGGGATCTCATGAAAATGAGAAGCTTCTGTAGGTCAAAGGACACTGTCAATAGAACAAAACAGCAGCCCAAGAAAAGATCTTCATCAACCCAACATTAGACTGAAGGCTAATATCTAAAATATAGAAGGAACTTAAAACATTAAACAGCAACAAATCAAATAATCCAATTTTAAAACTGGGGGACACAGTTAAACCAAGAATTCAGAACAGAAGATGCTCAAATGCCTGGGAAGCACTTAAGGAAATGCTCAATGCCCTTAGCCATCAGAGAAATGTAAATCAAAATGATTTGAAGATTCTATCTTACAGCAGTCTGAATGTCTAAGATCAAAAGCTCTCTGTATCATCTTAGTTTGGATAATGGTTTTGTCAGTCTTGGTGATTTTCTCAAAGAACTGACATTTTGTTTCATTAATTTTGTGCCTTTCTTTTTATTTCTATTTTATTGATTTCAGCCCCCACTTTGGTTACTTATTGCCATCTACTCCTCTTGGGTCTTGGGTGTGTTTACTTCCTTTTGTTCTAGAGCTTTCAGAAGTTCTGTTTAGTTGCTACTCTGAGATCTCTCCTTTAAAATAATTTTTTGTAGGTACTTAGTGCTATGAACTTTTCTCTTAGCAGCACTTTCCTTGTGTCCCAAAAGTTTGGATAGTTATGTGTTCAGTTTTGTTGAATTCTAGATTTTTTTATTTCTTTATTTTTTTCTTGACCCATTTCTTATTCAATAGAGAGTTGTTCAGTTTCCTTGAGTTTTTACACTTTCTCATGTTTCTGTTGTTGATATTCAGCTTTAATCCATGGTGGTCTGATGGAATGCCGGGAGTTATTACAATACACTTACATCTATTGAGCTTGCTATGTGCCTAAATATGTGTTTAATTTTAGAGAATGTTTCATGAGGAGCTGAGAAGAAGGAACATCTGTCATGTTTTTAAAATCAGTTAGCTATAGCATTTCTTTAGTAGTTTATACCTGGATGACCTGTCTATTGGTAAGAATGAGGTAATGAAGTCTCTCACTATCAGTGTGTGAAGGTTAATATATGATTTAAGCTGTAGTAGTGTTTCTTTTACAAAACTGTGTACCTTTGTGTTTCAGGCATAAATGTTAAGATCTGAAATGTCATGCTGGTGGATTTTTCTTTTCATGAATATGTAGTTTCCATCACCATTTTTGTTTAATTTTGGTTTGACATCTACTTTGCTAGCTACTAAAATGGCTATACCAGCTTTTTTCATAGGTCCATTTGCTTGGAATATCTTTTTCCAACTCTTTACCCTGAGCTAATGTTTCTCCTTGATGTTGAGGTGTGTTTCATGCATGTAGCAGAAAGATGGGTACTGTTTTTATATCCCTTCTGTTAATCTATACCTCTTTTTGTGTGTGGTTGATTTTAGCCGTTGGTATTGAGAGATATCAATGACTAATAATTTTTAATTCCTGTTATTTCGTTGTTATGGTGGTAGTGGTGGTGGTGTGTTTTCTTTCTTTTGGTTTGCTGGTGTGAGACTGTTTATTTCTCATATTTTCATGGGTGTAGTTAACATCCTTGGTTTGGGCTTTTCTTTCTAGCATGTTCTATAGGGCTGAATTTGCTGATAAGTATTCTTTAAATTTGACTTTTTAGTGGAATATCTCATTTTCTCTATCTATGGTGATTGAAAGTTTGCTGGATATTGTTATCTGGGCTGACATCTGTGGTCTTTTCAAGTCTGTATCATATCTGTTCAAGCCCATCTCACTTTCAAAGTCACCTTTAAGAAGTCAGGTATAATTCTAATAGGTCTGCCTTCCTTCATATGTTATTTGGTCTTTTACTTTTTCAGCTTTTAAAATTTCTTTTTCTGTGCAATCTATTTTGTGTTCTATAAGTTTCTTTTTTAAAATTTGTTTTTATTTTTTTTTATTTACAATTTATTCATTTTCTATCCTGATTGTAGTCCCCTCCCTCATTTCTTCCTGGTCCCACCCTCCCGGCCACTTTTTCCCTTCTATCCCCCTTCCCTACACCACCAAATAGATGAGTCCTCTTCCCCTGTTATGTGACCCTTACCTATCAGGTCTCATCAGAACTTCATGGATCCTCTTCCATGAGGAGGAAGTAATCAAAGAGCAGGTAACTGAGTTCATGTCAGAGACAGCACCTGCTCCCTTACTGGGGAACCCACACTGAGCTGTCTATGGGCTGTATCTGAGCAGGGGTTCTAGGTCCTCTCTGCTCATGGTCTTTAGTTGATGCATCAATCTCTGCACGGACCCAGATTTTTTGGCTTTGTTGGTCTCATTGTGGAGATCCCATCCTCTTCAGGCCCTTCTATCTCATAAGATTCCCTACATGCTGCCCAAAGTTTGGTTTTGAGTCTCAGCATCTGTTTTTGTTTTCCTGGCTTTCTTTAAGAGATTATTCATTTCCTTCTTTCAAAACCTCTATCATCTTCATTTTAAGGTATTTGTCTTGTGCTTCAGCTATGTTGGGATACTCAAGGCCTGTTGGCGTAGGATGGCTGGACCCTGGTGAAGACTTATTATTTTATGCTGGTGTCTAGGCATCTGGGTTTGAGGCAATTATACGCCTAGTTGCTGGTTTCTGATTTTGCCTTAGTTGGGTGGGTGTTTTGTCCTTTGTTTTCAGATTTCTCCCTGTATTTTCAGAAAGTGTGATGGCTGTCTGTTGCTTGTTTTACTAACCTGCTCAGGTGGTGTGTTCATGGGGAATGCTTTTGGTGCTGGAGACTTGGGGAGAGGAAGCCAGGTAAATTACTATTGGAGTGCTGGGGCCAGCCCTGAGAACTGAGGTTGTAGAAACAGAAAGATTGGAGGAAATCTTTGGGCAGCCTACCTGGTTATCTGGCCAGTGTGGTCTGTTTGCCTGACCAGTTTGCCTGAGTTGGGGCTGGCACACATTGATGAGAGAGAAGGGAAGCCAGGATGGAATGGGATCCACAGGCAGTGTGGAAAGGGGTGAGGGGAGGTTACAGCTGATATTCCGTTGCAGTCCTAAGGGTGGCTTTCTTAGTCAGTGTTCTATTGCTGTAAAGAGACAACATGACCACAACAATTCTTATAAAAGAAAACATTTAATTGGGCCTTGTTTGCAGTAACTTTCAGAAGTATGGTTTTCTATTGTCAAGGTGAGGAACATAGTGGTATGCAGGCAGACATGGTGCAGGTGAGTAGCAGATAGTTCTGCCTTCCGGATGCCCAGGCAGCAGGAAGTGTTTGGGCTTTTAAAACCTCAAAGCCCACCCCCTGTGAAACTCTTCCTCTGACCAGGTCACACCTCCTATTGCTTTCAAATAGTGCCACACCTGGTGATGAAGCACTCAAATATATGAACCTATAGGGAAGATTCTTATTCAAGCCATCACAATGACACTTTTAAGGTTCCTTAAAGAAATCTTGTTAACACAGATTTCCATGCACATGGAAAATGTCATTAAAACATAAAGCAAATAAAAGGCTTATCAGGAAGAGAAGAGCTGCTTGTATTTACATTAGACACCCTCATTTCAAAATTAGCCATTAAGAAAATAGAAAGACAAGCCCAACAGTGTCAGTTACTGTTTTATTCTTATAGTGACAGATGAGTTATATGCAAATATACAAAGAATATTGGCAGCTCAATTATAAGGGGATGAATCACTTGATAGTATGATCAGCAAATATTTAGACTATGTATGTCAGAAGAATGTGTGCTCAGTTAAAATCATATGAAATAATATTATATAACATAAGTAATTCAAAGATATGAAATAAAACCACAAGAAGATGCCAGTACAAGAGAATACACACAAAATATGCAATTCTATTTATATGAACATATAAGAAATATTAATTTGAATTATAAGAGAAAGATTAATACTTGTTTTAATACTTTGAATCATAAGAATGAGACATTGTTAACTGGAACAATGTTTGAGTGGCAGAGAACTGTCTGAACTTGTTACAGGTTCACAGCTGGCAAAACTCCATAAATTAGTTGTACAATATCAGAACATTTAGGATCATGCTATTTATATCTCAATAAAGCTGAGTCCCTTTTACATAGATAATCTTTTTTTTTTAGCCACGTGTTTGCTTTAATTTTCATATACAGAAATCTGAATTTTTGCGTGGTCAAAATATTTCAATCTTTCTCTTCACTGTTTTTGAGTTTTGTTTCATGTCTGGAAAAGTTGCACATTTCACAGAAAGGCTATTTAACAGGCTGCTTTATTTTTTACTTTTTATTTTAATTTTTATACTAATTACAGTATATTCACTTTGTGTCCCAGCTGTAGTATTCTTACAAATTGTTTCCCAGTTCTACCCTACCTTCCTCATCTCATCCCTGCCTCTCTCCCAGTCCACTGATAGAGGATGTCCTCCTCCCCTTCCATCTGACCCTAGCCTATCAGGTCTCATCAGAACTGGCTGCTTTGTCTTCCTCTGATGCCTGGTAAGGTTGCTCTCCCCTCAGGGATTGGTGATCAAAGAGCCAGCCACTGAGTTCATATCAAAGACAGTCCCTGTTCCCATTACTAGGGTACCCACTTGGAGACGGAGCTACCATGAGCTACCATGGGCTACATATGTGCAGGGGTTCTAGGTTATCTCTATGAATGGTCCTTGGTTAGAATATCAGTCTCAGAAAAGACCCCTGTGCCCAGATGTTTTGGTTCTTTGCTCTATCTTTTGGAGCTCCTGTCTACTCCGGGTCTTCCTATCTTCAATTCTTTCATAAGATTCCCTGCACTTTGCCCAAAGTTGGCTATGAATCACAGCATCTGCTTTAATACACTGCTGAGTAGAGTCTTTCATAGTCCCTCTGTGGTAGGCTCCTGTCCTGTTCTCTTTTTTCTCCCTCTGCTGATGTCCATCCAGTTTGCCTTTTTGAGTGAGGATTGATCATCTTACCCAGGATCCCCCTTCTTTAAGATTTTAGTACATTTATCCTATATTATACAAGTCTCTGAAGAAAAAAATTGAAGAAAATATCAGAAGATGCAAAGATCTCCCATGCTCATGGATTGGTAGGATTAACATAGTGAAAATGGTCACCCTGTCAAAAGCAATCTACAGGTTCAATGCAATTCCCATCAAAATAACAACACAATTCTTTACAGACCTTGCAAGAACAATTCTCAACTTCATATGCAAAAACAAAAGAACCAGAATTGCCAAAAATATCATATACAACAACAGATCGTCTGGAGGTATCTCCATTCCTGATCTCAAGCTGTACTACAGAGCAATAGTAATAAAGACTGCATGGTACTGGCATAGAAACAGAATGCTGGATCAATGAAATTGAATAGAAGAACCAAAAATAACCCCACACAAGAAAGAAGCTAAAACCATACAATGGAAAAAAGACAACATCTTCAACAAATGGTACAGGTCTAACTGGATGTCTACATGTAGAAAAATGCTAATAGATCCATATTTATCACCCTGTACAAAACTGAAGTCCAAGTGGATCAAAGACTTCAACATAAAACCAATCATACTAAATCTGTTAGAAGAAAAAGTTGAGAAGGGCCTTGACCTCATTGGCACAGAAGATAACTTCCTGAACAGAACACCAACAGCACAGGCTCTAAGATCAACAATCAGTAAATGGGACCTCATGAAACTGAAAAGCTTCTGTAAGGCAAAGAACACTGTCATCAGAACAAAACGACAGCCTACAGACTGGGAAAGGATCTTCAACAGGCTTCTTTCGAGATGTATCAAATAACCAAGGAGATATTTTTACACCGAGGAAAGTTATTTATCTTGTAATTTCCATGAGATTAAATCTATGTCAGCTTCTACTTCTACAGTGACAAACACACTCTAGTTGTTAGAAGAAAAGAAGTCCATTGATACATGTGATTAACATAAGGTATTTTTATATAATCTTTATTAATTCTATGAGAAGCAATTAATATAGTTTGACCATTTTACCCTGAGCTTCTCTTCCTAACTCCTCCTAGATCAACCACTAGTGTTTCTAACTCTATGTTCTCTCTTATTAATTTTTTTTGATAACTCAGTTATGTCAGTGTGTTGTTCATATATTCATGGGCATAATGTCATACACTAGGGACCACGCCCTTAAAGAAGAGAGACTCTCCCTTCTCCAGAAGTCTTCAGCTATCAATTTCTTCTTAGTCAGCAGAGGGAGTCGTGGTCTTCTACCTTCTAGGGGTTAGAGTGAAGACTGGCTTGATATTATGAAGGCAACTACATGTGCTTTGAGTTCATGTGTTCAGTGGTCTTGCCATGTCCAGAAGGCACTTCTTTGCTCTGTTACTCTCTGACCTCAGGCTGTTAAAAATTCTTCTGTCTTCTATTTATGATAGTCCTGAGCTTTAGGTGTATGTGTGTGATATGTCCTATTTGTGGTTGATCACTCCACTATATTTGTTCTATACCCTTGGATCAGTTCTGAGTTTTTGAGTTAGCAGCTGTTTTTGTTTAAAGAAACTTCCCTGATGAGGAAGAAAAGCTGCACTGATGAGGTAGCATAAAGATTGTAGAGAGCACTTGATATTTTGTTCATTTAGCAAAAGGAGAATAGAAGTGTACCTTATAGCTCCAGCCATGGGTCCTTAACTGGATTTACCATTTCAGGCACACATTGCTCTTTGGGATAAATTTTTAAATCAAATCAGAAAGTACTTGGTTACCTTCATAATATTCATGTCATGATTGCATCCATGGGTATTTAGTGTCACACCAGGCGTTATTAGTATTGATGGCATTTTTTTTCCTTAGCAGTTTCTGTACCATATTAATCAGTACCAACTTGATTTCTTCAAGTCTTGCAACTGAAGTGAGTGATATAATTAACAATAAGGTTCTGGCATCAAGTTGTGAATAACTAAGGTCAATGGATATAGACTGTATTGAGTGTCTTCAGGACACTTTTGGTCAACATAACATAAGGCATAAAGTTTTCTTAGAGCATATTTTCATTGAGATAGAGCAAGTGAAATCATGTAAGTAAAGGCACCTGCTGCCAAGTCTTATGACCTGAGTTCCAATTCCATGGCCGATATGGTAGAAAAGAAGAACTGACTTATGCAAGAGGTATTATGAGTACACACACACACACACTCACACACACACGTGTTCATATGCACACATACAGATGTAATAAAATGTCAAGATAAATGTAGAAATTTTAATGAGCACTACTCAATTTTGTCAAACACTTTTGATGTTACTTTTATTACTACTATTTTATTATATTGTTGTTATTATTATAATTATTATTATTGACAGGGTCTCATGTAACCCAAACTATTCTTGAAGTAATGAAGTAGCTAAGGATGATCTAATAATTCTTATTTCCTTGCCTTATCTAGTGAATTCTGGGACTACAGGTATGAACTACATATCCTCAATTTATGAAGTGCTAGGGATCAAACATAGGACTTTCTGCATGATAAATAAGCACTTTCTCAACTCTGCTACATCCTCAACTCTAATTTTGTGAGATCTTAATTTAACACTCATCAGTATATGTTTCAGGTGCCCAACACTTAAGAAATATGCACAGGAGCCTGGGGAAGTGGATCAGTTGTCACAGTGTCTGGCATGGAGGTTAGATGGCTAGTGTCTGCATAGATATCAGGGGTGCAGTAGGCACCTGAAATCTCTCCCTTGGGGCAGAGCAGAGTCAGAGGAGGCTTAGGGATCCTAGGCTGCCAGTTTAGCCAGTAAGTTCTTCACCTTCAGCAAGAAACTTGATCTAAAAGTGAGTAAGAGAGTAAGAAAGATACAAGACATTGTCCTCTGACAGTTACTTAATCTACCCACACACCTGCACACGCACACCCACACACACACACACTCAGAGAGAAAAAGAGACATCCCAATATAGATAGAATTTAGTCATTTTATAGTGCATATTTCCAATCTTTTTCTAATTTGTTTATCGTTACTTAAGTGAAATTTGTGTATATTCTTCTACTTTAAGTCATAAAATTGTACCATATATTTTATTATAGGATAATATATCTAATACTTTATTATATATTTTAATATTAAATATTACAAGTGATATACTATGTATTTTAATATAATATGAGTTTGTTAGTCAATATAATATAACTTCAATGATGTTTTGCATGTTACATTCATGTCTCTAACATATACATATCTTTGCTATAAATTATCACATAAAAAATATACTCATTTGTTCAAAAGTATACATATGCATTTAATTGTACTTAAAATACACTTACTTTTGACCTCAGTTAGTAAGATGTTCAATATTATAGCATTATTACATTTTTAATTTTTTGTTTATTATAAATGTCTTTGAATCATTTGTATACTTTAATACTGAAATAATGTTAGTTTATTTTATTTTTAACCAAGAACATTAAGATAATTATTGTTAGAGAAGAGAATATATCATTAATCTTAACAATTGAAAGATAATATTCTAATGACACTCAGTAAAAAACAAAGATTGATGGGATTTCAAGTGTACTAGAAAATATTTATCTTTCCAAGTAATTAATCAGTAGATTCTGTTTAACCTTACAAAGTCAAGTAATAGAAGTGTACTTCTACTGTTTTTCATTAAGTAGTAAATATGAGATAAATTAGGAGATAGAAAAATAGTACTATACACTTATCAGATGTTATTTTTAAAATAGCACTCTGCCATACCATCATATAAGACACTGAGAAACACACACATTGCTTCAATTGTAGTGGCGACTTCCAGAATATCTAGAAGAGGAACCTCACCAAGGTCGTGGAACACATTCTAATTTGTAACTTGCATTATTTCCACAGTGAAAATGATTTATAGAAGCCAGTTTCATCTGGAGTTTAACCCTGGGTTTTGTGTAAGACAAGTCAAAACTGATAACACAAGGTTTGTAATGCGACTTAAATTTTCTTTATAACTATTCTAGTTAGTCAGGACCTCAAGAGGTAAATATGAAAAAATTCTCTTTAATAATCAAACATTGTATCATTAAGACTAAAATACCCATGGGCAGAATTTAAAGGAGAAAACATTATTAGTTTGAAGTTTCAGAGGATTTAGTACATATTTTAGTAAGAAGGATGTGGCAGAGAAACTCACATGACAGACAGTAACGGAGAGAGATGAAAAAGCACCAAAGGTGATGCACCTCCAGGGCCCTGTCCTAGAGGCCTATATCTCCCAGCAACATACTTCTAGATATAATGCTGGCAGATGGGGACCAATGTTGCTGTATGTAAGTGTGTGTGGGAAATTCTCATAGCCAAAGTCTTTGCAACAGTTTCAGAAGATTCAGTTTCTATACTATCACTAATTTAATTTTTTTTATTAGGTTCAGTAGAAGGTTTTCTATAGAATATCTATACATACACACACATTATCTGTACACACACACACACATATATATTGCTATTTGATTATGGGTAGTCTCTTGAAGTAGTAGCAGCAGCAGCAGTTATAGAATTCTCCCCCCTCCTGTTACTCATCCTCCTCTTTTTCTTCTTCTTGGGTTAGTCTTAAATTGAGTTCACTTGGAATATTTTAAATTTTTTAGAAGACAAGTCTTCAGCAGTTAAACAAGTGATTCTTCTTTCGAATCCCAATCTTATATCTCCCAGGGGAGGCTGAATTAAGAATATGTTGTGCCTTGCTCATTAACATCTTCTTGGTTGTTGTTGTTGTTGTTGGAATTTTTAAATTTATTTACTTATTACAATTTATTCACTTTGTGTCCCAGCTGTAGCTCTTCTCTCACCCCCTCACAATCCTGCCCTCCCTCTCTCTTCTCTTCCCATGCCCCTTCTCCAGCCCACTGATAGGGGAGGTCCTCCTCCCCTTCCATCTGACCCTAGCCTATCAAGTCTCATCAGGACTGGCTGCATTGTCTTCCTCTGTGTCCTGGTAAGGCTGCCCCCTACTCAGGGGGAGGTGATCAAAGAGCCAGCCACTGAGTTTGTGTCAGAGTCAATCCCTGACCCCACTTGGACACTGAGTTGCCATGGGTTACATCTGTGCAGTGGTTCTAGGTTATCTCCATGCATGGTCCTTTGTTGGAGTATCAGTCTCAGAAAAGAGCCCTGTGTCCAGAATTTTTGGTTCTGTTGCTCTCCTTGTGGAGTTCCTATCCCCACCAAGTCTTTCTATCTCCCACTTCTTTCATAAGATTCCCCGTACTCTGCCCAAAGTTTGGCTATGATTCTCATTCTCAGCATTTACTTTAATAACCTTTATTAACATCTTTTGATGGTCATAAATACGCCTTCCTTAGGTTGATAAAATTCTCAAAAGACAAGGCATTGAGATTTCAAAGCTGCCTTGGTAGTAATCTCTTCATGGTGTGACAATGTCCTCTTTAATCTTCTGGATTACTTCCTTGGAAAGCAATTCTTTAGGCTCTAAAAACTGCTTTTCTAAAGCTTCTGTAATCAAAGGACACTATAGACAGAACAACATGACAACCTATAGACTGGGAAAGGATCTTCACAAAGCCTATATCCGACAGAGGGTTAATATCCGGAATATATAAAGAACTCAAAAAGTTAAACAACAGAAAATCAAGTAATCCAGCTAAAACATGGGGTACAGAGCTAAACAGAGAATTCTCAAAAGAAGAATATTGAATGGCAGAGAAACAACGTCTAGAAATGCTCATTGTCTAGTCGTCAGGGAAATGCAAATCAAAATGACCCTGGACCCTGAGATTTCACCTTAACCCCATCAGAATGGTTAAGATGAAAAACTCAAGTGACAACACATGCTGGAGAGGATGTGGAGAAAAGGCAACTCTTCCCCAATGCTGGTGGGAATGTAAACTTGTACAACCACTTTGGAAATCAATCTGGCACTTTCTCAGAAAATTAGGAGTAGTGCTACCTCAAGAGCCAGGTATCTTAGTTATATATCCAAAGTATATGCAGGTATATAACAAGGACATTTACTCAAACATGTTCAAAGCAGCTTTATTCATAATAGCCACAATCTGGAAACAATCCAGATATCTCTCAACGGAGGAATGGATACAGAAATTGTGGTACATTTATACAAGAGAATACTACTTAGTGATTAAAAACAAGGAGGCCTTGGTTGGAGAAACAGTCTCATAAAAGACCCCTGTGCCCTGATATATTTGGTCTTTATGGAGCTCTTGTTCTCCCCAAGTCTTACTAGCTCCCCCTATTTTCATATTATTCCCTGCCCTCTGCCGAAGGCTTGGTTGTGAGTCTTAATAACTGCTTTGATACATTGCTATATAGAATCTTTCAGAGGCCCTCTTTGGTAGGCTCCTGTCCTGTTGCTTGTTTTCTCCTGCAATGTCCATCCCATTTGTCCATCTAAGTGAGCATTGATCACCCCAACCTGGGTCCTCCTTCTTGTTTATCTTCCCTAGGTGTATAGATTTTAGCATGACCTTCCTATCCTATAGGTCTATATAAGTGAGTATATACCATATGTTTCTTTCTGCTTTTGGGATACCTCACTCAGGATGATCGTTTCCAGGTCCCACCATTTGCCTGTGAATTTCATGATTACCTCGTTTTTAATTGCTGAGTAGTATTCCATTGTGTAAAAGTACCACAATTTCTGTATCCATTCCTCAACTGAGGGACATCTGGGTTGTTTCCAGGTTCTGGCTATTACAAATAAAGCTGCTGCGAACATAGTTGAGCAAATGTCCTTGTTGTGTACTTGAGTATCTTTTGGATATATGCCTAGGAATGGTATAGCTGGATCTTGAGGTAGCACTATTCCTAATTGTATGAGAAAGCGCCAGATTGATTCCCAAAGTGGTTGTGCAAGTTTACATTCCCACCAGCAATGGAGTAGGGTTCCTCTTTCTCCACAACCTCTCCAGCATGTGTTGTCACTTGAGTTTTTTATCTTAGCCATTCTGGAAGGACCATGTATGGATATAACCTAGAACTCCTGCTCAGATGTGGCTCATGGTAGCTCAGTATCCAGCTGGAGACCCTAGTAAGGGGAACAGGGACTATTTCTGTCATGAACTCAATGGCTGGCTCTTTGACCCTCCCCCCCACACACCAGGGAGGAACAGCCTAGCTAGATCCCAGAAGAGGACATTGAAGCCAGCCCTGAAGATACAAGATAAGCTAGGTTGGATGGAAGGGGAGGAGGTCCTCCCCCATCAGTGGACTTGGAGGGGGGCAGGGAGGAAATGAGGGAAGGATGGGGAGAGTGAAAGGGAATGAGGGAGGGGGCTACACCTGGGATACAAAGTACCTAACCTGTGATTAATATAAAAATAAATAAATTACATTAAAAAACCAAAAACCTCAGCCAGAAAACTACTACATCTGATAAGTACTTCAGCAATGTATCAGGGCACAAAATTAACCCTCAAAACCAATAGCTTTCATGTATACAAGTAAGAACCCATTGAGAAAGAAGTTAAGAAAGAATACCATCACAGTCACTTAAAAAATCTTGGAATATCTTTACAAAAACAAACAAACAAAGAAACAAAACAAATCAAAACAAACAAACAAACAAAAAAACAAGAAGGCAAATGGATGGACCTAGAAAAGCTCACCCTGAGTGAGGTAACCCAGAAACAGAAAGATACACATGGTATATACTCACTTATAAGTGGATATTAGACATATAGGATAATTATATTAAAATCTTTACACCTAAAAAAGCTAATAAAGAAGGAGGACCCTGGGTACTATGATCAATCCTCACTTAGAAAGGCAAATGGGACAGACATCGGAAGAGGGAGAAAACAGGGAACTTGACAAGAGTTTACCACAGAAGGCCTCTGAAAGACTAACCAATAGGGTATCAAAGCAGATGCTGAGACTCATAGTCAAACTTTGGGCACAGTGTAGGGAATCTTATGAAAGAAGTGGGAGATAGAATGACCTGGAAATGACAGGAGCTCCACAAGGAGACTAACAGAACCAAAATCTGGGTCCAGGAGTCTTTGCAAAGACTCATACTCCCAACCAAGGACCATGCATGGAGATAACCTAGATCCCTTGCTCAGATGTAGCCTGTGGCAGCTCAGCTTCAAGTGGGTTCCCCAATAAGGGGAGCAGGGATTGACTCTGACACAAACTCAGTGGCTGGCCCTTTGATCACTTCCCCCTGAGTAGGGGGCAGCCTTACCAGGCCACAGAGGAAGACAATGCAGCCAGTCCTGATGAGACCTGATAGGCTAGGGTCAAATGGAAGGGGAGGAGGACCTCTCCTAGCAGTGGACTGGGGGAAGGACATAGGAGGAGAAGAAGGAGGGAGTTTAGGCTTGGGAAGGGACAAGGGAGGGGGCTATAGCTGGGATACAAAGTAAATAAATTGTAATATCAAAAACATAAAAAAACCCTTCTTTTCCACACAATCTTTCATTTTTCTAATATAATTTATTTTCTGCCTTTCCAGAAAGAACTCAAAGTGACTCCTTCGCCCAAAACCAATTAACTTCATCATTTGCTGATCATCTCTCTTTTCCTGAAAATTCTTGAAATTCAATTTTTTTTGCTATTTTATTTGCAACTTACTTACAGTTTAGGAAAAAACTCACTAAATTTTAAGAATTTTGGGTTGGTTATGTTTTACTAATCTATTCTATCTGTCAGATTGAGCTAAAAGACAATGTTTGACTGATGAAAAGTCAAACAGCAACCGTTATTGATGGCCAATTTAAAATCTATTGGATTATGAACCATGGGTTATTTTGGAAAAAGAAAACTTGCTCTACAGTTTTTATTCAATGATATGTATTTGAAATTCAGTTATATATACTACTCACATACATAATATTCAATTATATGTAACATATATACATATATGTATGTAAAACATAATATTTCTGGAAACATTACATATATTTATACATACGCTACAGAATTCAATACATTATAACTTGGAGATATTTAGAATTTCATTGCTTTTAAAGAGATCTTAGTCTCTTCTTTTAAAGACTTTAAGATCCTCTATGGCCTTTGAAGTTTAAAAGTATAGAAGAAAGGACAAGAAGCAAATGGATCTATTGACCAAATGCACTATTTAAACTTCAAGAGAAGTGATATCAAACTGCCTGACAAAAATGAGAAGGGCTATTATCTTATTTTTATGGACTTTTTGACAGACTGTTATTTGTCTTAACACTTCCATTCTTTCTTCCAATGCATTTGAGTGTGTTTGAGCATATGTTCTCATTCCAGTGAGTTTTTCCAGTTATCTATCTGTCTATCCATCCATCCATCCATCCATCCATCCATCCATCCATCCATCCATCCATCCATCCATCCATCCATCCATCCATCCATCCAGCTATCTTTATCTATCTATCGATCTATCGATCTATCGATCTATCTATCTGCTGATCCCAGGCCTTGCCCTCCGACCTCCCAGTCTCACCCTCACCACCTATTCCCCCATTTTGTCCTGTCCTTTTGGCCTTGAAAGGAGAGTATGCACTTAGTCCTTCTGTGACTTGAGGTGCCAGGCTGGGTTGCTACTCCTTGGGAGTCTCTCCTTCTTTAATGATTTTTAACCTCTATTTTTTTTTCTACATTATTTAGAGCAGAGATAGTAACTGATGATATTTGTTGCTCAGTCGCACCTGAAGTTTGGGAAAAAGAAAAAGGCCTTTCTTCACAGAAGAGACTTCTAAAAACTCATGCAGTCATTTTATTGAGATTGTTTTCATGTTGTTACCTTAGTGGTTTAACTCTCATAAGGTAGAAGAAAACAACATACTGGAAATTTCCCTATATCTTTTTACTGGGATTTAAAATAAAATAATGTTAAAAACAGTTTGAAGAGAAAAAGGAAGAAAAGCAGGAGAAACAAATCATTCAATGAGCACTTGGTGATGTCCACTGACATTAGTTTGAAGCTTTGTCATAGGATTGAACTATATTATTACAGATAGTTGGCCTATCAGCCAACTGGTCAGGATTGTGTTAGAACAGGTATTGAGTCCCAAATAGCACTGGTTTAGAGAAGATTCCTTTTTTTTTTCAGGGAAATAAGTCAAAATCTGTGTGGTATTTCCACAACTTACAGGCTCATTCAGTTTTGTTTTTTGTGCTGTTGTTGTTCGAATGTGGCTCTTGTTTAAAAGAGCTACTGTCAGATTTGAAGATACACACTTGATCTACATCTGTGGCATGGAGGTTCAGGACACCTTCAGTCAAACTCTGAGTAAGAGAAATTCTGAAGACATCTTTTACTCTTTCCTAGATTCAAGAAATCTTTGAGCATGCATATGCTATGAATTAGCTATAATATTTGTTGAAGGTTAAAAATTGTATATTAAAGGAAGCTCCTTTCCAGTTTTCAATATGGTAGCTTTTGAATTAGGTGTGGATGCTAAATTTTCTCAATTCTGCTTCATTGGTTGAGCAGTTCAGTTGTTCAACGTATGCATTGATTTATGTGGTGAAATGCACCAGTTACTTCTGGATATAAAATAGTCTTGCAAATATGAAACAAACACATTTTGTTATCTTTTCATTTTATTACTGTGCAGCTCCTTGGTGTGTTGTTTACTATTTCTGAACTTGTATTTAGGAGAAAAGCATTCCCACTGTCATCCATTCTCATTATGTCCTTTTGAAGTTTTATTATAATGTCTTTATGGAATGAACTGAGAAAAGTGGCGGTCACTACTTTTTCTTTGCTAGGGTTCTGTACAATTACTCTCATGCCTATTATTTACATTTATGAGCATTTATAGACTCTTTCCTTCTGATACTAGTAACTTTGGCTTTCTTTCTTCAGAGAGCCAAATTTTAGCTTTGTTATACTTCCTTCTATGTCTGTTATAGACTGGTATTATTATATTATTCTTATTTTATTTAAGTTTTATTTGTAATTATTTGCCTAATCTTGGTAATTGGAATTTATCTAATTGTGTTTACCATGTTCCTTTTTTAATGTGTATGGTTAGTACTATCAACAGCATCCTTATCTATTCTACTGTTACATTTAATACATTTGAATGTTGTTTTTTAAATTATCACTTAAAACATTTTATAAATTTTGTTTTTATTTTTCTTTGACATAGAAATTATTTAGAAGCATACAAATTATTTGTTCTTAAGTATATGAGTATTTTTCTTTTTCATAATTTGAAACCTAGTTTTGCTTTGGTCAGAAAACACAGCATTTGTAATATTTTTATAAAATTAGTTTTACTTTTAATTATGTATATTCATGTGTGTCCATGTGTATGTGCACATGAATGTAAATGTCTGTGGAGGCCAGAAAATTCCTAGGATCTAGAGTTATAGATAACTTTAGCTCTGGTTTTGAGTGCTTGGAATTAGAATCCGGTGTTCTTCCTGAGCAGTATGCGCTTCTAACTGCTGAGTGATCTCTTCCACTCCAGTATATATGATTTTGTTCCTTTGTAGTTGTTTTTACTTCTTTTATGGTTCAAACACGGTAAAATATAGTTTGTAAAATTAATTCTGAAGAAAAATGAAACATTCCAGAGATGTGTCAGTTGGTTTACTCCATGCTCGTTGTACGGGCTAGTTTTATGTCCACTTAACACAAACTAGAGTTATCGGGAAGAAGGAAACCTCATTGAGAAAAATGCCTCTACGTGGTCCAGCTAGAGAGCATTTTTTTTTAATTTAATAATTCATGTGTAAGGGCCTAGCTCATTGTGAATGGTGCCATCGCTGGGGCCGTGGTCCTGGGTGCTGTAGGAAAGCAGGATGAGCAAGCCAGTAAGCAGCAACAGGTTGGAGAGTCCTGTTGCCGAAGGTTACTGCCTCCATGCTGGGTCACTCTCTGGGCTCCATGCAAAAAGGAGGACTCTCTTCCTGCTCTCTGCCTGTCCTTATCTGGAGGATGTCTCTGAGCTGACGCCTGCCTGACTTATCATAGAAGTCGCCTCTGACTCCGCTTTTTGCAGAAAGTTGCCCCATTCCCTGCCTGTATGATAAATGGTAATGTGTCCCTGCAGAGGCCATTGGACCCTACAATTGTATGCAAATGAAGCACGCTGTGATTACCTATCAGAGTACCTCCCTTCCTATATAATCCCCTCACCCTGGAATAAAGTTGATCTGCCTCCTCAAAGCTGGTCCCTTTGAGCCCTGGCCTGCCCCTGCCTCTACACCTCCTGCCCCTGTGGGCTGGTGGCCACGCCCAGAGAAAGAGGAGACCCATATCACCCTTTCACGGCTTCTATCTGAGCTTTTTTGCCCGCAGGTTCCTTCCTGTTTGAATTCCTTTCCTGACTTCCTTTGATGATGAACAGTAATATGAAACTGTTAAGCAGTAATTCCTTTTCTCCCCAACTTACTTTCTGTTCATGATGTTTCATTGCAGCAACAGAAACCCCAACTAAGACAAACATTTTATCTCCTGTGTACGAATTGATGTTAGGACACTTTGATTTCTTGGTTAACAGATACATTTCTCCCTTTTGCTCTGTCAGATTTTACTTTCTATTCGTAGCTTAATTTTAGTGTGCTGTAAGTTTAGCAATTAAAATTTTATTTTCGTACTTATTTGAGGTAATATAAAGTAGCATTATGCTATACAAAGTGAAATTATTATTACAGCCACACAAATTTCAATATCTAATCTTAAAAAAAACCTCTTTGATGGTTTGTGTGTGTGTGTGTGTGTGTTTAGAGTAACTAAAGTCTCTCAGCAAATTTTCAGCATACAACTACTAACTATACTGGCTATGAGATTGGCTATGTCAAAATCTTCATAATATTTGTTTTCTTTGATATTTTAGCAATGCTTCTAGTGTCAAAATCTATTTTAGCGGACACTAGTGTGATTACATTGTCTTTCTTTTTGTGTTTGCCTGGAATATTTTTATGACTGCTTTACTGTCAATCTGTGTTCAGGCTAAACATAATTTTAAGGTTTGCTAATTACCAACGACCAGGGTTTAATTTCTACAGCAATCTTATGATCTAATGCTTTTTTAATTAGAATGCCTAAATTCATTTTACAATTTTTTTTTCTGCACAAGAGATACTATGCGCTGCCAGGCTGTCTGTTCCCATTCTAGCTTGTGTTCACTTTACATTTAAAAGCTACTGTAGTACAGAGCTCAAGGCTTACACTTATTTTCTATCAATACTGAAAAGGTATTTTTCAGTTGTATTTACTTTCATGGTTTCAGCTATGAGGTATTCTTGTTTCCACAAGGCAGTGTATCCTTTTATGTGGGCTTACGCTTTTCCTTGCTCTCTGTTTTCAGCTTTACTGTATTGCTTCCGGAAGTTGTTGCCACACATTCTTGTTTAAATTTTGTTTGTTGAACATGGGCTTCATTTGCTAATCATTTAAACTATCTGGCTTCTTATCTCTTCAAACATTGCTTCTGCCTTTGTTCTTTCCCTCTATATGCCATACTTCCAATTGCATCACTTGAGACCATTTTACTCTACCTTATGTGTTACTCTGACCTTTGAGTAACAATCTGGCTGTGTAGATCAGAGTGGCCTTATACTCACAATCCTCCTGCCTCAGTCTCTCACTGCTGGGATTCCAACTATATGCCACCAGCTCAGCTTTATAGCTTTTTATATATTTTCGGTGTATGTTACTTTGTATTTCTTACCCTATTTTCCACTATTGTGTCTAGACTAGCATTCTTTCTCTCAGTCTGTAAGTTTTTCGCTTATTTTTAAAAATATTTTATTTGTTGAAATTAAAATATAATTAATAATTACATCATTTCCTCTTCCTGTTTCTTCCCCCAGTCTTCCCATCTACAACCTCTTGCTCTCTCTCAAAACATGGCCTCTTTTTCTTTAACTGTTGTCAAACACACATGTATATGTATTTCTAAATAGAAAGATTCAACCTGCTCAGTCTGTGTAATATTGCACACACATAAACACACAAACACACACACATATTAATATTTCTGGACTGATCATTTGGTATTTGATCACCAATTTGGGGCTGCATAGGGAAGACTATGTCTTCCACTTTCAACATTCCTTATTGGTCTGCAATTCTTTTGTTTAGGTTTGAGACCTGATAAGATTATGAGATTATTTCTATTGGTGTCATCCTTGTTCAGGTCTTATTTAGGCATCCATGTTGCTAAGGCTCCAAGTGTATAGCTTCTATGACATTTCTAGATTTCATCTCATAGAAAACTTCCTGTTGCTTTGGTTCTTATAATCTTTCTGTATGTTTTTTTGTTTTTTTGTTTTTTGTTTTTTGTTTTTGCTATGTTCTAAGAGTCTTTGGTGCAGGGGTTATGCTGTAGATGTATCAGTTGGGACTAGGTGTAATATGGTCACTTGCTCTTTGACTTTTGATAGATAGTTGTTTTCTTTAATAGTCTGTATCTAGCAAGAACACATTTTATCGAGACCTGTACTTACATATGACATAAGGATAAATATTTAGACTATGATGAGAAATTATGCTGACTTGTAGTTTTCCTTAATATATGTGACTTCACTGTCACAGGATAGTTGGCTAGGTCTAATACCATTCTTTATAATCCTCTTGAGGAGTGGGCTCTAAGTACAATTAGAGATTTGTTGGTTACTGTGAAGGTATGTGTGCCACCGTTGCTCCCTTAAAGATATAACACTATGCTTATATTTTATAAATTATTTTGATTTATAAGCATTACAGCTGGGTATGACTATAGGTAGCTGCTCTCTTTTGGAAACTTGCATAGTATCTTGTTGTACCATGAAATCTAGTCCTCAGGGAGAAGACTTTAATACCAGAACCATCTCATATTTCCTTGGTCATATGTCTAAGCACATGGAGTCTTTCGCAATAGGAACTTATCTTTATTTATTCATTTATATTAATCACAGGTTATGTACTTTGTATCCCAGCTGTAGCCCCTTCTCTTATTCCTTCCCAATCCCACCATCTCTCCTTCATCTCCTCCCTGCCCCTTTCCAAGTACCAACTGGGTACCCTAGTAAGGGGAACAGGGACTATTTCTGACATGAATTCAATGGCAGGCTCTTTGACCTACCTCCCACCCCCACTGCCAAGGGAGGAGCAGCCTTGCTAGGCCACAGAAGAGGACATTGCAGCCAGTCCTGAAGAGACCTGATAAGCTAAGGTCAGAACTTACTTGTCTTTAACCTCAGGGAGGTAATCAAGAGCAAAACCAATAGGCTTTAATGTCTTGGGAGTCTTTTGGACAACCATGAAAAGAACTCAAAAGGAGATTTCTCATGTTTGATTTTCGTATTTTACTCTATGACACTTGGGGGAAGAATTGTCAGCACAGATGGGAATATTTTTACTAAAATTATGTATGTATAAACAGGCTTACATGTGCTAAATATATATTTAGGTAGATAATAATATGGTTTGACTTTTATGACTTTTCTGATATCCTGCTATTTCACCCTCCTTCCTTCTTTATTAATCTCATTCATCCTCCCATTTTTCCCATTTCCTCCTTCAAATTATTTGCACCCTGTTACTCTCCTCTTTATTTCTCCTGCCATATTCCATGGTCCCTTTTTACTACGCTGCTGCTGCAGTTATTCCAGGTTAGATAGTCACACCTAAAAATTTGAAGCTAGAAAATACAGATGAAAGGGAAAATAAAACATTTGTCTTTAGATGCTTGGGTTACCTCACTCAGTGTTATATTTTATAGCTCCACCCATTTAGTTGCAAAGTTTATGGTTTCATCTTTCTTTTCAGCTGAATAGTATTCCGTAGGCTGTATCTTTTGTCTTTGTTTGTTTGTTTCTTTTTTTCTTTTTCTGAGAAAAAAGTTTCTCTGTGTACCCTTGGCTGTCTTGGGCTTACTTTGTAGACCAGGCTGGCCTTGAACTCACAGAGATCCACCTGCCTCTGCTTCCCCAAGTGCTGGGATCATAGGCATGTGTCATCATGCCCAGCTATGTATCGCATATTCATTATTCATTTGTTAATTGGTAGAATTTAGGTTGTTTCTCCTTCGTAGCTGTTGTGAATAGAATAATAATAAACATTGCTAAACAAGTATCTAAGGAGTACAGTGCTTATAAAACAAGTG
This sequence comes from Pachyuromys duprasi, assembly GCA_028658305.1. Lineage (NCBI taxonomy): Eukaryota > Metazoa > Chordata > Mammalia > Rodentia > Muridae > Pachyuromys > Pachyuromys duprasi. Next base: position 33,556,311 of record CM053762.1, read on the forward strand.
CTGGAGAGGATGTGGGAAAGAGAGAAGTCTCGTTTCCTTATTGTGGCATTGCATACATGTCTAGCTACTTTAGAAACTGATGTGGAGAGCCCTCAAAGAGCTACAAATAAATCTACCATTTGATTCATTTTTTTTATAACATAGGGTTCTTGAGATTATTTAAATTGCTTATTCCTTAAATATGTCAATCACACTTCAGTTCCATTTTCATAACTGAGATACTTGAACTGACTTATGTTTTCTGTTGTGATCTTTTTCATATTGCTCTGCTCTTTAATTTCTTATTACTCAACCGTGTACGAAAATTACAGCAACACTGGATGGTGGACTCTTCCATCAATGATGCTCTGTCCTGTCACTGGAAGCTGGGGTGGGATGAATTTGTATAGCAGAAATTGGGCTGAGTAGAGGCTAATCTACTCCTTTAAAATCTGGCTTTAGGTCTCTTGTGGTCCACTTTTCACAAGTTGTCTCTTCGACCCTCCAATATATGTTATTGTGTAGAATTGGCCTTTATTCTTGGATTTTTTTTATTTTAATCTTTTTTTCTTTACTTTTTATCTCTAATCTCTGTGAAATTGTTTAAAATTATCTTTGGGTTTTCAAATCTTGCCTGTTTGGCCTCTATGCATTTAAGAAATCAACAGATACTCTAGTGAAACAATGTGCATTTTGAGCTTCCTTTGAGCTTTCCTTTCTAGTGAAAGCCCTGAATTAATGCCACCTGCTCAGCCCTGTGAGAATTCCGAATGCTCTTCTGGGTTTTCTGCCTTTTAGCAATGTTCTCTTTCACAGACTCTCAGATATTCACCTCCACCAAAAATACAGACATGCCTTGAGAGGAGAGTAGCTCCTGGGGCATTTCCACTCGCCTCTGTGCTCTGAACTTTTGCCTGTAACTGCTGCCCTCCTGAGCATGCTTTCAATAATCACAAGCAGATTTTTTTCACTTTATATTTTAAAAACAATTTCAGTGAGTGTATTCTGTCAAAATCTGGAATACTTCACCTGGAGTCAAAACTTTAAAATTAATATTACATACAAAATCTTTGCTTCAAGACTTAGTTAATGAAGATAGTTAATAAAAGTTAAAGTACCTGTATTTTCATGATGGGAAAACTGTGAATGGATATAATATTTGTAAAAATCCAGTTTTGAATGAGTTATGTTTTAGTGATTGTCATAATTATATAGTATGTATCATGTACATTATATTTATTAGATCATAAAACACATCAAGCCTTTTATATAACAGTGCTTATAACTTTTTAAAAAACAGAAAACTAACCTTAAGAATTAGTACAGAATATTTCTGGGTATACACATAAAAAGTAAATGATTATTTTTATTTCAGGCACTATGAAATTATTGCTAAGTGGGCAATTATCTGTCCCTTAAGGTGTTTTTATGAATGAAATTTTCTTAAAACAAAAGCAGGCCTTAAATCCAAGTAGAAACTCCCATAACATTCATGCCACTATTGCTCCAGTGAGCATATCTTGCCAAATTAAGCAGGTCACTATTGTAGCAAATAAGATTCATAGCTGGATTAAGATTGATGATTACTGTTCTCCTTTAGTAGTGTGTCTAGTAGAAAACTAACCATGATGCTTTTAGGCGAGGACCAGCTTGATTTCTCATGTTCTTTGATGCAATAGTTTTATATCTTCAACAATAGGGTCTTACATGGAGTTAGGGAGTGTGACCAAGAGCAATGTCAATATATCATAATGTTTGAAGCTCTGTGGGACACCAGTGGCCAACAATTCAAAAAGAGACAATTCATTCCAGGCATTGAACTTTTTATTTGGTAACCTATGGTGCCTCAGAGAGGAATTGCCTCACTGCTGTGGGTTAACTCTTTTAAAACCCTTTATATATATATTTTAAGGAGCTTCTACAGTAGTTGGTTTCTATTTGGCTTTTCAGTAGTAGTTTGTCAGAACACAATCAAAAGAATGACCTATCGTGAACAATGCCTTGGGGAACTGTGAGAGAGGATCAAGGGGAAAAAAAAAAAGGCAGAGGGCCTTTATCTCAAGTGCATTTTGTTCCCTGGATTGTTCTTGGATGGGATTGCATACTTCCCGTGACAGCCATTTACATTTGAATTATAGCATATGTTTATTCTTGTTGGATGTCAGATCACAGCTATTGACCAAATCTGGTCAATATACCTTGAATCTAGATGTGGCTGTCTGCCTTGCTTTCATGCCTTTCCAGTTATAATCTATAGTATGTGCCAGGCAATTGTATTTAAATTGGTCTGTCCTGAAAATTTTCTGGGAAGGAGATGTTCTGTTAACATTTACTATGTGCTTACTGACCTTTATTTACATTTTTTTTCTCATCATGTTTTTCTGAACTCAAACTACCTTCCTTGGGTACTACTTTCTTTGTTAAGTTTGTGTGTAAAAAGTACACTGAAACTGAAGTAAGGTCGTCAACTACATCATACTGTAGTTTGCCCGATTCTTTCAACAGCTTTTATTGAAAGCCATTGCTTGGCTGATTTTGTTTGCCTCACTCAACAGTTTTTATTGAAATCCTTTGCTTTGTTGATTTTGTGATGTTTTCTTAGACTCTTTTGAACTGTTTGTTTATTCCCTGTGACATCTTGGATATCTTTATTCTTCTCTTAAAACTAAGGTGTTCTTTCAGCACTCTCTGTATTCCCTTAGAATGTTATTATCAAGGAAAGATTTATTTCTCCTTCAATTTAATAGCTAGTTTTGCTGGGTATAATAGTAGGGGGATGAGATTTGTGGTCTTTCAGAATTTGGATTACATTTTCTGGAATTCTCTGGCTTGAAAATTTTTTGTCGAAGTACCAGGTCTTGTTCTGAGGGTCTTATCTTTATGGATGGCTTGATCTTTACCTCTTACAGCTGTCATTTACTTTAATGATTTTAGTATTTTAGTTATAATATGTTATAGAAAGTTTATTTTATGGCTTTTTGTGTTCATTGTTCTTTAGGCCTCTCAAACCCTGATGGGCATCTTTTTCTCTGGTCGGGAAAATTTTCTTCTAAGATTTTATTGAAAATATTATCTATGCCTTCTCTGTAATACTCTTATGTGACTCTAACTTTAAGGTTAGTTCTTTTCTGCCTTAAGTAAAGTCTAAACCAAGGTTGGATATGGGGGAATCTTAGGAATCTTGCTATGTTGTCAGAGTCTGTAGGAGTGTTTGGCTCCTCATAGTCCCTGGGTGGTCAGGCTGGGGTCTGATGTGTGGCCTCTGGAAAACACATGCCTCAATAGTGTCCTAAGATTGCATGGCCTGAAGTCTTTGGATGTGTGGTACTATCTGTGTTATCTGTGTGTCTCTGCACAGTTTTCAGATGGTGAGAAGGTAGGGTTATCTATGAAGTGTAAAGGTGTTCTTGGGTGATAGGAAGTAGTGTCAGAAGGTGGGCAGAAATACGTGTGTAACAAACACAACTAAACTTTGTTTAAAAGAGAAGTACATTTTTAATATAGTAGTTTTGTTAGGTAAAATGACATTAAATGAACTAGGTTAAGACAAAAATACTTTTGCCGATAAATTATTTCATTAACACAATGTCTTAGTTACTTTCTCATTAAAGTAATAAAATACTCTGGCAAATCAATTTAATAGAATAACTAAGTTTATTTTTACTTATAGTTCCAGGGTTTATTATAGTGAATAATATATCAAAGTCTGAGAGCATGAGGCTACAGGACAGGGATCCTGGCTGTTCACATTGTATCTTCATTCAGCAAGCAGAGGGTGAATGTTAAGTAATGCCAAGCCACAAAAACTGACAGGCCACTCCCAGTGCTTCATTTCTTTGATTGCATTTCCACATACTAAATATTACACGGCTTTCCCAAATAGTGCCACCAGCTAGAGTCAAGTTTTTCAAACATATAAGCCTATGGGAGACTTTTCCCATTAAGATAATAATACGGTGACCTACGGTCTGAAGGATTCTGCACTATAAAGCCATAAGGATAGAACAATGTGTTGTCTGGATTAACTTTTCTTTACTTATTTCTTTTTTTTTCTTTTTTTTTTTTTTTTGGTTAAATTTGTTGAGTCTTCTGTCTTGGGCACTTAACATACATGAGAGTTACGAGTGTTTCTCCTTAGATTGAGAACTTTGGTGACAAAGAAAATCTCAGCTATCACTCAGCAACCAAAATTTGAATGTTGTTATCATTACCTCATAGAGGAAATGTCAAGAAAAAATAAGAAGAAAGAAAAGAAAGCCTGCACTTTCAGGCTTGAAAGAGGACACACTGATGACAGCAGCTCAATCCACAGGATTCAGGGAAGATGTACGTCTCATAGTGATCCCAAGCACTGGAGTGACTCCTTGCAATAGGGAGGCCTACACTACCTAATCCACCATCACCCTACATCAGGTCTACATGCAAAGTCTCAAATACGTCCTATCAGAACTCCTAGAAGACACAGGCATAGTAAGGGCAATTTTCTCTTCCTTTTACCAGATGTGGAGGAAAAATATCCCTGTAGCTTGCCTCCATTTCTGAAAGATAAATGAAGAGACTAAGTGTTAAACCAACTTCAATTATGTTTCCATTTATTTCATGCAATCGCGGTTGATTTGTGTGTAACTACAGTGAACTGAATATGTCCAGAATCAGGGCTTTAGCTTGTAATTGTGACATTTCAGAGTAGCATTTACACCTGATAAGAACAGGATATCATTAAGATGATTGATTTTACTCATTGATTTATTTGAAATGTGGGCATTCCTGTGGTGTGAGTTTTCACTTTAAAAATGTACACAGTTCATAAATTAGATCCTTCTCCCACATTGCATGAATGGGACTTTGAGCATGCACTTTTCCAACAGCATTTTCCTGATGATTAAGCATGATGTATCCTATTAGGTTTCTAGAAACAAGGTAAGAATTACTGCATGCTTTTCTGGGTTTCGGTACAGTGCATAATGTACATTATTAGTTTTAGCATTAAAATGTCTTTTATCAAATAGAGTCTTGATATCAGTGAATATCAATTCATTCAAATTTCTCTACTGCTAACTTTGGGAGCAGATAGATAATCAGAGGGCTTTTAAGTGTAACATTAAGAAAAATAGAGCATGTTCTCATTGGTACTTTCCATAGTCGGTATTACATTTTGAAACTCCTTTTCAATTGTCAGTCTACATAGCCATTTGAGTAATAAATCCTTTTATAGTCAACCTTCTGATTATATCACATTCTACATACACATCATTCACACAGACATACATCATCCATATCATAATGTATATTATAATACGGTTGATTTGGTACAGAAAAAATATATAGCTACTCAGCATTTTTCTTTAAAATTTTAGATAAAATCTTTTAGAAAATAAAATTTCTACTCTCTAGTATAGATTTCTAGAACCTATAATTTTGCAGCAAATGATTCTTTGTACTTATGGAGAATTATGCTGTGTTCTTTCCCCACCAATACGTCTATGTTCTAGCGCAAGTACTTTGAAATTTGACTTACTTGGAAAATAGGACCTCTGCAGATGTCGTTAAATTAAAGAGTTAGAAATAAAATAGTTCTAAATTTTGGAAGACTAATAATGCAACATCTTATATCATTCCTTCAGAGAAAGAAGGAAATTAGTGGCGGAGGGGGAGGTATGAAAATTTTATATAAGTAGAGGCCAGGCTTTAGCCCTGCTTCCATAGCCAGGAGGCCAAGAGTGAAGACTAGTAATAAGAAGAGGCTGGCAAAAGAAAACAGTCTCAAAGATTTCATAGGAAGTATGGCTCTACCAGAACATTCAGTGAGGATTGTTCTTGCTTTCCAGAACAGTCCGGGAATATATGCTGCGTTTATAAGCTACCTGGTTGCAGGTAATTCATTGCAGCGCTTGTAAGTAACACAATGCTCATATTGGAGTTTATGGGAACAGCTGGATGGCCCCAGAATTCTGCCTTTTGCCATAAACATGCCTCTGCAGGTAGTTCATCTCCTTTTGATGCACCCACTGCAGCACTTACTCACCAATGCCAGTATTCATAGCAACAAACTAATAGAATCTCTGCATTGTCCTTCGAGTAACCTGCTTTTTAATCTAAATTAAGACACTATGAAGCTCTATAAATATTTAGGTTTCAAACAATTTAAGCTTAAAACTTGGAATTTTCACTTGCATTACTATATGCTCAATTTATAATGTACATATTTGTGTATTTATCACGTCACGCTGTGGTTGTTGTATATCCAATATTATGCAGTACTGCAGTGAAAATATACGTCAGTGAAGCCTTTTGACCTTAGGTATTAAAATTTTTTATCCACAGGAAAATGCTGCCTCTTTATAATGCCTAAGGCATTCATTGTCAGCATACTGATGTGAGAGTACTTGGATATACAGAGTATCACAAATAATTTCTTAGCTACAAACATTGTTTCCTTATCTATGAAACAAATTTTCTAAAAGTTTCATCTTAAATTATTTTAACTGGCTGTTACCTCTTGGTGACATATTTGTGATGTAGCTGATCAATAACTGCTAAGCCAACAAGAGAGACACATGGAGATGTGACACAGACTGTAGCATATTAGAGAGTTTCTAAAACCATCTAAAGGACATAAAAATGTATGATGATGGAAAGTCACCAGAGCTTTTCTCCCAATGTCTATTAGTTGTTTCTCAAGGTTAGAAGAAACTAAATAATAATAAAAAATCTACATGTAGAGACAGTTTTATGAGCTTCAATCAGTGCTTCCAGAGTCCACTATAATCTCACAAAGAAGTATGCACAATGTATTCCTGAAGAAAGGTAACTCTGGGAGTTAAATTTGTGACAAAGGGTTTTTGTTTTTGGCAGATAAAGAGGAATAAGAAGGAAGGCTTACAAAATGGCTCTGTAGAGTGAAATGTGTGCATCTCTTTTACTTTGTAGGAGTGAAGGGAGTGGATAACTAGTCCAAGGCAAAAAAAAAAAAGCATGCGTGGATTGGTCACTGCGTTGAACTTGAGTATTTCTTATTTTAATTGACAACATTCACGTCTTTGAGCTTCTCATTTAGACTTTGATAAAATCAACTTGCAGAGGCAGATGGCAGGCTGTTATTTTTAATTCACAAGCCATGTTAAATGTATGCCATATGTTGTAGGACTTTTCAGGCTCAGCCTTTTGAGTGCTACCACAATAAACTCACCAACTTACAGAAAAGGAAATCTGACAGGAAGAATTATGCACTTGCGGGTTACATTTTTGAAAACCAAAGTCAGTTACTTGTCTCTTTGCCTGATTTAAGAAAGGGGGTGGGTGAAAAAGTAGAAAAAAAAACTCTCAAAAAAAAATGGAAGCTACACATTGAAATGGTAATATCTGTGCCAAAAGAGAAGTGGGATTAGGAGGTCTTATTGCTGCTTTGTACTGAGAAGTGGTCTGTCCCTCAACAGTGTGACACCTCTGAAGAACATACAAGGCAGCCAGGGGAACTCAAACAGTTTTAATGTGTGTACTTCCCATGACCCTGAGGAGCAGACTCAGCTCTGTGGCTTTCAGCAATGCTTATGTCATATAAAACCTTGGTTTAAGTGGTTCCTAGATCTCCTTACAGAATTCACACAGGATTTGCACTTGCACTTTACACACTATAAGTTACAGCTCATACTCACGTGTTCTAATGGTCAGCTACTACCATACTAAAGCCAATTGCTCTTTTTTAGAGAAATTCTTAACTGGACAAGTCTTCCTAACTCTTAAGCATCCCTCACATTTCTACTAATGAAAGTCACAATGAATTTGCTGACTATATTTTATAAAATCTATTTATTTATCTGCCTACCTATGTATCTTTTATTTATGTGTTTATTATGCCACTATGCCACTAAACTCTATTAGAACTTTAGTATACCATGCAAATATCTTAGGTGCTTTCTCCTATTATTTCAGAACCAAGCTAGTTTATAGGTTAGGTAATGAGGACCTGTGTCTATGTATGATCTGAAGCTTTTTTTTTTTTTTTGAGTTGAGCTGTGTCCTCCATTAAAGTAACAGGACACGTAGGGAATGCGCTCCTTCCACATCGTGCCGTCTCTTCTGTATAGTGTTCCGGCCTGCTGCTTTCCTACACTCCAGTCCCAACACTAGAAACTAATACAACAGCAACAGCTCTCTAAGATGATTTTTCTTTCTGTAAGTTAAGTTTCTGTTTGCCCCCTGAAAACAGCCTTCAAAGTGCTTTTCCTTTTCTCTGACCTCTACCTGGATATTTGTCTTCTGCTGCTCTTTCCTTCCCACACCTGGGCACACACATGTTCCAAGCTGTGATAGGCATCTGGTTCTGTATTGCTATTGCATCCTGTAACTGTACAAGGGTCAGCTTTCCCTCTCCTACTGTTCTGTGTGCCCCTTCCCGAGCTGAACTCTTTATCTAATGACAGTGTCTCTATATGCCCACACCTAGCTTGATGTGGAACAGAATAAGAGCACACTTAGAAATTTATAGGGTGAAAAACAGTAAATGAACATGAAATAGAGTATGAATTGAAGTATGTGTGTATACGAACTCACACATGCCTTTGTAAAAGTTAATTAACTATTAAAATAGAGATCATTTGTTTCGGTGTTGATTTAATCGGCCCCACTAATCTTTTTGTTGCCGTCAAAGTTTCCAGAACATTTTTATATATAGCTATCTGGTCAAAGTGTGCTGCTCTGCCAACTGCAGTTGAGATTTGAAAGTCCAGAATAGATGGACCAGATGGGCAGCTTCCCTCACAGTAGAGTTTCCCAAAGTGCATTCAGCGGAATGCTTGTTCTGAGGGGTGTTAAACGGGATGCTACTAGGTGTTATAAGAACAGGAACAAAGACGGAAGCAGAACTTGATAAAGCTACATTTATAGACTAATATAATACAGACTAAGATATGGTTGAATTGAGAGAAGCTAAACAAATTTATTACTTGAACATTTTGGATGATTTATTACTTCAGGATTTGATTCACTGATGTGATTTGAAAATCAATAACTATGATATTTTGAGCATTTCTCATTTTTTCATAAAATTTAAATTTGCAAAACCTTAGAAAATTGTAAGATTACCTAATAGTCACAGAGGGGTGCATACCTGTTTTTGTAAATTCATGGACACGTGTGAATATAATATGATATTATATATATATATATATATATATATATATATATATATATAATTTTTTCCTCCGTTGGTTCTGAAATATGGTATACGTGAATTCTTGTTTCTCTGAACACTATGTACATCTGGCATTTGGACACAAAGATGACAGTTTCCACTTATTCTTCCTTCGGGTCATCATACTTGCCTACTTTGTATAGGTTTTCAGAGCATGTAGTGGTCAGAGGTCAGGCTTGGGTGTCATTTCTTACATGTTTTCTACGTTGCTTCTTGGGACTGAGTGTCACTGATCAGGAGGTCTGATTAAATTAGACATTGAGATCCAGGAATCTTCTGGCCTCTGCCTTCCAGTGCTGGGACTGCAAGTGCACACCACTATGCTCAGCATTTATATGGGTTCTGGGGGTTGAAGTCAGCTCTTTATACTCAGACATAAAGTACTTTACAGAGTGAGCATCTCAGTAGCCCCTGTTTATTTTTATTTTCAGGAAGTGTCTAACTAGTAAATCAGAGTGTTTAAAGATATTTTAAGCAGAGAAGACTCTTGTTATATTATTTTTTATTTAGTTGTTGAGAAGTTCATAAATATTTTGATTATATCCAAACCATACGTCTCCCCTCCAACTCTTTCTGAATCTTCTCCACAACATGTTCCCTTCTTAAATTCACTTCCTCCTCCTCTTCTTTTTAAAAGTGTATAATCTATTGAGTGTAATTAGTGTTGCCCATATGCACACGAGCGTGGCGTCATACACTGCAGCGTGGGTACCCTGATAGAGGCACTCTACTGAAGGAAATGGCCCTCCCTTCCTCAGTAGTCATCAAATGCCAATAATTTGCTAGCTAGGAGTAGGACATGACACAGATGTCTCATTTAGGGCCAACACTCTACAGTCACTCTCAAGAATAAGAGCAGTGGCTTTTTCTGGCAAGAAATCAGTGGCAGGCTCTCTGATTACCTTCCCCTGGCAGGAAGGGGGAGCGAGGGGGGTCTTGCAGCCTTACCAACCCACAGAAGAAGACAATGTAGCCAGTCCTGATGAGCCTGGTAGGCTAGGGACAGAGGGAAGGGGAAGAGGTCCTCCCCTATCAGCGGATTAGGGGAGGGGCATAGAGGGGGAAGAGGGAGGGAGAGTGGAACTGGGAGGAGATGAGGGAGGGGGGATACAAAGTGAATAAATTATAATAATTAATAATAATTCAAAAAAGAATAGACATTTTAAACTGACATTATTTAAAGATTTTTAAACTGTCTTAAAAGCAATATATAGAGGGCACAGGAGACCTCTAAAAAGCAATTTTTGTTTTCTTTTTAAATTCTAGAAACTTCTGATTTTCTCTAGGCTCCTGCCACAGAGGCTTGGACTTATCTAGGAGGTTAGATCCCTGGAGCTAATGAAATGGCCACTGGTTCCTTGAGGCCATAATTACCTGCTTTTTTGTCACTTCTTATTTTCAACCAATGAGCAGTGACTAAAACAGGATTGATGAGATGGCTCAGTGCTCATAAGCACTGGTTGCTCTTACAGAAGACTTGGCTTCAATGCCCAGCACCCATACAGCAGCTCACAACTATCACTATCTATTAACTCTAGTCTCAGGAAATTTGACAACTTCTTTTTACCTCCTCATGTATCAGGCACACATGTAGTATGGATTACAGATATACATGCTGGCAAAATGTCCATATACATAAAATAAATTGATTAAAAATTAAGAAGGATTTTCTGTCTTTTACCAAATTTGAGGACTCCTGCTCTAGTTTTTCATTGCCAGAAACCATCAGGAATTCAACTGCCCATGGGGTTTTAACAGCTGAGGCACTTAAGCTTCTGGCTATGTGCTCTAATGGATATGGTAGAGAAGCAAGAATGGATGGGAACATAGTTGATCCTGCTAAGTACAGCCTTCTTCCCTCACTCAGCACCTATGATTTACCCTTGAGTCTTTCTACTAGCATGAGAGATGTTGAGTCTCTGCTGCACAAGATAAACTATAATTTTTATAAACAGTGACACTCAGTTGGACCATTAGTAAAATCGTTTCACATTACTAAATTTCCACTGTGTGCATCCTCTGTAAAATCAGCCCTTATAGGCACGCACTTCTCACAGTCTGAGACTCAGTCCCTACTTCCTAGCATTTCCCTATCCTCTTTGACAATTCTTCATTTTAGATCAATCCTAATCAGCTAATTTTGTTTATCTTTTTGCAGTATTACTAGTGAATTCCAGTCATGTAAATTATGAGACTTATATCAGAAAAAAAAGAGTCACAGGCTTGAGAAGTTTGGGATTTTTCATCATATACCTGCTCATCTTGCTTTCTCCTCTATGCTGTGGATGTTTCAAGTCCCTGCTTGATCCTTCAGATACGTTCAGCAACACTTTGGAGAGCTACACATACAACAATAACCTTTGTAATCTTCCTTTAAAAAAAACCCTCAAATGTGTCTCTGTGTCTAATATTATTATTTACATCCTTCCTCCATAAGAAAGAAACTTTCATTATCATCTTGAAGTTTAATGTCTTCTAGAAGCCAACACCTGTTGGCTCTTCAAGATTTTGGTTTTATAAGGAAAAAGTTCAGTCCATCTTTTGAATGCCTGCCTCTGCCTTGTTCCTATCCGCAGATAGATGAATGGAGGTGTGATGGTCTATAGCTCTGTGGAGCTGTGGGACTAATCTGGATGGAAGAACAGTCATACATTTCCTTCATCTGTTGAGTTCTAAGGAGAAGCGTAGATAGAGAACCTTTTGGTTGGATTAAGTTTAGGGAAGTGATATTTTTTCTCTTAGAATTTGAATGCTAGCCTTCTGTGACTATTATGAAGGCTGTGATTACAGAAGGTTGTTAACTCTGGGTTTATTCCAGCTAATGCTGCTAAGGCAACATCATCTGTATCAGGATAAGGAGGTAAATGGGGTGGGGTGGGGGGTAGGAACGTGAGGACAGCCTGTGTGCTGTCTATTATTTGTTTTACTTTTTTTTCCATCATGTCTTCTATGTTTTCATTTGAGATAATTCTCAAAATGTGAGCATGAAACCTCTAAAATTTATAATTTGTTAAAAAATGAGAGATGAAGGCAAGAAAGCTGGGTAGTGAAAATAGCTAGGCCTTTTTTTTTCTTCAAAATATTAGCACAGAGGTTATGTATCTCAGTAAATGCTTCCCTTATTTTTCATAACCTATAAATATTATTAACGTTGTGAGGTTTGAGTCTCTGTCCTGACTTCCTTCAGTGATGAACAGTGATATGGAACCATATGCCAAATAAATAATTTTTCTCACTTTGCTTTGGTCATGGTGTTTCATCATAGCAATATTAACCCTAACTAAGAAATACTGCACAGAGAACTTTTTCTGATATTATTTAACCTACAGGTATTATGACAAGTCATCAGTAATTGGTTTAATACCATGTCTATTTAATAGAATAAGATTTGTCAGGTCTCCTCTCAGACCTAGGAACTGCATATTGACAGACTGTTGGCCCTACAATGGTGTTAAGTATGGGATTCACCTTGTGTAACAGGACTTTAATGCATTCAGAAACTCACTGATTACTTCCATAACACTCATGCCATTCTTGTACCTGTATGCATATCTTGCCAGGTCAGTCATTACAGTAGGTCACAGGATTCCCAGCTAGGTAAGGTTGTTAATTATTATTTTTTCTCTCAGTAGCATGCATAGAACTTTCCAGTAATATGAAAGATATACCACAGGAATGAAACTTACAGTAGAGTACAAGGTTGATTTCTTCACTTCCTATGCCTCAAGCACATGGTATCTTCAGCAATAAGAGAAGTATCACAATTGTTTCAAATGCACCACTGGCTTTTTTTTTAGTTGTTTGTTTGTTTTTTGAAACAGGGTCTATGAGTAGTCCTGGATGTCCTAGAACTCACTATATAGATCAGGCTTGCCTTGAACTCAGAGATCCACCTGTCTCAGCCTCCCTAGTGCTAGAATTAAAGGTGTGCGCCACCGCTGCCCAGCGAACACTTTTCTTTTTAGTCACTAATTTTAACCTCCCCACATATAATTGTGTGGAAGAAAAGGTCAAGTTACATTAAATAAAAAATTCCACACTACACAGCCAGAATTTAGTTCTGTGCTCTGAATTCAAATCAATGGTGCCTTTGTATTAAAAGACAGTGCTTTTGTTTCATTTTTTTAAAATTTATTTATTTTTATCTCAATCACAGGTTAGGTACTTTGAATCCCAGGCATAGCCCCCTCCCTCATTCCCTCCTACCCTCCCACTCCCTCCCTCATCTCCCTCCTCCCCGCCCCCTCCAAGTCCACCAACAGGGGAGGACCTCCTTCCCTTCCATCCAACCCCAGCTTATCCTGTCTCCTCAGGGCTG
>CM053762.1:33570300-33637257 GCA_028658305.1 Pachyuromys duprasi
CTTGTGTCAGGAGTATTCTTCAAGAAGATCAGGGATTTCCAGTGGTTTGTGGTGTGTGTTTTGTCTCAGTTGAACTCTGTTGTGGGCTCTGTGTGCCCAGCTTCGTGCTCTGTGCTAGAAGCTGTGAGCACTGCAGGCTGGTCACCCCTCTGGTCTGGAGTCTTTACTCCTCACTCTGTGCTAGAGTCTGAGTGTCCAGGTTTGAGATGTCAGCTGGGTACTGTGCACTCTGCCCTGGGCTTGCTGCTAAGAGCTCTCCCCTGGAATGGGGATTTGGCGCCTCCTTCTGTGCCAGGAGCTGTGCACCACAATCTGAGATGATATTTGGGGCACACACAGTGGGTTTGGGTTGATGTGCATCTGCTGTGTGCAGGCCTGTCTGAAATGGTGCCAGAGGTCTTCTCTTTCTGGCCCGTGGACAGACACCCGAACTGGGGTTTTTGCTGGCGGATGCGTGCAGCTTTCGCCCTCAGTGTGAGGTCTGGTCAAGATGGTCCCAGGATCCTCTCAGCTGTGGGTTGAGGCAGAACTTGGGTTCCTCCCAGACCTGCTGGCGGACTCACACACTGAGTTTTTGCTGGAGGAAGCGTTTGGCATGCGCCCCCGCAGTGTGAGGATGGTCCCCAACCCACTCAGTCTGGGGTGGTTCCGGTGATCAGTCTGAGCCTGTAGCACACCCGCGGGTTGAAGCAGAACCCGGGTGCAGTGTGAGCTCACAGTGTGCAGTTCAGTGAAAACGGCACCCGGTTCCTCCTGAGACTGCATGTGAGACTGTGTGATTCAGTCTATTATGGCGGGTGCGGGCACCCAGCGAGGCTGCTCATTCAGATCAGAGCTGTGTGCTGCTGGTCACCGGGAAATTTTTCCAGGTAATAACTGGGTGTCCCTAGGGTTTTCCCACTTGATTTTCTCACCATAGGAGTTCTGCTCACCTGGCACTCACAATGCTGGCGTTTTAGGTCCCAGAGTTCAGTCTCCTGGTTGCTGCGTTGTTTCTGCTCTCCTATTCCTCAGACACAGTGTTCTCTCGTGGCAGCCATCTTGGATTTTCCCTTTTGTTTCATTTTTAAAATTTTTATTTTTTATATTATTACAGTTTCTTTACTTTGTATCTCAGCTGTAGCCCCCTCCTTCATCCCCTCCCAATTCCATCCTCCCTCATTTCCTCCTATGCCCCTCTCCAAGTCCACAGATAGGGGAGGTCCTCCTCCCTTTCTATCTGACCCTAATTTAACACAAAAAGCAGTTGCTTAGTGGCACAGCCTTTTTTCATATTATGAGCAGAAACTTCTCCTGCTTTCCACACAAAGTAGATGATGCAACAGGGAAACATATCCACAGCAGTAGTAGCTATGGGTTTTGTATCTCATTTCTGTACAATATACAAAATACAGTTGAACTACATCAAAGTTAGGTGTGGCTGAGTATTAGTAAATATACAGAGGAACAAAGAAAACAGTAGTCTGGACTGAGCTAATAGTTAATGCTGAATATCCCAGGAAGCATGCAGTATCTCATAAATCCTATGGTACTGTCCTAGATGTTTAAGAAAGATCTCTCATTCTATGAGAAGATGGTAAAGTAGTGAACAGGCTGTATTTTTACCATTATAAGTGGCCATAGTGGAGAGATATTTACTTCCTTTGTTTTTGTAGCTAAAGAGACAGCTTCTCCATGGTGACACTTTTTGCTTTTCATGGTGACACTTAGTTACCCAAATCTAATTGTGCTTTGAGAGTGTTAACGTCTGTTTTGACTACATTAAGATATACAATATTAGATGACTTTTGTAGCCTATTCTGCAGTTATTCCAAGTTAGGATGCTATTATTCAATCTCTTACTATGCTTAATGAAACCGATATTTATCATATATTTATACATAAAAAATCAGAATGCTTGTAGATTTGTAGGTAGTATTTATATTAATGGTTTCAGAAATATGTTGTGGTTCTTGGGAACCTTGCAGTGGTACTGTCAAAGAAAAATATTTTGTAGCATTGGTTTATCGTTGGTTTATTTAAGCAAACAAGTAGAAACAATTCTGCAGATACTATTTTCTAATACAAAGAACAATATATGTAAAATACCACATTTCACACACAGACACACACATGCATATATGCACTCGCACATTCACAATTGCTAAATTAAAAAGTCTGAATATTGTTTTAAGGTTAGAATAGAAGCAATTTAATATACTTTGTAGAAGCAGAATTTTGAAAAAAATGTTCATTTTTTCCCAGTGTACACTTCAGTAAAGGATAGAATTCCATTAAGAAATGGAGGGGGAATGGATCTGGGAACGGGGAGCTGATGGGTTACTGGGAAGAGTGGAGGGAAGAGAAACTGGTGGCAAAGTAGTGTAAGAGAGAATCATCCGTTTTGAATAAAAAGAAAAATATAATATAGTGACAAAATAAGGGTGAAATATATCTGAGGATCCATCCATTTCTTTTTTATATAATTGAAATATGTGCTTTAGCTTCCATGCAGCCTTTACATCCCTTCAAAATCATAAGCATTGAGCTGGGTGTATTATTAAATTTAAAGGAACCAATTAGAAGAAAGGTCTTTGCTGAACCTTTGCCAAAGGTGTTGGTTTTCAAGGAAATGTTTACAATTCATCTATCTTAACTTGAATTCTGACACATCACCTTAGATATTATTAAGTTTTTATTGACTGAAGGAAATCAAATTGGGTCAAAATAATTTTTTTTTGTACTTTGCTCATACTAAATAGTTTTCCCAGCCCTTCAACATTATAATGTAACACAGACTACATCCTACCCAATTGTAGTAAAACACAAGTATTGATAGTGTAACTCAGATCTTGGTTATCTCAAGGTGACTATATTGAGGTGACCCAGATATGCTAAGCTCTCTTTTGGAAATCTGTTTATTTTGTGATATTTCTGAGCCCCTCTCCCCTCTCTCTCACACACAAACAACATACATACTAAAGAACACAGTCATATGTATGCCTAGTGACCTATCTTTGGGGACATTTTCTTGATTGCTAATTGCTGGAGGAGGAGCAACCCCATATGGGAAGTGCCTCTCATGGTTCTGCACTGTAAGAGAAAGCCAGGACCTAATAAGCAGCAAGCAGTAAGCCAAGTTTCTCTGTTGGCTTCTTTCTCAATCTTCTGTTTTGAGTTTCTGACTTGCGGTCCGTCAATGATGGATTGTAAAGTGTAAGATGAAACATACCCTTTCTTTTCAGGTTGGTTTTGGTCATGGTGCCTATCAAAACAAACAAAACAAGAATGGAGTTTGTGTTCTACCGTCAGAGAGAGGCTGTCTGAGTTAACATATAGTATGGAAAAACACATTCTATTCTCGTGCAAGGACTCCTTATCCATGTAACATGTAACATTAAACATAAAAACATTATTTCTGTTTGGGTATGCTCCCATGCTTATTGAGAATTGTGAGTATTCTTCTATTATGGTTTGCTGTCTTCTTGGGAAATAAAAATCAACACAAATCCAAGCAAACAAATGTTAATCTGTATCACCTAGTATGGCCTTCAATATTCTGTATCACAGTCTTACTTTAAAGAAAAAATAATGCAAAAACAACTTGCATAAATATGGAGTAGCTTAGGATAACACTTTTATCCCGCCACAGATTAGAGTTCTGTAGTCAGGTAAATTTTCTTGGTGTGTATGAAAATTATCTCAAGGATAAATAATTTATTTTAAATTGGTTGTTGTTGCTGGTACAGTAATGTGAAGGCACTAGCTCTTGCAAATAGCATCATTAAAATCTAAGCCAAAAGCAGGAAGCTAATCTGCCTTGAAGAGTCCACCAAAGCTACTGCAGGACTATGGGAGACAGCCCCCTCCTCTCTCCTTCCATACCCATCTCTCTCATTAGTACCATTTGTGGGCTGCTATAGCAGGTGGGTTATCTTATAATCTCATCTCATTAATCACTTGTGAGGTGCTGAGGAGAGCTCTATTAATACCTGGTCAAAGGACAGCTTAATCCATAACAAAGCTGTGGAGCCAAGATGTTACTATTTCACCAGGCTGAAGTAATTTATGCAGACTAACACTATGCATCTGTAAAAGGAGGCTGCTTGCTCAAACCAGGAGAAAGACGATTGCTTTAAGCCCGGCCTGCCTGAGTGAGCCTTTGTAGAATTATGACAAAGTTGGTTTCTCTATGTCTGACATTTCTAGCACACATCATCTCCTCTCCCTCTTCAGGACCTCCAACAGCTCTCAAATTCTGATTTAGACTTTTTAATGAAAGTATCTTCTCTGAGCTTTTTACTAAGTCATGTAAATGGACAGAATCCCCAAAAAGTATGCTGAGCTCATATGTAGAGTCCAACTTCAAATATTTTGAGTTTTGTGTTTAACTTGGAGCACAGACAAAAGCCAGGAGAGGAGAAAGGGGCTAATTTTGTGGGTAAGAATGTGTTAATTGAGGAGGAATAGTAGATTATAGACAAGGTGAAAGTAGTGAGGTGGATTTCTGGGGACAGAAAAACTTGTACATGGAGGGATATGGGAGCATGGAGGAAATCGATGAGTTAAAGAAGGAGGCTAACCTAAACGAATGGTTGTAAAATGCTACATGGAAGCCTAATATTGTACAATATGACTTAAAACTAAAATAATCTGAGGGATAGTAGAACACACACAAAAAGAAAGAGGAGTGGCAGTGAGGGTTGAACTAAGGGTTAAAGGATTAAACAAGGATGGGGGAAGGTGAATGGGGAAAAAGATGGTGTAATGGATGAATTAACCTTTCACAGGTAAAAGCTTACGGAACCCACCATTTAGTAAGATAACTTAAAACATAACTTTAAAGAAGCACTGAAACAAAACAGCCTACCAAAGTGCCGGTGGACCATGTCATTCCCAGAAGACGTAGGGTATTAACGGAAAACATAGTCACGAGTGATACGTCCCTGTAAGGTATCGGTGAGGAAAGCCTGAGGAGTCTCCAGAATGATGGGGGTCTAGACTCTCTGCAGTTTCTTTCTCAAGCACAAATTCTGATACATGGCTGTGGAAAATTCCAGGCATGAGATAAGGGTTAGGCCACAAGGGCAGGGAAATGAAGAAGCAAAAACTTAGATCAACGGGGCACCCACTGTTTGATCAAGCTCTGTTTGCAGGGCTCTCTCTAGTAGCTAGCCACACAACACATAAACAGCAGTGAGAAAAAGAAAAAATGTTCAAAAACTGAAGTAAACCCAGAGTCTGTGTCTCTGTCTGCCATTACCTTCTTTCCAGAACCCCTGAGATGCCCCTGATTGTGCTGACCTCAGCACAAAACAACACATGCTGTTTCTGTTGCCATTGGTAACCTACAATATGTATATGTTAAGGTACTATTGCTGAAGACACTACACCTGGTGGCTGCAGGACATAGAGAAGTCAACTCCAAACTGAGCAGGGAGCTTCCTACCCATCAGCTAGCTTTTCCAATATTGGAACTGACACTGGGTACTTAATCATGTTATGATTAGACTTGAGGCCTGTTCCACAGGAGGTAATTTCATGCCAGATACAAGCACTCTGGTGAGAAAGCTCTGGGCTAAGAAGGCCCTAGACCCTAAGGTAGAGTTTGCTATCATTATTTTGCTAAGTGGTCTTGTTGTCAATCTGCCTTCTAAATATGTATGCTTATTTAGAAGGGTCCGAGTTGTTTTCAGTCTTGGTTAGATAAGCTTTTACACACAGGCCGTAGCAGTTAGTTAAAAGGTGCTCAAAGTGCTGTGAGTGAGAGACTGAACATTCAGCCCTGAATGACGCCTGAATTACTCCCTCTTTGACGCAGGCTCAGGGAACACTAGGGAAGCAGTGGAAGAAAAACTGAGAGCTGCAGGAGGAAGAGAGTGATGGGAAATGCTGTCACGTGGACATGACATTGTTGTCACAGTTATGAGTTTGCAGGAGTTGTGGCTACCTGGGCAAGACAAGGCTGGCCAAAATTCCTGCACAGAGGAAGTGAATGATTTAGAAGCTCCACCCTTACTGAGAAAATTTTGGCGGCGGATAGCCACTGAGGAAGGCTCATTCCTAACTGGGTGTATGGCCACAGCTAGTTTTCTCTTCCAGTGGGTGGACCTATGCTCCTGTACTTAAGGGAAGCATTAAATGGACTTAGTAGATTATGGGGAAAAGGTCATGAATTTGGAATGGGTCTATGATGGAAATATGGAGGTAGGTGGAGAAAAATGGGCATAAATATGATTATATTTCACCCTGCATGAAATTATCCAAAATAAAAAAAATTTAAATGAATGCCAGTTGGAATAGCTCTACCTCAAGACCCAGCTATACCACTTCTGGGCATATACCCTAAAGATGTTCCACCATGCAACAAGGGTGTTTGTTTGACTATGTTTATAGCAGCTTTATTCGTAATAGCCAGAATCTGGAAACAACCCAGATGTCCCTCAACTGAAAAATGGATAAAAAAATTGTAGTACATTTACACAATGGAATACTACTCAGTCATTATAAACAAGGAACACATGAAATTTGCAGGCAAATGGATGGAACTAGAAAAGGTCATCCTGAGTGAGGTAACATAGACCTAGAAAGACAAGCATGGTATATATTCACTTATAAGCAGATATTAGCTATCTGATACAGGATAACCATACTACAATCCACAAACCTAAAGGAAGTAAGTAACAAGAAGGACCCTAGGAAGGATGCTTAATATTCATTCAGTAGGGCAAATAGAATAGAGACTGGACGTAGTTGAAGAGAGGGAACAGGATGGCAGTCTACCATAAATGTCCTCTGAAAGACTCTACCTAACAGGGGATAGAGGCAGATTCAGAGACTCACAGCCAAACTTTGGCCAGGGCATAGGGACTCTCATGGAAGATTGGGGGGATAGAGTGACCTGGAGTGGACATGAGTTCCACAAGGAGACCAACAGAGCTAAAAAATCTGGGCCCATGGGGGCCTGCAGAGAGTGATGCATCAACCAACGACCATGCATGGAGAAGTCCTAGGCCTTTGCTCAGATATTGCCAAAAAGCAGCTCAATCTCCATGTGCGTGCCCTAGTAAGGGGAGCATGGGCTGTCTCTGACATGGACTCTGTTTCCTGCTCTTTGAATCACCCCTCCCTGGCAGGGTAGCTTTACTAGGCCACAGTAGAAGATAATACAGCTAGTACCGATGAAACTTGATAGGCTGGTGGTCAGTTGGTAGGGGAGGAAGTCTCCTCTTTTCTGAGGATTAGGGGGGAAGGATAGAGGAGAAGAAAGAGGGAACATGGGACCAGGAGGAGATGAGGGAGGTTACTATCATCAGGACGTAAAATGAATAAATTATAAAAAATAAATTTAGATTAACAAAAAAAAGTGTGAGCTTTGAGTGTGGGCACTGAATGTGGGCTTTGAGGTTTTTACTGCTCAAGTCAGATCCAGTTGCTCCATATCTTCCTAGTGCTTGCAGATCTAGATGTAGAACTCTCAGCTCCTTCTCCAGAACCATGTCTCCTGCATGTTTCTATGCTTCTTCCTGTCACAATAATAATAATAATAATAATAATAAACTAAACCTCTGAACTTAAAAAAAAAGAATGTCAGTATTAAAATTTAACAAGGGCTGAGCAATTTTTAAATAGTGTTGGATCTCAGGAAGAATTAAACAATTGAATTTTCTTCTTTCTTTTCTTTGTAAATTTTTTTCAGTATATTTACTTTACATCCCAAGGGTCCCTCTTCCTTCTCTCCTTTCAGTCCCCCCTTTCCCTTCTTCTCCTTTGCATTCTGCCTTTTTCCCAGGAAAGGGGAGCCCCCTCCTCCGTATAAACCCTTCCCAGCACATCAAGTCACATCAGGATTGAGCATATCCTCATCCCCTGAAGCCAGGCAAGGCAGCACTGCCAAGAGTAAGTGATCCAAAGCAGTCAGTAGAGTCCACATTAGAAACAGCCCCTTCCCCCTTCACTCACCAGGTGACCCATGGGAAGACCAAGCTCCTCCCTCCTGACCCCATTGTCCACACATGTGCAGGGGGCCTAGTCCAGACCATGCATGTTCCTTAAGTTAATGCCTACAAGAAGCATTCAGACAAGAGCCTAACTTGACTGTCATCTGGGAGGCACCAGGCAGCAATGGATTGAGACTGCTGCTGGGACTTTTAGCCAAGCATAGAATGGAGCTCTAGGGATCCTGTGGATGTGTTGGGAGCCTTATTGAAGACTGGGGGGATAGATGGACCTGGAGGGCACAAGAATCTCACAAGGAGACCAACAGAGTCAACTAACCGAGACCCATGGGGCCTTACAGAGACTGAGACATCAAGTGAATTTTCATGTTTCTCATTAGCTTATCATGGTTTGATCCTGTTTGCAGAGTAGCAGGCTCCCAAGTTGGTGATCCAGGCCACACAAATAAATTCCAAAATATTTCATGATTTATTGAAATGTACTAGTGCTAAAAGTTTGTTTTTATTCATTTTTAATTTTTATTTATGTATTTATTTATTTTGCTTTAAAAGCAAGAAATGCTTTCATTGTAGAACCTCAACATATTGTTTGTGGTCCTTTGAGAATCTTTTGATCGGATTTAAATAGTTCTTTTCCAAAAGTAGGGATTACTAAAAGAGGGGAGGAAAAACACTGAATGGAAGAAAATAAATAGATTTTACAGAATATGTGGACTGGGGGTTGCTGGTGGTGCTGAGCAGTTCGGCCTCATGAGAAGGCAGCAAAAAAGGCTTGAACTAACAGAGAAAGCCCCTCTGGAAGATTGGCTGGTCTCCATCTAGCTGATAAAAGGAAGTTGATCTCATGCTGTCTTACTGTACCTCCTTTAGAATTGTCTGTTGAATTCTGCTTGAGGTCTCTTGTAATGTATGTTTCAGCCAATGATATGTGAAATCAGTTAAATTGGATGATCTTATTTAAAAGCACAATTTTCAATAATCTATCCCTACTTTTTTTCATAAGAATCAACCATTCTGGTAGGAATTGTGTTGTTACTTTCACTTAGTGATTGTAAAGTTGGTTTGGAAGGTACCTGTGATTTGTTTTTGATTACAGGTTCAACATATTTGAAATATTTTTCTAGAGTTCCTTTCTTTAAGAAACATGAAGATGAAGATATGGCTCAGCATAAGAATATATAAACAGAGGTCCTGAATTCAGTTCCCAGCACTCCTTAAGAAGCTCACAACTTCTAGCCTCAGCCCCAGGCAATCTGACAGACTCTTATTGCCTCTGTGGACACCAAAGAGATGTGCACACATGGTTCACAGACAAACACAAAGGACATATAATTAAAATTAAATCTTTTGGAATAGAAATGTTAACTCTGAGCTTATGTCTCTGTCTTATTTTATTCTTCATGGAGCAGAGTGTTTTTGTTCTCCTGACAGAGTGGGCTTTGAATGTATGGTTCGGAGACTATTAAAACTATTATGATGTATCTTCCGGGTAAGTATAGGTGTTTGAATCAAACTGAGTGTGCATGTTCTTTACTCCAGAGCTTCCTCCTTTTGCCTGTAAAAATGGCAAAAGCTCATGGATGAGTGTACAGTGTACCTTTGACATTTGCTCAAATGG
Source organism: Pachyuromys duprasi (assembly GCA_028658305.1). NCBI lineage: Eukaryota > Metazoa > Chordata > Mammalia > Rodentia > Muridae > Pachyuromys > Pachyuromys duprasi. Next base: position 33,579,856 of record CM053762.1, read on the forward strand.
TTCACAGACATTAGTAGCTCATCTTTCCAGTGTCTAAATTTCAGGCTCCTATTTACTCTTTTTCTTCCTTCTTCCCAAATCCCTGAAGACATCATGCATATCTACTTTTCAGGAGATAATTTTCTCTCTATTCCCACAGAAAAGCTTTGAGAAATAAACTTTGATTATGAATTTGATTTACTTGTCACCAGACCTTTAAAAAAAATCCTTTCACGCACACTAACTCTTCCCTCTTCTGAATCTGTCACTTGCACACAGTTCAAATATGTCCTCTATTTTACCTACCTCAGAAAGCTCATTGATGCTAATTCTCTTTTCTTCCTACAGTGTACACACAAGTCAATTGCCACTGACTTATTTGCTGCTTTATCTACTGTCTTATATCTTTCTTGCCTCCATCAGACATAGGCTTCTTGAAAGACTTATTCATTTGCTATGACATGCAAAATAATGTTTCTCTTAATTACCCAGAATTGATGCATATATTACTCCACATGGGAAGAAGAATTAATTAATGGGAAGAAGAAAGAATTAAGGTTGCAAATAAACTGACTTTAGGAGGGTTTCTTGGTGCATCTGCAGAATAATCACCACACCTAATTCTCCAGGAACATTATGGAAGAGGCGCAGGAAGATTTTATCAACCAAAGGGTTAGTTCGTCTGCTTAACAACAGTATCTTCTGTGTATGACACAGAAGCTGCACCCGTGAACTCTCAAAATTATGGTTCTCTAAAGAAACCCTAAGATATGACACTGCCAGTTGATTTGTCCACGAGGAAAAGGAAAAATCTTACAAGACCCCACGCTACATGAAGAGCTACAAATGTTGGCTGCTAAGAGATGGAGGATCAATGTTGCTCAGGGACAAAATCTTTCAGTAGGGTGGTCAGCCTTAAGTACATACACATACATGCAGCATGAGTAAAATTGACAGGTTGTATTTATTAATTTATAAGTACAAAAGGTGTAGCGGTAATAATTATAGAATAAGAAGCACTGAAAAAAGTGTCATTTTTAGGGAAAAATTGGACTCAATGTAATTAACAGTATTCTTTAAATGTAGAATAGGGAGGCAGGGAAATTAGAATGTGGGTGTAATGATGTGCTAGACAATCAAAAGCAATTGTTTGGGGAAGAGAAGGAACCATGAGCTAAGGAATGCAAACAGGCTCTAAAGCTTGGACAAGAAAGAAAATTAATCTTCAAGAGAACTTCCTGCGAACACAACTCTACCACTTCATTGAGGTTAGCCTAGTGAGACCCCTTTGCCAACTGGTAAATATAAAAAAAACACTTTAAGCAACTGTTTGTGGTATTTTGTAATAGCAGCAGTAATAAACTTATGCTGAAAATTTTATTTCACATCACATTGATTCTATAATCTGTGAAATCAATTTTTCTTCTTGACAGTTGAATTATTCAGAGTTTTCTAAAGAATTAGAAGCAACAGAATCTGTCTTTCTTCCTATCTACCATATTGCTGTCATCTGTCTATCTATTTTCTGTGTAAATATTTTAAAATACTGGTTCATTGTCATACAGTCTTTGCATAAGTGAGACAAAAATTACAAATAAGTTTCACTTTGGATAGAAATAAAATTAATTCACGCATAACCAAACATTTATTGAGTAACAATTTCTTCCATATTGAAACATTCCATATTCAGGCATCCTCCTTAACTCTCAGGAAAAGATAGCACAAGGAAAGGAATAACTCATAAGTTTCAGGAAGTTCTTGAATCTTGGAAGATTTACAAGACCTTCCCTTAAGGTTTTATAAGCAGTAATGACTTCTGGGGAGAGGGGATTATCTCAGTTGTCTTGACGCAACACTCGCTAATATAGGTTGTATATCGGCAGCAAGGATGCAGCTTTTCTGAGTTATCTTTCAGGAGGACATGGGTTTTCAGCACTGTCTTTAGGTCATACTTTTTTTCTGTCAGAATCCAAATTGTTAATCTCAAAGTACTAATTGGTTTACTAAAGTAATATCGATTGAATCATCCTTTTAATTTTATTTAAAAAAATTTTTTTGCCCCTTAGGGTCATTTTGATTTGCATCTCTCTGATGGTTAAGGATGTTGAGCATCTCTTTAAGTGTTTCTTTGCCATTCTATATTCCTCTACAGAGAATTCTCTGTTTAGCTTCGTACCCCATTTTTTAATTGGATTGCTTGATTTATTGCTTTTTAACTTCTTTAGTTCTTTATATATTCTGGATATCAGTCCTCTGTCAGATATAGGGTTGGTGAAGATCATTTCCTAGTCAGTAGGCTGTCATTTTGTTCTGATGATAGTGTCTTTTGCTTTACAGAAGCTATTCAGTTTCATGAGGTTCCATTTATTGATTGTTGCTCTTAGAGCCTGTGCTGTTGGTGTTCTGTTCAGGAAGTTGTCTCCTGTGCCAATTAGTTCTAGGCTCTTCCCCATATTTTCTTCTAACTAACTTAGTGTATCTGGTGTTATGCTGAGATCTTTGAACCACTTGGACTTCAGTTTTATGCAGGGTGATAAATATGGATGTACTTTCATTTTTTTTCTGCATGTAAACATCGAGTTGAACCAGCACCATTTTGTTGAAGATCCATTGAATGATTTTGGCTTCTTTGTCAAAAAACAAGGACCATGTATGGATATAACCTAGAACCTTTGCACGGATGTAGCCCATGGTAGCTCAGTATCCAAGTGGTTTCCCTAGTAAGGGGAACAGGGACTATTTTTGACATAAACTCAATGGTGGGCTCTTTGATCTCCCCACCCTGCCCCTCCCGAGGGACAAGCAGCCTTGCTAGGCCACAGAGGAGGACATTGCAGCCAGTCCTGAAGAAGCCTGATAAGCTAGGGTCAAATGGAAGGGGAGGAGGACCTCCCCGATCTGTGGACATGAAAAGGGGCAGGGAGGAGATGAGGGAGGAAGGGTGGGATCAGGAGGGAATGAGGGAGTGGGCTACAGCTGGGATACAAAGTTAATAAACTATAACTAATATTAAAAAATTTTTAAAAAGAATTTTTTGCCAGTGCCGGTCTGGGCTCCTGTGTATGATACATTTGGACTAAGTAGGCATTTGTTCATGTCTGCTTAAGAAAGTCATATTGCAAGCAAAAATCATTATTGTGAAAACATGGAAGAATATTTGTTGAATGATTTGACTCAATAATGTCTTTTAGTCTTAAGGATAAAAGGAATAGTGATAAATTCAGAGATATTATTTTTTAAAATACCTGCAATACCCTTAAAGTCCAAACTGATGGACATTGATGAGGAAGGAAAAACTCCATTTTCTCCACTTAGGATATAGTTCATGTACTTCAACATCTTAATTGGTATATCTAATACATTCATAGATAAATGTGCTTGTTGATGCCTTCTAGCTATCAACCTCAATCTTCTACTATTTACAGCCAACAGAACATTTGATTACACCAGTGAGATTGGATGGCTGGCACAGAAGCTTTCTGCCAAGGCCAGTGATTTAATTTCAGTTCTTGGGATCCACGTGTTACAAGGAGAAAACTGACACCTACAAATTGTCCTTTACGTCTTTGTGCAAACTGCCATGTTTAGGCACTTACTCAGAAGCATACTCCCTCACCCACACAGACAACTATTTGTCAATTAAAGGCACTGAGCATCTCATTCTCCCTCAAGGAATGTTCACTAGACCCCATCCTTTCTGTAAAATGGGATATTTGAATTATTTACACAGCTTCTCACACTGTTTTCAAGGCTGTAAAGTTTTTAGAAAGGAGAGCCTGGCTACGGAAAGATGGCAATGAAGTAAAGAGATGTCATCACAAAAGCTTACATACAATGGTTTGCATATGTTTTAATAACAACATTGTCAGTAGTAGTTAAAATGGTTAATATAGCCAGATATATATTAATATAATATATTAATTTGGATATATATATATACATATATATATAAATAATTTACCAGTACAATACTCTTTTCATCATCATTGCTTTCTATTGAATTTTTGTGAAATTGGAAGTGTGAATCTTAAAAAGTTATTCTTCTGTTTCAGGATTGTTTGGGTATGTATGATCCATCACAATTCCAAGACCTTGAACATTTGCTTGCTAATTTTTATAAAGTTGTCATATAAAATTCAGACACATATTCTTGTACATTTTAAAATCAGTTTAAGAGCACTAACATCTTGACACTGTTGTCTTCTAGTGAGAAAACATGTGATAGTTATATGCCCATCTTTAATTTTTCAACCAGTATTTTACAGCTTTCATATGTAAGTTCCATACTTATTATTCATGTATGTTTATTACACATAGCACTGATTTCCCAAGGGCATTTTTAGACAAATGCCAAATGTATCTGTGAATTGTTTATAGCCCTAGAGGAAAACATACTGTTTTTCACCATGAAGCATCGTCTTTGTTGTGACACTTTTGTAGATATTCCTCATGAGAAAGTTACTTTTCGTATGCTTTGCTTGCCAAATATTTTCATCATGAGACAGTGTCTCTAGGTTCTTCTTGTTCTGTATACAGATACTTATATGAGGATCTGATTTTTCTCTTCTGTGGTGTGACACATAACATTAACTAACTTTGGAATATTAACATAACTTTGAGGAAAATAATGAAAATTACCTTGTCCTCATTCATAATTCTATTCTCATTTTTTTTCTGGATTCAGTTTGATAATGATACATGGAGGACTTTTACCTCTACACACTCAGAGTTAATCTAGTCTCCTTTCTTGTAATACCCTTGGCTTTGGCACCAAGGTTCTCTACAACATCAGTATGAAAATTTGTGAAGAATTAGCATGAATGAAGTTGAAATTTCTGTTTTCTTTGAAGACTGAATTTTGTCATGTGATGTTTTTCTGCAAGCTGGGCAAGTGATGTTTTTCCCAAGTTGGCTTGTGAGAAGGCACATGTTTTCCTGTGACCCCTCATGTGTGAGGGGCATGACTTTGGCCAGCTGAGAACATCTGTGGACGTACTTTGAGGAGTGAACATATATAGAGGTCCACACACAGGAGACATCACTTTTTGGATCGACATTACTTTTTGGATTGACATTGCTGCACTGATCTTCGTGCTTTTCGACACTTGGCTTTGCATAGAGAAATGTTCAAGAGAGCTTCTCTGGGTAATCCAATTGAGCATTTCGGCTTTCATTGCTTAGTGTTGGCCTTTGGACTGGACTGCTGGTATCCTGACTACTGAGTCTGGTAATCCCCAAATGACCTGTCTACCCTGATCAGTAGGAAGTAGATAAAAGAGTACTATAGACCTTTCCCCTACTAATCCCCTAACTATGGTTGCAGGGTTTGGAAGGGAGGTAAAGGTGTTTAAGAACCTTAAAGAAAGTAGGTTTGGTGAAAATTCTAAGCCTACATATTAATTTTCAAGAAGTCTTTTTTTCCCCCAATATACCATCTGTGTTTGATGTACTAGGGCTGATTAAAACTGTTCCTTTCATTTATTATGAGTTCATTCGGAGACTCTATTTCTTCCTAAATTATTTTTAATAATTTCTGCTTTCCAAGAATGTTTTAATACTGTCTGTTATGTAATTAGTTACCATACAATTATTTCTGTAATTCATTGATAATCCATTATATTTCTAAAGACCAGAAGTAATGCATGAATAAGCTGTTTCATCCCTTTGTTGAGACACCTGAGAGAAACAACTTAAAGGTAAAATTTATTTTAATCAGAGTTTAGAGTTACTACGCACAATGCTGCAAAGATGGGGTAAAGCAGAGAAGTTCACACTAAAACATCAGGAAAATAAAACAATTAACAAACACACAGATAAAATAACAAAGGGAGAATAGGAAAGACCATTGCAGTGTCCAGGCCCCAACTGCATAACCTCTGGTTAACTGCTTGCTTTAACTGGTATGTCCACCTTTTGTTGTTCTTGTTTCAAATCATGCCATTAATTCAGTCAGAGCCCTCATGTTATAATGGTCCATTAAGCAGTCTCTCAGGCACACCCAGAGGTCTGACTCACTCACTAATCTCAAAGTTCTCAGTCCAATCAAATAACATAATCATCAACAATTAAATAACAAATCAACATAAATCATCACAATGTCATTTTGATATATGATGCTTCTTATTTATGATGGTAGTTATTTGTACTCCCTGTATTTCTATCAAGTGTGTATATGTGTTAATATAGCTAAAGTTTAGTTAGTTTTAATTTTATTAAAATCCTGCTGCTTCTTAGCTTTCTGATTATTTTTTGTGCTTTTGTATCTTGACTCAAGATTAATTTGCCTTGTCTCCTCTGTTGTTTTAGGTGTAGAAGTTAAGACATTTTTTCCTTTGTCAACATAGATAAAACAAGAGATTTCTTTCTCACTTCTGCTTTAGCTAGAGATCATTCTTATTTTATATTTTGTCTTTTAATTTTATAATCTCAAAGCATTTTTGTTTGTTTTTCATGGTTTTGATTTGCTGTTTGTGTACATTATTTAATTTTCACATATTTATTAGTTTCTCATTTTTTTCCTGTTGTCATTTTCTATAACAATTTCATTCCCTTGTGGTTAGGTGATCTTATATTATTCTGCTTTAAATATCTAGATTTGTTTTGAAGTGTAGCACATGGTTCAAATTAGTGAATATTCCATTCTCTTGGGGAGTACATGCTGTTGGATGCTGTTGCTAGGTGGAGTAAGTCAAGAATGTCTCATAGTTTTCCTAGGCTTATGGTCTTCTGTATTTTCTTTTTCTGTCTCATTCTTCTGTCTGGTTAGAAAGAGAAGAACAATTGAAGTTAGAAACTACCCATTATTAATTTATTTTGTTTGAAATAGTTCCAGCTCAATAATTCCTTAATTGAATTTTGCTCATAAAATTTGTTTATAGATTCTCAGAAACTCTTGAGCCTTAACAATTTCATCTTAAATGTGGAATAATAAATACTGTTTTAATCTTACTAATCCTCAGAGCTCCTTTTAATTGAGTAATGTTTAGAGCACACTCATAGCACCATGATAGGGATAACTTTATCCCTAGCATTTGCCAATGACTGAAAATATGATTTATTGTCACAATTGGGGCAATGCCACTTGAATCTAGTGGAAATAAGTGGCTAAATATCCTGCAAGTTACAGAGCACATGTCTACACATAGTATCATCTTGTACAAACTGTTACTAATGCCTAAGTTCAATGTAAGTGAAATACCAGCTGTAGAATAGCAGACTAAGGAAAGACAGAAGTAATAGTTCTCCAATAAGGACAGCCTGCATAAGAAGAAAATCTTAATTTCAAATCATTAATGCAGATGACAAGAGTCTCTTTGACCTTGAAAAACCACATTAAAAATATATGACTTATTTTACATCATATAACTGATTATGTTTAAATATGTGCCCAAAATAGAAGTTCAAGATTCCCCATTTTTCAATAAAAATGATAAGTCAGAGCTTTGGGAGATAGCTCAGCATCTTTCAAGAACAGTCACTGTTCTCATAGAGGATTTGAATTTGGTTTCTATCAACCCACATCAGGCAGCTCACCACTTCCTCTAAATTCAGTCCTCAGGGATATGAGGTACTTTAACCTCTTTGGGTGCCTGGACATACACATGGTAAACATAAACTCATACAAAAATGTACATATAACACAAAGATATTAATAATTAGTACATATTTTTAAACTGGTAAGATATATTAAAATTCTTATGATAAAATATATAATACAAGAGAACATAAAAATATTGAACAAGTACATCAGTGAAAATACAAAATCGTAGTCTGGAGAAAGGAATACTTTTCTGCTGACATCAGAGGACTCATTTGCAAAGAGGAAGATTGGTATTTGGGCAACCTACAATTTAGAACTTCACTATTTCTAAAGAACCAATGAGAGGCCATCTAAGCAAGCACTTGTGTTTGAAAGCACCACTGTTAATGTTTTGTAAAGAACATGAACATTTTGTCAGGATGGTAGCCAGTGCATTAATACAAGCACTATGATTATCTTGAATCTTGTATAGAATAAAAAGAACTTAAACATTAAATTCAATCCTTGGAGTTTAAATTCATTGAGCATAAGTGTATGGTAAAGATAGACTATGTGAGTGGTTTCCATTTGTGTTTCTGAAGAGAAAACAAATAATTTAGAGGTCATATTGACTTTTTACTACAGTTTATGACAGAACAACTCTGGGCTACTTCAACACATCTATCAGTCATATTCCCAGAAGCAGAACAGAGTTCCAAACAAGCAAAGCATTGGAGTATCATTATTACTTTGATTATTCTCTTATCTCTGAGTATTTGCAATATGTACACTCAAAGCTAATTTATTTTTAGGTTTATCCTGGGCTCGCACAAACAGAATCACAGGAAAGTGACAATTTTCCTTACTAAATTATATCTCTGATGAATTCATTTCAGTCAAACTTGAAACAGCACTGAGTCTTTGAGCTTTTGTTTTCAAAAATTTTTTTTAAATCTTATAGACACAGGAGGAATAGTGCTTCCTCAAGATCCAGCTATAGCACTCCTAGGCATATATCCAAAATATGCTCAAGTATATAACAAGGACATTTGCTCAACCATGTTTGTGGCAGCTTTATTTGTAATAGCCAGAATCTGGGGACAACCCAGATGTCCCTCAGTTGAGGAATGGATACAGAAACTGTAGTTCATTTAAACCATAGAATACTATTGAGCAATCAAAAACAAGGAAATCATGAAAATTTCAGGCAAATGGTAGGAACTAGAAAAGATCATACTGAGTGAGGTATCCCCGAAGCAGAAAGACACACATGGTATATATTGACTTATAAGTAGATAATTGCCATATAAAATAGGATAAACATACTAAAATCTGTATACCTAAAGAAGCTAAGCAAGAAGGAGGACCCTGGGTAAGATGTTCAATCCTCATTCAGAAAGGCAAATGAGACAAACATCAGAAGAGCGAGAAAACAGGAAATACGACAGGAGCCTACCATGTAGGACCTTTGAAAGACTCTACCCAGCAAGGTATCAAAGCAGATTCTGAGGCTCATAGCCAAACTTTGCTCACAGTGCAGGGAATATTATGAAAGAAGGTGAGATAGAAAGCTCTGGAGGGGACAGGAACTCCACACGGAGAACAACAGAACCAAAATATCTGGGCACAGGGGTCTTTTCTGAGACTGATACTCCAACCAAGAACAATGCATAGATATAACCTAGAACCCCTGCATATGACAGATGTAGCCCATGGCAGCTCAGCTCAGTATCCAAGTGGGTTCCTTAATAAGGGAAACAGGGATTGTCTCTGACATGAACTCAGTGGCTGGCTCTTTGATCACCTCCCTCTGAGTGGGGAGCAGCCTTACCAGGCCACAGAGGAAGACAAAGCATCTAGTCCTGGTGAGATCTGAGAGGCTAGGGTCAGAGGAAAGGGGAAGAGGACCTTGCCTATCAGTGGACATGGAGAGGAGCATGGGAGAAGATGAGGAAGAGAGGGTGGGATTGGGAGGGAATGAGAGAGTGCGTTACAGCTGGGATACAAGTGAATAGACTGTAATTTATTAAATAAATTAATTAATTAAAAAATCTCTTAGACACAGGAGACTTGGATTCACACTTTGCAAAACTGAACATTCAACAAGAATGCAGATAATCAGAAAGTGGAAACTCCTTCTCATGCTGCTGTTTGTTTCTAGGGAAAAACTCTTCCACAAGTGGGCCTTGGTCCTCCAGAGTTGCACCTGATTGCAGGACACTTCAAGAATAGCCAGCATTTGTGAAACTTTTCACTGAAACATAACATTTTCAGAGCCATGTAACCCACTCAACCCCAGTGTTGCCTGTGATAAGGAACTGTGAATTTCATGGAATTCTTTTTCTATGACAGGCTACTAATCACTCTTGATCTTGTGATAAATTTAAATGCTAACTAATCTACGTTGAAGAGGGATTAAGCTTCAATGTAGAATGAAAGTCTTCATTAGAATTAATTACACCGTTAAAGCAAAAATTTAGAAAAACTAGAGGTAATATGAACAACTGACACAATCTATCTTAAGAAAGTACATTCTTTATTAGTATTTATTTCTATTATATGAATTTTATTTAAATCTATGATCAGATTAATAAATTCTACTAAAATAGAATTCATTATATCAAGTTGTAATCTGAATTTGTAATCTGTAATCTGATACATTTCCTAACTAAGGTTTACTTTCTAGTGATTGTTAACTTAGGGCTTAAATGACCACATTATTACTTAATCAGAAGAATGATAAAACCTTTACTTGTTAAGGGAATGCCCACCACAAGCACCTCCCTTAGCTTCTTCAAATTTCTAGCAGTTATTAATTTTAAGACATATGACAGAAATATAAAGTAATATGCATGGTGGAAGAAAAACATAACAAACCCAAGTTTCTTCTGTCGAGGACAATTTTATGTCATGAATCATGCAATACATATTACACACTTCCGTATTTTGATGGACACTTCATTGTTACTGTGATCATTGTTGTCACATTATTTTGTACATCGAGGATGGAAATCAGAGCAGTTAATCATTTGTCACTGTCCTGTTTTTTCATGTTATTAATTAAGTCACCTAATACTTATGAGTGAAAGTTGAGTAATAGATCCAGTATATAAGTTATATTTCATGTTGAATAATTGCCACTTTAATGGATAGGTTTAAAGCTAGATGTTAGTATATTTAAGCTGATATAAAAATGAATTAGTCATTTCTATTTTTCCTGTAACAGCAAAGAATTTTTAAGTGGATGTTTGAGGGTTCAATGACAAACACAAATGTTTTAGATCTTGATTCCCTATGAAAGTTTTGTATCCAAGGCAAGAGATGAAATCATAACTTGAAGGTCAGTGAATTATTCTTCAATTTTGTGCTGTGATTGTATGGTTTGTCATACAATTTGATGTTTGCTATTTCTATTCTGATTATCTTTGTCTTTTAAAAGTAATTTTTGCTTAGGCTTGTCGTCGACCCTGTGTCAGTGCTCTGTAGGATCTACATATTTGGCCTTCACAGTGCTCTTATGCAGCAGATACTGGTAGAAGCTTCATGCTGGATGTGAAAAAATTTGAAAGTTGGAGAAAATTTAAAAGTTGCCCAAAGTCACATGAGTTTTAATGGTGGAGCTAGAATTCTGGACCTGGTTTTACAGTGATAGAGTCCATACTCCAGCCTTGCCTAGTGCTCTCTCTTCTACTGTCTCTGTCAAGCTGGCTGTGTCCTCCAAGTCATCTGTCCTCTATTCATATGGGCACGGTTTTACTTTCCAGAACGTAAGTGCTCCTAAACCCCTTCTCCATGACACTCAGCATTGTGTGTTGAAAGGGAGCAAGTCCTTCTTTATAACTCAATGCTCCAATGAATAAAGCACCACCATTGCAGCCAGTTACCAGCCAGTTTCTCCTAATTTTGGCCTCACTGTTTCTTTTCTACTAGTGAGGTCGTGCTCCAAGCTTACACCAGAGACTTGAACACATCTCTGAATTTACTTTCAACTCCTTTACAATTTCTAGTTTGTTTATGCATTCCTTCACTAGCAGTTTATTTTCCGTTTCTTCCTCAGTTTATTTGTATTTTGACTAAGATTGAGCAGTTTGAACTGTGGCAGTGACTAATCTTTAGAATGACAGTATGTTTCCATAATAAATGATTCTGTCCATTTCAGCTCTGTCCAGGAGCAAGTGATTGCTACAGTTTTCAGAGGCAGAGGGAGGTAAACCACTGACGGAGACACTAATTCTTGACTCTTCTAGCCCCAAAGTGACATTTGTGCTGGCTAATACTGATTTATTAAGACAATTTAAATGCAAGGATGAATGGAAAAACAGGAACAACATAGAAATATCTGGCGATCTTTGGTAATTTCTCCCACCATATATGAAAAATTAAAGTATCCATGTATAAATTCTGAACTTGGCTTTTATTCTAATTTTTAAATTAATTTGTTGCATCTTTGAACTATTTTATCTATGTTCTATTGATGTATAGTGTAGAAAATGTAAATTATTAAATTGTAAGTTATAATGATATTTAGTTCCAATTTTATAGTGATATGATTCTACTCATATAATGAACATGGCATCAATATAATGCTCTTATAAGCCAATAAAGTTGTGATTGATTAATTCCATGAGATATAAAGCAAAAAACCAATTTCATCATTGCATGGCAGACCCTGTCAATTTCAAATGATTTTTTCAAATGCATAATTTCTGTCATATAATATGTGCTATCAGATTGATATTTCTTATATATGGATCAATCGCTAAATGTCTGAAATCCTCACAAAATGATATTCATATGAATGTTTCAGTTTTATCCTGAATTTTTTGTTGTTTATTTCTCTCTGTCTGGCTGCCTGCTTCACCTTTCTTTCTTTTTCTTTTTCTTTTTTCTTCCTCCCCCCTCTCTTTCTCTCATCAATATTATTTTTTCTATTGTGCTACCAGATTAAAGGATTTCAATTTCCCACAGGTAATTTTTCTTACCACCATAGCAAATGAAGAAAAATACTAGATACTAAACAGATGTATCCCCCATAAGGAAAAACTCCTTAACTTATGAATCACTTGTCTGTCTGAAGTTTATATTTATTCAAATCAAATAATCTCTTTGAGGTCAATTTTAATGAATATAGACTTTCAAAATCTCAATTCAAAAAATATGGCAACAAATTTAACTTTGATTTCTTTTTATCAAGATGAAATTTTCTTTTCAAATGTTCTTGTTCCTGATTAATAACTCACTCCCTTCTCTCTGAACTGAGTTCTAAAACATAGTTACTATTTTATACACTTATCTTTAATTATATTCAATATTATATACATCTATAATATTTGTGTAATATATTTATATTGTAGTATTTTTCCTATAAAAATAATATTTCTTTTGCTTTTAACTTCGGTCCTTGAGCAACATATATATATATACACACACATATATATATATATATGTGTGTGTCTGTTTCTGTGTCTGTGTGTGTGCCTTCTTTGGGCAGACTCTTTAGGAGATGAGGATGCTAGGCATTCCCAGTGTGGTCCTGGAACTCTTCATTTGTGCTTGCTTTATGTTCGTTCTCTATAGGGAAATTAATGAGTTCACCTGTCTTACAAGTTTAGAGGAAGACTCTATTAGCTTACTGTTAAGTTTCTTATAACCCACAAGGGTCTCATTTCTTTGATGTAATTGTCCTTTTTCCTTTATCTAGAAAGATTAAATGCTAGAAAGCATGTGCTTCCCCTTTGGACCTAGAGTAGTTAAAGCTAGATATTAAGGGTTATCTCATTCATTGTGTTTCTTCCATTTCAGTTGGGCAGCCAAAGCTTAATAACCAACTTGATAACTGAAAGCTAATAGTTGTATGACTTTCAGTGTCTGTCCTATCTCAACATCGATTTCAACCCTCTTTAAAATTATTTGTTCTGATGTTTTTCAACATATTTCTTAGCAATTTTTATGTATAATTTATTATTTGAAAAAGTCAATTGAAAGAAAACAATAATGCTAGGTCACAAGTAATGACTACAGCTTTATATTCACATTGGCAATGCACATATCTTAATTTGCAAGATAATATGTTATATTTTATTATATGTGTTAATATATGTCATAATAAAATATAATCAATTAGTGTAATGTTTTATTTCAATGAGAAATTATTCAAATTTAGATAAGTTTAATCTTAAGATTTTTACCTTTTTATAATTTGAGCTATGAAAGATGACATGAAGATAATTGGTTTTGTAGTTTAAACTTTGTCAAGGACTTTTTAAGTGTGTGTTTTGGTAATAAATAAGTAATTAAAACTATATTTGATGTGAAGCTTCACAGCTTCAGAATGGCTACTCTAAATATATACATGTTTACTGACATATATAGATTTTGGTGTCTGGTTAAAAAATCTGTACATTGTCATTTTGTTCTATTGACCTTGTCCTTTGCTTTACAGAAGCTTTTCAGTTTCATCTTCAACAACTCTACATTTGACAGAAGGCTAATATCCAGTATATATTAAAAAATCAAGAAATTAAACACTAAAAATCCCAAGTAATCCAATTTAAAAAAATGTGGTACAGAGCAAAACAGAGAATTTTCAACAGAGGAATATCAAATGGCAGAGAAACACTTAAAGAAATTCTCAACATCCTTAGTCATCAGAGAAATTTAAATCAAAACGACACTGAGATTCCACCTTACATCCATCAGAATGACTAAGATCAAAACTCAAGGGACAACACATGCTGGAGAGGTTTTGGAGAAAGGGGAATGCTCCTCCATTGCTGGCGGGAATGTAAACTATGGAAATCAGTCTGGCCCTTTCTCAGAAAATTAGGAAAAATACTACCACAAGATCTAGCTATACCACTCCTGGGCATATATCTGAAAGATGCTCAGCCACACAACAAGGACATTTGCGCAAGCATATTCATAGATGTTTCTGGCTATTATGTCAGAATCTGGAAACAACCTGGATGTCCCTCAACTGAAGAATGGTTACAGAAATTGTGGTACAGTTACACAATGGAATACTATTCAGCAATTAAAAACAAAGAAATCATGAAATTTGCAGGCAAATGGTGGCAACTGGAAAAGATCATCCCGAGTGAGGTAGCCCAGAAGCAGAAAGATACACATCTTTAAATGAATATTGGCCATATGGTATAGGATAAACATACTAAAAACAATAGTCCTAAATAAGGTAAACAACAAGGAGGACCCTAGGGAAGAGTCTGAAACATCATTCAGAAGGGCAAACAGGATAGACATTAGAAGTAGGAGAAGACAGGGAACAGGACAGGAGCCTTCCACAGGGGGCTTCTGAAAGACTACCCAGTAGGGTTTAGAAGCAGATGTTGAGACTCATACCCAGACTTTGGGCAAAGTGCAGGGAATCTTATGGAAGAAGGAGGACATAGAAAGACCTAGAGAGGACAGGAGTTCCACAAGGAGACTAAGACAGCCAAAAAATCTGGGATCAGGGTGTCCTGCAGAGACTGATGAATCAACCAAGGAACATGCATGGGGAGGACCAAGACCCCCTGCTCAGATTTAGATCATAGGCAGCTCAGTCTCCATGTAGGTAAATTGGTAAGAAGAACAGGGGCAGTCACTGGCATGAACTTGGTTGTCTGCGCTTTGATCACCAACCCCTGGCAAGGTAGACTTACTATTCTACAGAGAAAGAGGATCCAGACAGTTCTGATGAGACCTGATAGGCTATGCTCAGATAGTAGGGGAGGAGGACCTCCCCTATTAGTGGACTATGAGAGGGACATAAGAGGGAAAGAGGGAGGGAGGGTGGGAGTGGGAGGAGATGAGGAAGAGGACTACAGCAGATATACAAAGTGAATAAATTGTAATAAATAATAATAATAAAGAAAAATTTAAAAAATCTATAAATTTTGTGATCATTTTCAAATTCTTTATGATAAGTTAACACAGAAATGCTTTAAGGAAATAGTTTCTTTTGGGAGATGTTTTCTAATTTCATTCTTTGAAATCTTTATATACCTAAGAAACAAAGGGAGAAAAAGAAGAAAAAATATCTGTAGAGACAGTGAAAATGCAAAATGTGATGAAGAATATGTTTTAAAACTTTTGTATATATTTTCTGGAAATACTTTAGGTTTGGCTTTATATTTAGTTCTCAGATGTGTTGTGAACATTTTGTGCATTGTGTGGCTGAACTGTGACTATACAGATAAACAAGTTGTCAAGTACAGCTTTTGGAAAGACTTTCACTCCCCTTCCGTTGTTTTGAATCCTCATAGACACCTGAGTATACATGTGCACCCATGATTGGACTCCTTCTTTTTTTCTAAAATACATGTGCTGCTTTGCTGACGTCACACTCCATTGATTTCTCCTGCTTCAAGGTAAGATTTTTTATTTTTTATTTCTTATGTTTAAACACATACCTTTTAAATTTTTTCCTTTTTATTATTATCATTTATTACAATTTATTTAATGTGTATCCCAGCTGTGGCCATCTCTCTGGTCTTCTCCAAATGCCACCCTCCCTCCCTCTCTCCCCTAGACCACTGATAGGGGAGGTCCTCCTCCCCTTCTATCTGACCCTAGCCTATCAGGTCTCATCAGGACTGGCTGCATTGTCTTCCTTTGTGGACTAGCAAGGCTGCACACATCAAAGGGAGGTGATCAGAGAGCCTGCCACTGAGTTCATGCCAGAGAGAGTCCCTGCTCCCCTTACTAGGGATCCCACTTGGAGACTGAGTCTATGGGCTACATCTGAGCCAGGATTTTAGGTCTGCTCCATGCATTGACCTTGGTTGGGGTATCATTCTCTTCAGGGCCCCCAGGGCCTCTTTTTCAGAGCTTCTGTCCCCTACAGTTCTTTTTGTCTCCCCCTTCTTTCGTAAGATTCCCTGCACTCTGCCCAAATTTTGGCTATGAGTCTCAGACTCTCCTTCGATACCTCTATCAGTAGAGTCTTTCTGGGTAAGTTTTGAAGGCACAGCTCCAATACCATTCTTCTCTCCAGGATTGATTAGGCAACGATTGGTCTACAGCCTCGTATTTCCCTGTGAATTTCAGAATGAGCTGATCAATTCGACAGAAGGTTTTCTGCTGGTATTTTGCTTGGGATTCTGCTGAATGTTTAGAAAGATTTGGTGACAATTCACATTCAAACATACTGAGCCTTCTCAATCTGTGAAGATATTTTTTTATGTTGTTACACTTTGAAGTTTTCTCCCAGTAGTATGTTATAGTTTTAATTGCATAAATCCCACATGTCTTCTGCTTTGAAGCATTTTATATTTGTTCCACAGTTATCAATACTATAATTTTAGTTTATTGTCCAATTCATTGTTGCTAATACATAGAATTAAAAATGAGTTTCCATAAACTTTATATCATAATTTGCTAAATTCATTTAATATGTATTGTTTTATAATATATATAAAATATATATTATATCCCCACTGCGTCCAGATTTTTTTGGTTCTGTTGCTCTCCTTCTGGAGCTCCTGTCCTCTCCAGGTCTCCAATCTCCTCCTTCTTCCATCTCCCATTAGATTCCTTGCACTCTGCCCAAAGTCTGACTATACCTCTCAGCATCTGCTTCCATACCCTGCTGGGTAGGAACTTGAATTTTATCAAATCATTTTTCACACTTATTACACAAGTTTTCATCTTTTCATGTATAAATATGAATAATATTTTTAAGAAAAGATGTACCCTTCTGAATGAGGATTGAGCATCTTCTCTAGGGTCTTCTTTGTTGATTAGCTATTTTAGGAGTAAAGATTTTAGTACATTTATCCTATATTATATGGCTAGTAGCCACTTATGAGTGATTATATAGCATGTGTGTCTTTCTGTTTCTGGGTTACTTCCCTCAAGATGATCTTTTCTAGTTCCCACCATTTGCCTGCAATTTTCATGCTCGATCCTCTTTCAGAAGGGCAAAAGTTATAGACATTAGAAGCAGTAGAAGACAGGTAACAGGACAGGAGCCTGTCACAGAGGGCTGATAGACTGTACTGATCAAAGTATTGAAGCAGAGGCTGAGACTCATGGCCAAACTTTGGGCAGAATGCAGGGAATTTTATGAAAGAAAGGGGAGATAGAAAGACCCGGAGCAGAATTTTTGGTTCTGTTGCTCTCCTTGTGGAGATCCTGTCCTCTCCAGATCTTACTATTTGCTCTTCTTTCATAAGATTCCCTACATTTTGTCCAAATGTTGGCCATTAAGTCTCAGCATCTGCTTTGATAGTCTGCAGAGCCTTTCAGAGGCCCTCTGTGGCAGACTCCTGACTTGTTCCCTGTTTTCTTCTTCTAATATCCGTCTTCTTTGCCTTTCTGGATGGGGATTGAGCATTTTAGCCAGAGTCCTCCCTCTTGATTAGTTTCTTTAGGTGACAGATTTCAGTAGGTTTATCCTATATTATATGTCTATATGAGTAAGTATATACCATGTGTGTCTTTCTGTTTCTGGTATACCTCACTCAGGATGATCTTTTCCAGTTCCCACCACTTATCTGCAAATTTAATGATTTCCTTGTTTTTTATTGCTGAGTAATATACCATTGTGTAGATGTGCCACAATTTCTGTATCCATTCCTCAGCTGATGGGCATCTGGGTTGTTTCCAGTTTCTGGCTATTACAAGCAAAGCTGCTACAAACATAGTTGAACAAATGTCCTTATTGTGTACTTGAACCTCTTTTGGATATACACCTAAGAGTAGTATAGCTGGATCTTGAGGAAGCGCTTTTTCTAGTTGTCTGAGAAAGTGCCAGAATGATTTCCAGAGTGGTTGTACAAGTTTACATTCCCACCAGCAGTGGAGGAGGGTTCCCCTTTCTTCACAACCTCTCCAGCATGTTCTGTCACTTGAGTTTTTGATCTTAGCTATTCTGATGGGGTTAAGGTGAAATCTCAGGGTCATTTTGATTTGCATTTCCTTGATGACTAATAGACAGTGAGCATTTCTTTAAGTGTTTCTCTGCCATTTGATATTCCTCTATCAAGAATTCTGTTTAGCTCTGTTTCCCATTTTTTAATTGGATTACTTGATTTGTTGCTTTTTAACTTCTTTAGTTCTTTATATATACTGGATATTAGCCCTCTGTCAGATATAGAGTTAATACTCCATCCAAGTACCATGCATGGGGATAACCTAGAACCCCTGCACAGATGTAGCCCATAGTAGTTCAGTGTCTAAGTGGGTTCCATAGTAATGGGAACAAGGGACTGTCTCTGACATGAACTGATTGGCCTGCTCTTTGATCACCTTCCCCTGAAGGGGGAGCAGCCTTACCAGGCCACAGAGGAAGATAATACAGCCACTCCTGATGAGACCTAATAGACTAGGACCAGAAGGAAGGAAAAGAAGACCTCCCCTATCAGTGGACTTGGGGAGAAGCATATGTAGAGAAGGAGGAGGAAGGAAGAGTTTGGGACGGGAGAAGGGAGGGAGCTACAGGGGGGATACAAAGTGATTAAAGTGTAATTAAAAAAATTAAAAGAAATAAAAATAAAAAACCTGAAAAAAAAAGACCTGGAGCAGACAGGACCTCTGAAAGGAGACCAACAGAGAAAAACAAACAAAAACAAAACAAAACCAAAAAAACCCCTGAGCCCTGGGGATCCTGCAGAGACTGATACCTCACCAAAGGACAATGCATGGAGAGGACTTAAAATCCCTGCTCAGATGTAGGCCATAGACTCTGTCTCCAAGTGGAGATCCTAGTAAGTGGAGCAAGGGTTTTCTCTGGCATGAACTCAGTGGCAGGCTCTCTGATTACCTCCCCCTGATGTGTGCAGCCTTGCCAGTCCACAGAGGAAGACAATGCAGACAGTCCTGATGAGGCCTGATAGGCTAGGGTAAGATAGAAGGGGAGGAGGACCTCCCCTATCTGTGTATTAGAGGAAGGGCATAGGTGGAGAAGAAGGAGGGAGGGTGGGATTGGGAGGGGTTTGGGGAGGGGGCTACAGCCAGGATACAAAGTCAATAAATTACAATAAATTCTAATAATAATAGAATTAAAAAAGAAAAGGCTCATCTCATTTTTAATTAAGTGTGTGGATGCATTTTGTGTGGGTATCTACATCTCTGTGCAGGTGGCTATGGAAGATGGTACTGTCAGATCCACCTGGACCTAGAGTCACAGGATACTGGGATTTGTGTGACTGGGATGCTGGGAGCTCTTAACCACTGAGCGATTTTTCTAGGCTCTGCTTTGACTTTTAAAACCTTGATATTTTATATTTTAAAATTAACAAGAATTTTGAGAAAGCCCAATATGCAAAAGTAAACTTCTTGTTACCATTTAAAGTGCATTTTTATTTGATTTTCTAACATTTACTTAAGTAGTTTAGGGACTATCCTTATAGGAATTCTTTTCTAATATCTGTATGATTTTTGTATCAGAATGATTCTGCTCCCATGAAAGATGTTGGTATGTTTTTTTCTTCTTTTTCCACTTCTTCTGTTCATGTTGGATAAAATTCACTGGGGAAATCCACTGGGAATGCTGGAAATCTTCAAGTCAGAATGTGCTTCACAGAAATCCATTGTGCTTATGTAGCTTTCCTTGCCTCTGTGTGGATGAGCAGCATCTTTCAGGATGCTATGCGTCTCACCTGGATTTCTAACTTTCTGAGTGCAGTTTGCAAAAAGCTTTTCACAATCTTACAGGCCACAGAGTTCTCTAGTTGTAATCTTACATTTAACGTTGACTTTGAATAGTTTCTGTTCCTGCGGTGATGGACGTTACCTTTCTCATGGTGATTTCTAGAGACTGATTTCTACATTTTGCTCACTTTATCAAAGATTCATAGATTTGTTGTTGTTTTCTCCCATTTTTCTATTTTCTTTTGTATTTCTCACTTATTAAAATGTTAGAATAAATCACTCACTCTGCATGTTCTTCTGTATACCGTAAGATAGAAAATTTCTTCTAAGTATACTTCAGCATCTGTTGCATTATTTTCATGGCCTTTGTTTTCATCACAGTTATATCAGTGAATTTCCTGGTAAAATATTGCGCTACATAGTTTTAATTATAGCCTGGATATTTTAAATACGTAATGTGGCAATACTTTCAAGGCCTTGGCAAATAGCTTTAAAAATCTGAAACATGATATATTTATTTTGGTAACAAAGCTTTCACTGTGAGAGAAGAACATGCTTTTTGGACTAATTAAAAGGTATCTTATAATTGAAAACAACAAGTAACCAACTTACATGTGACCTTGATGGACCATTATAATTTTTCTGAGTTGACTCACTCTTCATTAGTAAAATTTTCAGCATTTGAAGAAGAATGAAAAAGTCAAAATTAATTTCAGGATCTGTTATCTTTTAATGTTAATCAAGTATTAGATCTGAGGCTTAATGGCATCTTAAATCATTTTACCTCTTTTTGTTGGTCGAAATTGGAAAATAAGACAGTTTTGTTATTAAACTTTTTCTTTACTTACTTCACAGTTTTTTTTAACATCCTGAAACTTATTACTCATTTGTTGAATAAACAGGTTCAAACTTAATTCTGCTGAAATAGTTTATTTTAGTATTTTTTTGTGTCTTCTTCACTCAATCATTTAACTATTCTTTTCGATGTATTTGTGTTTTTGAGCTTCCTTATTTGGTCATTTACTGTAAGAATGTAAAGAAGAACACTGTGTCCTGGTTCATGAGTGCGAAAAATAGCTAACGTTATGTGTCAGGGATATAGGCATTCTGCAAGAATAGATGTCTTCCTTCCTGTTTCTTTCTTCCTTCCTTCCTGTTTCTTTCTTCCTTCCCTCCTTCCTTCTTTCCTTCCTTCCTTTCTTCCTCCCTCCTTCCCTCCCTCTATTCTTTCTCCCTTCTTTTTTCTTCTCTCTACTTTTAAACTCCTTTATCTTTTCACTCCTCTTCCCCATCTCTTACTTTCACTAGCCTCTATTTCCTTAGTCAGAAAGTTTCATTTCTTGAGAATATAGATAGGTAAAACACCATTTGGATCTAGCTTTTTTTTTTTAATATTTGACCTGGGACATTGGGTAGAACACTTTGTTAATGTCATCCACAGTATTTAATTTAAATGATGTGCAGTACTTCTATCATGCAATGATATCAACAAGAATAAGACAATAAATAGAAGTTGTGCAGCTGTATAGCAAAACAACAATATTGAAGCAGATGCATGTATCAAAATAAGATAGAGCTACTTCCCCTTCAGATTAAAGGAGAGAAAAAGAAGAAATCACTTGGAATACTTTTACAGATAGCAAATTTTAGACTAAGAGTGGAAAAATAAGGAAAAAATTCACAGGAGAGAAAACCAATTTTAAATAAGAATTTCATATAGTCTTAAAAAATAGAGAAAGATATATGCCTATAGCAGTGCTAAAGCTAGCTTATATTTAACCATAACACCATTCCAGAGCATTCAGATTGGCAGAAACCAAGGCTATGCACATTATAAACTAAAGAGGATGTTGAACTTCCATATTCTTGCTGACAGAAGAATAAATTAATAGAACACACTCATGAAACAAGTTATCTTTACCTGTGAGGCAGGGCATTTTCCAGCTACCCTTTAAGAGACAGCCTCACACTCTCCCTCATTCTTTGTCCTACTCATGGCTCTGTGCTGCTGAGCTCATCTCAAGAGCTCCTGTGTCCTCTGGTTTTCAGTGAATATGGCTGCTCACTAGATTTGTTTGGGTTCTTTCACATGCAGATATTCAGTTTGACCAGAATCATTTGTCTGGTCTCTTTTCTAACGTGTTTCTGCATTTTAGTTAATTTGGATAAGATTTTGTCAATCTTACTGATAGAAGGATGAAAATACATGCACAGTATCCATTTCCTTGTGTCTGTTACAGCACAGTATCTTTCCCATGAAAGTACAAATGCCACCAGACAGCTCTTTCATCAAGTTTTGCCCGGTTCCCCGTAACTGCTTTCTTTCCTCTTACTTGAAGCTCATTATGACTCCTTGCTAATTCCTGACTAATGTATCAAGTTTTTGTTTGTAATGTTCAAGCCTATAGATAATTTTTATTCTGTTTTACTCAAATTTTCTGGTTTTAATGTATCAGCTGATTCTTGGGTGGATTCCCCAAGTCTAACCCTAAAAAGTTGACTGGTGCATGTCTGTGACTCAGAAATGACAATCATTACATAAATGTCTTTGAAATATTTTGATTCAATCACTTATGTTAGAATGATTAGCAAACCATTACTTGTTACATAAGAGGTAAAAATTTAAGTGTCCACACCATGGCAATAATATATTGAGGTAGCTTAACATGACATAATAATAGTCAACAGTGAAAATGAATACAGTAGAGATGATGTAATTATATGAACAAAACCAAGAACTATAATTTCAAGCTAGGATAGGAAAGTCATTGCTTTCATGTGTGTCCACTGGTGACCCCACAGTTTCGAATTGGTAGTTCCAACCCAATTGTCACATGCACAGCCCGGGTTAAACTTAAAGGGTTAGAAAACATATTATTCTTAGAAAGGGGTTGACAGAGATAGGAGGAAAGAGAATAATCAAATTGCATTACATACATACATGAACTTGTCAAAGAATAACACTAATCAAAACAGTTACAGAAGAATGTGAGCAGAAGAAAACCATGCATATCTAATTTATTTATAGAGCACACTTATTATTTAAGTATATACATATATACAAAGAGAGAGTAAAATACATACATGAGAATAATAACCAAATTTATTAAAGTACCTCAGGAAGAAGAATGAAATATAAAGACCCATTGAAGGTTTCCTTTGACACTATAATGATTTGGAATATAGGATGGCAGAGGATGTATAATAGCTTTAAGCACTTAATGTTTTTAATTTCCTCAAATAAAGTAGTCATTCCCTGATAAAACCAAACTTAAGCAGTTTCTATCTATAAATCCTACAGGAGGTACTAGAAGGAAAACTTCAGTCTTGAGAAGGGTACCACACCCAAGAAAACACAAGGAATAAACAATCCCAGGCAAAGAAATCAAAGAAAGGAAAAATGCATGCAGCAACAAAACAACAGGAATCAACAAATACCACTCAATGATAACTTTAGACATCAATTGTCTCAATTCTCCAATTAAAAAAATACTAACAAAATGGATAGGAAAACAGAATTTATCGTCTTCTGAATCATTCTTTTTCCTCCGATGGATATCACCTCTGGGTAAAAACATAGAAAAAATATATTTCAAGTAATAAACCTAAAAATCAATCCAGCAGAGCCATTTCAATATCTGGAAAATAGACTCCAAACTAAAACTAATCAAACAATATAGGAAAGGACACTGCATATTCATCAAAAGAAAAATCTGCCAAGAGAACATTGCAATTTTTAACATCTGTGTACCAAGCACAAGGGCACCCAAGTTCATAACAGAAAAACTACCACAGCTTAAATCACATATTGACTCTCACATACTGATAAACAGTGATGTACTCTACACCTACCATTTTACAGGCCAATCAGGCAAAACCAAAACAGAAATGCCGAAGCTAACTGACATCATAAACCAAACGGACATAACAGATATTTATGGGACATTTCACCCAAACACAAAAGAATAAACCTTCTTCTCAGTACCACAAGGAACGTTTTCCAAATTTGACCATGTACTCAGACACAAAGCAAGTTTCAACAGATTCAAGAGAATAGAAGTAACATCTTGCACCCTACCAGAACATAATAGATTAAAGCTGGATAGCAACAACACAAACAACAGAAGCCTTACACACTCATTTAAACTGAGCATTCACTACTAAATGAAAAAAAAAAGCAGGGGGGGCAATACAGGAATTAAGAAATAAATAAAATTTTTTCTAGAACATAATGAAAATGAAAACACAACATATCCCCATGTGGAGCACAATAAAGAAGTTCTAAGAGGCAAGTTCATGGCACTAAGTGCCAAAAAATAAAAATAAAAAAGTAATGTGTTAGTAACTAAGGGCACACCTTAAAGCTCTAGAACAAGAGGAAGAAATCAAATCAAAAGGAGTCGATGACAAGAAGTAATAAAACTTGGGGTTTAAATTAGTTATACAGTAAACAAACCAACGAAACCAGCTCAGAGGATTAACAAAATAAAGAGTTGTTTACTTGAAAATCAGTAAGATTGACAAACCTTTATCCAAACTAACTAAAATGCAGAAACACATTAGAAAAGAGAGCAGACAAATGACTCTGGTCAAACTGAATGTTTGTGTGTGAAAGAACCCAAATAAATCCATACCTACTATTCTGCACAAAACTCACCCACAAATGGATCAAAGACCTCAACATAAAACCAGGTACGCTGAATCTGATAGAAGAGAAAGCAGTGAATACCCTTGAACTCATTGACAGAGGAGATGACTTTCTGAAGAGAATACCAACACCTCAGACACTAACATCAACAATAAATGGGACCTCATAACACTAAAAAGCTTCTTCAGAATGAAAAATAGCATCATTAAAACTAAGTGGCAGACTACAGAATGGCAAAAGATTTTTACTAACTCCACGTCCAATAGAGGGCTGTATGGGTAGTTCAAAAGTTGGATACCAAGAAAACAAATAATGCAACCAAAAATGCGGTACAGATAAAAAAAAATAATTCTCAATAGAAATCCAAATGGCTGAGAAACACTTGAATTATTCTATATCCTTAGATATCAGGGAAATGCAAGTCAAACTGTTTTCAGATTTCATAATTTACCCCTCATAAGACCAATAAGATAAGATAATAGATAAGACCAATAAGGCAAACGACAGTTCCTGTTGGCGAGAATGTGGAATAAGAACATTCACTCACTGACAGAGGGACTTTGTGTGTCTTCTATGGAAATTATGATAGTTCTTCACAAAGATGGGAATTGAACTATTTTAAGATCCCACTATACGACTCTTACTCATATACCCAAATGGGTTCTTTATCCTTCCAGAAAAATTTGCTTATCCATCTTTTCTTAAACTTTTTATTAATTACAGTTTATTCACTTTGTATCCCCTGTACCTCCCTCCTCCCCTCCCAATCCCACCCTCCCTCTTCCCCACCCATGTCCCTCTCCCAGTCCACTGATGAAGGAGGTCCTCCTCCCTTTCCCTTTGATCCTGGTCTATCAGGTCTCATTAGGAGTAGCTGTATTGTCTTCTTCTGTGGCCTGGCGAGGTTGTTCCCCCCTCAGGGGGAGGTGATAAAAGAGCAGGCCAATCAGTTCCTGTCAGAGACAGTCTCTGTCCCCATTACTATGGAACCCACTTGGATAGTGAACTGCCATAGGTTATCTCTGTGCAGGGGTTTCAGGCCATCTTCATGAGTGGTCCTTGGCTGGAATATCAGACTTTTTGGATCTGTTGCTCTCCTTGTGGAGCTCCTGTCCTCTCCAGGTCTTACTATCTCCCACTTCTCTCATAAGATTCTATGCACTCTATCCAAAGTTTGGCTATGGGTCTCAGCATCTGCCTCGATACCCTGCAGGGTAGAGCCTTTCAGAGGCCCTCTGTGGTAGTCTCCTGTCCTGTTCCCTGTTTTCTCCCTCTTCAGATGTCCATCCTCTTTGCCTTTCTGAATGGATATTGAGCATCTTAGCCAGAGTCTTCCTCTCTGATTAGCTTCCTTAGGTGTAGAGATGTTAGTATGTTTATTCTATATTATATGTCTAATGTCCACTAATGAGTGAGTATATACCCTGTGTGTCTTTCTGCTTCTGGATGATCTTTTCCAGTCCCCACCATTTACCTGCAAATTTCATGATTCCTTGCTTTTTATCGCCAAGCAATATTCCATTATATAGATGTACCACAATTTCTGTATCCATTTCTCAACTGAGGGGCATCAGGACTGTTTCCAGCTTCTGGCTATTACAAATAAAGCTGCTACAAACATGGTTGAGCAGATGTCCTTGTTGAATACTTGAGCGTCTTTTGGATATATGCCTAGGAGTGGTATAGCTGTATCTTGAGGAAGCGCTATTTCTAATTGTCTGAGAAAGCGCCAGATTGATTTCCAAAGTGGTTGTATAAGTTTACATTCCCACCAGCATTGGAGGAGGGTTCCCCTTTCTCCCCACCACAGGATTCCAGGAAGCACCATAAACTAACACTCAACACCTAAGATTGCTTATCCATCTTCATTGCAGCTCTATTCATAATAATGAGAATTTGGAAACAACCTAGATGTCCTCTAGCAGGAGAATGAATAAAGAAAATGTGATTTTACCAAAGGAATATTTTTATTACACAATGGAATATTTTACACAATGAAATATTTTCATTATGCAATGGAATATTTTATATAATGGGATAATTATACAACAGAATATTAGTCAAGACATTTTTTAATGAAATCATAAAATTAATAGGTAAATAGATGGAACTAGAAAAAAAAATCATCCTGAGTGAGGTAGCCCAGACCAAAAATACAAATGTGGTATGCATTCTCTCATATGTATGTAACAGCCCTTAAAAGGATGATAACCAAGCTATACTCTGTAGAACTGCAGAGGTTAGGGATAGAATAAGGGACCTGGGGAACACATACAACTCTCCAAAAATCCGAAATAGAGTAGATAGTTATGGATGGATGAGGAAATGGAGTGGAACAGGAGAATCAAGCAACAAGAGGGGCAAGAGGGGCATAGAGGGAAAGACAGCTATAATTAAGGACAGTTGAAGTGTAGTATGAAACCCTAATAATGAAGAGGCTTCCTAAAACATATACATATATGAAGGTAATCTAAATAAATCTCCAAATACTGACAGAGAAAGAGCCCAAGTAGGCATCTCTTGTCACTAAATGAAGCTTCCAGTACTGGGAATGTGTTACACGTATTTGAGTTCTCAGCCAAAGGGATCCCAGGGGAATCTCCAAATAACCTGGAGGTTGCTGCCAAGACTATAGGTTGCTATCCACAAACATAAGGCAAGGGCCTATTGCTAAAACAACACCCACCCAACACCTTGAACACAGAGAAATTGTGCTTGTGCCTACCTAAAGCCTTCACCCCTACGGACTAGTGTTCTTGATAGAAGAAGGTACTCTGCATGCTACCCAAAGTGAAGTGTAAGCATCAACCCAGCTGCAACTCTTTCAGTCTACAATGGCGTCCTGCCTGCAAGATATGGTAGTGCAAGGGTGGCACAAATCATGCGTGAGTAACTTACCAACACTAGATTTGATTTAAGACTCACTCCACAGGATGGAACCATTCTGACCCTGGTTGGATGATCAAAAATCTGAGACTAGACATCCCAGAGATCAAGGGTTAAAACAAACACTACTGTTGAACAAAAGGAAGGTAACAATAAAATGACTTCTATTGACTTGCTGCTATCCTTGCATATCAATGCATTGTTTAGCCTTCATCAGAGAAGCTTCCTCCTGCAGAAGATGTAAACAAATACAGAGGCTCACAGACAAAAAAAACAAAAAACAACAACAACAACAAAAAAACAAAGTCAGAGACCTTGGAACACTTATCTCTAAGCAGAATATCCCCATTAAGTCCCTCCCCTCAGGGTCATCGACTATAGAAAAGGATGTGGACAAAGAGTAAGACAGAAATGGTGGAAGCCATTAAGAAAACAAATATCACAGCACTGTCTGGAGCTACTTGTTAATTGCTTGTCCCCTGAGATCTTTACCATTCTACAAGCAAATACTCACATATACGAAGTGATGCTATGTCATCTTGCCTCCAAGTTATGCCTAATTGTCCAATAATTTAAAAAAAAAAGCCTACATCAGGCAGATCAGGGCAGAAGAGAGGTAGGCAGAGCTAAGGTTTGTAGGCTTGAAGGACAGAAGGATCACTAGAGAGGTGGGAGGGACCAGAGAGGAAAGGAAGAAGAAAGCAGAATAGCCATGGATTAAGCGTGAACTAGAAGCACATGGCTAGGAGGAGCTTGCCCTGAGGATTGGTGAATGGAGAGAAGCAGCCCAAATTAAAAACAAAACAAAACAAAATAAAACAACAACAAAAAAACATGTATAAGCATTTATGGATGGAAAGTAGCTCATGTAGGAATGATTAGAGCAAATGTCATAGGATGTGGAGCTAGGAGTTATCAGGATAGCTTAGGGATTTATTGTCTGCCAAGTTCCAGTACACAGTCATATTAAAAATATAACAGGCGTCTGTGTACTTTTACTTATATAACAACAAGTTAGATGATAACTGCTGTAATAATTGTATGCATTAATGGTAGGTATCAGTAGTTATTCTACCGCAAACAAGGCCCTGTTAATCAACATGATTGATGCACATATGAACTCAAGGAAATTGAGGCAGCATCTACAAGGATTGCATGTGCCTGAGTCAGATAGGTCCTCATCCCTAACCCAAAAGCTATCTCCAATGGATAACTCGCAAATGAAAATTTAGTTTTCTCCAAGAAAGTATCACTGCATAAACAAACTACTCATTTTTTTAAAAGCAGAGTAGAATTTTTCAAATGAATATTAAAAACCAAAACAAAAGCAAAACCAAAAAGTATTCTTAAGGGGAGGCTATATGACCAGTAATAGATGGCCAACAGAAATGAACTCAGAGGAATCTTTGCTGGTTCTTTACCTCATGATGCTGTAACATGTTTTTTTCCTTCCGCCCTCCCTCCCTCCTTCCCTTCCTTCCTTTCTCCCTTGCTGCCTACATGCATGCCTTTCTTTATTTTTCTTCTTTTGTTAAAAAAGTCTCATCTTTTTGATTCTTTTAAAGTTTTTCTTTTTTCGTACCCTACATGTCTTTCACATATCTGTTATTGCTTCTGGTTTTTAATTTAAAAAGTTAAATAAAAATATAATTAATATCCTCAGATAACAAATATATAAAGACTGTATACACAATGATTACATTTACTATATATCCTTAATAATGGCTTTTTATTGTCTTTTAAACACCATGATATTGACATCTAGAGAAAATTTAAAAATAGACTCACCTTTATGTGCTCCTTGGCTGTTGAACTCAACCTACTTTGTGGCTCCTGGAAAGGCTATGGCCATGCATTGCAACATAAGAAAGGGTGGCTAAAGAAAATACAGAAACTTTCTTCAAATGATATGAACAACTGCCCTTCTGATTTAAAAATAAAAGAAAAGAAACTTCTTCATATTAAAATGCCAAGTTCATCACACTTTGAAACCATGTTGCTAAATAGTAGCAATGATAATATCATCTCTCAACTTTGTAAGTCCTGGAAAATTGATGCTTTAAGTTATTTATTTTCAACTATCAAAAAAGTCTTTGAGCTTTGAACTTTTCCCTCTGAAGTAGATGTATTTATGCTCTTACTTTTTTGTTTTTATTTTTGGAATGAGGGAACTGAAGTCCCCTCTAGAATTTAATTAATTTTGCACAAAAGCACAACATGGTCATCAATGAAGGATAAACACACACACTACATGCCCTGCTCACCAAATCTTACTGAACTATCTCAAAGTTGCACAAACTTAGGGACACCCTGATGACTCCTGCAGCTCTTTTGCACACTTCTGATAGAATGGCTCAGAGAAAGACAGCTTGGCTGCTGGATAGCAACAAAGGGTCTGGTTGAGGTGATGGTTGGAAAGGCCCCAGTGTTGGAGCTCCTAAGTAGTAGCGTTCTGTCAGGAACTGACAATCCCTTTGTGGCCTTCTGGCAGCACTTAAGAACCCTGCTCAGCAGCCTTTCGCCTCTGGGTGGCATCTTCTTGGCATGCAGGCCCAGCTGAGCTCCCAGGTAATAGTTGGTGCCCCAGGTAGGAAGTTGACCTCAGTGAGCTCCTTGACTCTTGAGACATGAGCTCAGCTATAAGAGGAATGAGTGTTCTGAGATTTGAAAAAGAGGAAGGAGAAATGGAGAGAATTGGATTTAAATGGAAATCTGATGTTCATTTGAATTTCCTCCAGTTATGGCTAGAATGCCTGGTGCATTTGAATTTTCAAGTTTAGAATAGTATTATGTGAAAATGCCTTGATAATTCCAGAAAAGAACATGTCTAAGGGGAATGAAGAAGTAAAAGTATCTTTTATTACTTTCAGCTTTTTCTTAGATCCATTTAATTATGACACCAGCTTACATGTATAATAGCTTTTCAGGGAACTTCATGATATGGAACTTTAGCTTCTTCTTACAAGGTTTCTCCTGTAGGTAACATAACTAGTGTGTAGGTAACATCACTAGTATTTTTTTCATTTAATTGGTATAAAAATGGAGAAGCTTAAAGATTATGCCCATCATACTGCCACGGTTGATGAGTCTATTTAATGATAAAGTTAATTTAAACTTAAAAGTTATTTGCCTATGTGTAAGGCTTAATATTTTTTATTTAAATTAAAAATATAAATGAACATCTTTATGTAGGTTATTTTATTGGTTAGGATATTTTTACTATAGAAGTTCTTATGTTTATTTTTACAAAGATTATACCTGTATTGTATGCATGATTAAAAATTTTTATTTTGGAGAGAAAAATTATGCTTTTAAATATTTTCTTATAAAATTTAAGAGTCCTTGTACATCTACTTTCCTTTAGTGAGTAGGTTCTTTAGTGAGAGTAAAATATGCTATTTGAACAATGGAAAAGGAAGATTATTATATTAGAAAAAAAGAGACAACAGAACAATGTAGACGAATTAAGTCAGACACATGAGAATCAGTATTTAACAGTTAAGAAGTGTCCAAATTTACCTGCCATATAACATACTCAGTATGCAGAGGACCATAAATGTAGTATAATAGACAATAGATTATGCTTTCTCTACATCAAATCATGCATTTATACAAAGCATAAAGAAGATACACGAATGATAGTTTTAAACATTCTTGTTTCCTTTGTTCTTCTCTTTCATTTTTCTTTGTTTGTTTTGGTTTTTGGCTATACAGCCTCATTAGCCCAGGTTCTTCTCAAACTCACAACCTCTTGCCGTGCCCCTCCTAAGAGCCCTTCCTCATTGATCGCATGTACATCACCATGCCTAGAACCTTCTCTGAATTTTTAAGAAGTTATTTCTTTTTTAAATCAATATATTGTGTGGGAGCAATGATTGTCTTTAAAATTTCTGTTCTTGGTTTTGAATATGATTAAAAATAGATGAGGCATGATTCTTTCAACCAACTTCACAGTTCATAGGTGGAGAGAGGAAAACAAAAATAAGGAAATGTTCCAGAATGCCAAGATTTATACTAATGCCACTAGAGTAGAAGAAACAAAACATGCAGGGTTAAGAGGAGAAATATTTAGGGGTGAGTGCCATTTGAGTTGGGTTGTGAAACATCTGGGAGGTGCTTTGACAGTTTGTAGAATAGAATTCACAGCTGAAGGAGCAGAATGAGCAGGATTACAGAGGCAGGATGCAGAAGCAATGTTTGAGAGAGCATCCTCTAATATGGCTAACGCGTAGAGGAGGCAGGGAGAGTACAATAGTGGTGCACATGTGCAAGGGAATATACATAGCAGCAGAGAATTAGAAGTAAAAAGCAGTAGATAATGCAATGGAAATTGTTCACCACTGAGGGTTGTTTATATGTGGTATGTTTGTGACACACACATGCATGAAATTTACTTAACGTCCATAAATTTTACGTTCACACATTAGCTAAATGTATTTCCGTGGCACTGAATATTTTTTCAACTTGTACTATAAGATATATGCTATCTATTGAGGAGATATTTGCAGCCCTGTGACCATCTCTCTCTTCCAGAATGATTCTCTGCATTATTCTGAACTTCCCCAGTTGAAATACACGGTAAATATTCATTTGTATATCAAAAATGGTGCCTTTCCCCTTGGTATTGACTTACTTCCAGGGTGCTGGTTGAAGAATGCACTTTGTTGTGTGCCAAGCTCTTTAGACAGCGTGGATGGAAGAGTTATTCTACCGAAGAGGTTGTGACTTACGCAGAGGGAGTGGGCGTCTCCTTTAAGAGTTTGTGACTTCAGGGCATGGAGTAGAGCCTAGTCCTGCACCGCTGGGCCCTTGCACACATGGAGTACGGGCTGCAGCTCTGCGTTAGTCAACATCTCTCCGAGTGTCTGATTACTTTCCTGTGAACATTTGCTCTTGGCTGTGAAGTGGTAAACATACAAGGCTCTGCACGAGAGAGCAATGACATTTTGATAATTCTAGGGGAAAAAAAAAGTCAATTTGAACACTAGATTATAAAGAGAGGAAATCAAGATGTTACATTTCACAGTCATTTGCTCCACCTCCCCCATCCCTAACTGACAGATTGAATTTAACACATGGAAGCTGGAAGACTACTTGTCTTTAAAACCAATCTAATTACATTTGGAACTTCAGGGAAATAGAAGATTCCAGGATATTTTTGTTTTGAATTTGAAATTGGGGACAGCGCATGCACAGTTGTTTGTTTTCACACTTTATGGGAATGAATCACACCATGTCGACCGTGAGATTTAATTATGTATTTAGCAGAGAAACTGGCGAGGTGCCAGCACAATAGCTAAGCTGCTGGAGTGGCCTATGCGGCGGCCTTCCAGCTTCCACACACAGCAAACCTTTTCTAACAACTCCTTTACCGTGGGACGGAATGGCGCTGATGAGATGCATCAAACCTCAGTACGCTGCTTCTTCATAGAAACAAAATGCTGATGTCAAAAGAAAGACATTTTAAAACAAGGAGCAAAGCCACTGAGGCTCTGAGCCCATGGTCTAACTTTAAATGAAGCCATAGGAGCAAAACTTATCATCCCCATCTCAGCCCATTGTTCTTTTTGTCTGCAGCCTGGTACGTCGGCGTAGCATCCTTAGTCGTGGTATATACTACATGTGCCGAATTTGTTGTATATAGAGCCTGGAGACTAAAGAAGGAAATGAAAGTAGAGATTGTTTTTGAATTCAAAAACATAGCATGGCTTCATGAGTTTTCTCAATACTTTGTGCAGTACTGGATTGGCTGTGAAAATTCCTGGATTGATGTAGGCTATTTTGTTTTTCTTTTTGCTAACTGTAAAGTAAACAGATTCAGGTATTTACGATAGACTTAGGACGGTCCTGAAGCGAACTGAAAGGGAAAAGGCCCGTCTTAGCAATTTTGTCACATATTGTATTTTCTTTTCAGATTTAGCTGATTTACTTATTTTTATTTCATGTTTCTTGAAAGTAGAAGGAGAAAATACAGGTTTATCTTTTTCTCGTTAAGACATCAAAGGTGACAAAAATTCATATGTTAGCTCCCACCACAGGGGTGCAAAGCTAATAAAAGAATAATTTTCTTGTTTTCCGGTATGTATCACCCTGAAAGATTGACCACAAACTGTAGTTTATTATTTCTCATCTGTGGGAGTAACAAAGAGAAAAACTTTGATTTTTAAAAGAAGCAAATAAAATAAATAAAAATAAAAATCAGGACCCAAAGATATAATGTGTATCATTTATATTCCTAGAATTATTGTGCCTGCATTTTTCTTTGTAAACAAGGGTGTGGAATATTCACAAGCAAACAACCAAACAACCCCCCCCCAAAAAAAAAACCAAAAAGAAAAAATCCAGTCATTTGCAATATTGAGTACAAAGCATCGAATGCTTGAATGCTTGTATCTCCAATCTATGGTGGATTCATTATAATATACTGGATCTCTTTCTACTGATGCTCAGAAGAATTTTATGTCTCCGCTGAAGAAAACTGACATATCCAAGCTGAGGACCTATACCCTGTGTGGATGTAGGCAGGACAGGAAGGAGAACTTCAAAGGTCTGCCCTCTTGCTTCTGGCAGAACTTCCTGAGCTTCGGCTGAAAGTTTCATTGAGTCTACATCTCACTTCACCTCTACATCTGATTGGCTTGGGGGGCGGGGTGGTTGTTCAAAGGCACATCCTCTGATTGCTTCCTGTAATAAAACTTTCTAGGCTCCACTTTGTTTCAAACAATGCTAATTCCAGCCCCTTTCATAGTCCTTGGTGTTCTAGGCATAGTTGCCTGCCTATGAGGTCAGCCTGTTCTTCCCAGGCTTGAATCAACCTGTGTTTTCATAGCAAAACCTAGAACATTCAAGCATTTCCTTGTAACTGCTGTGAAGAACTCCTTCTCCTCAAACAAATCATTTGCCTATTCAGATCCAAAGTGTTCAAGATAGTTTCACCTGGCTTCCAGCCACAGTCCACATTCACAATATTCCTTTGGTCTTTCAGGCTAAGAGCCATACTTGAGAACCAAAACAGAACTATCAATAATTCTATATACCTTATTTTGTTCTCCAGAAGATGTTTCTTTGGCTCCCAGATGTTGAAAGCATCATTCTGTTAGGAGTTATAAAATATTTTGTCATTTCTGTGATGTGTGAAGGACAATATTGAAAACATTTTGCCGAAGTCATCACTTTGCATTTGCTTTGAAGCCTCTATCCTTTCCTTTTTAAAGCTGAGGTTGCTTTTTCTGTGTGTTTGCTATGCCTGATTAAACCTGTTATTGTGGTTTTGTTTTGACACTCTTGGTGTCAGTTTTCAGGAGACACCTGTCTACAGAAAGACACAGGGCTCATTCTGCAGGAGCTAGCTGGCTGTCTCTGCCAGGAGAGCAGAATTCTAGCAACTGTGTGTTCAGGCCAAATAGAGCTTGAGTCAGCTGACTTCTCCTTTACTTGCCTCCACACTGGGGACAATTCACACCCCAAGGATGTGCTCATAAAGAGATCAACTCTGTTAAATCCAAAACCACTTCCCAGCTTTCCTGGAATGTATAAACAGAACTTCGGATTAGTTGAGCACTTCTCCCCTGGTAACTCTAGATATCAAAGACGGAGCTTGGCTGACCATGACTCTCACTAATGAGCAATATCTGCATAACATGAAAAGTCAATGTGCTTCTCCAGCATCTATTTTTAGTTGCCTAGGATTTGTAAATACTGGGGGAGGGAAGATCATTTCCTTCCCTGTAGAAGTGACCCATCTTCACAAATATCCTTTGAAAATGTTGGCACTTCTATACACATGCTTTCACATTCAGTACTGGATATAACTGAGTAGGATGAACTCCAACCTCCTCATCTTGTCCAGTGATGCTCTGCCTCTTTATTTTTAGAAGTGAATGAAAGTAGCTTGCTACTTCTGCTGTGAAAATGGAAAACCTGAGCTTTTGCCCACAGTCCAGTTTGGACTTTGGACCAAGGGCATTTTGCTGCACTAATAAAGAGGGAGAATTTCTTTCTATCCCAAGTCTTCATTTCCATTCTGCAAGATTAGCTATAGAAATGTTCCTCCTGTTGTCTTCTTTCTCATGCCTTCCTGTTACCTGCAGCTCTGGGAAAGGCTTTTATGGCTCTGCTTGCCTGAAGGAGTTAGAGAAATTATTGTCATCAACTCTATAGTGCACACTATTTTATTTTTGGAAAGACTCTGCTTTTTTCAATACTGGCTGCCTCTATTCCTAAGAATTTCCATTTCTTTCCTGATGTAGGCATTCTAAGGAAAATTCAGATAGCCTTTGGTTTCTCTATTCACTTCTTGAGATTTAGAAATCCTAGTTTCCTCCTCATCAGATTTCTTTGTTAATGAATAATGATGGTCACAAACATATAAATTTATTGATACACTTTCTTAATTTGAAACCTTGGAGAAGGAAAAGTTCTAAGGAAAGAAAATTGTAACTTGACAGCCCTACTCAGAGCATTTCAACCAGCCAGCAGAGGGCGATGCTGAAGCTTCCGTGCAAGAGTCCCAGGCCTGGGTACCAGTGAACAGAGGAGATGATCTCACCAACATAATACATAGTTGCTATGGTGAAACTCAAAAGCTTTTCTCTGTACACTGGTTTAAGCTGTCGCTAGTTGTGAGATGTTGAATACCACCTAAATCTCTCTGCTCTGTTAGTTTTTTAGAATCTGCAAAATGGGCAAATTTTAAAGTACTTTAAGCAGTTCCTGATACATAATTATTGTAAAAAGTGACTATTGGCTGTGACTGTTGAAGAAATGTGAGACTGTAGGAATGCAGATAATCCTTTCTCAGTGCATTTACCTGGAAAGAATAGAGGGAGAATTTGAATTATAAGCATTTTTATTAGACCAACAGAAATGTACTTTATTTCTGAAATTAAGTTTTCTGACATCAGAAGAAATGAGAGCTTATACATCCATTTCACAAGTGGGTCAATGTGCCTACAAATTTATATCTTCCTACAATAATTAAATACTTCCTTTAAAAGTAACACAGTTATGATGTACCAGGTGCAAATACAGGTTTTCCTGGTGAGAACTGACTGACTCTAATTAGTCTGATATCTAATTTGGTGATGTTTCACCTCTAAATTGAAGACTCTTTACCTTAACAACTTATCCAACATCATCTGTTAAACACGTCTATGAAGAGAAATGTATCACTCCCTTTGAAAGCTATTCATTCTAATCTCAAAATGCCAGAGGCTTTCTCCCCATCCTGTTCCCATTCAGAATTCTCCAGGGGAAAACGGCAGGGAGATGAAAGTCCTCTAAGATTGTCCCCCTTTAAGAAATGAGACTCTCTTTTCCCTAATTTAATTAAAATAAACATGACTTGAGAAAGAACAAGAAATACCTGCAGGTTTCATCCTAGTTTCTCTCCATCTGTCAGACCCATATTTTCTGAAATGACCCAGCAGCTGTGCTGTGAAGACACCCCATGCTAATGCTCCCCTTGGTACCCAGAGTCTCAAACGCTAGTAAATATTTCAGTATTGTTTTTGTATCAATATCACTCCCCCTTTTAAAGATGTCATTGAATGCTGTATGTTTTTCCAGAAGACTTGGGAAACTGGTCATTAAAAAAAAGTCATCCAGCTGCATCATTGATCTGTGAGGAAATTTAGAATAACTTTTTGATTTAGAGTTAGATGCCAAAGCATACCAGAGAGTCACAGTTTATAGGTTAAATGTGTATAATGATTTACTTTGGGTAGAGGTGTACCTGTACTTTCTATGACACATTTGTGTTTGTCTAAACCCAAAAAGACAAGCAATCATAACTTGACAATGAACCCATTCCCAAAGTGATGATGGGTTCATTCAACACTGTGCAACTATTTTATTAGGTACCTATTATGATAATTATTCTGCTCTGGGATTTCTGCTGTGTTTGCTTTTCTTCTGATTTTCTGTGCATTTGGTTTGTTTAGTCACTTTGTTTAGTCAATTTCTCAGTATAACTGCAATGTGGAACACTTGACTAGAAGTCTTCCATGTTCCTGTGATAACCTCAGGTGAGAAAGAGTTCTGATAAAATACCAAGTTATCTACAAGGTCACATTTTGGGTCAAATTTTCTGTTCTGGTGTGTGATGTCTGGGAAGTCACTAACTTTCTGAGCCTCATCTGTAAACAGCTGATGTAATTACAATTAGAGTAAGAATGCCCATGCCCATATATTACAGTTGGTACACAGAGACTCAGGATAAAGCATTCTGTACACTTTCCACATAGTTGTAAGGCAACTATAACTTTCAAAAGCAAACAAGCTTAAAGATCTCTAATACTTTTATTTTTCTTATGATGATCTTTTCTAAATAAAGAAGTCTTTCACTTAGCAATTTGCTAAAACAATGAAATCAAGGTAAAATTTCACAAGCATATTTCATACGCATTTTGGCAATTTTAAGCATTTTTTTTTTTGCTATTTCTATAGTTTCTCTTCTTGGATACCTGACGACTTGGATGAGAACACAGAGGGTGCAGAGCATCCTTCTGTCTCTGCACATCAGATACCTTTACACAAGGCTTGGTTTAGGAGATGGGTAGTAGGTGGAAGTTTCAGAAGAACCAGGGAGTATCCTCAAAAGCTTCATATTTCTGTACAAAAGTGGTCTGTGTGCTGCTGATCTTTATCATCAGAGTACTTGTCTTCTTGTGGGATGTGTGAGCTCTATCACCAAGTTTGCTATGGCAGAGATATACAACTCACAACCATCAGGTTCCACCCTGCAAGTCTTTCACACTCTTATGATAGATTTTTATTTTCTCTTCAACAAGCCTCTCTCTCTCTCTCTCTCTCTCTCTCTCTCTCTCTCTCTCTCTCTCTCTCTCTCTCTC
This sequence comes from Pachyuromys duprasi, assembly GCA_028658305.1. Lineage (NCBI taxonomy): Eukaryota > Metazoa > Chordata > Mammalia > Rodentia > Muridae > Pachyuromys > Pachyuromys duprasi. The sequence continues at coordinate 33,618,332 of CM053762.1, forward strand.
TCACACACACACACACACACACACACACACACACACAGAGTTTTGGCTACTTTCACCCTACCTATCATTACCCTTTTTCATACTGCTCTTTCTCACTGAAACTGCTTTTCTTTGAAGCAATCCCATTGTACTTTGATCTCTCTCTTTCTCTGTATCCATAAGCCCTAAGTTAGTCATGAACCTCTTTGCCATGCATGATGCAATGGCAAGTAGGCCAATCCTGTGTAGGTAACTACAGTTACAGTGAGTAGATTAGTGCCCTGACTATGCCATATTCAGAAGACACTGTTTCATAGCAGACCCCTTCTACTTTGACTTTAGGTTGTTTTTGGTTTGTGTGTTTGTTTTTGCTTCCACTTTTGAGTTGTTTCTTGAGCCTTGGGAGTGGTAGGTGTGATGCAGATGTTCTGGTTAAGGCCTAAGAGTCCACGGTGATTTAATGGCTTAATGTCAGGACTTTAACCTGTAGTGAGTCTCTGTATAAGCCAATGCTACTACAAAAGCAGGCCTCTCTGATAAAGAATGAGAGTGGCACTAATGGAGTAGAAAAAGGTAGGTATTTAGACAACCATCATTTCACATCCTTCCTGCCTTTTTAGCAAAATAACAGTAGTGGATTCTCCAATAGTGTTTGACCCTTCCAGTCATGGGTTCTTTGCTGAGTTTACTTTACTGGACATACATTTATGCTTGGGTAGTAAGCTCCATATCCAATTACAAAGTGGTTAGTTACATCCATAGTTGTCATTCTACCTTTGTACCAGTGAGAATCACTCACCAGGCAGATCATTATTACAGTTCATGAGAAGTACAGCTAGTAAGATCACTAATGACCTTTTTTTTCTCTACAGAAGCTTGCATAGCACTGACAATAACTTATGATATTTTGAGGTCCGCTGGGACCTTCCGTACCATTTTGTTAGTAATAGTTATTTTTGTTTCTTCACTTTGTCATATATAAATATAGAAAAGTAAATAATATTCCAGGGAATGTGACCCTCTAAAGGGGACTTTGTTCAATAATCTAATCATTCTTATGAAACATACAAAATGAAACATAATCCCTAATAAGAATCTAAACATTTGTCCTTAAACCTGCAGGTAAGTGCTGCCTTTATCTCCCATCAAGGAAACCTATCTTTGCAACAGATGGAGATCATTACAGGGAGTCACGATCAATCAAAATACAGAGCTATGTGTTCCAGTCCCAATGGCTACAATTACAAACCACTCCCACACCTAAGGCTCAGGGAACACTGCAGAAGGGTGGAGAGATTGTTAAGAATCAGAATATCAGGGAGTTTGCTATGAGAGCATCTTAGAGCAATGTCAGAAGCTACATCCATAAAGGCTCAACAACATGACTTACTAAACATGATCTGAACAAGGACCACACCAACTGACATGCCAAAGTAAAGGGGAAAAATCCCATGATATTTTAACCTCACACAAAGAACAATAGGCAAATAATGAATGTTAAGAGTGAAAATCTTCCCCAAGGACGGACACATCAGTTGTTTATCCAATACCAAAGATCATCCCTGAAAACATATATACAAATAACATTATACAGACTGAGCAGCTTATACCTCGAAATATGTACAGAGTTATATAACAATTAATGAATAAAAGAGGCCAGGAATTTTAGAGAGAACAAGGAGGGGTATATGGGAGGGTTTGGGGTAAGGAAATGGAAGGAAGAAAATTAATTGTAATAAATGTCAAAACTAAAAAGATAACATATAAAAACATAACAAATAGTAAAATAATGTTGTGTGAAACAATGGTATAAGTCACAGGGGACCACATTATTTTTATGTACTAATTTTAATGAGCATGATGCTCCATGTAGTCCAATTTATGACCTCTTTTAAGTTCTTGATTGATCAGAAGATTGCAACTATAATATTAAATATCAACCATTTAAAAGACCTAATTGCAGTGATAAATTGAATTTAGTTTTATTTAAATTTGCTCTGGTATTAATTAATATATAAACACATTATAACCTCTTTGTGACAATGAGGGCAGAATAAATAAGACCTGTTCTCTCAAAAGATTTCTTTGTTTTCCCTCAATATACAAGACTTTGAACTTGTATATCATTACATTAACCTTTTTAGATATGTTAGTAATGAAATGCGGTGACACAATTGTTTTCTGAATACATACCTAAAATATGAAGGTATGTATATATATGAATATATGTAATGGAAGTTTGAGTTTCTTTAAAAACTCAGTTATGTTATGTAAATATGCTTTTTTTTGTTTTAATCCCAAGTGTGAGATTTTAATTTGTCCACAGATGATAACTGCCTCCTGCAGGGCCTGGTGTTTTTCAGGCTGGTAATGACATGCCTTGTACAGCAGGGACAGGGGCATGGCCTATGACTCTGAAGGATATAAATACAAGAGCCCAGAAAGAAGGTGTGGAAGTTTGGAGAGACCAGGGATGCTTCTTGGCACAAAAGCTTGGAGGAGAGTGACAGAGGACACTGCTTACTGATTTCGCAGTTGACAGTGAATTGGGATAGCCCTAAAAGAACCCATCAACCCTCAACAGCAGGGAGAAGTAAAGGGGTCTGTGCCCTCTCTCCCCACTAACCTTTTCTTTCCTACCTAGGGCTGGGGAGTCGGGAGAGGATTTAAGAAACCCCAAATAAAATAGAGTTTAAAAAAGAGCACAGTATGTATTTAGTGTAATTCATTTATTGAATAGTCCCAAGACTAATAGTGAGTTCTACAAACAGAATAAACATATGCTATATCAAGTAAAAATGGAAAAGGTGCATATTTACCCCCTGGCCATCTTCAGGCAAAAGAAACTGAGTCCCTCAGCATCTTCGTTAAATGTGAAAAATGCTGTAGAAACACTGGCAGTCTCACCGATAACATAACTGTTATCTGGATTATAAAGAAAAAGGATTTTTAATTGTAAATATAATGCCTTAACATTATAAGAAGTTTGTCAAACAGGGGAAGATATCAGTGATAATCCAACATACCATCATTAAACCAAATAAATCCTTTATAATCTCTCTCTCTCTCTCTCTCTTCTTTTTTTACTGGAATGATGTATTCCATTAATGAAATAACAACACACTCATTATTTTAGTCTCTCTTATTAAAAGTCAGTTTGCGTAGAATTTTTGGAAGATATGTTGCTACATTGAGCCACAGTTAAGCATTTTAAAGGTTGTATGTTTTTCAGTGAGATAAATGTACTATGTTTCTCATAGCATACATCTGTGGGCATAATGTGAACTTGTGAACATGAACTAATCTATCTTTCAATGACTATGTCATGTGTGTTATTTTCCAACATTCAGGTAATTTCTTTAGGGGAGTTTCTGCATTACACATGGTTATTTAAAGATGATGGCTTTCTTTTTTTTAAATGTAATTTATTTATTTTTATATCAATCACAGGTTAGGTACCTTGTATCCCAGTCGTAGCCCCCTCCCTCATTACCTACCACTCTCCCCATCCCTCCCTCATCTCCTCCCTGCCCCCTCCAAGTCCACCGATGGGGGAGGATGATGGCTTTCTTAAGAGAAGTTACCAGGAGCTGTTGGAGAATAAAAACCAGCTCACAACATATTCCTAGAATGGTGGTAATGATCTAGAAAATGCTTCTTCTGATTATAGAAAATATTTGCAAGAATAAAATGATTAGAGTTTGGGCAACAAAGGAGATGACTGAATGAAGGTCTGCAGAGGCAGAAAGTTCTGGAAGCAGAACATGTGACAGTTAATAACAGGAGATCTTCCCTTATATGAAACAAATCACAACTGTAGGCATAGCTGCTTATATCAGTTGCTTACATGCACGAAGCTAAGGGAATCTTTAAGTGATTACAGGAGTCATATACCAGCAAGAGAACAGCAAATCTCTAAAATTCATTAGTAGCTTTGAAAGAATATTAGCAAGTAATAGCAATAGCTGCCACAGTCAATGTGTTCTTGCTAATACGGTAAGTGTTTCTAATGTATTGCAGCAAGTTCTTCAAATTCTTGTGACACTAGTGATGAGGGATGAGAGATATACCAATCTGTGGGTATAAGAATAAGAATGACTTAGGATGTTACTAGAGAATACATATAAATATATATGCTATGTATATATGCGTATATATGTATATATATATGTATATATATATACATATATATATGTAGGAACATAACTGTGGACTATGATATTCCAAGCCACAGGTAGTTGGCTATTGGTCATGAATTCCCTCTTAACGAGTGGCTTCAAGTCCAATTAGATAGCTCTTGGTTAGACATAAAAGTGCCACTATTGTACCATTGAGGGTATTTTGCTGGTCATTGCTATGGTTTATAGCTGCGTGAGACTGCTGATCACTTTCGTCCCTTGGCAGCTTATATAGCACCTTTTGATGCTATAAGAATTATCTTCCAGGAAACTTCCAGGTCAGTGCCAGCCTGGCTCCTCCAATTATTGTGTCTGAAGTATGTGTTTTATTTAGTTAAGGTCTTACCTTCAAGTTCAGAAGGTAATCATGAACAATGTCAACAGCCTACATTCTTTAAGCATCCATGATCAACAACTCAAGTGCAGGTTTCCCATGACTAGGCCCTGGTAACTTGTCATGTAGTCTCTGGCTTTGTTTGAGTAACATCACTGCTTTGTGTAACACAACTCCATTTAATCTCCCTCGCTTTCAATTTTTAGTAAACATAAAATATTTCTTTATGGCTTTTTCCAATGCCCCTTGTCTTGCTTATTTCTCCTCCTTCTCTCCCCTTCAGATTTGCTTTTCCTGCCCTCACCCCAATTAATATCATTCTTTCTTTGAATTTTCCTCTTTTCTACTCTTCTCATTTTCAAAACTCTGTCTGCCCCACATTCCCTCCTAGTCCATTTCTACTTGTCTGGTCTCTGCACTTACTTGAGGTTAGGTACTTAAATTCAAAGATTCAGACATAGTACCAATAATAAAAGAAAGCATGCAGTGTTTTTCTTTCTTGTCTGGGTACCTCACTCTCACTCAGTTCCAACCACGTAACAATATATTTCATGATTTCAGTTTTCTTTACAGCTGAATAGAATTCTATTGCATAAATGTGCCATGTTTTCAATATATATTCACCAGTTGAAGGACATTTAGGTTACTTCCCTTTCCTAGCTCTTGTGAATTGAGTGCCAGTGAACATGTCTGAGTAAGTATCACTGGAATAGGATGTTGAGTCCTTGGCCATACGCCAAGAAATGGCATAGCTGGGCCATATGGTAGATCTACTTTTAGCTTTTTGAGAATTTTCCAAACTTATTTTCACAGTGGCTGCACAAGTTTGCAATCCCACCTTAACTCATCAGGAAAATGCAACTTAAACCATGTTAATATTTTCTCTTTCCCTATACAGAGTGGCTATGATCAAGAAGACAACAGACAAAAAATGATGATAAGATTGCCGAAAAACCATCAGTCATTATTGGTGGGACTCAGTGTAATTCCAAACAACATCCTCATAACATTTTAAGAACTCAAAATATATATGGGAGCACAAAAAAGTAAATTTAGACACTATTTGTTACCCTGGATTAAATTAACTCTAAATGGATGCAGAATCACAATCTGCAACTTGAAGTGATGAATCGTTATAAGAAACAGGCCATATAGTCAAGATGCAGATCCAGAGAGGAACTTTATAAGTAGAAAGTAAAGTCAACAATTGACAAATAAGAGGTCATTAAACAAAAGGAATAACAACAAGCAAACAAATGTCTGTATAGAAAAGAATAATCAACCAATTAGAAAGGAAGCTCACAGAATAGGTACATAGTTTTGGCCAGCAATATAAATGATTGAGGATTAATATCCAGTATATATTAAGAACTCAAATCAACAAAGAATCAAGGAAATAAATCAGATTTAAAATGATATAAACAACAATCTCACTTATTAGATTGGTTTAGCTAGTGTTTCAAGCAATATATTTGGAAGTAGTTGGAATAGTAGCTATTCTGTATCTTTCCTGATTTTGATGCAAGTAATTCAAGGTGTTTTCTATTTAGAATAATTTTGGTGTGGGTTTGTCGTGTATAGCCTTTATTATGTTGAGGTATAATCCTCTCAACCTTATTTTCTCTAGGGCTTGTAAAGTTGCACTGTATTCTATCAAAGGATTTTTCTGTATTTATTAATATAATAATAATTTTAGCCTATGTAGATGACTGTTGCATTTATTAACAGGCATGTTGGAACATCCCCGAATCTCTTGGATAAAGCAAACTTGATCAGGATGGATGATCACTTTGTTATATGCCCATGTTTGTTTTATAATAATTGTATTAATAATTTTTGCATCTATAGCCACCAGGTTGTTGCTTTCTTTTCTTATGCCCATATCTATTTTGCTATAAGAAAGTACTGGCTATATAGAGGAGTTTGGAAGTCTGCCTTTTGTTTCTGTTTTCTTGAATAAGTTAAGAAGCATTTATTTTAATTCTCCTTTGAATGTTGTGAATCTATGTGGGCCTGATTTGTTTTGTCTGACAGCCTTTTTATTACTGTATCAATCCTTTCCTTCCTTCCTTTTACTCTCTCTCACTCACTGTTTTTTTTCCTTTCTTCCTTTTTATTGCTGTTAACTGTGTTAAAGGTTTATTAATTCTGCTCCTTTTCAAAGAACCAGATCTTAGATTTACCGATTCTTTGTATTGTTTTTATTGTCATTTTTATTTTGTTAGTTTTTTCTCTGATTATATTATTTATTCCTCCAGCTTCCATTCGATTTGAGTTTGTTTTTTTTTTCTATTTTTCAAAGTTCTTGATAAATATAAATTAATCATTTATTTGTACTCTTTCTGAATTTTTAATGTAAGTGCTTACAACTTTGAGTGTCTGTCTCAGGACTGATTTTTTTTGTATCCCATGGGTTTTATTTTGTTATACTTTCATTTTCATTTAGTACTAGAATTTTTTCATTCTTGAGTTATTATTTGATCCACTCATCATTTAGTAATATGTTGTTTAACTTCATGAGTTTATGTAGTTACTAGAAATTCCTTTGTTATTGATTTTAAGATTTATTACATTGTAGTCAGATAGTATGAATGAAGCTATTTCAGTCTTGCTGCATTTGTTGAGATCTGGTGTGTGTGTGTGTGTGTGTGTGTGTGTGTGTGTGTGTGTGTATTTGCCTAGTGTGTAGTTTATTTTGGAGAAACTTCTATGGGCTCTTTAGTGGAATGTGTACTATTCGGTGTTTGGATGTAATATTTTGTTGACATACGGTAAATTCATCTCATTATGAAAATTTTAGATTCTGTTGTTTCTCTGTTTAGCTTTTGGCTTTTGGAGAAAGTGTGGTATCAAATTCACTTATTACTACTGAGATAGACTTGATCTATGCCTTCTCCTCTTTGGATGCACTCGCTTTTTGTCTCTCATTAGAAAGTAACAGGCTTTTAAGGATAACAACCAAAAATTACAAAATAAAACAAAACAAAATCCCAAATCAATACATTGAGACTGGACATGGCAAACCAAAAGGAAAGAAAAGAGCCCCAAGAATAGGCACAAGAATCAGAGGCCCAAGAAATCAGAGGCTCACTCATTCACAAATTTAAATGTCCCATAAAAATACTAAGCTGAAAGGTCTTATATATATATGTTGTGTGTGTGTGTGTGTGTGTATGTATGTATGTATGTATGCAGAGGTCTTGATACACACATGTGAAGGCCTTGTTTTATGGCTTCAATCTCTGTGAGTTCAATGAAGCCTGTCTTAATTGATTCATAGAGCTTGTCCTCCATCCCCTCTGTCTCTTATATTTCTTCTGCCTCCTCTTACAGGGGGTTCCATGAGCTCTGAGAGGAGAAATTTGATGGATCTATTCCATTTAGAGTTGTGTGTTCAGGGATACCATAACAGATCTCTGCACCTGCTCATATCTGCTGTAGGAGAAAGCTTCTCAGATGATGACTGAGTAAGACACTGATCTTTGAGGATAGCCTAATGTCAGTAGGAATCATTTCATTGATAGTTTTGTTTTAAACTAGTAGACTTTAATCTAGGTCTCTGGGCTATCTATTCTCTGGTTCTTGGTCATCCTAGCAGTGTTGAGTATGGATTGCGTCTCATGCAGTGAGTCTTAAGTCAAATCAAACAACGGTTGGCTACTCTTACAAATTCTGTGCCACCATTGTCATAGTATATCTTGAAGGCAGGGCAGATTGAAGGTCAAAGGTTTGGTGGCCAGGTTGTTTCTGTTTCTGTTTGGTAGCCTGCAGAGTTATTCCCTCACCAAACAAACTAGAACATAGGGCTGAAGGCTCTATGGAGGCACCAACCTGACTTCTCAATGTTCAATGTGTTGTTTGAATGTTGTCTTTGGTATAGTGCCCCATTCTCAGTTATGTTCTATTTTCTATTTCAGTAATTAGAGCTTCATTTGTTTTCTTTCTACAGTATCTTGTCTATGATTATTTATCCTTTCAGTCAAGTATTTTTATTTGTTTGTTTGTTTGTTTGTTTGTTTGTTTTTGCTTCCAGTATTCTCTGTAGGGCTGGTTTGGTGAACATGAAGTTTTTTGTGTGTGTTGTTTGTGCCTATGTGTCTCATAGAAAACTCTTTTTCTCTTCTTCAAGTATGACAAATAGTTTTTCTGTGCAAAATAGTGTGGCTTGGCATCACTAGTCCTTTAGAACTGGAAATGGGTTAATCTAGGTAATTCTTATTGGAGAATATTTGTATAAGACTAGTGGGTTTTTAGGGGGAAGGGGCATAGTGCCTTGGCTTGTTACATTATTATTTTTTGTGATGTCATCTGTTAATATGGACTTCTATTGATTGTGTGTTTGAGAAGTGATTGTTGTCTGTCTCTGTTGCATGAAAGTTTGGCTCTGTTTTTGATGTTGCCAAAGGTTGGTTTATTTCAGTTCAGGTATGAAAAGTTGGTGGGAAATTTTCAGAGACTCGGTGTTGATTTTTTTTATTGGACAGATGGAAGTAATTTTTGTTCAATGTCATCTGAGAACGTGTGCAAACCTGGCTGGGTCAGCCTGTGGTGGTGTACAAGCTGTGTTTCCTGAACTAGGTCCCAGGATTGTGGGGGTGACATGGACGTTCACAATCGGGAAAACTCACCAGGTTGGGCTGGTATACTGACTGAACTTTAGAAACCAGGGCTTCATGGATTGTGGCAATACAGGAGGTGGCAGGGATCTGGGATATTCACCTTGCTGGTCTAGTGTGTAAGCACACCGATGGCCCTAACAGTGTAGATGTATGAAGTTATGTTTTCTTTTCCTTTTTTTTTCCAATTTTGGGAAAGTTCTTAAAAGTTTTATATTGGTAACCATAACAAATATATTCTCAGTGGGTCATCTTCATCCCTTTGATATTATTTACTATCTGTGTCTTGACCAACAGCCTCTGGTACTCACTAGAGCCAACATCCACATCATTAGGATAGAGAGCCACCTTGAAGTCTCAGAATCCACAAGTGTACAGTAATATAATCCCTAAAATAAGTTGAATCAATGAGAGTCTGTCAAACACACCGGCCTACCCCTTTTCTGGAGTTGGAGTTGATGATTTCAGATTTGGGAAGAAGGAACCTTAAACGTTTCAATTTTAACAACTTCCAAACCTAAATTCATGCTGTAGTAGCCGTTATTCTAGAGTCTTCACTGTACTTAACTGTGGGTCTTCAGTATAACATTAGAAGCAAAAATTACTGTCATATACAAGAATGAGAAACTAATTTAAAATGCTAAGTCTGCTCTTTTGGTTTGTATTTGTTTGGCATCTTTTTTATTTTGCATAATTGACATAAAGTATTGTTTACACTTTTAACCTAATTGTGCTTAGGTTAAAAATGCATGCATAGATGGATCCCATAGTTTTAATTGTTCTTTTGTTTCATCTTTTCTGATATTTTTTTTTGTGCTTTGCACTGCTTTTTTCTGTTACTTTTTCTTTATTATTGGTTTGAGCAATACACTATTTTGTTTTCATTTTAATTTAGGAGGTCTATTGTCTGTCTATTTTTCTTTCTCAGTTCTTTTGTCTTTTGTAAACTGGAGGACTGATTTTTTTAGTTAATTTTGTATCCAGCCACGTTGCTGAAGGTGTTTAGAAGGTGTTTATCAGCTGTAGGAGTTCCCTGGTAGAATTTTTGGGGTCACTCAGGTATACTAACATATCATCTGCAAATAGTGATACTTTGACTTCTTCTTTTCCAATTTGTATCCCCTTGATATCCTTTAGTTGTCTTAGTGCGCTAGCTGGGACTTCAAGTACTATATTCAAGAGATACAGAAATAGTGGATAGCCTTGCCTTATCTATGATTTCAGTGGGATTGATTTAAGTTTCTCTCCATTTGTTTGATGTTGGCTATAGGCTTGCTATGTATTGTCTTTACTATGTTTAGGAAAACTTTGAACATGAATGGGTGTTAGATTTTGTCAAACGCTTTTTTTGGCTTCTAAGGAAATGATCATGTGGGTTTTCTCCTTCAGTTTGTTTATATGGTGGATCACATTGACGGATTTCTATATATTGAACCACCCCTGCATGCCTGGGATGAAGCCTACTTAGTTGTGGTGGATGATATCTTTTATGTGTTCTTGGATTCGGTTTGCAAGTATTTTTGCATCAGTGTTCATAACAGAGATAGGTCTGAGTTCTCCTTTTGTTGTTGGCTCTTTGTGTGGTTTAGGTATCAATGTGACTGTGGTTTCATAGAATGAGTTTGGAAATGTTACTTCGGTTTCTATTTTGTGGAATAGTTTGGAAAGAATTGGAGTTAGCTCTTTGAAGGTGTGGTAGAATTCTGTACTAAAACCATCTGGCCCTGGGATTTTTTTTTTTTTTTTTTTTGGAAGGGAGACTTTTAATGATTGCTTCTATTTCCCTGCCCTCAGGGAAAACAAAACTATTTAATCTATTTATAGATCTTGATTTAATTTTGGTAAATGGAATCAATCAAGAAAATTATCCATTTCATTTACAGTTTCAAATTTTGTGGCATATAGGCTTTTGTAGTAAGAGATAACAATTGTTTGGATTTCCTCAGTATCTGTTGTTATGTCTCCCTTTTTGTTTCTGATTTTGCTGATTTGGGTAGTTTCTCTCTGCCTTTCAGTTATTTGGCTAAGGGCTTGTCTATCTTGTTGATATTCTGAAAGAATCAGCTCTTGGTCTCATTGATTCTTTGAATTGTTTTCTTTGTTTCTAAATCGTTGATTTCAGCTCTGAGTTTGATTATTTCCAATCATCTATTCCTCTTGGGTGCATATGCTTCTTTTTTCTTCTAGGGCTTTTATGTGTGCTGTTAAGTTGCTTGTATGGGATGTCTCAAACTTCTTTCTAGAGATACTTAGTGCTTGACCTTTCATCTTAGCACTGCTTTCATTGTGTCCTATAAGTTTGGGTAAGTTGTGCTTTCATTTTCATTGAATTTTATGAAGTCTCTAATTTCTTTTTTTATTTCGTCCCTGATCAAGCTGTTACTCAGCAGAGAGTTGTTTAGTTTCCATGTGTATGTAGGCTTTTTGTTATTTCTGTTATTGTTGAAGTCTAGTTTAATGCCATGGTGGTCTGATAGGATACAAGGGATTATTTCAATCTTCCTGTACCTGTTGAGGCTGCTTTGTGTCTGACTATATGGCCAATTTTTGAGAAGGTTCCCTGAGTTGCTGAAAAGAAGGTATACTCTTTTGAGTTTGGATGAAAAGTTCTGTAGACATCTATTAGATCTGTTTGATTTAGGACCTATGTAAGTGTCCTATTTAGTTTCTCTAGATGATTTTTCCCTTGGTCAGAGTGAAGTGTTGAAGTCTCTCAGTGTTAAGATATTGATATTGATGTGTGATTTAAGCTTTAAAAATATTTCATTTACAAACGCAGGTGCTCTTGTACTTGGGGCATGGATGTTCAGGATTGTGATGTACTCCTGGTGGATTTTTCTTGTGATGAGAATGAAGTGCCTCTCCTCGTGTTTTTTTGATTAATTTTAGTTGAAAGTCTATTTTATTAGATATTAGGATAGCTACCCCGGCTTGTTTCCTGGGTCATTTTGTTTTAAAACATTTTCAACCATTTATTCTGAGGTAGTATTTATCTTTGTTGCAGAGGTGTATTTCTTGAATGTAGCAGAATGTTGGATCCTGTTTCTGTAACCATTCTGTTAGTCTCTGTCTTTTTATTGGAGAATTGAAGCTGTTGGCGTTGATAGATAATAGTGACCAATGCATGTTAGTTCCTTTTATTGTAGAGTTGGTGGTGTTGCTGTGTTTCAATGTTTGTTTTCTTTTAATTTTTTTGTTGTGAAGCTATCTATATCCTGTGTTTTCTTGGGTGTAGATGATTTTGTTGGATTGGAGTTTTCCTTCTAGTATCTTCTGTAGGGCTGGGTTGCTGGGTTGTTTAAGTTTAGTTTTGTCATGGAATATTTTGTTTTCTCCATCTATGTTTATTGAAAGCTTTGCTGGGTAGAGTAGTCTGGGTTGGCATCTGTGTCCCTTGGAGTCTTTACGACATCTTCCCAGACCCTTCTGGCTTTCATAGTTTCTCTTGAGAAATCTGGTATGATTCTGATAGGTCTACTTTTATATGTTATTTGGCCTTTTCCCCTTGCTGCTTTTAATATGTTTTCTTTGTTCTGTAGATTTGGACTATAGTTTTCACTATTTTGTGATGTGAGAAGTTTCTTTTTCTGGTCTAGTCTATTTGGTATTCTGTAGACCTCTTATATGTTTATGGACATCCCTTTCTTTACGCTGGAAATTTTTCTTCTATGATTTTCTTGAAAATATTTTCTGGACCTTGGAGCCTGAATCTTCTTTTTCATCTATTCCTATTATTCTTAGATTTTTGTCTTTTCATGGCATCCTTGATTTCTTGGATGTTTTGTGTTTGGAACTTTTCTGATTTTACTTTTTCTTTGAGAGATGTATCAGTTTCTGCAAATGTATCTTCAGCACCTGAGATTCTCTCTTTCATCTCTTATATTCTATTGGTGATGCTTACCTTTGTGGTTCCTGATCTTTTCTCTAAGTTTTCCTGCTCCAGAGTTTTCTGTTTGTGTTTTCTTTATTGATTCTAATTCTGTTTTCATGTCTTGCACTATTTTGTTCATCTGTTTGAATGTGGATTTCTGTCTTTCCATGATGGCCTCCATTTTCTTTTTTATTTGTTTGTTTCCTCTCTATATGACACTAATTGTGCTTAAAGACATGTCTCTATTTGTTTGGCTGTATTTGCCTATATTTCTTTGAGAGCTTTGTTTATTTCCTCTGTGTGCCTCTAATAACTGGATAAGCATAGATTTGAGATCATTTCCCTGTATTTCCAATGAATTAGAATATCCATTGATTTGGCGGAGAGGGATTGCTGGTAAAGCTATGATGTCCTGATTTTTGTTGGCTATGTTCTTACACTGACCTCTAGTCACCTGCTTATCTGTAACCTTCACTGTTTGCTCCTGGGTCTGTCTATCTCTGGTGTCTGGAGTATTCTTCAGGAAGATGAGACAGGTCCACTGTTTCAAGAGTGGATGTTAGTATTTCAGCTGTAGATAAGAGGGGAAGGTTGCAGGCACATATATGCAAGCACAGGTGTGTGCATGGAAATATGCCTTGAAAGACAGGATGTTACAGCATGTAGATGCCTGGAAGGGTGCAGCTTAAGTGTAGTGTGGGGGGGAGGGTGCTGGCACTGTTTGCTGGTGCAAGGTACATGAGCAGGTGCCCTGAGTACCTCAGTGACCTACGGGCCTGTCATACTGCCCTCCAGGTATTCAGATCTGTCTGGGTTCCAGGAATTGTTTGCCTGGGCTCTACTGTTAGACCAACAGTACATGGGGCTTCAATGTTGAGAACACTGTCCCAAGAATTGCTATGTTGCCCACAGTGGGGTGTGGATAGGAGTGATCCGATGTCTGGCTGCTGGTGTAGAAGAACCCTGGATCTGTTGCTCTGCATACATTCACTCACTTGCTTGCTCGCTGGCTACCTTGCAGTTTCAATCAGAAAGCGCAGGGGTTCCCCCTGTTCTCTACTCTCAGATATGGGCCTACAAGGGCCAACGAGAGTGTCAGAGAACCATCAGCTCAGTGTTGTCCTTTGTTTTGCCACTGGACAGGGAGGCCCGCATTTGGGGCCGCTGCCTCTGCCTCCTCAGTCACTGAGCAGGGAGGCCCACACTTTGGGCAAGGGGAAGTGCAGTGGTGGTTGAATGTCCACCACTCTCACTTCCCAGAGATGTCCACAGGTGACCAGGATCCAAACTGTCCCTGCTCACGAGTTGTCCTCTGTTGCCCAGGAAGCCTCAATGTCAGTGTTCTGGGCTCAGTTGTCCCTCCACTCCCCAATTTCGGAGTTTCAGATCCCACGCCCCTAAAATATCTTGTGCGCTGGTCTCCACCATCGTGGACGTACCTTGTCTGTCTATTTTTATTGTTGGCAGTTACCATAGTCCTGCTATTTAATGAGATGTTGATTATTCTACTGTAAGTTCTGCAAATGAATTCTACTCTCCAGAATCAAGTTCTACTGCCTGCACCCTCTCACCACTTCCTAGTGTAAAGTTGGGCTCAGCAAAGCCTTTGTTTTTCCTTTCTGTTCTTGACTTAGCTCTGTTATCTCTGGGATGTTTTCTACTCTTATTCCTTCTCCATCCACTGTTAATTCCTGAGGTTTTCTGGCATCTTGTATTACTTGTTGGAGTTTTATAAATGATGCTGTGTATTTCCATCTGGAAGTAGTGTAGGAGATGTTTGAAGGCATCCATTTGACTTTTGTTAAATCATGCCATACTTTCTCCTCCCCTTTAAAGAAAAGCTCAATTTCCAGAGGAAGATGCCTGGAGCCTCCTTTTCTGAAAGGGGTTAGGCATGGGCTATCAGTGCTTGTACATTGTCCATAGACACACCAGGATTTGTGTGTGTGTTTGTGTATGTGTGTGCGTGAAAGCTAGTCACCTCAGAGATGACAGTTTATCAAACACAAACTCTTTTTAGAAGCTATTATTCCACCCATTACGTGAGCTGAAATAAAAGTAAAAGAACTCTTCAGAGATCTAACTTCAAATGCTTGGTACCTATTTTAAGAATGTCAACAATTCCCTCTCATTGGTAATAACTTGGTTCCAGCTTTACAACAATCTTCACTCCTCTGTGGTGTTCTGATTCTCATTTGAGAAACCAGTCCCTTTGTGTGTTTTCAGTTGGTCCTTGTCCTTTCTGACTTCTCTGAGCATCTTTAAGCATCAGCACCTGCCTGGTTGCTCCTCTTGATTCTAGAGTCTAGATTGCATTGTCCTAGCATAAAAGAATTTCTCAAAGATTAAACTGAAACATTATTCAGAAAAGAATTTAGAATGGAAAAAAAAGTTCAAGAGAAAACTAGTCCCTCCCCCTTTATCCAGATTGTTTTTAGCCCCAGGAGTAATGTTGCATCATTCTTTTTAGTGAGCTGAGGGACAGCAGCTGCTGAGAAGTTTACCGCACATGTTCCCATGCCCTCAGAGGACCTTCTTGGCTTAGCAAATGATGTCAACACATAATGTAATTTTATGTTACTATATCAATTCTAGAATCTACTGACTTTGCCATCTTTTTTCCACATTTCTTTCATATATGTACTGGGCACTACCCCCCACTCCCTACTTCTCAACTTCTTTCTTCTTACATATAAAACTTTATAGACCAAGGACCCTACTCTTAAACTCCACTTTGATAAAATGTCAGAGTGTTTGAGCATTCCAGAAGAAAGAAAACAAATTATTTCATCCAAATTTTAAAATAAACAAGTAACTATCCTCTTGAATGCTTATAATCCCACAAGGATATTTAGTTACATGTAAATGAAATTAAACATTAAAATAGACAAGAAAGGGCGTGGGAAGGCATACAGATGTGTGGAAATTTACTTTTGACAGGAAAATACTCAACTCATACAGTCTTGGCATCAACTTTCTAGCCTTTTTCTGTTTAACTGTGCACTTTCCTTAACTGTGTGTTACACTGCTAACTTCATAGTATTATGACACCCAAAATGTGCTTCGAACCTGAAGTCGTAAAATCTTTACCCTGAAGAGGCCGAAAGTTCTCATCCTTGGCTTCAGCTCTCTTTATCAATGTCTCATTGATGTAGCTTATTAAAAATCTGAATCCCACTTTTCTCTCTTATTAACAATGTTGTAAAGATCAAATATAATGGGCACAGAACTTCTTGTCTCCCTGTCCCATTTTTCAGGTTATAAACACTGTAAAGTTGTCTGTAACTCAAAAGCATGCTTTCATAAATGATCAGGGAGGTTTTTCATAAAGGATTGATTTGTTCTTATGGTAACGTGTTAAGGGTGAATGCATAATTAGTTGCTATTTGAATATAGCAATAACAAAAACACCCAAATTTGAAAATTTCAGAAACAAAGAGCATTGTTCTTCATCTACTCTGTTCACAGAACTGAATCTACAAAACACTGGCAAAGTGTATTATAAGCACAGGCACTACAGGGTTTCCATAAATGTTTTTGGCTCCTGGCCACATAGGTCCCTGTGGTTTTCCCCAAATCCTCACATTCAGAGTGGCATCCTCTGCTTGAATTCCATCTACATCCTACACATATCCCAGATTTGGTAAAAAACAGCCACCTGATTTTTTCTCCTCTAGATATGAAAAAACAAATCTTTTTTCATACACCTTAATAAAGCAAGAAATTTAGCCAACTGTAAGTTTGTGTTGAGACCCAAAGGGCATGGTATGTTAAGGTCAGGATGAGAGTCTGTTTTTTTTTTTTTAATTTTCATCTATTTATGCAGCGTCTGATGGTCATAGCAGAACACACACTGATTCCTGCAGGTGAACTGTGGATGGTGTGACCAGATTGAACAGTGATGGGGATAGCTAGTGCTTTTAGAGATAGCCTGGATAGGTGTTCTTTTTCTAACTCTGAAGTTCTACGACCTTATCAACTAAACTTGGGATTCAACTGAAAATGGAATTATATGTATGTATGTATGTATATATATATATATAATAAAAATATATAAACTCTTTCTCTACCTTCTCCTCTTTTAAGGAGAATAGACATTATCATTTTAAAAAATTGCTTTACCTTAAGAACATGTTAATTCTCAAAGCTAGGATGGCTTCCCCACCCCTCCAAATTCCACAAAACATTTTGCAATTTCTCTGGCCATGCTCCATCAGATCAAAGTGCTTGAGTTTCCCAATATTGCACTTTCTTTTAGATTATGTGGAGAAGAAGACAAGAAATCTCCTTTGACACATTACTTTAATGAAGTGGTTATCTTTAGGTGACATGCTAATTTTATCAGAATTTTTTTTGTTAGATTTGCTTTCAAGTGCTGTGATTTAGACAACAATCAGATTGCTTGAAATACTCTTACAAAATGTATTTAAGAGTTATATATTGTGTTGTAGTAAATTAAATAATGGCTGTAGAGCTCTAAAATGTTTATTATTTGCCCTAATAGTATCATGACCGTATTATTTAACCTTCTATCATAAATATTGAGACACAGACATTGTTAGATTTATAATTGCCTTATTTACCTTGGACTGGGAAGATATTTCACTTACACTGTCTCAATATCCTCACCATCCATCTCCCAGCAATCCTCCTCAATTGGACTATCTTTATCCACAAGCTCACGGAATTTGCTTATATTCATCTGGGTCTTTTCATGCCAGTATTGGAGTCCTGCCTTGACCTATGCTATCTTCTCCAAGCTACACTATCCTGGTGTTCTCCTCAGTCCTCTCTTCCTGTCGGTCTGTCCTTTTGGTACTTCCTTGTGGGATTCTCCAAAAGCTCAGGAACCTTATCCACGCCTACTCCATTCTGCCCTGTCCAGGTACAAGCTATTTAATTATCCAGTCAGGTATAATGACCTAGGCAGGTTTATATAGAGGGCCAGTAATTAGCATCAGATCAACCTCCAACAATATATAGTAAAAGAGCACACAGACACACCTATACAGATGCACACACACACACATAAACACACACATCTCAAAGATAATTTTTAAATGCATATTTCCTACAGTGCCATTGTAACAAGAAGTTTAAAATTTACACACTACTTTTCATTTCTATTAACTCAAGTCTCAGTGTACAAAAAGCAAATACTTCAAATGTTTCTACATGACACACCACAGATAGACAGTTAGGTACCTGACCTTATGTAGAGGGGCATCGCTGAAACACATGCTCAATAAATATATTATAGCAATTTACCTAGTTCATTAAGTAAATGTGAAAAATACTCCAAAGCACAAAATGAAGAATCAGAATTTGGAAAACTTTTGATACTTAAAATCACTAACCCCCTCTACCTCTTTATCTAGACAGCATTTTCTTTTGACCTTTGTGAAATATGAACAGCTTCCTAAGAACTCCAAATACTTTTCCTTTCTCTCTCCTCCTCTCTTTTATGACATTTATTCTAGGTTTAATTCTAAACACAGCTCAGCTTCAACTTAAGACCCTGTATATAATACTGACTTATTTGCCCCCCTTTTTAGATTTTTAAAACAAAGTCAATAATCCCATAACATTATAAATATGTATGCCAAAGTATATTACTGAGCACTCTATTAAAAATTCAGGTGCAAGACTATTGGAAAACTATTCTTATACTTAAGAACAAGTTCTTATGAACATAGTTGAGCAAATGTCCTTTTTGTATGTTTGAGCATCTTGTGGTATATGCCACTTTATTCATAATAGCCAGAATCTGGAAACAACCTAGATGTCTCTCAACTGAAGAATGGATACAGAAATTGGAAATCATGAAATTTTCAGGCAAATGGATGGAAGCAGAAAAGATCATCCTGAGTGATCCAGAAGCAGAAAGGCACAAGTGGTAAATATTCATAAGCTGATACTTGCCATATAATATAATATATAATATATAT
>CM053762.1:33646475-33672658 GCA_028658305.1 Pachyuromys duprasi
ATGATCGTTTCCAGGTCCCACCATTTGCCTGCGAATTTCATGATTTCCTCCTTTTTAATTGCTGAATAGTATTCCATTGTGTAAAAGTACCACAATTTCTGTATCCATTCCTCAACTGAGGGACATCTGGGTTGTTTTTATCAGAGCAAAAGAAATTAACTAATTGAAGTCTTGTCCCAGAGGAACTGATAAGCTTTGCAAGGCTTTAAAAAGATATAAAAAATTTGAAGAGAAAAAACAATGCATTAGTGGCCAAAATAGTTCATTTGTTTATGGGGTGAGGGGGAACATTGCAACAGCTAGATCAGTTATTAGAGTTCTTTTCAAAATGATCACAAATTCTAATTATTTTACAAGTACTATTAATATTAGGAAATATAAAATTGGCAAGTTGGCCGGCTGAATAAAGGTACTTGATGCTCAGCCTGAGGACCTGAGTTTGATCCTGGGAAACAAATGATTAAAGGAGTGACCTGACACCTACAAGTTATTCTCTGAGTCCTGTACATGAACCATGGCACAGGTATATTTATAGATGTACATTTCATACAGTGATTAAAAATGACAGGTAGTATACTTGAAAATGATACAAATTAAAATAACCTAAAATACCAATAGCATATACAGCATACAGCAATATTTTAGAGTAAATGTACAGATTTTATTCAGAGGAAGGGAAGAGTACCAGAGAATTGGAGAGTTGTGTTGATCTATGGGAAAGAGCAGCATTGTGAAAGCACTTCTTTAATTAAAATCAGTATAATCCCAATTAAAAATATTAAGTTCTGTTCTTTGAATTGGGACTGGTTGATTTGTCAGTATTTTGAGATAAAATTTCAGCCTTCATGTAAGCGTATAAGAGGCTACTAATGCTGTGAAAGATTCATGTGTTAAGGCTTCCTTGACAAATAATAATTAAAAAAGCATAAACATGAAATATTAGGAGTATTAATTACAGAACTAAATCACTGTACCACAGATGATCCCAGAAACATGACCACATCCAGGGACACTTGTGTTTGCCAACAGTTGACATTGGGGAAGATTATAAAAGAGTATCTTTAATATAAAGGATGCTGGGGAAAATTTGAATGTCAAATACAAAACAAAACACAAAAAAGAATTAGTTGTTTTCCTTAGACCACTCTTAAAAATCTACTGAAAAATATGTCAAACGTAATGTGAATGTAAAGTTATAGACTTCATTTTGACAATATTTGATCATTTAAAGCAGTGGTTCTCAACCTTCCCTATGTGTTGACCCTTTGATACACTTCCTCATGTTGTGATGACCTCCAAACATAATATTATTCTTATTCTTATTGCTGTTTCATAACTGTAATTTTGCTACTGTTATTAATCAACATCATAAGCTTATTTAAGTATTATGAAAGTTTTAATAATTAATTTTTGTATCTCAGTTTGGCAGTTGTTACACATCAGTTTGGTAGAGAATAATGCTCTGAACCAATGTCAAAGGATGGATAAGCCTGATTGCTGAACTGATTGCCCTTACTTCTAGTTTTGCTTTTGCTATTTTTTAAAATAAATTTCTATATCTTCTTTTATTTTAACTATGTGTATGTGTGCTTCTGTCTGTCTGTGTTTGCTTATATACATGTGAGTGCAGGTCCTCATGGAGTCCTGAAGAGGATCTTGACTTCCAACAGCTGCTCTTATAGGTAGTTGTGAGCCACGTGACGTGAGATCAAAGTCAGGTCCTTCTCTTAACCACTGAGTGATTTATCCAGCCCTTTCCCAACACTTTCTTGAATTTGTTTCTTTTCTTTTCTTTTCTTTTCTTTCTTTCTTTCTTCCTTCCTTTCTTTCTTTCTTTCTTTCCTTCTTGCTTCCTTAGAATTTTAAATATCCCTTAGAATTTCTTACACACACACTTAATGATTCATAAAATGAAAAAAGTAACTATATTTTTCTTATTTTTTATATATGTGCTTAAGACCTAATGATAGTGACACCCACCTATTATCCCAGCAACCAGGAGGAGGGGCAGGTGCAGACTGAAGGCAGCCTGGTCTACAGAGTGAGTTCCAAGAGAGCCAGAGATACACATAAAAGCCCTGTCTTCAAACAAAGATGTGAATAAAAATCATATGTGGTTAAACTTAATCATTTTTGTAATTATAAATAATATTTTAACATTTAATATTTCTATGATGACCATATAGATTAGAAAATAAGATTTAAAATGTAAAGAAGCTATACTCATTTAGACTCAATAACATGACTTTCTAAAAATGTACTGAACAAGGACAACAGCAATAGATATTCCCAAGTGGCTGGGGGGAAGTCCACAAAGCCTCACCTGACACATAGAATTACAGGTCATTAAGCAATGTTGACAGCGACAGAAATAGTCTTCCCCAGAGTTGAGCAAACCCATTGGTTTATCCAATACCAACTGGTCAGCCCTAAATGCATACATACAGGTAGCATTATTCAGACTGAGTAGATTATATTTAGGAATACATATTTATATAGATGTATAGTTTTACATCTAATAATAATTAATGAAAAAAGAGGCCATGAAGCTGAATGAGAGAAATCAGATATTTGGAGGAAGGAAAGGGACAGGGGAAATGATGTAATATATTACAATCTGAAAAATAAAAGAAAAAGATATTTTAAAAATTACAGCTAATGCAATAGGAAAAAGTAAATGAAGTCAAGAATGCTATCAAATTAAATCTTGTAGAAAGCAGCTCTCTCAGTTTCTTTCCTTGGTGATAATCAATGTTCTCTAATCACTAAAACAAAGTGATTACTTTGTTTTAGTCTCTTTGTGGCTGCTATAACAAGACAGAAGTATTTACACAGAATGGTAGGCTTCTTGCTGTCCTGGATTATAGGAAGTCAAAAAGCCCATTTTTTTTCAATACTTGGAGCAAGACTTTGAATCTCTTCTTCTTAAGCAGGCATAATTGCTACATCAGAGTCTCACCCTTACAGAGCGACACTGGTATAAAAATAGACATGAAGGGGTCTGGAGAGATGCTTTCCCTGAGGCCTCAGTTTGATCCTAGAACCCATGATGGGATAATCTTTCTGTGTACCCTGTAAAGGTTGTCTTTGTATTATTTAAATGCTGATTTTTGTACTAGCAGAGAGCTGAGTACAGGCCTTTTGGCTATTATTATTTTTATGAAGCATCACCTGTCTCGGTGTTTTGTAAATACACTTCTCTCACCTTCTAATTTGACAGCCTATAGCTAGGCAGGAGATGAAAGATGGGACATCAGGTAGAAATAGGAACTCTGGGAAGAACTGAAAGGTGTGGGATTTGCCAGCCAGACATACAAGAAGTCCAATGTACTGGGTCTGAGAAGTGATAATCGGCCACTTGGCAAATGTGGCTAGAATAAATGGGTTAATTAAGTTATACGATGTTATATGATGTTATACGATGCCATATGATGTTTGTGGGCTCCTGCATGTAATGGCACACTTTCATACACCCAGGAGCATACATAAAAGTATAAAATTCAATATTTTAAATGGACATACAAATCAATAAAGTTCTGCCCCCCTTGTAAATCCCTTACGTTCTGATCAACTGCTTGTAAAAATTATGTCAAGACACTTAAGAAAAAGTATTTTAAAAAAATAAATAAATGGAGTGGGGAGAACCAGGGAACCACATGAAAATACTGTGATTAACTATCTCTTAAATAAAATACCAAAATAAATTCAAAATATACCATAGAGCTAAATGTAAAAGCTAGAACAACACAACTCACATACATACACACAAATATGTATTTATATCACATACACACATATACACACTCAAATAACAAGAACATGAGAAAAAGAAACTATTCTTGATTTCAAAATTCTATTTAAAAATACAAACAATGAAAATAAGTTGATCTATTCAAAAATAAACTTTTGTGGCATAAATATCACAGAAGATAAAAAGGGGTAACTCATAGAATAGGAGAAAGCATTAACTAACAATACATCTGATAACGAACTGGATACAAATGGGAAAACTCTTAGTGTTATTATTTTGGACAAAAAATGACAAACAATCCAATATGATCTAAAAAAATGACCTGGTCAGAAATTTCTGCAAGAAAAACATAAAAATTGATAGCAATTTTATGAAAACACGATTAGCTTTATTATAGAAATGAACATTAAAATCGATGACATTACTTTACACAAATAAGGTTAACTATACCTTTTAAGAAGGTAATGGCAGGGGATGTAGACAAATTAGAATCCATGTGTGTTGCTTGTGGGGATTTAAATGATTGGAAAGCAGTGTGAAATATCTTCAAAGGCTTAAAATTGAATTATTAGATGGCCTAACAGTTCTTCTAGCTGCATACTAAACGGAACGAAAAGCACATGTCTACATGAAAAAGTGAACATGGACATTCCTTGAAATACTAATTATAACCAAAACACAGAATCAACACAGAATCAACCAAAACACAGGCACTCATTAGTTGTTAAAGCAGAGTATCAAATATAATTAAACCAGAAATTTTTAGAAGTTTAAGGCAAGCACTAGCCGTGCCATTTTGAGAATGGGCAGTGGAAGAAATAGCTGTTCCACACCTTTGAAGACCTATTGGAAGAGGCTAACAGTGGGTTTGTACAGTAGACTTTCCACCGTGTGTTTTGCTGGTGCAAGCACTTAAACTCTCAGTAACTTTCAGTGAGGCCATGCATTGTTAGCAATAACAGTAGCTGCCTTGTGTCTATGGGTTTTCTGGAATCATTTCCTTCTTTAAGATTTTGTATCTTTAGATTAATATGTTTCCAAAGACTCCCATTTTAGCTCCTGGGAACTAGCATTCATTCTTTATTTTGATTTTAGAACCCATGTATAAAATCCTGCAGAACTTTTCTGTTTTGATTGGCTTGTTTCAGTTAACAGTGTCCCTACTTTCATCTGTACTGTAGCAATTGGTAGACTTTCCTTCTTTCTTCAAGAGTGATCATACTTCATTATTTCTAAAGGCCACATTTTTCCATTCATCTATTGATTGACATGTAGGTGGGCTCTGGTATAATCCTGCAATAACTATAGATCTGATATCTGTCCTCCAAAATGCTGATATTTTTAAATAAAGAAATGTTTAATCAATTCTTCTCTGTTTTTGACTAAGACTTGTCCAAAACGACTTCCTAGTCTATCCACTGCATTCAACCTGTGTAATTTGAATAGTTTTGTCATTTAATTTTTTCTTATTGAGAGTAATTTTTCTTCTTTACAACTAGTCAAATTTGCTCTTTGTATACTAAACCAATGATTAATGACTCTGTTTTGATTCGCTCAAATAAAATCAAATCACTACACTCTAGGAAATAGAGATCTAAGATTTTAGAGGCAAGATAAATATCTGATGAACAAAAAAAATACAGAGACGGGGAGAGAGAGAGAGAGAGAGAGAGAGAGAGAGAGAGAGAGAGAGAGAGAGAGAGAGAGAGAGAGAGAGAGAGAAGAGGAGAGGAGAGGAGAGGAGAGGAGAGGAGAGGAGAGGAGAGGAGAGGAGAGGAGAGGAGAGGAGAGAAGAGGAGAGAAGAGGAGTTCAGGAAAAGAAAAAAGAGAAAAAATAGACTTTTAAAACCTAGGCATTAGGACAAAAAAGAATGGATGTGAATACTGGACTGCCCAGCACATGATATCGTATGAGGCTAGAAACCTATGTGTGTGCTCACTAATGTGGGGATTTCTGGCAGATATGGCTGTGACCATCTGACTGACTTGGAATGCTGTAGGGCAGAAGGGTTAGCACTTCCAAACATTTGCCTCTCCCTGGGGAAGGGGTAGTGGGGGGCTCCAATTTTTCACTCTGTGGAAACTTGGACAGGTGCCCATTTGTTGAAATAAAATATATTCCCTTCTCTGCCTTTCTCTTGCCAATGTGCATTGCATGGGAACTGGGAGCATGCCTGATCACAGATGAAATCTGATTGAATGAAGTCCTAGCTCAACTTTGAGCTTGCCTCTGACCCAAATCCATATCACCTAGGGACTTCAAAGTCACATGTGGCAGCTATGTGTAGGAACAGTATGGAGCTGACTGTCTCTCTATGCAGACAGAGAATAAAGTGCCAGCAAAGAGGATACCTCTTCTATTTGGTGTGATTGAGACACAGCGACTTCGTTCAAATCAGTGTCACAGGATAAAGCAATGGTCACATCCAGCATTTCAGAAAGCTCCTGCATGGGCTTTGTGTACCACAAACATCCTTTGAATTGTTAACAAACCTGAATGTATCTAGCAGTGACACTTTCTCTTGCTCTTTTTGGAAAAATAGTTAATATTTTGCAGTTTTCACCAAATATGAACAAGTTCCTTTGCATTCAGAATTCATCTAGACTTACCAGGTTGTCATTATGTGTGTATTCAAGCCTGTGCTATTTGGCTGGAGAAGGAGAATTAGAGACAAAACATGAAGATATTGTTTTATTCTAACTCTGTCTGCTGAACACTGTTCTCATAGAAAGGAAAAAAAAAAGCACAGGTAGCAAAACTTCATCTCCCTCAAATGCACTTCAATACATTTTAAGTGTAAAAACCTAATTTAAAATAATGTCAGCATCTTTGGGCTGTAGAATATGAGGCTCAGCATCTTTAAATTATTTAAGCAGTCCACAGAGGACCAGTTATGCTTATAACGTCAGATTTCCTCAAAGAAAGGAGAGAGCAAAGCAAAGTGTTGAATAAGGGGTTCCTGTGCAGTTTCATTGAGTTATTTCTGCATTGTGTAATTGTAGCAACAGTTCTACCAAACTTTAAAACAAAATAAAGATGCCTATACAGAAGCTTATAGGATCTGTTTTGTGTTTTTAAGGCATATATTTACTTGCTCACTAACACTGTACTTCTCTTTCTGGATTTTATTTTCTAGCCCTAGGATCTATCCAGAAAAATTCCTCTGCAATCTCTAAATTCACCCGATCTTCTTAAAGTAACATGCAGGTAAATTCTGGTTATGTGCTGTATATAGCTGTCTTATTAAGGGTTTCTACAGCTGTGACAAAACACCATAACCCTAACCAGCCTTGAGAAGGAGAGGATTTATTTGCTTAGACTGCCTGATCACAGCCTACCATCAAAGGAAGTCACAGAGGAAACTCAAGCAGGGCAGCAACCTGGAGACAGGAAATGATTAGGGCCATGGAGGAGTGAATGCTGCTTACTGGCTTGCTCTTCACGGTTTGCTCAGTCTGCTTTCTTATAGCACTAGGGACGACCAGGGGTGTCACTGCCCACAGTGAGCAGGGTCTTTGCACATCAATCCTCAGTTGTGAAAACCCACCCCAGGTTTTCTCAGAGGCCAAATTGGCATGGGTATTTTCTCAATTGAGTGTTCCTCTTCCAAAATGACTGTCCCTTGAGTCAAGCTGACATAAAATTAACCAGTAAACTAGCAACATTCCTTCCTCCATTTCCAGTCATCTAATATATAAACAAAAGCACCAACCCCACCCCCATCTTAAGGCAAAGCACAGTTATAGAAGTAATTTTAGCCCTATACTAGTTGGATAGATGTGCTAATACTCATGTATACATTCTGGATCTTTTGATGTGCTAAGACTACAGACTGAGACCTTTTCAAATGAAGAGCAGTGTCCACATTGAACATGTTAACAGGATGAGAGTGCACTGTGGGTGTATTCATTATGAGTTTTCTAAGGTTGTCATGGTGTTTAAGGGTTTATTATCAGAAGTGAGTGGATATGAACACTGTGTCCGTTTATTTCTTTTGAGAAACAGACTTCCTGAAACTAAATGATAGATTTCTGACCATGTGGCCATTTTCATGGTAAAGAGGTTTAACTGATACACAAGAGTTATTGTGGAAGGCCACATGAAACCAAAGGAAACCATAATGAAGACCTGTACATATTATATGAATTCATGCTGCAGGTTTACACCTTTCTCACAGTTTCAGAAAGCACAGCGTTCTGATTGCACAAAACTCTTTTTCTGCTTATAACTGCCTTCTCCTAACTGTCTTCTCCACAGATCCTTCTCCAGATTCATCTTCCAGCCTATTGGTGGTTTAGTATACAGCAGCCTAGACTGATTTGTATGTGAGAGGCTGTCAAGCATCCTTAGGAAGTCAGAAAGGTGGGTTGTGTTGGGATCGTACTTTTAAACTGAGCGCGGTTCAACATCTCCTAAGGAACAATGACTGGGACTATTGAGTTTCTGAGACTAATTACTGAGAATTTGCTACTTCAAAAGCCTTTGTCACTGGGAAAGAAGCTGACACTGATTTTGGATTTTTCTTGTCTTGCTTTCACTCACTCATTTTATTTATAGTTTATCAGGAGTTCTGAGGTTTCCTGATTGGCATATGAAAACGTGCCCAGCAAGGGTCCCATTTTTTCCCTTTAGCTCAGCTATTGTCATGTGCCTCAGTGCCTTTTGTTGATCAACTTGTGTAATTATGAAGTGATAGTGGAGATACTTTGTGGAGGTGAAAGGGTTTAAGCAAGGGCAGGAGAAGACAAAGAAAGTAGGGGTTGGGGAGGGTCTACTAAAATGTAAGAAAAATATCCTGCTCCTGGTCTCCATCTATTTTAAGTGTCTACTCAACTTAAGCCATTGCTGTCATGACCCCAGAGCTCCATTTTTTTTAAAATTTCACTCAGTTTACTAAATGTTTGTGGTCTTTCTTCATTTTTATTTATAATGTATGTTCTGTTTGTTTAGTAATTCTCACAAACATGCTTATAGCAGATTATTTAAATAAAAATTAAAAGATTGAGAATTGATCAAGGGTATATATATGGATATAGATTGGACGGAGTAAAGAAGGAAGGGGAGAATTTCCATATTTGAGACTGAAATGTAATCTGGCACTTCGAAAGTTGAATTATACATAAGAGTAACAGATTCTGTAGCCACCAAATGTCTAATAGTTCTAAAATGACCAATGCTTCTGTAGAGGTAACTTGTGGTAATGCATTTGAGGGGGAAGTTTACAACTTACGCTTTTATGTTGAATAAAATCAACGACAATGTATTTAGCAATTTCATAGCTAGAGCAGAAATATGTCTACAAGGCTCCTATCTGAACAAACACTGAAATATAACAAAGCCATGTAGGGACTGAGACCATAATTCTGTCATGTTTCTTTTTTTTTTTGCAGTAACCTAATTTAATTAAAAAAAACCCACTTATCAAAAAAAAGTGATCCTTTAATATGAGGAGGTACATGAGACACCTGCCAGTGTTGTTTCTAATCATTTTCAAGCTATGTACACTGCTTCCTTCTCCAGATAATCTCCGTGACAGCTATTCCCTTAGAGAAATTGTGCTTTTTTTTTCAAATTGGTCATGCATTCAGAGATGTATTTTTCTTCACACTAGTGTATCTTTACACTAGCTGCCAACATGCACAATATTGATCATCACAATCTGTAAAATGTAACCAGAAATTGAAATAATTGTTTCCAATGAGCTGAAATAGGACATATTTAAAGCACACACTTCAGTCTTCTAAAATGTTCACACTCATCATATTTTATAAACTGTGTAACAGTTTGTAAGGTAGGATAAGTATTTTGACCCATTTATAATCTACCTTGATTATTTAAAATAATGTTATATCTGAAAAACTGCTGACGAGAATTGGAGGGTTGTCTTGGTCAGGAGAATGGATAGAAAAGTACTAAATAATAACTGTGATGATACTGTAATGGAGTTGTAACAAAAAACTTATTTGAAAAACAAAATTCTACATTAAAGTTACTAAAACATCATGAGCTACATACTTCAGGTGTTCTTTTGATATCTAGTAATGAGAGTCCAAAAATAAATTGATTTCTGATATCAAATTAACATTCAATTATATACATGTTTGATTTCAATGTGGGTACCATAATATTCACACACAATGAAATTTGAACTAAAACATATTTAAAAATATAACTTGAGTAGTAATGCATACAGAATTATCTAACCTATTTTTATTTCTTTCATATCATATCTGCACATCAAACTAGAACAAGCCACAATGGTTTCTTCTGGAAAGCCTCAGACATTAGTCTTCATCACACAGGAACATGAACCATTTTTCTTCCTCTCCTCTCCTGCTGGAGCATCATCCAAATACTTTGCAGGTGTTAAATCACCGAGAGTGATTCTCTGGTCCCTGTGTGTACCTTGAGCTAAGAGGATTAATCTTTCTAGTGTCTTACTCTCTGCCTAATGTCTCTCTCTCTCTCAATATATATCCTAATCATATAACTCTTATACATACATTTCTTCAAAATGTATATATCCAAATCTGTCAGCCTCTCCACTTGAATATTTAGTCAGAATTGTCAACATAATACATTTATAATTGAGCCCTGGATCACAGTAGGTATCTGATATTTTCTGTCTTAATATGTTAACAAATCTCTCCTTCCCATTGCTCAGGGAAAAAACAACAACTTGGAATAGGGACTGGAGAGATGGCTCAGAGGTTAAGAACATTTACTGCCCTTCAGAAGCATATGTTTCAATTCTCATCAGCCACATAACAGCTCACAAACATCTGTAATTTTAGTTTTAAGAAATTCAGTTTCCTCTTCTGGACTTTGAGAATACTCCACACACCTGGTGTACAGACGTGTGTAGGCAAAGCACCCACAGACAGAAAAATATTTAACTAAAAAGAAAACCCCTGGAATATAGAGACTTCTATCTTTCATGATCTCTAAGTCCTTCATATAATCTATCACAAAGTTCTGTTGGTCATAGCATGTAGAATGTCTAGAGTCTGATACAACTTCTTATGGAACACTCCTAGTCAAAACCAACATAAATTATCACCTTTATTTATACTGTAGCCTGCTAATAGGCTGCATGTTTACAACTGAGTCATGCAGATAGTTCTAGAAATGGGATTTTAAATGTTGAAAGACCTCTCACACGTGAGTGATGAAATTTATCCATCAGTTTTCATGTGCTCATTAAGAGGGGACACAGTCTATATTGTTTTATAGTAGACATAAACTTTTCATGTGACCCCATTCCTGTGCTTGGTTAAATAAATACATAAGTTTAAAAATTATGAAGGCAATTTGGCTTTTCTACTTTTATAAGGGCCTTTTATGTACATAGCCAGTCAAATGCCCTGTAAGTACTATTTTTATACATTATTATTATATTAAGTCTTTATAGCCCTCATCCTTTCACAGACCCATTTATTGGAAGGATTACAAAGTGAAACCCATAACACATTTGTTCTTGGTGGGTTCCTTAGTTCTTTCTTCCAAAGTATGTTATCTGACTTGATACTGTCCCCTGAAATTAATACTAGTTGTAGGTTGTCACCACCAGCCACACTGTTGAAGGTAATTTGTACAGCTGTGACTCTTCTCTGCCTACATTACATCTTATGCCCCCTTTTGATAGGCCTTTGAACCCTTACCCAGTCCTGAAATACTATCATGGTGCCCTCTGGAATTGATGCCTCTTGCAATCAAACTCATTTATGCACACAAACTTCCCTTTGAATATTGCTCTTGGTCTTTCTAGGCCGGTGACACATGCTTCTTCCTAAAAAACATTACTTTCTGATGATCTCCGGTGAAGGCATCATTATCTTCATCCCTCTCTTCTCAGTCACCTGATAACAACGAAGAACCCTATATCACAATTCTTTTATCTGGTGTATTTGCTCAGCACTCCCTCTAAAATCCCACAAAGTACAAATACCACATTAGATCTTTTCACTTTACCTTGTCTTTCAACTATCATCTATTCACTTCTGCCATCCATTTTTCTATTGAATATTTTTGCTATTTTCCCACTTTCAGCCTCCAAAGCTTCTCTTGTCAAATATTTGGCTCAGTGCAGTATTTACTCACACCCTGCTTTCTCAGGTCTTATAATGGTTCTCTTATGATAATCTGGCCTCTTCCCTATGTCCTTTACTGACCGCCTTATTACAAACTTATTATTAGTAACTCTAAAGCCTCTGTAATGTCAACTTCAACAATGTCCCTCTCTTACCACTACACTCTCTGTGTCTTTTCAACTCACTCCCTATGCAGATTTTCCACTGCATAAAGCTTTTTGCTCTGTCATTATATCTCATTTTCACTCACCTAAATGCCCTGTTCCCTTTCACTGACCAATTTTCAGTTATTTTTTAAGCCGATTATTGATGCATGTTAGTGGCACTCAAGATCTGGTTACACCTATCATTGTTTTGTGAACCTGCTTAAGACATACCATACTGGTTGATTAAACAGCCTATACGTGAGCAGGGCAGAATGGGGTAGGAGTGGCTAAGGATCCTGGGATTTGGGGTTCAAGAAAGGATCATGGGAGACAGACAGACAAAAAGAAAGGAAGAAGGAGGTCGCCACAGTGGGTTAGCCTGGAGAAGAAACTATGTGGAGCAGGGAGGAAGGACTCCAATAATGGCATGAAAAAACTCAGATGAAGAATACAAGTAGGTATTGATAAGATTACGGATGGAAGATAGGATGGCTAAGGAGGATGGCATTGGATGGGAGCTGGGAGATGGATAATGAGGTGATTCAGACAGTGTAGGTAGGAATATCTGCCCAGCCCAAGGTAAATAAGGTAATTATAAAATTTATCAGGTGTCTTATCATTTGTGATAGCAGCTTAAATGATACCACCATGATAATCGAGGGGATAATAATAAACATTATAGAGCCCAACATCCATTTTTTAAATTTACTACAACAACCAATTACATGATTTTTCATTTTAGACTCTCGCTTGGTTACCCCCTCACATTTTCGATATTGTTTGTAGGGTTAGCTGGCAAAACACCATCACTATTTTACAAACTTCCAACTAAATTTTGCTAGGAAAAGAACAGAAATCATTCTGGTGGGCCATTTGAGCATTCTGTCTCCTCCACCCTGCTGCCAGTTGCCCTGCGTCAGACTGCATTGCCATGATGCATCTCTGCCTAAAGACCTATCATACTCAGTTTCCTCTTACTAAGTCATCAATATCCCCAGAAGACGACAACAGTTTTTATTTTTCTGAAGAAGAATGGAGGGGATAAAAAATGATACCCATAAAATCACGGTCCCATATTTGCTATCCAATGTACTACCCTCCACTTCCTTCCCAAGACTGTGCCTGGCCCCTTTGTCTAAGTAGTGTACCTCTTTTTTGGGAGGGTTGGAACACTCTCCCACAGAAGGAGGGAGCTCATCAGGCCTCTGATACCAAGCTCACAATTCTCATAAGGCCATTCCAACACTTACATACACAGAAAAAGCACAATGAGGAGAGGGGACATTCTAGTCCCCTAGGCTAAACTGCCTGAAAATTGCGCATTGGGCTTCAGAGGTGCTGCATTCTTGGCCTGTCACCCAAATTGAGGTGCATCATTTTGTACAGTGTATCCGGATTGGAACACTACATATCTTTTGTCTAGTTTTATCTTCTCTCTCTGGAGTGAGATAGAAATAAATTCCTTAGGAAGAAACACACAATACTCTCTGAGGTTTTCTTGTTTGCTGGATCCAGTCCCTCTTCACGAATTCTTAGTATATTTCCCTTGAAATTTTCTCTTGCATTATTACATGTGGGAGGCAAGGCCTTTACCACTGAACCACCAATGCAGAGCTTAGAGGTTTATGTACCACAGACATCAAAGAAATATTTAGACCCATATTACTCACTGCCCTTGTGACACACACCTCTCATAGACACTTGCTGTTCAAAACGGTTTTGGCTATCGAGGATTTTTGTATTTACGTATAAATTTTCTTATTTGTTCAATTTCTGTGAAAATTGGAATTTTGATTTAAATTGCACTAGATTAAATTTGTAGATTGGTTTTAGTAGAATGTACATTTTCACAATGTTAATTCTGCCAGTCCATAAGCCTAGAAGGTCTTTTCATCTTCTGGTATATTCTTCATTTTTTTTCTTTTTTCTTCTCTGAATGTTATAAAGTTTTTATTATACAAATTTTTCACTTCCTTGAATAGATTTATTCCAATATTTTTAGGTGATTGTGAATGCTATATTTTCTTGATTTCTTTCTTGCTGTTTATCTCATTTGCGTGTAGAAACGCTAATGATTTAATAGGTTAATTTGTATTCTACTAGCTTGGTGAATGTAATTATTATTTGTAGGAGGTTACTGGTGGCATCTTTAGTGTCTTTTACATATCATTTCGAAATCATATTAACTGCAACAAACAGACCTTCACTTCTCTCTTTATCTGTATTCCCTTTATCTTCTTCACTTGTCTTATTTCTACAGCTAAGACTTCAAGTGCTATGTTAAAAAGGAATGGAGATGGTAGACATCCTTTTCCTGTTCTGGATTTTAGTGGACACACTGTGTTTCTCTCCATTCATGATGATGTTTGCTAAGAACTTCCTGGAAATTCCCTTTACTGTGTCGAGATAACTCCTACTGTCTTCAGGACTTTTTCATGAATGTATATTGGATTTACTGTATATAATGATTTGATCAAATGTTTGTTGTTATTTAGTCTGTTTATGTGGTGTATAATGCAACTCTCAGTATATTGATTTTGAAAATTTCTCCTGCATGTCAACTTAGAGGTACCTATATATCATAAAAATGTTCAGACCCATATCACTTAACTGCCCAAGTGTGCGCTCTCTTCTCTCTCTCTCTGTGGTGTGTGTTTGTGTGTGTGTCTACTGTGAACCATTCCTATTTTCTGGGATAAAGCAGAGTTGTTCTTTTTCTTGTAATTTTTATTTTTTTATATTGATTACTGTTTATTCTCTTTGCATGCCAGCTTTAATTCCCTCCCTCATTCCCTCCCTCTTCTCCCATGCCCCTCCCCCAGTCCACTGACAGGGGAAGTCCTCCTCCCCTTCCATCTGACCCTAGACAATCAGGTCTCAAGAGGACTGGCTGCACTGTCTTCCTCTGTGGCCTAGTAAGGCTGCCCTGCCCCCACCTCAAGGAGAGGTAATCAAAGAACCAGTCATTGAGTTTAGCAACAGTCCCTGTTCCTTTTACTAGGGCACACACTTGGAGACTGAGCTGCCATGGGCTACATCTGTGAAGGGGTTCTAGGTTATCTCTAGGCATGGTCCTTGGTTAGAATATCAGTCTCAGAAAAGCCCTCTTGCCCAGATTTTTTGGTTCTGTTGCTCTTCTTGTGGAGCTCCTATCCCCTCCAGGCCTTTATATCTCCCCCTTCTTTCATGAGATTCCCTGCGCTCTGCCCAAAGTTTGGCTATGAGCCTCAGCATATGCTTTTATAGCCTGCTGGGTAGAGGGTCGAGTCTTTCACTGGCCCTCTGTGGTATGCTCCTGTCCTGTTCCCTGTTTTCTCCTTCTGAGTTGATCTTGATGAATGATCTTTTTGATGTTATCCTGAATTCAGTTTGCAAGTATTTCATTGAGATTTTTGCATTTATGTTAATCAGAAATAGTGGCGCGCGCACACACACACACACACACACACACACTAGATAGATAGATATAATTTTCCTCTTTAGAGTCTCTGGTTTTGCTTTCAGAATAATATTTGAATCAGAAAAATAATTTGGACATGTTTCTTTCTTTTGTATTTTGCAGAATAGTTAGAAGAATATTGGTGTTACTTCTTAGATTTTTGCTAGACTTCTATATTGAACCTGTCTAGGTCTGGACTACTTTTATTTAAATGTAATTACTGTTTTTATCTGAATAGATGTTCTGGTTCTATTTTACCAGTTTCCTGTGCTGTGATTTTACTTCAGTTGGTCATAGATATCTATATTTTATTTATTTATTTAAGATTTTAGTATTTTTATTATTTATTTATTTTATTTTTTAAAGTTTAATTATTATTATTTATTACAATTCATTTACTTTGTATCCTGGTTGTGGTCCCCTCCCTGGTCTCTTCCCAACCCAACCCTCCCTCTTCTCCCCTATGTCCTTCCCCTAGTTTACTGATAGGGGAAGACCTCCCCCCCCCACTTTCTATCTAAGGCTTGGGTCAGATTTTTGCATTTTTGTAGAGTATAGATTTTTAAAGTATACTCTTTTTTTCTTTTTTATTATTTTTTAAATATTATTTACAGTTTTTTAACTTTGTATCCCAGCTGTATCCTGTTCCCTCATTCCCTCTGAATCCCACCCTCCCTCCCTCATCTTCTCTCTGCCCCTTTCCAAGTCCACTGATAGGGGAGGATCTCCTCCCCTTTCATCTGATCCTGGTTTATCAGGTATCTTCAGTACTGGCTGCAAAGTTCTCCTCTGTGGCCTAGCAGGGCCGATCTTCCCTCGGGGTGGGGGGAGGAGGCATCAAAGAGCTCACCATTGAGTTCATGTCAGAAATAGTCCCTGTTCCCCTTAATAGGGTACCCACTTGGATACTGAGCTACCATGGGCTACATCCGCGTAGAGGTTTTAGGTTATATCCATACATGGTCCTTGGTTGGAGATACAGTCTCATATAATACCCCTGTGCCCAGATATATTTGGTCCTTGTGGAGTTCCTGTCCTCTCCAGGTCATACTAACTCCCCCTTCTTTCTTATGATTCCCTGTACTCTGCCGAAGGTTTTGGTTATGAGTCTTAGTATCTACTTTGATACACTGCTGAGTAGAGTCTTTCAGAGGCCCTATGTGGTAGGCTCCTGTCCTGTTACTTTTTTTCTCCTCCATCCAATGTCCATCCCATTTGTCTTTCTAAGTGAGGACTGATCCTCTTACCCAGGGTCCTCTTTCTTGTTTATCATCTTTAGGTGTATAGATTTCTGTATGTCTATCCTATCTTATATGTCTATATAAGTTAAAGAAATGCTTAAAGTCCTAAGCCATCAGAGAGATGCAAATCAAAACAACCCTGTGGTTTCACCTAACACCCATCAGAATGGCTAAGATCAAAAACTGAAGTGTCAACACAGGCCCAAGAGGTTGTGAAGAAAGTGGAACCCTCCTCCATTGTTGGTGGGAATGCAAACTTATACAACCACTTTGGAAATCAATCTGGCACTTTCTCAGACAATTAGGAATAGTGATTCCTCAAGATCCAGCTATACCACTCCTAGGCATATATCCAAAAGTTGCTCAAGTACACAAGAAGGACATTTGTTCAACCATGTTCATAGAAGCTTTATTTGTAATAGGCAGAACATTGCAACAACCCAGATGTCCCTCAGTTGAGGAATGGATACAGAAATTGTGGTACTTTTCAACAATGGAATACTACCCAGCAATTAAAAACGTGGAAATGATGAAATTTGAAAGAAAATGGTGGGACCTAGGAACAATCATCCTGAGTGAGGTATCCCAAAAGCAGAAAGACATACATGGTATATACTCACTTATACAGACATATAAGATAGGATAAAAGTCTATATATTCTTACAGTTCTCTGAATTTTTTATTGTCTGTTTTATTGCCTTGCCTCCCCTTTCATTTCAATTTTTACTAATTTGGATCCGCTTACTCTTTCTTTTGGTTAGTTTGGCCAAAGATTTGTTGATCTTGTTCATTTTCTCAAAGAGCCAACTCTCTGTTTCATTAACACTCTATGTTGTTTTTTTTATTTGTATCTTATTAATTTGAATACTGATTTTATATCATCCCTTTTGCTTCTTAGAGGTTCTGATTGTTCCTGTCTTCCTAAAAGCCTTCAAGTGTATTCTTGAGTTATTAATTTGAGGTATCTCAAAATTTCTGTCATTCATCTATTGTGACTACTTTTGGTTTAAAGTCATGTTTTACATATTACAATAGTTATGGCTGATTGTTTCTTGGTTCCATTGCTTGGAATATTTTTTCTACTCTTTTACCTTAAGGTAGTGTTTATCATTATGAGGTTTGTGTCTTGGAGGCAGCAAGGTGATAGATCTTGTTTACTGATCCAGTTTGTTAATCGGCTTCTCTTTGTTGAGTATTTGAGATTAGTAATATAAAGAGTTATCAGTGAATGATGCATATTAATTTATGCAACTTTTGTTGTTTTGTGGCATTCTATTAGACAACTTTTTTTTTTAAAGTTCCAACTGACCATTTGTTCATCATGAATTCCTGACTGTGTTTTGCCTTCTGTCTAGACCTAAGTATACCTTGTAGTATCTTAGTGGTGCTTGCTGGCTTATCATCACAAGTTCCTCAAATCTGTCTTTTATTATGGAAGGTTTAATTTTTACTACAGTTACAAGAGATAGTTTTGCTGGGTATTGTATGGTCTGACATCTGTGGTCTTTCAGGAATTGTAGAACTCCAGTAAAATGCATTCCGGCATTTATATTCTTCATTGGAGCCTACCATAGAGAGCCTCTGAAAGACTCTACCTAGTAATGTATCAAGCCAGATGCTGAGACTCATAACCAAACCTTGTGCAGAGTGCAGGGAATCATATGAAAAAAGAGAGAGTGAGTAAGACCTGTAGAAGACAGGAGAGCCACAAGGACCAAATGTGTCTGGGCACAGGGTTCTTTTCTGAAACTGACTCTCCAATCAAGGACCATGCAAGGATATAACCTAGAACCCCATCTCAGATGTAGCCCATAACAGCTCAGCATCCAAGGGGGTTCCCTATTAAGGGGAACAGGAACTGTCTCTGACATGAACTCAGTGGTGGGCTCTTTAATCTCTTCCACCCTCCCGAAGGAGTAGTAGCCTTGCTAAGCCCCAGAGGAGGACATTACAGCCAGTCCTGATGAGACTGATAAACTAGGGTCAAATGGAAAGTGAGGAGGACCTCCCCTACCAGAAAACTTAGAGAGGAGCAGGGAGGAGATGAGGAAGGGAGGGTAGAATTGGGAGGGAATGATGGAGGGGGCTACAGCTGGGAAACAAAATAAATGACCTGTGATTAATATAAAAATAAAAATTATCAGAAAAAAGAAAGAACTATCTGCTACAACTCTGATCAGCCTGACTTTGTGTGTGTCTTGATTTTTATCTCTTACCGATTTCAATATTCTTTCTTTGTTTTGGACATTTAGTGTTTTGATTATTTTATGACATGGGTAGATATTTTTTTCTTTATTTGATTCTCCTCATGACTTTTGGACTATGATTGCTATCATATTCTTTAGATTAGAAAAAAATCTTCTGTGATTTCATTCAAAACATTTTCTAAGACTTTGACCTGGGTATCTTATCCTTCTTTTACACCAATAATTCATAAGTTTGGTTTTTTTTATAGTGTCCCAGTATTTCAGATATTACATTTTTTGACTGGCTGGAAAACCTAATCTAACTATCTAATATATCTCATCTAACGTATTTTATGCTTCGTCCTATATGTTGGTGAAGATTTCCTATAAATTTTTCTTTAAATTCCTAAAATTTTAGATTCACTTCATTTTGTTTGATTTCAATTGGCTTTATTCAGAGTTCTGTCTCTTTTTTTAAAGTCTGTTTTTATGTCTTGAGCTTTTCATTATTTTATTCAAATCTTTGTAGTTTTGAGGTCTTCATTCTAACATTTATTCATATGGTCTTTTTAAAATCATGTTTTTATTGCTATTTTAAAATCCTTTTCTTACCAATAATATGTTAATTTTCTGAAATGGGTCTAATAATTTTTGATAGAGACTTATTGTTTTTGTCATATGTGTTTGTGTATTTGA
The DNA here is from genome assembly GCA_028658305.1 of Pachyuromys duprasi. NCBI lineage: Eukaryota > Metazoa > Chordata > Mammalia > Rodentia > Muridae > Pachyuromys > Pachyuromys duprasi. The sequence goes on from CM053762.1 coordinate 33,666,026, forward strand.
GGTGGGACCAAGGAATCTGGAGATAGATCATTGGTGGTGGTTCTTGGTTTGGAGATCTGTCTCTGTTTTATGAATGGATGTTTGAAGTTGTGTAGCTTGGTGTCTCACTTGCTGAGGCGATTGACCAACTGTATAAGAGTAAAAGAGTTAAGGTTCGGCCTTGAAGGTTTAATGCTGGTTTTAGAATAAAGTATCAGAAGTAGGAATGGCTCATCTTGACCTAAATTAAGTTTCTAAACTCAGAAACAAAGAGGATCCTAAAGGAGATGTTCAGAACTTTTTCATAGGCAACAGATACTGATAAGAGCTGGCAATGAAAGCCTAAGACCTGTCCCCCACCTGAAAAGAGGTGGGGACAGGAAAGGGGACCAGAAGACAGGCACTTGACAAGTGGTCCTTAGGTAATGTGTAATGATTTTATTATTCTAATCATCTTCTTAGTTTCTTTAGAGTCTGTGGTAAAAATTCATATTTGTCTCTAATTTGAATAATGTGAATAATCTTTTCCATATTTTGTAAGGTAAGGATTGGAGGCAAGTGGAGTAGCAAATGTGATTCTAAAGCCCATCCCAGCAGGAGGTGGTGGCCCATGCCTTTAATCCCAGCACTTGGAAGGCAAAGGTAGGAGCTCTGTGAGTTCAAGGACAGCTTGGTTTACAGATGGAGACCCTGGACAGCCAAACTACACACAGAGGAACTTTAGATAGATAGATAGATAGATAGATAGATAGATAGATAGATAGATAGATAGATAGATAGATAAAAGAGTGAATGAATAAATAAATAACTCACTCCCTGGATTCATCTGGCCCTGACATTTTCTTGTGGGGAGGCTATACTACTTCAGTCTATTTTTTCCCTTCATTCTATTTGTCTGTTTTGATTGTTTAATTCTTCTGGTTTTAATTTTAGGTTGTCTTGTGCAATTTGAAATTTACCCATCTCTTCTTGACATTTTTAGTTTGTTACAGTATAATTTTATTTAATTTGTGTAATGATTTTATTATTCTATTCATCTTGGTTTCTTTAGAGTTTGTGGGAAAAATTTACATTTGTCTCTAATTTAAATAACGTGAATAACCTTTGTTATATTTTGGTAGTTTGGTTAGGGGTTTGGTCAATTTTGTTAATATTTCAGAATACCAACTTTTTGTATGGTTAATTTTATGTGTTCTTTTATTATTAGACTATATTTTATTAATTTATTAATTTATATTTTATTAATTTTTAATTTCTTACTGTCTACTACATTTGAGTTTAGCTTCTTTTTAATTTTCTAGAACTTTGTGCACCTTTGGGTTACTTACATGAGATCTGTTTGATTTTTAAACGTCATAACCTCTGGATATAAACTTTTTTTTTAAAGATGGCTTTATTAGTATGCCATTTTCTTAAGCATCTTGATTTTCTAGAGCTATTATATGAGATCTCCCTGATTTTTTTTTTAATGTGAGCACTAGTTCATAGCTATTAACTCTTCTCTTAGGTTTGTCTTGCCTGTACCCCAGAGGTTCTGATAGGTTGTGCTCTCACTGTCATGTGATGCTAAGACCTTTTTAGTTTCCTCTCTAATTTCATCAAAGATCCACTGTTAGTAATGCTTTTTACTTCTAGTTGTACTCTACTGTAGTCTAATAAATAAAGTGTGAAACTAATATTTCACATTTGTTAGAGTATTCTTTGTGGTCTATAATATTATCAAGTTTAGAGAAAATCTCATGTGCTCCTGAGAATAATACGTATTCCCTACTTACGGAAGACATTGTTCTGTACCTGTCTGTCCAACAATCATCCTATGGTCCTTTCCCTCATATTTTCATTCTATTTACAAAATAATAATATGCAAAAAATTTACCCCCAATGTCACAGAAGAGACAATAATGTACTAACAATTTCATTTGTGAGGATTTGGCAGCATTACCTTCAGTGGCAGGGGTCAAGACTGCTTATCATTTGGAGGAATTGCCCCAAGTTCAAGGGAACTAATTCATCCAGTGCTATACCACATCCTTCGGGGCAATCCATATCCAGTTCTTATTGATGTGGAAGTGCTAAGTCTATAATAGTTAGGGTCAGTTCAGAACTACACAATATCTTTCCAGCTTCAAAGCTCTGCATAGCACTCATCATATGATACCATTATGGGTTCTATGGGTATTTATTTCCCTTCTTACTGAAAGGGCATGTACGGACCTCTACCTGGCTTGGGAGAGGAAAAATGAAGAATGATTCTGAAACATAAGGGATGGAATTGTTTTCTTGTAGGTGTATTTCCTCAAGGAAATTGACTTTGAGATTTCTAAAAGTTGTAAAGAGGAAAAGACTTGCTGCAGCCAGTTAGGAAAATCTTGACATTACCATTAACAAATTAATTGAATCCTGCTTTAGAAAATATAGCTACCTATCAGCTGCGTAAATCTTTATTTTTTTACTATTTAATATAAATAAGAAAAAATAGAGATTATATTCTCCACCAGATCACAAACGACAGTAAAATAATTGTTCTACAATTTGAAAAAGTATTTGTGACTTTGAACTCTGTACTTCTCACTTGTCAATCATTGTGCAGATAAAGGTGCCCCAGTAAGGGAAAGTTAAACATTACAAGTTATCTACTTTCTCTGACTATCTACATGCATTGAAGTGGGAATCGTAATTATTCTTTGAATAAATTGACCTTAATTGCAATGGGCAGTCTAGAATTTCACTGCATTAAGTACATTACATGTATTCTGTGTAAGGCTCACCTCAGACCACTTCAGAAAGTAACTCCCCCATTGTCCTTTCCTGGTATATATAGTTTAGCTAAAAGAAATTAGACTTGGCTTCAAGCTTTAGTTTATTCCTGGTTTCTATGTCTTCGTTATCAAAACTAATTTTGATTCTTTAAAACTATTTCCTAGGTTTGACACATTAATATTTAGTCAAATATTTAATATATTATTGGGATTTCATGTTAGATGAGAGTAAATTTTATGATGGTAGGATATATTATTAAATAATTTTTCATATGAATTCTACAGATAATTCAATACTAAAAATTTTTATTCTGTCAGCAGCTAACCTTACTAACACAAAGTTGATGGAGAATCAGGCATGTTAAGACTTGAAAGAAAGCCTGACTTATGGCATTGGAGAGGCTATGTATATATATTGTTTGTTTGTTTTTTAAACAATCAGTAAGCATTTGACTTCTGTGATCATTTAGAAACTTTTCTTCAGTAGACATTCTTATATCAAAGAGAACAAATTGTACATTTTACAACTTATGACAGTGAGGTACAGGGATAACTTTTGAATTTATTAAATTCTATTTTTTTCATTTTCCTAAAGCTGCTTAATAATTTGTAATGTTTTACTTTGAATATATCTGAATTGGAATCCATAAGACAATGAAAGTAAATTAATGATAAATAATAATACAAAAACCAAAATAACTTGGTTTTCTATATAAACTATAAATCCAAATCTAGAGAAAATTAAAAATTTCAAACTGGGCATTTTGTTTTTAGGTAAGAAAAAAATATAACAAGTAAATGTAATGATGTGAAACATTCTAGTCACATCTTAATTTTTTTCCCTTGGGATTTATTTGGTTTCTCAGCATCTTGGTAAATAGGTTGATTTCGTTATTGTTATTTAAAATATTTATTCAAATATACTATGTAATAGGCATTGCTGTAAAAATATAACATCTTTTATAGAGTGTAAAGGTTTTATGTAAAGTTTTATGTTACACAAAATATAGTAGAAATCATTTCTCGGCACTCTTCTAAAAGCTGAAATCACCCAAAGATGATTATATCACTCTCAGCCAATTAACCCAAGCTTTACCCAACAATAATGACTCAGATGTTGAAGGAGATGGTCCCTAGATGCAGATGTTGTAATTATCAAGCCATACTCTGCAGAAAATACTTTTTAAATGAAGAAACATTTATATGAATTGCAATTCAGACTGCTTTATTAGGAATTAAGAAGTGTATTAATTAGGATGTGTAGTTAATACTGTAACTTTGTTTTCCTTTACGAATAATATACTTAGATCCAAGCATTACATAAATGATCAAAGACACTGATATAGCAATAACACTTTATAGAAAATGAAGACTTTGTTCCCATTAATATAATTTCACTGCTAATTTCAATTAACACAAAATTATATATATATATATATATATATATATATAATTGTGTACAGTATATTCTGAAATATGTATATAATATATACTGGCTCAATCAAACAAATATGTAATTTTCTCTGATATTTATTTTGTGTGATGAGACCACTTAGCACTCTTTATAAAATCAACTTTCAAAATATGATACACTTTCAAAATATGATACATTACTGTAACTAGGGAGCCTGGCTATATAACAGATCCCAGAACCTGACAGTGACCACATCTTTGTCTTTCCATCAAAACTTCTCTAACCTCCAACTTCCTATCCGTTAGTCATATCTGAGCTTCAGAGAGTTCAGATTGTTCTTAGATGCCAAATACAGGTAAAATCGCATATGTTTATGGTTTAATTCTCTGAATTTAATGTCTTTCAGATCCAAACATCATGTTGAAAGAACATGATTTTCTTCTTTTGTATGACCAAATAGCATTCAGTAGTGCTCTCTTTACTGGGAGTTAAATAAGATACTTTGTGGAGATTGTAACAGCGGGCCTTGGTGGACTAGAAGACATTGCACTAGAAAGCCATGAATTAAGCAGTTATTTCTTACAATGAGCATAGTATTCTTGGTTATTACTTCTTTTTTAGTGATTTTCCTTTAAGATATATTTTTATTAATTATCTAAGAATTTCATAATTCAAACAATGCATTTTTTAAATCATACCCCTACTCTTGTCCGTAACTCCTTCCAGATCTACCCTCCTCTCAACTTCATCTCTTTTTATTTTATTTTTTTAATTTATATTTTACCAAGTCAAATTTGTCCTGCCCATATGCTCAAAGATGTGGGGCAGTCTCTGGAAAATAGTCAACTTATTCAGGGATACAGCCTGATGAAATTGAGGTTTTTTTGTTTTGTTTTTGCTTTTGTTTTTTTGAAGTAAGGAACTGTCTAATGGTCCTGTGGGTTTGGCTTCCTGAGCCTCTCCCTGCCCAGTGCTGGAATGTGGACGGTGCAAGGAAATATCGCTGCTTTTGACTGTAGCAGTTCTATTTTGTCCTGGATATTCTCTTTTACTCTTTTACTCGATTATTCTATAACCACTGGCTCTGAACATTCTTCTGCCCTCTCTTCTACAATCTGTCCTGATCCTTACGAAGAGGAGTATGATATAAAAGTGCCCGTTTGGGGCTGGGCTCTTATAAGATACTTACTCTCCTCCCTTTGATTTATCACAAATTTCTTTCTGCATTAACCACACAATAAACACACTACAAACACACAATAAACAAAACAAGAACAAACAAACAAACCTCTATCTGTAATGAGGTCTGTCTGAAAGCTGCATTAATTTATGAGTATAAAAATACCAATTTAGAGTATTATTTGGTACTCTGTTATTTTAACATAATGTTAGTAAAAGGTTCATCCTTAGGAGCTATGAGTTTCCTACACATTTACAGGACTAAGCAAATGTTTCCTTCTGTGTTTTTAAATCTGATCAGAAAGCAGTTGTTTACTCCTATAACATTTATGACACTGTTACATTGACAAAAATGTCTTGCCATGCCTTTTCTTTTCTTTTAGCTGTTGCTCACAGGGTTCATTTATGGGTAAGAATTTTTTTTCTGTCTTTGCTGTCCCAACAGTTCACATGGTACCTTTTGGTATTATGAAAGCTAGGCAGGATTGAGAAAGCTTTCTTGCAATACTAACTTGATTTTTTACATGTCTTGTGGCTAAAATGTTTGATTATTATTATTATTCATCAAGAAAGACTTAGCATCAAGTCTGGTGAGCAATCAAAGCAATAACAATAGCCTGCATTGTTTTGAGGATCTCTACAATGCTACCAACCAAAAACGTGGTAGGAAGAAACAAGTATCAGACTTTGGATTTTTTGTTACTCTGTGGCTTCTGGGAGGAACATAAACCCTTGTGTAGCTTAATTTTGGTTAAACTCTTGTATCTGAAGGCACACATACATTTGAAATGTTTCAAAATAGCATTTTTATATTACATAATTTTTTCAAACAACTTTTATCTTACTCCTCCCTTAACCCCCTCCTTTGACCTGCCTTATACTTCTCTCACCACTTAAACATCCCTTCACACTGCTCCCCATTTTATTTCCCTCCCCTAAGATCCTTCACTCCCACACCAGTTTTCTTATGTACTTTTGAAAGACTTTTTGAAGACAGGGTTTCTCTTTGTAGCCTTGGCTGTCCAGGACTTGCTTTGTAGGCTAGGCTGATCTTGAACTCACAGCAATCCAACTGCCTCTGCCTTCCAGAGTGTTGGGAGGCCACTGTGCCATGGTGCCGGGTTACTTTGAAAACTTTTTATTGTAACTGAGTAGATCGGCGATCCAAGATGGCTGCCACGAGAGAACACTGTGTCTGAGGAGTAGGAGAGCAGAAACAACGCAGCGACCAGGAGACTGAACTCTGGGACCTAAAACGCCAGCATTGTGAGTGCCAGGTGAGCGGAACTCCTACGGTGAGAA
>CM053762.1:33673158-33748440 GCA_028658305.1 Pachyuromys duprasi
AGATGAGGGAGGGAGTGGGAGGGGGGGAGGGAAAGGGGGAGGGGGCTACGCCTGGGATTCAAAGTACCCAACCTGTGAGTGAGATAAAAATAAATAAATTAAAAAAAATAAAAAATAAAAAAAAATAAAAAAGGAAAAAAGTAACTGAGTAGATCTAGAAATGAGATAATATGTCAAATCTCCACAATATTCTCTGGAATCATGAGATTTTTTTAAATAATTTTTTTTATTTATTACAATGTATTCACTTTGTATCCCAGGTGTAGCTCCCATTCATGTCCCCTCCCAGTCCCATTCTCCCTTCCTCATCTCCTCCATGCCCCTTCTGTAGCCCACTGAACTCAGTGGCTGGCTCTTTAATCACCTCCCCTGAGTTGGGGGGTGGGGAGCCTTATCAGGCCACAGAGGAAGACTGTGAAGGACAATCCTGATGAGACCTGAGATTTTTTTTCAAGCAAATGAACAAAAATTTCAGAATTCTAGGGTTAGTTTATCAATTCCTGTTATTTAATGTAGGTGTTTAGCAAATCCATTCTGTTTATTACCAGGGCAGCCATAGCAGAAAGCTCTGGGAGCTCACAACTTGAATTTCAAACATGAAACAGAGAGAACAAACAGGAAGTAGAACATGGATTTAAACCCTCAAAGCCCACCCCTAGTTACACAATTCTTCCTCCAGCAAGTTTTCACTTCCTAAGTCTTTTAAAGATAGCCAGTCCCTGGCACTGTTTAATGATATTCTGCTATGCTTGCAGACAGGAGCCCAGCACAACTGCCTTCTAAGAGGCTTATCCAGAAGCTGATGGAAAGAGATGCAGAGACCCACACCAAAACAATAGGCAGAGCTTGGGAGTCTTGTTGAAGAGTTGGGGGAAGGATTGAGGGAGTCAGAAGGGTCAAAGATATAACAAGACCTACAGAGTAAACTAACCTGGCCCATGGAGGCTCACAGAGACTGGACCACCAACCAAAGAGCTTACATGGGCCAGACCTAGGCCCCCTACACATACACAGCAAATGTGAAGCCTGTTCTTCATGTGAGTGTCCTACTTACTGGAGCAAGGCTGTGTCTGACTCTGTTGCCTGCCTTTGCATCCCTTTGTCCTACCTGGGTTACCTTGTCAGGCCTCCCCTTATCTGAAAAAAGAGGGGGGAGTGAGGGGAGGGGGTGTGATGGTGGGACTAGGAGGAGAGGAGGTTGGGAGCTGGGATCAGGTTGTAATTATAAATTAATTTTTAAAAAGAGAAGAATATGACTGAAGGAATAAAGAGTAATTAAAAATGTGCTACCAACTAGAAACTAAGTATTTAAATATCTGATCTTATTAAGAATATTCTTATTTAAACAACAACATATGTAATTTACCAATCCAAGACTAATTTTCAGTCATGAGGAATAGGATAATGCAGCTGATGTGAAAGGAAATGGAGGAAATAATTGGGAAAATGTAAGTGTGGATAGAGATAGTAGGGAGAAGAGATGGTTGGGAGTGTGTTATCCAAACTAAAGACAGTTGAATATATATAAACATGTATATGTATATATATATATATATGTGTGTGTGTATACATATAATATGTTTAATTTATTAAACATATTAAATTATGTATATATGTGTGTATGTTTATATGGTGTATGTATGTATGGTGTGTATTAATTTAGTGTGTTTTGTGTGTGTGCATGTGGTATATATGCATGTGGAGTATGTATGTGTGTGCTTTGCATGAATGTGTCTGTGCAGTTTTATGTGTTTTCATGGGCATGTGTGTCTGTATGTGGGAGGTACGTGTGTGTTTGTGTGTTTACATGGGTAGACAACGTTATTCCCCTTAGGAGACTGACTATAAAATTGTGGAGCTAGGATTTTGATAACTTCCTAGGAAGCTATTGTCTTTGGTTGCTCACCATAACAAGATGGTAATAACCAATTACTGAATATACTACTCACTTTTTGATGATATACATATACATATATATTAACCTTGAACTGACCCAGAAACCCCATTGGCTAGCTTGAATAGTGCCAGCAGCTTATATGCAGGCTGCTGGGAACAAAAAACAACAATGGTTTTAATGAGCACTGGACCTTGCATGAGTGACCTAGTGGTAAGACGTGGCCACTGATGAAGGAGTAGCATTTGATTATGGGGGTAACATACTGTTACCTGACTGAATATGAGTTATGTACCACAAATATGATTTCCTATAACCTGGGCCAAAAGTCCAGACTTATGAGACCAGAGGCACTAGGACAGAAATTACTGTTTGTTGTTCTGATAAATCGTTACGCTGTGAAAATACATTCTAAATATTAATGTTTATATCCACCGATTTGTGATGCTTTCAACTTTGGTAAAAAAACAAAACAAAACAAAGCAAAGCAAAGCAAAACAAAACCTTCTTTTTATGGTAGGTAGTGGGTAGTTGAGGACTTATAATTGGTTAAAATGCCGAGTGAAAATGACACTGAGTGATTAATCGCAGATGTGTTATTTATATCAACTTCTCACCATGCAACAGACAGAAAAATTCATGGAAGTGGGAGTGGAAGGAATGTGAAAGCTGCTGACGAGGAGGGAAGCTGTGAAAAGCTAATTTGTGTGCATGGCCTGGCTGTTGCACACATCAGATCATAAGAGGTTCTGTTTACAGCACAAGACTTGTATGAGATCAAGCCAGTAGGAATCCAAAGTATGAGGGAACCAGAGGCTTCATCTCTATCAGAGGAGCAACGGATGGCTGCATAGTGAAGGAAAATTACTCTTTTGGGGACTTGGCCAGTGGCAGGTAGTGCATCCCCTGTCATTATCCGCACATGTGGACAGCACTAATTAGATGCAGAAGTTATCAATAACAATAACAGGAAAATATGAAGTTGGTACAGGTGGACAGGGTTCAGCCACTATGTGGAATTGGTAGGAGGTAGGGTTGATGAATATGATCAATATACTGTGTATAAACGTACAACATATTCAAAGATAACAATCATTATTTAATACTGCAAACTCCTATTGGACTTATGATGAAGACTATCTTGGGCACTGGGGTAAGTTTTATTGTGTGCTCAACCAAGGAAAATGCTAAGTTACACCCTAAGAAGAAAAGCACTACTTAGGAGATCAGAGCTACTTGGGTATATATATTCACGAGGAAAGAGATGAAGCATAGGACAGAAGCATGCATTGAGTACAGCCTTCTTTCCCAGAGGTTAGTATTAGGGGTGGAATGCTGGAGTGTGGAGAGATGGGGGCAGGAGGATCCATGGATGATGATACTTTGTTTCCAAAAGCAAAGCAGTAGACAGCAGAATAGGCCGTAGTTACACATGGACACAGCCTGCAGCAGAAAACCAGCTATGCACAGCTGGCGCAGTCTAATTTTAGAGTTCTGAAGACCTGTCCATGGACCTCTAGACACCCCCTTCCTGTGTCAAGCTGAGAGAGAGGCCTGGCCTGCAATGATTCAGCTTCTGCATAAGGGCTGCAGATCACTTCCTTGATTCCGAACTCTGATGGTTTCATAATTAGATAGCATTCTGGACAACTTACTTTTTTCCCCATCTCTCTTCACTTTAAGTGGCTTAGAATACGAGACAAAAATAACTCTAGAACAGAAGTTGCATTGGTATATTCTACAATCAAATGAAGGAATTTTTCTTTGTTGTTAATTCATATTACAAGGTCAAACAGGACTATTTCAGCGCCATTCCTTTACTTTTCTGAGTGACTTCCACCAGACCTAAGGGATCTGTGGTATCTCCTAATGTTGTCATAGATATTTTGGAATTGCCAACAGCACTGTTAATATTTCAAGTAGCTAGTTTAGTAATACAGAAATTTATGCTGACATTAAAAGCCATCCTGAATTGCTAGTAGAGATATTTTAAGAATCTCTCTATTGCTAATGTGACAAATGATGACTTTAATGGTGCTATAAACCAGAAATATGAAAGCATTATTAAAAAATTGCTTCATAAAAGAGTTATCAAGTAACTATCAGTTATGCTGTTTAGACATGATGAAAGTTCAGCTCACACACACCGGACCACTTTGGATACACTGTGCAATCTCTATTATAAAACATGGAGGTAATGAATATTATAGCTTCAAAAAATGTCTTTGCTAATCTTATTCTGAATAAATTGTATTGGTTAGGGAAATTCTTACACCTTATGAGACCAATTCACATTTAAAAGCCGTTTTATTATGATGATGCATTTGTTCATTGCACTGACTAGACGTATAGTTCATGTGCTATGGCTACTTCATTCATTTTGGCTTAAATATTGAAACAGTGTACCTAGATCTTAAAGACTTGGGACTCTGCACTAAAGGGTATCATTATGTTAATTATTCAAGCTCTATGTGGTGGTTAAACATTTATGTCCTGTGTACATTTTATCTTTTACTCTTTTCCCATTATAATTAATGTGTCTGTAATACAAGTGGTCATATGAGCTATTTGGATTTGACTGCAAAGAGTCTGTGTTTGCAGAAGCACAGCAACAAATCTGTGCAGACACAAGCAGCGATGGTGGTAGAGGAAACGTGTTATTTTTTGCGTGAGTCAGAACATGATTACCATGCCTTTGACAGCAACTTACTATACATGTCTATCAATAGAAAATAAAAAAAGATAATAATGTGATCCAAAGGGCAATATGCTTTCTGGATGTTCAAATGATTACATTCTGTTGTTGTGTAATTAGTTGCTTGAAAATTATCACTTTAAACAGTATTTTAAATAATTTAATTCTGTAAGTATCAGAACTACATACTGGGGGGACATAATGAATATATTTATGTAACATAGCATTGACATATGAAATTTATGATTGTGGTTGCAAGGTTTACAATAATCCTTGCAATACAGAAGCAGGAACAGGCCTCCTGGGGATGACAATGTCAGGATCTTTTTCAGAAATGGGGGGTTAGAATGATCATGAACTAAAATTACCTGCAGGGCCTTTTATAATTCTTTTTTTTTTGCCACAGCCCTTGGGGTGTCTGAATGAGGAGGCCTGGGAAGGGGCTTTGCACTTGAAATGCTTAATATCTCTCAAGTGAGGCTGGAGACAGCCAGGCATGGTGTCCTTTAATGCATACCTTTAAATCTCAGCACTCAGGGAAGCAGATGCAGGTGGATTGCTGTGAGTTCAAGACCAGCCTGGTCTACAAAGAGAGTCCAGAATAGCCAAAGCTACATAGAGAAACCCTGTCTCAAAAAACAAAAACAATACAAAACAAAATCTGTAGACAAAGTTGAAGACTTGCCTCCATACAAGGTAACTGTAAATATATCACTGGCTATTATATTCAAAAGATTTTCTACTATTTCAGTAGAATAAGAGGAACTGGATCACTAGTAAAGATTCAGTTACTTAGGCTTGGAATTCTGAGGCTGTTTTTCTGTTTATGTTAAGTATTGAAATAGTGCACATTTTAAACACATGGGACTCTGCATTAAAGGGTAATATATATATATATATATATTAAGCTATATATATGTGTGTGGGTATATATACATGTGTGTAAGTGATATGTTTGTATGTATGTATGTATGCATGAATATACATGAATGTATTTGCTGCCAGTTTGAATGTACACCCCACACATGCAGCACCCACAGAGCTCAGATAACAAACCCCTATAATAAGCATTACAGATATTTGTGAACTCTCCTGTGGTTGCTAGGAACAGAACCAGGTCCTCTGCAAGAGCAGCAAGTACTCTTAAGAGTACTCTTAAGTCATCTTTCCCAGCCCTGAACTTCAGTATTTCAGTTTTATGAGGGATACAATATAAGGGTCAGGTGACCAGCTATCCATCTAAAGCATTTTTTCTGTTCATTTCACCTTCTGCAAAATGATTCTACACTAACGTAGTCTAATAATGTAATTTTTCTAATATAACATTTTATATTTTTATTGACAATAGTAATTCATATTTACAGAAGAAAATTTGAGCAGGAAAACACAAATACAGGAATAAAACTAGTAGGTGACAGTGCTGGGGACATCCCTAATGGTAATCCGTGAATATTTTATGCAAAAGCAAAAGAGAAAGATTGAACTTGTTTAGCACCTGCAAGCAACTTAATAAAAAATATATTTAGTCAGTAATTGTGGGATCAAATGTAATGTCTCGGGTGACTTCTAAGTTACTGATTTGTCTGTTTCAAGTCCTCCAACACATAACCTTTAAACTGCTTCCAGAAAACACCATTTGAAATTTCTTTTTTTTTTCCATAAGTATTCTCACTTTTACTTATGCAACAGAATTTATCTCCGTAACTGGCCTTCAGGTCTTACATTCTGAGATCTAAGACCTCTCAGAGGAGTTATGTTTCTGCTGAGTCAACAAAAAATTGAGGCTCCTGGAAATACTTCAAAATTCGGGGATGGAGAGATGACTCGCTGCTAAGAGTACTTGCTGCTCTTGCAGAGGAACTGAGTTCTGTTCCAGCACCCATCGGATATCACACACCTGTCTGGAGTGCCTGTTACAGAGAATCTGTTTTTTACGTCAATGGACCCTGAAGTCATGAGCTGCATATATAGACAACCAGGCAAAACACACGCATAAAACATATTGGGGTTTATAAATTAAGACATTTGTTTCTGAGGCACAATATTTTTACATCCACATAGCATTTATCTGTGTGATGCTTGAAACCTAGAGTTTCAGGGAACTGTGAATATATGTTACTTTTTCATGGCTATATAATGTGTTCCAGGTATAAGGACAAAATGGCAGATGCTGTGCTCAGAGTCTAGCAGAAATAATGTGTCTCTCCCCACCCCCAATTATGAATTCTAAATTTTTAATAACTATGACATATTCTTGTTTAGAAAGTCTTTGCATATGTGATCAAATTAAGATAAATATTAGACTATCCCTGATCTAACTTACCTGGCATCTTCATAAGAAAAGGAAAATGCCACCTAAAAACGTGATTGATGCAGAAACTGGGAGGTTACAGTATCAAGCCAAGAAATGTAAAAATGGATGGCCACTATCAAAACCTAAGAAGAAGGACATATTATTATTGGAAGAAATAACCTTATTTTTTACACCCAGCCTTTGGGAAGCTAAAAGCATAAAAGCAAACAACAAACAAACAACACAAGTCATTTAGAAATATTTTATTAAATTGGTTGACAGTGTGCTATTGACAATATCACCTCTCTTATCTCCTTCCTATGTGAACACCCTTCCTGCAAGCTTGGTTGACACATTCATGTGTTATTTTGTAACTCACTGAATTCACTCAGGGGCATCTGTGTAACCACAGGGTTGGAACTAGCTATTGGAACAAAATGGATTAATAAGTGGCTGTAAAGACTGCTGAGTACATGTTTTTAACAGTTCCTTAGCTTGGCATACTCTACCAGAACCATTGGAGAAGCTAATCTGATGGTTAATATCATGGTGAGGATGGATCTCCACTCCTCATCAATTGGCAGAATTTGATACCTTGCAGCCATGGAGAAATGCAGTTCTTTATGTTGTCCTGCTGGATGTGGACTGAGGATTGCCACCAGCCTGCATTTCTCGTCCTGTGACTACCATAAACAGTTGATAATATGAATGTTAGCTTTCTTTCAGGTCTGCAGATTTGCACCTCTTACACTTTGTTTAGGCAAAGAGGTTTCTGCTTTTAAAGATTTCCTGTTATTAGATAACGCATTTCCAAAAAGGCAATCTGTTTTAAGGACATGAAATTTGGGCCCATGATTACAGTTATAAAATGAAATGTCTTAGATCAGTATCTAGATTAGTACTTGAATGAATAACTGGGTGAAAATTCTTAACACTAAGGCTCAGAATTTAGGTAGGAGAATGTTAAAACCTTCCCACCCTGATGCACTGTGATTTATTGGCATTGACCATACATAAAACAATCCACTAGCAACATTAGGAATTACTCAAGTAATCATTTATTTCTTAATTCTCTATTTTCACAGCTAAAGACTGTCTGGGTTGTTTAGATAGATGATAGATAGACACATAGATAAATGATAGATAGACAATATTCATTTTAACACAAAATGAGTGGAGCTTTGTTAAAATGAGAACAAGACACACACCTTTAATCTTACATAGGGATTCACTGTCTGATTTTAAGTACTAATTAAAATATAACTTAATTCTTAAAGTATACAAAGCAAGTATCCAATAGTTTTGATTCAATAGGGAAAATGAATATATTTCTCATTTTTATTAAAAGAAGTTAATATTACATGTTCTCTTATGTCCTGAGATATATGAAGGAATCTGAATTGAATTGAATGTTTTTGTCTTTGAATTATAAATGTAACAATGTAAGTGTTTTAGCAATTAAATTTCTGGTAACTAATATAGATTAGCTGATATTTTCTTGTCTTTCTTGGACATATATTGACTACGGTTTATGACATGAGTGATTGCGTCTTATTACTATTTTCCAGAATAGGTACATACTTTTCAATTTAGTATAGGCTTAACAGAGGCAATGGTTTGATCTCAGACTTTTTCTAGTGTTGTGGTTATGACAGGATTGTCGTACTCCTTAATTGTATATATCAAATAAAAGTGTAGAGAGCCCTTTCTATAAAAATAGGTGACTGCTTTAACATGACTTGATGAATCTAAGTTGTAAGGACTATAGTTAAATTTAATAAAAGGGGAGTAATTATAAACAATTGGAAAACAAAATATCATTAGTCTAAATGAATTGCTTATTTGTTTTGATATAAAGGTGATGTTAAAATTTTTTAGCTACAAACAGGGCATTAGCAGCATCCAATTATTGTAGCTGGCCTATTCTCTATTAGGACTGTAGCTCCTTCTCTGTTACATGTCTTTTATGTCTAGTTCTACTGTCAAAGAGTTGATCCAGGATCCTAAATATCACCAACTATAAATTACGTGGTGTACAGGAAATGAATATAGATGAAGGATGAAACCTTGTGTTGGCATACTTTTTAAAAGTTCTTTTATTTACATTTCTTTTTATCTCTTTTTCCCTACTCCACCCCAACCCCTTCCAACACCCCAACACCAGGTAGGAGAGAGAGAGAAAAGGTTATTGGTAGATGGTGTGCAGTTCTCTTAGTTGCTTTCTGATGGTTAGGGTCATCAGGTTCCTTGGAGCCAGTCCAATCCTCGCTTCAGGAGATCTCCAACTTCTTGTCTCACAACAGCAACAAGAGCAGCAAGTGGGAAGCAGGAACAGCCTTGTTCTTTACACTCTCTGGGCTCTGGCTTTTATTCTCTCTCCAGAGTTCTTAGATTTAAACTGTCTAAAACTAGCAAAGAGCACTGCTCAGAGTCTCCATGAAGCAAATAGTCTGCTGCTGTGGACCATTTGAATCACTCCCACATCCCACACCTTTGACCAAAACAAAAACATGTTTATATTCACAGCAACCTTGATTGTACATTAAAAACCTGGGAAACACAGGTAGAATACCTGTCTGTTTGTCTGTTTATGTATATACATATATAATGTCTGTCTATATATATATATATATATATATACATACATAGTTTGTGCATATGTGTTTGTGTGTGTATGCTGACAGTCATAAGACATAAGATATATGGAAATTACTTCCATGAATCACTGATTTAGGCAACTTCTCAATTAAAATTCACAGAATGGAGTTAATTTTCTCAGTAAGAAAACATGTTCCTTGGTTTTTCCAGTTTATTCTGTTTTTCTTTCTTCCTGAAGAAGGAGATGCTTATAAAAATCTGCATTTCAGGAGAAAGGCAGTGAAATAAGAAATCATGTGTTTCCGAGGCCGTTTGTCTCTCAGGCCCTCGGATTTCTTGTCAAGTGGCACAGAAATAAGAGGGTACAGTGGGTGCTCGGCTCACTTGAAGTTAAGACTTGGCTAATTGAGCCCTGCAGTGAATGGAGAGACAAAGATGATGCTGTTTCCTTCTCTGCACATTCTTCGTCTCTCCTGGTTCCTTAATTCATTTGAAGTTGTTTATTTCATGTGCTGACTGAAGTGGAGACTGATAGCAGCAGTTTAAAATTCTCTCTTATCTGTTTGAAATTTCTTGTTAGCATTCCTGCTCTGCTTCCATCAAGGTATGAAAACAGAAAGAATCAGATACAAACAGAGCATTAAGCAGTGTCTCTGCCTCCTGGGTTCATTTAATACTCTTCCATATACGCAACATAATAATTCACACTCTGCAGAACCCAAGCACGTCTCTATTAGGTTTGATGTCCTCTATTAATGTGACAGCACACATCCAGAGCAAAACCATAGTGTTGGGAATAGCAGCCAGGGCAGGGATGGTTTTGAGAGCCATGTGTTAGAAGTATCCTTCTAGACATGTTAGCCCATTTAAAAGCACGTCTTAGTAAAGCTAGATCTATTATATAGCATTAAGTTTAGGTGTGTCTAACTATAGAATTTCAACAAAAGTACAGAATGGCAGCACCCACCCTCTCCCTTTTCCAGACAGGAACAGAAGCAAACTTGCTTTTCATTGTCTCTTCACTTCTCAGCAGGAATTAGCAAAGGAGTTGACCCTACCACATTGGAAATGAAATAGTACATATGTGGGATTAATAGTCTGGGGTTATAGGTCAGGCCAGAAGAATCTGAGGTCCCATTTAAATGTTTTATGAAAGGAGTGTAAGAAGAAGAAAAGGGGGGAAATGCCATACCCTGGTGAAAGTTCAGAGCTTTTTAAATCCTTCATTTTTATTTTTTTAATGTTTTGCAAAATATCAATCAGGCATTAAGAACTGTATGTTAAGAGAAATAATCATGGCTTAGTAAACATGATAGAACCCTATTTCTGATAATAAAATTTATGCTACACAAATCAAAGTTTGTTCAGTGTACATAAAATTGAGTTAATTTTCTGAGTTGTTTACATAGACATTAGTATTAGTAGTGGTCAACATTATATTCATCTTCAAATACACCAATCAGTCTTTTTGATACAATTTTCTATATTATAAATAACATTTGCCACAGAATATTTTGAGTATCACAGGATACTAAAAATCATTGACATGAATTATAACCACTGTAATTTTGCAGTATGACTCATATGAGAATGTTATATTTTATTCAAGAAGATAAAAAATAATGAATGGATCTTTTAGCCAAAACTATATTTCTATTGAAAGTACAAAATATAGAAGCCAAAGCAAGTTAGAGAAAAGCACTTTCATCTGTGAAAGTAATAGGAAGAGTAAAGATATAGGATGTAATTCATTTGAAAGAATGATTTAAATTTAAAATGACATACAGTTAAAATGATACACATTTAATGTTAGGTTTCCTGAAGTTGAGTAAAGGAAGATTTAGAAGTAAGAATTCCTAGAAAAGATCATCTCTACCACAGTGATATCAGAGAGAGATAATTAGTGGTAGGTCATAACTTTCTGCTTTTTTTTTTTGGAATATGCTACCTTTTTTTAAGATTGTGCCACACTGACCTTGACTTCCAAACACTGGTATCATGGCATTACTGGGTTGAAATGGTAATGCTGATTCTCCTATATCTCCTGTAGATGGAAAGACCAGAGAATTAACGGACAGACTCAGCAATAGTCTATTGGAATTTTTGCAATTAAGTTCCTTAGAAAAATTAGATAAGAAAAGTATAAAGCTGTGTTTTGATGTTGGAAAGATAAGTAGTGCTAATCTTTTATTATTAAAGATTGCAATCTCTTATTAAGACAAATAACTAACAAATATCTTTGATAACTGTCTAAAAGAGACCTTATACAACTAATTGTGTTTTATGTTTGCCAGTTTATTTAATACTGTAGTGATAAGAAATATTTATCAGGTACTTAGTATCCGTCAGTTTTTTCTATGTGTTCTTGTGTATCAACTTATTTAACTCATAAAAATCATCTTTATTTTATAGGTGAGGAAAATGAAGTTTTGAAAGATAATTTTTCAGGTAGTAAATGGTGAAAAGAAAAAAAAAATTGGGCCAGCAGTATTATTTAACACAAGTGCCTAAGCTCTTCTTCATTCTGATTTTAAATGTTTGAGAGTGAAAATGATGTCCTGTACTTGTGACTCTTTGCTGTGTAATCTTCCACAATGTAGAGAAACAGAAATTTATGAAGCCATGGTGCTTCTGCCTTTTTGCGTCATTTGTTTCATCAAATTCAACTGAAAGTTGCTTTGCATCGACTACCAGGTTCTTTGGACATAGAAACGAGTAAGAGATGCTCTTTTAACAAGCCTTATTTAGTGGATAAGGCGAAACACAATGGATACTACCCATGTGACTGAGTGTGTTTGTGTGTGTGTTTTGTCCTGGTTATACTGCCCAAACACCAAGAAGCACAGATTCCTACTGCGCACCTGTTCTAATTAGATAAGGGCTGTGGAGGGGACCAAAAACTATTCTGTGTTCAGTTTGTGACTGAACTGAATTATGATGATGTAATCGTATTTTTTGCAAGATGCCTTTTTTATTTTTATTTTTTTAGAAATTGTGGTTTGTAAGTAGTTGGAATTGGTTATCCTAAAGGAAAGCACATTATTACAAGGATTAAATCACTCCTTGTATCCTAGGGTAATGCAAGCAAACTGATGCTATCCAGTGGAAACAAGTGTTATTACAACAGTGTAGCTTTGTTTTATTGAACAATTACATGGTGGTGCTGAGGAGACAGTGAAGGTGACAGACAGTTTAAACTCCGGGTTAAAACAATTCATTCAGTGTAAAGATAACATAGTTTGGGGAGAAAATCATGACCAGCTAATCAATGACTATTGATCAGTTGACTGTGGCAAATAACATCATATGGATGCTTTAACATGTTTGTTTGTTTTTCATTTTCCAACTATGAAAGAAATGATTGATAAAGGATATACCTTGAATATAGCAAATACTTAGATGTTATAGAAGCTTTTCATCATATGTGAAATATTTATTTAATGACTGGACATAGAACTTGTTCTCTGGTGTATACACAAGGCTATGATCATGAGATTTCCTTCCTGTTTTCAGTGTTAAAAGACAGAGCCACATGCCAGCAATCTGCCTGGGACAGTATTTCCTGAAAGAGTTGAAGCTGAGTCCCTGAGTAGCTGATGGTGTGATGGTCAGACCACAAATATTCACTAGAAGATATCCAAGACAACAGTCACTATTACTAAGGAGAAGAAAATTAGGAAGTGCTGTAAGATACACAGGTAACAACCTCTATACATTGAGGTGACTCTTAAAACTCTCTAGATTTCATCTTGTAAAAAAGTTAGAAAAATTGTTAACCCATATTGTATAAAAGTACATAAATGATACGCCCTGAAAAACTACCAATTGAATATTAATAACATTTATCTATAGATGTGAGTTATTAATTATAATTATCTTATGTTTTTACCTTTTCATACCTCATGATCAGAAACACATGTATTACTTTAAAACCATAAGAAAAACAAGTGAGTTTACTACTATAGTTGATGCCAGTCTCAATGCTGTGTAAAATATGTGCTTAAATATATAAAATTTTCCTTCTTGCTTAGCTTCTTTAGGTTTACAGATTTTAGTATTTTTATTCTAAATTATATTTTTAATATCCACTTATAAGTGAGTGTATACCATGTTTGTCATTCTGCTTCTGGGATACCTCACTCAGGATGATCTTTTACATATCCCACCATTTGCCTGCAAATTTCATGATTTCCTTGTTTTTAATTGCTGAGTAATATTCCATTGTGTAATTGTACAACAATTTCTGTATCCATTCCTCAGTTGAGGGACATCTGGGTTTTTTTCAGGTCCTGGCTATTATGAATTAAGCTGCTACAAATATGCAAATATGATTGAGCAAATGTCCTTATTGTGGACTTGAGCATATTTTGGATATATGCCTAGGAGTGGTATAGCTGGATCTTGGGGAAGCGCTATTCCTAATTGTATGAGAAAGCACCAGATTGATTTTCAATATGGTTGTCCAAGTTTAAGTTCCCACCAGCAACAGAGGAGGATGGTCAATTCTCACTCAGAAAGACAAATGGGATGGACACATTGGAAGAAGGAGAAAACAGGAAACACAACAGGAGCCTACCACAGAGTGCCTCTGAAAGACTCAACCCAGCAGGGTATCAAAGCAGATGCTGCGACTCATAACCAAACTTTGGGCAGAGTGCAAAGAATCTTATGAAAGAAGGGGGAGATAGTAAGACCTGGAGAGGACAGGAGCTGCACAAGGAGAGCAACAGAACCAAAAAATCTGGGGTCTTTTCTGAGACTGATACTCCAACTAAGGACCATTTATTAATATAACCTAAAACTCCTGCCCACATGCAGCCCATGGCAGCTCAGTGTCCACATGGGTACTCTAGTAAGGGGAACAAGGATATTCTCTGACATGAACTCAGTAGCTGGCTCTTTGATCACCTCTCTCTAAGGAGGGAGCAGCCTTGCCAGAACACAAAGGAAGACAATGCAGCCAGTCCCGAGGAGACCTTATGGGCTAGGGTCAGATGGAAGGGGAGGAGGACCTCCCCTATCAATGAAATTGGAGAGGGGGATGGGAGGAGATGAGGGAGGGAGGATGGGATTGGGAAGGAATGAGAGAGGGGGCTATAGCTGGGATACAAGGTAAGTAAACTGTGGTTAATATGAAAAAATTATATATATATATATATATATAATTTTGAGATGGTATTGTATTCATTGTCTGGGACTTAGAGGTGAAGAAGAAGGGAATAGCACAGGAACTGAAAAAAAAATTGAAGATTAAGGAGGAAACAGCAGTGAGGGAGTCTTTCTGCCCATGTAGATATTATTACTTCTGTAGATAGTTTATTGATAGGAGATCCTGACTTTATTAGGAAACTGTCTTGAATCAAAGCATTTTCCTTTGTCGATCAATCAATTTAAATTGTGCCCCAAGAAGGAATATGAAGCAATATAACAACAGAGATGTTTAAATTATAAGCTAAAGTAGTCCTCAGCTATACTGCACTCCAGCGACGCCTTCTCTGTCATACTTGCTCTGAGGGAAATAAGGTGTCCTGTCTCAGAGCAACAGTCGTCATAAACAGTATGAAATTGTCCTTTCCTGCAGTCTTCTGAGTGGACACTGTCCCCTGCTGAAGCTAGCTTTTATTTACAACAGTATTTCCATCTTAGGGACACATTAATTTCACCTGTGTCAAAACCTGTGATCACATTAATGAAACTGTCCTGATTTTAGATATTTCTTCTCTGTTTCCCAGGGTGTTAAAGTATGGGGAAATTAAAAATTGTGTTTATTATTCCCCCCTGCCCCATGCAGTGCTGACATGCTTTCCATGCTTGTGTTTACCAAGCAGGCATCTGGCTCTTGGAAAGAAGACCAGAGAGATGGTCAGGTTGCATCTGAACCCAGAAGATAATATTGGTCAGGATCAGTCATACCCGGTGGACTGTCAGGCAGCAGAACAATGTAGGTTGTCAGGGAAGAGGTCAGATGCTCATGAGATCAACATAAGACAGCCCTTTACATCAAATCTACAATGGAGAACACTTTTTTTTTTTTTGGAATTTATTAGCACTGAATTCAGTTCTGAGTAAAGACTTCAATGGGAGTAAAAATGAACTCGTCATTGTGATATGAAATCAGAAAACATATAGCAGGTAATTGTAACTGGCATTTGCTACTTGGCAGGTCCTCCTTTTTCATCTTTTTACCACCACTCTCCAATACTAGATAAGAGAGAGAAAAAAAGGATAGAGAAGGTGGGTGTCCTAATCATTAGATATTCTTGCTCATAAGGGGCAAGTCTCACATCTAACTTCTTGTTGTTCCTTCTTTGTTCTAGCATTTATGTATCCTCTGAAAATTTTACAGAATTTCAAATGTCATATAATCACAGAAACTATGTGTAGTTGCAAAAACCACATCCCTGCTAGAGCACAAAGCAAATCATAGTCAGCTGCTGCAAAACAGCCCCATATCACCACACCTGGGATTAAAACAAAAGCCATATTCCCATAATATTTCTGTGTTTTTTAGAGAAAACAAAATTTCAAAATTCTCATTACGTTTCCCCCTTTCCATATTAAGCCATTAATTATGCTTGGTGTAGCAGGAAATTAAAAACAGAACTCTTCCATAAGATCAGTTCTTTTTGAATCAGTGGCTAATGCTTTCTGGAGACCTCTTCTGTTCAGTTCTAATCTTTAACAGTTTCTATGGTATCCACAGCTTTTCATTTCCTCTGGAAATATAAGCAAATGTGCATCCTCAGTGCAAAACTTTTGCAGGCTTACATTCTGATGTCAACACATCCTTGTAGTATATATGTTGATTTAATTCCACAGTTTGCTTGCTTGTTTGTTTGTTTTCTTTAACCTGGTGACTCTTGGCTGTTCTTGTCTGAAGCAGCTCATAAGTTTTCCTGCAAGGCCTCCAGCTAGGGCTCCAAGGCCATTTCCCAGTGACAAGCAATTGCCTTAGATATCTCTCTTGAACCTATACTAGTTGATCCAATGGCAGGCCTTGCCACATTGCTTACACAACCCAGAAGGCAAGGCTTGCTTTCTGGTTTATTTTTAGAAAACCCATTGAAACAAGAAATGGCATGTTCATTTTTCTGGTGCCAAGTACATTATTTCTCACAGTTAATGCACCAGATATTTTGAGATCTGGGACTTTTAATGGCTTGGTCATAGTATTTTTGCAACTGACCAAATTTCCCACAACGAAGTACTGTTCATTTTGATATCAGAGACCCCTAGCTATAGCTTAAGCTATAATCATGGCCTGGTAAGCATTATACCAATATTGATGGTCTCTATAATCCACTCATCTATAGATGCTGCTGGTACCTTCAGAGATCTAATAACTTTTTCACATTCAGTATTTGCATCTTCATATGACAATGCTTCTGTCAACACCTATCAGGGTCTGATATGGCTTTGTTCACAGCTGCGATTGATATTTGTAAATAATCAGTGAGAGCCTTGTGTAATCTTTATAAACGAGGTAGGCTTTTTTTTCCAGACTCCTCAACTTTGTCCCAAGTTCTTAAAGCTGCTAAGCCACATTGTTCTATAGTATAATCAACAAATTGAATCTGTTCTTGTATACCAGAGTACCACCCTTCACCCAGAAGCTGATCTTTTATTATATTTATCCTCCTCACTTTATTTTGATATTCAATATTCGCAGCTTCCTCCCTCCACCATGTTGACCATTGCAATTGTGGACCAGCGTCTAGTGCAGCTAAGTTACCAATCTCTTCCAGTCTTGGGGACTTATTCCATTTTGAGTAGTTTATTTTATTTAGAATTTCTCCTACTGCTCAGCCAGTCTCTCCACCTTTTTTAAAACAGTATACAGGAAGATGAAAAAAAAAAAACAAAACAAAAAGCATGGCCTCCCCCCAGCAAACTGGGGATAGTAGTAGAATCCCCACTCTCGATGCAATCAAATTTCCCCCTCTGCCTTGCCTCATGTTGGATGCCACTTGGATGCTTTCTGGAGACTGGCATATGCTATTTTTGAGTCCTTTTTTCTTCCACCCTTCTCCGCCTATCCCACCCTTTTAACTAGACAGGCAAGACTTAAAAGATAGAGAGAAAACCAGGGGTGTTATTTTTTTTAATTTTTTTAAATTTTGATTTATTATTTATTACAGTTTATTTACTTTGTATCCTGGCTGTAGCCCTCTCCCTCATCTCCTCTTAGTCCAAACCTTTCTCACTTTTCTCCACCAATGCCCTTTTCCTAGTCCACTGATAGGGGAGGTCATCCTCCATACTATCTGACCCTAGCCTATCAGGTCTCATAAGGACTGGCTGCATCCTCTTCCTCTGTGTCCTGGCAAGGGTGTCCCCACCCCAGGGAGAAGTGATCAAAGAGCCAGCCACTGAGTCCATGTCAGAGACTGGAGACTAGGCTGAGCATGGGCTACATCAGGGGTCTAGGTCATCCCCATGCACTGTCCTTGGTTGGCACATTGGTCTCTGCATGGCTCCCTGGACCCAGATTTTTTGGTTCTGTTGGTTGGTTTTCTTGTGGAGATCCTGTCCCCTCCAGGTCTTTCTATCTTCCCCTTCTTTCATATGATTCCCTGTACTCTGCCCAAAGTTTGGCTATGAGTCTCAGCATTTGCTTTGATACCTTGCTGGGTAGAGTCTTTCAGAGGCCCTCTGTAGTAGGCTCCTGTCCTGTTCCCTGTCTTTTCCCACTTCCTATGCTTATATTGTTTGCCCTTCTGAATGAGGATTAAGCATCTTCCCTAGGGTCCTCCTTATTGGTTGGCTTCTTTAGGACTATAGATTTTAGCATGTTTTGGATCAAAGACTTTAACATAAAACCAGACACACTAAATCTGTTAGAAAAAAAAAGTGGGGAAGAGCCTTGTACTCATTGGCACAGGAGACAACTTCCTGAACAGAACACCAACAGCTCAGGCTCTAAGATCAACTATCTTTAGACTACTTCCTGCTGACTAGGGGCATTGAGCTCTTTGGGACAAGTTTGATCTTTGCTGTCAGGATATGTACTTTCTTCTTCTTCCTCCTCTTTCTTCTTTGTACATGACTACTTAACAAACCACAACCAACAGCAGCCAACAATATTCATCCACCAACCAGCCACATACACATGAGGATTTACATTTACATATCCTTTGAAAACTTCTAGAATTACAAAGGTAACACAATTGCAGAAACTACCTGCAGCTGGGAAAACCACACCCTAGCTGAAGCAAGAGGCAAAGCATTGTCAGGTACTTTGAAGCAGCCCCATATCCCCCACTTGGGATTAACACGAAAGCACATTCTTATAATATTCTTATGTTTTTGTTTTTTTTTAAGAAACCCAAATTCCTAAATTTTCACTACAGGTAATAATTACAGGGTACACAAGCAGAGAAACACATTGTTGATAGGAAAAAGCAAGTAGGAATGGGGTATGGAGGGAAACCTGTGTGACACAATTTGTATCACAATGCAAATTCTAATTTGTTCATATAGATTTTAAACCTTTTTAAATTAGTAGGTTGTTATGAATAATGAAAAGCTGTATCTCATGTCCAATGTTAACATTTAGAAAACAAGCTTAATTTGCATTTTATGTCCACTAATCAAATGAACATTTGAAGATATTTTACTTCACAAAATCTGAGGGAAGCTTGACTCATGTACCAGGTATGACAGCGCTAGCCCAAGGTGCTCTCTAGAAATTCTGGTTTCTTAGAGTGTTAATATTTCCCTAATGGATCCCTGGTGGCAATTAGTGTTATCTGTGAGGGATGGATGGTGTTTCTACAAAAGCTAGTGTGTGAAGTATGTTCAGATCTGTAAAGCAGATACCCTATTGCCACTCTCGTGGCATTGGGGATTGTCAGTGTTCCAGATTGGCGGTATGGACACAGTTCCTTCTGCCTGGTTCAGCGTTTCTTAGTGCAGTGAGGGGAGTGGTCGGGAGTGATGGGTCAGTGTGTTGCCCTTAGAATGCACAAGGCCATGAGGCTGATGGTAAACTCAACAAATTGGCATACTTATGCCTCCACTTGATATTTCTCCAGCACCAGTTACTTGCTTCCAGATTTAGCAGGAGATTCAATGATGATAGCTGTGGTACTTTGAGACTATAATGAGGATAGGAGAAGGAACCAGACTCATGGTATATTCCTGGGACTTAAACCTTGTGCCTAAAACTAGCTTCTTTTGGTTCAAACAATTTGAATTTTTGGATATCTAAACAATAAATAATTTCAGTGGCGGGAGACACCATACAATCATTCAAGAAACCCTCTAACTTGCTTTTCTAGTCTCTATGATTAAAATGAGTTTTTCCAAGAAAAATTCTCTTACATAGGACAAACGTTATTATAAAACACAAGTCATATAGATGGCTTGCATATCATACTTTTATAAAATAATACTCTCTCATTTGCATTTGTATCCAGTGCGCTGTGAATTTGATTGACTAAGTCATCTATCATCTTAGTCTGTTCATCTTTGAGTTACCAGAAAAAAAAAAAAAGAATCCAGTGTGAACCTCCTGAATCAATCTTGCCTTTTTTGATTAATATATTAACTGTTCATTTCATATTTATCGAGAAATGTTTTTATAATATTTATAGTGAAATGCCGTGATGTGGGAATTTAAAATATTGTTTATCAACTGTGAAGAAACAATAATCCTCCAAACTACCTTCCCATCTCTTTTCCTTCCTCACTTGTCCTCTCCTCCCTGTCTTTCTTCCTTATCAAGAAATGGTGCTTGGTTGGAGATACAGTCTCATAAAAGATGCCTGTGCCCAGATATATTAGGTCCTTGTGAAGCTCCTGTCCTCTCCAGGTCCTACTAACTCCCCCTTCTTTCATATGATTCCCTGAACTCTGCCCAAGGTTTGGTTGTGAGTCTCAGCATCTGCTTTGATACATTGCTAGGTAGTGTCTTTCAGAGGCCCTCTGTGGTAGGCTTCTGTCCTGTTACTTGTTTTCTCCTACTTCCAATGTCCATCCCATTTGTCTTTCTAAGTGAGGATTGATCGTTTTACCCCGGGTCCTCTTTCTTGTTTATTTTCTTTAGGTGTACAGATTTTAATATGTTTATCCTATATGTCTGGTACCCACTTATAAGTGAATATATACCGTGTGTTTCTTTCTGCTCCTGAGATACCTCACTCAGGATGATCTTTTACAGATCCCATTATTTGCCTGCAAATTTCATGATTTCCTTGTTTTTAATTGCTGAATATTATTCTATTGTGTAAAAGTACCACAATTTCTGTATTCATTCCCCCGTTGATGGACATCTGGGTTGTTTCCAGGTTCTGGTTATTACTAATAAAGCTGCTACAAACATGGTTGAGCAAATGTCCTTGTGTAATTGACCAAGTATGGACATAACCTAGAACCCCTGCTCGGATGTAGCCCATGGTAGCTCAGTATCCAGGTGGGTACCCTAGTAAGGGGAACAGGGACTATTTTTGATATGAATTCAATGGCTGGCTTTTTGACCTCCCCATCCCCCGAGGGAAGAGCAGCCTTACTATGCCACAGAGGAGGACATTGCAGCCAGTCCTGAAGAAAGCTGATAAGCTAGGGTCAGATGGAAGGGGAGGAGACCTCCCCTATCAGTGGACTTGGAAAGGGGCAGGCAGGAGATGAGGGAGGGTGGGATCAGGAGGGAGTGAGGGAGTGGGCTACAGCTGGGATACAAAGTTAATAAACTGTAACTAATATTTAAAAAAGAAAAAGATAAAAAGAAATGGTGCATCATAAATAGCTTGTGGCTTAGAAGTTCCATGTAGAAAACATTTTAAAAGTACACTTGTGTATACATGGCTTAACTAAAATGCAATTACAGGTATGTGTCTACATTGATGCTATTTACACTGTTGCTTGTGGGGCTTTAGGGTTGCAGCACGCAAGAAAATGAGTAATTGAAAATCCATTACAGCTGCTCTGGAGAGGGGACACTCTGGGTTCAGTTCTGCTTCTGCTTTTGTCTGACTGGGTCCCACATCCTGAGTTAAGGCACTTTTCTTCAGTCAGGGCCTCTGTACTTTTAGAATGGATTCTTATAATACCTTATTGATTTGAAAGTGTTTCTTAGGGGATAGGGTGACAGCTCTCAGGAGTTAAGAACTCTTGCTGATCAATTCATGAGTAGCATGCCTCAGATCCCAGAACCCACCTAATACCCCTGGTGTGCTGGTTGGTTCTATTTCAACTTGACACAAATTAGTCACCTGTGAAAAGGGAACACCAGTTGAGAAATTGTCACTACAGAATTGTCCTGTGCGTATGCTAGTGAGGCATTTTCTTGATTGATGATTAATACATGAGGGCCCAGTCCACTAAAAGTGGTGCCACCCCTTGCAGGTGGTCTTGGGTTGGATAAGAAACAGGTTGATTGAGTTGAGCCATGGGGAACAAGACAGTAAGCACTGTTCCTGTGTTGACTCTGCTTCAGTTTCTTCCTCCAGGTTCCTGCTCCAATCTCCCTCAAGGATGAGCTGGGATCATTGGCCATTTAAGATAAATAAACCTTTTCCTACCCAAGGTGCTTTTATCATAGCAACAGGAAGGAAAGTAAACCACCTAATTGTCTCCCAAAGGTCTATAGCTCCAGTCCCAAGGGATCACATACCTTCTCTGTCCTCTGTGAACACACACACACTTATGTATACATTTACATAGATATACATACAAGCAAATGGAATACATAAGTCTTAAGAGTATTTCTTGAGTTTAACACATATTTATGCCATAGTTGCACAAGACTCATAAGGATATTGAATCATGTGTAAAACTTGTATGTGTTGAGATTGATCCTATTAGAACCTTCCTTTGAGTGCAACGACAGCCATCTGACATGAACCACATCCTCTCATGTCACTCTTCACTTGTACAGCCTGCACCAGCGTCTGAGAAAAGAGCCAAGAACCTCCCCCAGTCCCTGTCTATTTAATCCTCACCACTCTGTGACCACAAAAAATATTCCATATTCCCAAATATTTGGCAATTTCACAGATTTAAAAATACTTTACATTTATTTACCATCGTGTTCCTTCCTGTCACCAGCTTATTTTTAAAATATGCTATTTCTTTCCTTTTTTTTTTTAAATTCCCCTTGGCAGTTAAGGAGCATCTTAAAATAAAAACTACAAGAATTTATAATAAAATTACTATTCCTTTTCCCCATTTCCACTTCTTCAATAAAATTAGAGAAATGCTGGTGATTGCAATAATCTGATTGGGAATTTAAATGCAAAGAAAATCAGAAAATTCTAAATTGTAGTTCCTACAGCAACTATAAAAAGACACTCAACATGACTGCATATTTATATTAAGATATAAAACTTAACAACTTCTCCAGTTATACAAATGCTATATAAAAACAAAGGGGTGGAATTATGGTTGCTATGGGAATCACAACTCTGAACCTACTGACTTTTCGAAGTTTAAATATACTGACATAGAATTTCACACTGAATATTACATAGGTGCAGGAACATGCACGGGATTAGAGACAAACATGTGGCAAATGACATGAAATGAAATAATGAACGAAATGTCACTCCAGTGCCTAAATGTCTCCTATTTATGGATCAGTCCCTCTCACTGCGGTAATGCAGCCCATCTGAAAACAGCAAATACCTCAGAGCGGTGTCTCAGGAAGAGATCCTGTGTGCTTATCCGTCCCTTAGTTCAGAGGTTCTCTTACACAGAAGAACCTGGGAATCAGGGACTCATTTAAAAAAAAATCAGTGTGAAGGTTGAATTAACAATTTACTAGTGTAAATACTTTCATTTGTGTATCCAAGCCAGGGTAATAATTGTAATTATATGGAGTTTTCTGTGAGTATGTTGCAGATAATGTATATAAAATTCCTAGGTGAGATATGCAAACTTTACATAGATGCTTGACTCCAATATTCAAAATGTTTCACTATATGACATCCATCACTTTAAAGCATCTTAAATTTGGAGACTCATTAATCACTGAAGTGATATTCTGGTTTGGCAACAGAGTTTACAAGGTAAAATCAAACAAACAAACAAAAACAAAAGTTTATGATTGTTCAAGAAAGCGGCAAAGTTGGGGACAGTTTCCTTCCTTTGGCTCTACAAGATTCTTTTGTTATCAGTGGTAGAGATGGCCTTTCAGAAGAACAATTACAACAGGAGTCACACTTCTATCCAACACATGTTGAACATGCTGCTCACCGCCTTCTGCTAGCATAGTGTAAGCAAAAATTTTCAAAAGTCTCAGCAGCTTAAAAAGTTCTGTTTTATTTGGTGGAGGTAGATTAGAATGTTTTCATTTCTTTCTACTACTGGATCCCTTCAGAGAAAAGAGATGATTTTAGCAGTTCATTATTTCATCCTTAGCTTTGAGAGCCCTGGAATCACATGCTTCCATTGCAGCTCCAACAGTGCTCCCAGGAGTTGGAGATTTACTTTAGCAGTGAAGACCCTGTACTGCTCTTGCTAAGGATTGGAGTTTGATTCTTAGCACTCACATCCAGTTCCAAGAGTAGCCATTGTCTCTGGAGCCTGAGGGCACCCACAGGCAGGTACACAGCCCTCCTTACGAAAGATGTGGGAAATAGTAAGATAGGGAGAGGACAGGAGCTCCACAAGGAAAGCAACAGAACCAAAAAATCTGAGCACAGGGGTCTTTCCTGAGACGGATACTCCAACCAAGTACCATGCATGGAGAAAATCTAGAACCCCTGCACAGATGTAGCCCATGTCAGCTCAGTATTCAAGTGGGTTCCATAATAATGGGAACAGGGACTGTCTCTGACATGAATTGATTGGCCTGCTCTTTGATCACGTCACCCTGATGGGGGAGCAGCCTTACCAGGCCACAGAGGAAGACAATGCAACCACTCCTGATGAGAGCTGATAGACTAGGATCAGAAGGAAGGAAAGGAAGACCTCCCCTATCAGTGGACTTGGGGAGGGGCATTTGTGGAGAAGGGGGAGGGGAAGTGGGATTGGGAAGGGAGGAGAGAAGGGTTTATGGGGGGATACAAAGTGAATAAAGTGTAATAAATAAAAATTAAAATAAAAAACAAAACGGATAATTAAAAATAAAACAAAAGAAGGTGTTTGGTAGAAAACCCAGTTTGGGTTTCAGCACCCACCTTGCCACCTCTAACTCCATCTCCAAAACTCTGACTTCCTCTGAAGCCCCTCACATATGTGGCATAAACTCTGCATGCACTCAGTGACCTCTTGACCTCTATTCCACCAACAGTGGGTACTTTGTGCATGGCAGTTACTGCCAATGCATTCTCTTTTTTATTAATTTACTTTTTAATTAATTACAATCTATTCACTTCATGTCCCACTGTAGCCCATTCCCTTGTCCCCTCCCAATTGCTCCTCCCACTCTCTTCTCCTCCCTTGCCACTCTCCCAGTCCACTGATAGGGGCAGTTCTCCTCCCCTTCCAGCTGACCCTAGCTTCGAAAGGGCTTTCACACTGATATTAAACATAGATAATGTCTCCCATGTTCTTGTTGTCTTAATGACTTTGACATGATTTCTGAAATGACAATCTGATGATTAGTGTAATGGATCCCTTGTAGCTACTTTTTCAAATATTTTATTCATTTTAGAAAAGCTCTAGGCCTATAAAGTGGTCTTTAAGCAAGTCTTCTAAAGTAATTTATGTGTACAATCTTTAAAGAAAAAAAAGGCTTGGAAACTATTGAAATAGTGCACATGACAGGGGGTTCTGAGATTTTCATAGCAGATCTTGTTGGAAACACATATTACATTTTCATCCAGGGCATTCAGATATAGACCCATTTTGCTCCTGAAACAGCATTTGTAAAACAGCTCACTATGAGGACAAACAGTAGGCTTCAAATATTTTATTTATTTTTTTTGTTGTTTTTTTTAAGTGTTTACATACAGTGGAATTCTACAACCTACTAAAAGACGTCTATTCATAACTTTACCAAAGATGTCAGAAACTGAAGTGTATATCAAATTACACCCATCCTTCTCTTTCATTGTCTAAGTCCTTTCTTTGTGGGACTTAGTGCCTTGAGTTTTTTGATACATGGAACTTCTATGTAAAATTTGTTGAACTTGGGAGTCTCTTGCCTCAGCTTCCTGATTGCTCGATTAGATACTTGGCACCAGGTACTTGATTCAAAATTAATGTGGAGAATAAGGATCTATTTCCTTTCAGAAACTGCAAACAAGTGTGTGGAAAGTTCCTTGACCAGCCCCAGCACACAGTAAATACTCCAGAGAAGCGATGTTGGCCACAGAATTATGAACAATTATCAAATTTCAGAATGTGCTGCAAAAATTAAGTGAATGCAAATAAACTCTGCCCTAAGAAGAGGTTATATTATAGGAAATATTTGAGGCAAATAAACCATGAGTGTTGTGCTTGAGCAAGGTACTCTACCTCTAACGTAATAGCTATTCCTTCCCATATATGCACACATACATATTTGGGTTGCCCCATTTTCTTTTTTTTTTAAGACCTCAGTCCTAAAATACCTTGAAGCCTGAAAGGAGGGACACTAAAGAAAGCACAAGTGAGCTGTAGAGTACTGTCATTATCCTCCTAGGGTTCAGCACCTAATCTGAGGGTGGCCTCCGTCATTGCACACCTAACTCTCTCCTGGCACAACTCCTGCTTTTGAATTACTGGAAGGTTTTATGAAATGATACCCTTTTGAATCTTACAAAGGAACCACAAGAGGATTATATAATTTTGCATCTAGTATTGTTTATTTTACTTCTAGTTTTGTATAGGTATGTGTGTGTGGGTGGGGGGGGGGGTTGCTCTTGGAGGTCAGAGGCATCAGATCCTTTGGAGCCGGAGCATAAGGACCACTGAGCCATGTCTCCATCCCCTATATCTAGTATTTTTGCTTTCTCCCCTGCTGTTTTATTTCAATGTGTTGAGAGACATATGAGTTACTGCATAACATTAAATTCTCACAAATGCTCAGTTTTTACTACCTGATTAAAAAAAAAAGTGTGTACTAAAGACAAAAGTAATGAGTATTTGCTGTTAGAATTTAATGCTTGCTAGAATGGAAAAGAGAAACACATTAATGAACAACATTAAAAAAATCAAGACTCTTGTTTGCCATTCTGTTTGAGATTTATGTATCCTCTCTAGGGTCCTCCTTCATGTTTAGCTCCTTTATGTCTGTAGATGGCTGTCCTATATTACATGGCTAATATCTGCTTATTAGTGAGTGTATACTATGCCTGTCTTTCTGTTTCTGGGTTACCTCACTCAGGCAATCAGGATAGACACCAGAGTGGTGGAAGAGAGGATACAGGATGGGAACTTACTGTAGAGGGTCCTTTGAAAGGATTCACCCTGTTGGGGATCTAAGCAGATGTGGAGACTCAGGGCCAAACTTTGGGCAGAGCACAGGGAATCTTATGGAGGAAGAAAAGTGTGGGATTAGAAGGTCATGGAGAGGACAGGAGCCCCACAAGGAGACCAACAAAACTAAAAGATCTAAGCCCAGGAAGCCCTACAGAGACTGATGCACCAATGGAGGACCATGCATGGAGAGGACCTAGAGCCCCTGCTCAGATGTGGCCAATTGGCAGCTCAGTCTCCATGTGGATCTCTGAGTGAGAGGATCAGGGACTGCCCCTACTGTAAATTCTGTTGCCTGCTCTTTGATTACTTGCCCCTGGTGATGCATCTTTCAGGCCACAAAGGAAGCGGATCCAGGCAGTCCTGATGAAACTTAAGAAGCTATGGGCAGATGGCAATAGTGGGGAACTCCCCTTTCAGTGGATTAAGGGAAGAGAATGGGGGGAAAATGGAGGGAGGCAGGGACTGGGGGAGTTGACATATGGTACTTCAATTCATTATATAATAAATAAACCTTAAACAAAAAATAAAAAATAATAATAAACCAAGAATCTAATTTTTATTCAATCTCAATTTTTGTTGTGAACTTTCTCAATCTTTATAGAAAGAAAATAAAATCCTTGAAAAATTTCTTCGTCAAACATTTTACATATATATCTGTATATATATATATATTATATATATATATATATACACATACAAATATGATACCTACACATATCAGACATACCCAGCCATTTAGATAATATACATGAAAGTAAATAAACTGAAGTAATATACTCTCCTAGTTTCATTTCTGTTGTAACAAAATACTCTTACCAAAAGCAGCTTAAGGAAGAAAGGATTTATTTGGCTTATAATACAAACTTACGCTAGTCTACCATCAAGGTGAAGTTAAGGCATGAATTCAATTATCTAGTCACATCATAACCACAATCAAGTGTAGAGAGAAAAGAGTACACCCGTGTTGTCACCTTGCCTTCATTTATCATTCTCTTAGCTCATATGTATAGCATGGTGCCCCCGCCCCATCCAGGAAGTGATAAAAAGCACAACAGGCTGAACCATTCTACATCCATTGAAGATTATCCCCCACAGACATGTGCAACCTGGTCTACGAAATTCCCAATAGAGCCTCCCTTCTCAGGTGATTCTAGGTTGTCGCAAGTTGCAATTTAAAACTAAGCATCACACAGAAAATGAGATTTGTTTCCCATCATCCTTCTGCAGTATTACATATACAGATGCCTGCTGAAATTCTTTGCAGTAAGATTTCACAACTGTTTTAGGGTTTCCATTGCTGTAAAAAGACACCATGACCACAGCAACTATTATAAAAGAAATCATTTAATTGAAGCTAGCTAGTAGTTTCAGAAGTTTATCCCATGGAAGCATGGTGGATGCAGGCAGACATGGTGCAGGGGAATGAGCTGAGACTTCTACATCTGGATCAATGGGCAGCAGGAAGAAACTGAGACACACTAGGCCAGGCTTGAGCTTCTGAGACTCAAAGCCCATCCCCCAGTGACACACTTCCTCAAAAAAGGCCACACCTACTCCACCTCCTTATAGTGCCAGTCTCTATGAGTCTGGGGACCATTTTCATTCAAACAATCACAACAACCATTTGCTTTACCACCTGATATTTATCTTTTAATAGCATGTTTGAAATTATAATTCCTCAGCTATGTAATTATTACATTGAAAGTGTATAATTCAATGTTTGAGCACACGTGCAAGCATCATCACTGTCAAGGAAGTTTTTAACTCCCAACTGAAAAATATAAAGGTAACCCTTAGCTTTTATTCAACAACCTTCATTTCACAAGCCTTAGTATGGCATTGATGTGCTAGTTTCTACCTTTATAAATTTTTCTATTCTGCACATTTAATATAAACTTGATCATGTAATGTTAAGCTGTTTTGGACAGTGTTTTCCAGTAGCATAATATTTTCAGGTTCATTCCTGTTGGAATATATGTCAACATCTTATTTTTAATACTTACTAGGACTCCATTATGCAGGTAGCCATATTTTCATTCAAATGTTTGTAACATCATAATATAAATAATACTGGTATCGACATTTGTGTGCACGGTCCTTTTCACATAGGTCTCTTAAGTGTTTTCCAATGAATGGAATTGGAATTTTTATTTAATTTTTAAAAAACTGCCAAACTATCTGTTGAAATCCCTATCACTTTTTACCTTACCACTTGTTTAATATGGTGGTTCCAGTTTCTCCATTTTTTTTCTATCACATGTTATCTTTCTTTTGGATGATAGAGAGCTCATTTAGTGACAAGTAGTATCAGGGATTTTTTTAATGCCTAACTATGTCAAATATCCTTTAAAATACACTAAGTTTATGTGCTAATTTGTATATTTTTCTTTAGAGAAACTTTTGTTTCTAAATAGATCCTCTGTTCATTTAAATATTGACTTATTTTCTCAATTTATTAGATTATTCTTTTATATTTTTATTTACATAGATTAATATTATATGTTGTAATGTGATTATATTCATTTCTCCATTATTATTTTACACTAACATCTTTCCTGTCCTCTCTGAATTTTATTCTCCTTTCCTACTTTTACCCCAATGACCACTAAAGAAAATGACAGTGATCACTTCTCCCTTGTGGGGAGACCTAGCCAGCTCACAGAGGAAGAGGATTCAGGCAGTCCTGATTGGACCTGATAGGCTAGGCGGGACATTAGGGAAGGAGGACTTCCCCTTGCTACAACTGGAATACAAAATAAATAACCTGTCAATAACAATAGTAATGATTTAAAAATGAAAAAAAAAAGACAGACCCTCAGGGAGGGGTAAAGTCTTGTGCGTACCTTGCCTAGTCATTACTCAATGATGAAGGGTCCAGTCTTGTACAGATACCCATTCTGGCTGTGTATTCATGACTGCAACAGCTCTGTTGGTTCTTGTCAACATTATCTGACTCTTACATTCTTTCCGTTGACCTCTTCCATAATGGTCCCTTGCCCTTGGGACAGATATGTTATAGATGCACATTTTATTGTTAAATAAATGTCCAACAGTTACTTTTTGTATATATTATCTAGTTTCACTAGTTTGACTAGATATGAATCTTGGAATTAACCATAGTCCTCTGCCAAAAAGAACTTCTCTGCCCTAGCCTGGCAGCAATTTTAGTTTATAAGGATAAACATAAATGTTTATAAGGAAGTTTAACATCATGCCCATTTGTATGACATCCTTCTTGGGCTCATGTCCTCGTCAGCCATAGGCTATTGATAATGTTTAAGTAACAGGTTTCTATTCTCTCCTGTGGATAAAGACTAATCCAATGACAAAGCATTCAATTACCCTAAATATTTGTACAACTATTACCATATTTTCATGTCTTGCCTAGAAGGTTGGAATTTAGCAGCAACTGAGTAAGACTACTGATGAGGTTTTTTGTTTGTTTGTTTGTTTGTTTGTCTTGGCTTTTTTCTTAACAGCTTAAACAGTACCTTCCAGCAATACAAATACTAGCTGATGAAGATGGGGTTTCCAGCTCAGCTACAACTTGTTTTCTCTTTCTTGTAGAAGCAAAGTATGTGGTATCTCCAAGACTAGAGCTTTACCATCTGGTTCTAGTGCGAAACTAAGAGCAATGGCCACATTATAGGTTTTGCTTTTTGTTTTGTTGTTGTTGTTGTTGTTGTTTTAGAAGGGGCTCTGGATCCTCTCAGGTCCATAACTCACAGGGTTTTCTACTCGAAAGGCTGTAGCTGCTGGGAGCAGCATCATCCACACATAAGCTTGCTTCCAATAAAACTCATTATATTTGTAGTTATTGTTTAAGTTTGTAAAATGCCAGCATTTGGCAAGGTGATCTGTGAGCCTTTTTGTATACTACAGTTCTAAGAAGAGTTAGGTCATCTGGGAGCTGAAATGTAACACTTATATCTGGAGTTGCAGGCTGGTGTTTAAATGTCTGTTTAGTGTATGGAGAAGAAATATTTTAGTTTGTAGTAAACTTCTTTTCAAACCCCCACACATCTGCCAGATCCCAACTTCAAACCAGGTTAAATATGCTTTTCTCCCTTTTTATTGGTGTGATTTTTTTAAGATAAACATTTTAATGCTGGCAAAGTATAATTTATTATTTATTCTTTTTTGTTTGTGTAGATGCTGTCATATTTAAGAAGTATTTATCAGACCCAAGATCACTGAGAGGCATCTCATGCTCTCTTAGGAAAATTATAATTCTAGCTATTAGGTTTAAGCTAGAATACATTTGTAAAAATTCACCTTATGTATTTATTCTTTACAAAATGATGCATCCTAAAAAAGAAACAGTTAACCTTTTAATAAATAAAGCACACTATTTCTTCTCTGTATACGTTAACAACTGTTTTTGTAATTTTTGTTGTGGTTGAGTATGGCCGTGAAAGACATCAGCCATTGTTAAATTTATTTTGATCAATATACATATTATTTACTGGTGCATCTATCAGTCAATGTTTTTCTGTCACAGTCTTCAGCATGTCTCACTGACAAGCTTGCTTAAAGGACCCAGCCCTGGAAAAGTATTCCTACTTTTTTGACAAGTAATTAAATTTCTAACAATGTTCTGGATCAAACAGTTTACGCTAAATTAGCAGTCTGATTTTTTAGCTGCAATTATAAGTGTAAACAATTTCCTCTTCTCCCAGAGGTTGTAAATATCTTTATAAAAATAGATGGAAGGAAAGCAAAAAAAGGGGGGGGTAATCACCTACTCCACCCGAAAAATAAAAAGGAAATCTATTGAAGTTAAAATTAAAAGGAGGTGTTTGATATGATAAATAATGATGAGATAATGGGTTTCTGTGGGATATGGAAATTGAGATCACAATGAAATGAAGGCCTCAGCTAAGAGGTAGTAGGTAGGTTGGGTGTAGATGACATGCATTTACAGTTTGGCTTCTCTCTCTCTCTCTCTCTCTCTCTCTCTCTCTCTCTCTCTCTCTCACACACACACACACACACACACACAAACATTGCCAGCATTTGGCAAGGTGATCTGTGAGCCTTTTTGTATACTACAGTTCTAAGAAGAGTTAGGTCATCTGGGAGCTGAAATGTAACACTTATATCTGGAGTCGCAGGCTGGCAATACTTCCATAGTTTTATTTCTGAACTGTTCTATGTGAATCTTCTAGGCCAGGTGATGATGAGATGCTATCAGAAAAAAATCTGTTCTTCTATTTAAAACCTACATAGGCTGCTAGGCAGGGGGCTTTCTAAAGGGGCTGTGCTGAGCAGAGCAGGTCATTCATTCTGCAGAAAAAGGTGGCTTGCCTCAAAGGGAAAGATCATAAATTGATTAAATATCCACAGCATTGCTATGTTATAAGTTATTAAGGGCCAGTAGCACAGGGACCCTTGTCATCACTAATAAGGATTACAACCTGACTGATTTGACCTAATCATTGGCAGATAATAATAGATCTATCCCTTAAATTACTGGGTAACTTTGATGATTGCTCAGTAGCATGCAGACTAAAGCAAAGCCCAGCATGGATTTTTATCACTTATTTAATCTATTTTAGACTGAAATGTGTCAGGGAGAATACAGAAGACATAAAACTATTTAGAGTTACCAAGATAATAAATGTTTGTCAAATATGACCTTTTTTCTAGCATCGGTCTTCCCTTTTCTTTAAACTTCTAAGATTATTTTTGTAATCTCTTTGATGCTTATGCTGTTACAGTCTTAATACACAATGTGTTTTTTTTTTCTTTAGGGAAAAAAGACTGAAATAGTCAATGTAACTCTTTTCAAACATGGAATACTGTGCAATTAAATTATAGCACAGCTTCATGTACATAACTAAATGTCAAAACTGGGGAATAAACAGATTTTAAGGAGATAGAAAACATTAGTCCACTGCATAGCTTTTATCATCATCTCAGTTAAATCAATCTTTTGTATCACCATTCATCATCTCAAGGTTCATCCTAATTCTGGAACTGTGTGAGTTATCTCTACAAAGCCTTGTCAGGTGCTTTATAGCTTTCTTTGTTATAATTTTTCCTATCAACTAGTGATCCCCACAAGACAAGTTCTGTTATTTTATTTTTTGCGGAGTATTAATACAGTATATTAAACACAAATTTAGTAGCATAAAGCTTACCTTGATTTTAAAAACATTTGCTTACTGAAATATGTTGTATTCAATAATAATAGGTAGGTAAATCCGTGTTCAATACCCAATGAACTAAACACAGCAGTGAATTAAGTCACTGCTTACCTTAGAAGCTATCTGATGATCCACCTAAACCAAACCTCTGTAGACACACAAGTAGTGACTCTCTTGTTTTAACTTCCAGAGCTACAGTTTGACTTCATCTGCTTTTAAATTTTCCGTAAGTGCAATTATATAGCAGTGCATTGTATTTATTTCATTCAACTGTGTGTTGATAATATTTATCTTTAAGTTTATATGTGAATTAAAAGTAATTCCTTTTCAGTATAATATACAGCACTCTATTATTTATCATTTATTTATGCTTTACACATTAATAATTTGTGGTTTTGAAATTTTTCTTGAAGTTTGTGGTTTTGAGTATTCCTCAGTGCTTTAGTGCATTTACAAACCATTTTCTTTTTGTAAAGGATAGGATGGATTGTTTGGCTGTGGTATGTGTGTGAGTGCATAGGTGTGTTCAATCCATATACACATATGTACAATTTTATTAGGTTATCACGAATGGCATACAGAGGATTGGTACAAAATTGTGTGTTTTTTTTTTCCAACAGAAGAGTTTACGACAGACAAATATTTCACATTCATGGTTTAAAATAAAATTTTTGTTTCCTGTGTTTTCTTGGGTGTAGTTAGCCTCTTTGGGTTGGAGTTTTCCTTCAGTATCTTCTGTAGGGCTATGTTTGTGGTCAGGTACTGTTTAAACTTGGTTTTATCATGGAATATCTTGCTTTCTCAATCTATGGTGATGGAGTGTTTTGCTGGGTATAATAGTCTGGGTTAACATCTGTGCTCTCTTAGTGTCTGTATGACATCTGACCAAGTTTTTCTGGCTTTCTTAGTCTCTGTTGAGATGTTAGGTGTAATTCTGATAGGTTTGCCTTGGTATGTGACTTGGCTTTTTTCTTTTGTGGCTTTTAATATTCTTTCTTTGTTCTGGATATTCAGTATTTTGATTATTATGTTCCCTCCTGCAAATCCTAATTGGACTTAAACTGGCCTTAAAATCCATTTAGATCTGTAGGTTTCCATCAATATATGAGTGCCACTTAATACACCATTACATATTTCTTGCCCTGTGGTTATTGTTATGGTTCATAGGGTTCACAGCTGTGTATCAATATTAACTGCTTTCCTCCCTTAGAAACTTGCATAGTGTTTTCTGGTACCATGGAAGCTAGACTTCATACAGGACATTAAAAGTTGTCTCCAGTGTGAGTAATATGAAGCCTGCAATATAATCTCTTTTTAAATGAGTCCCAAGTCACTCCTATCTTATCTCAAAAATGGCAAACCTAAGGTATCATTTTTAATTTTTCACTGTGGTAGACATATAATTCCTTAATATTTAGAAAGAAATAAATTAACTAATTTATTCTGAGAAAACTCTCAAGAGGAATAAGGTACATGACTCAGTAATCACCTTTTTTTTGCACAAACCTCCACTTTTTAGTTGTGGACCACAATTCTTCTGAATAGTTTTCCTTATTTAATTTTCTCTTATAATTATTTTTGTTAGTAAGATTTCTGATCAACATTGCTTCATTAAAATAAATGATTTGATGAGCAAGGCAGCTTAAAATTCATATTTTGTGCTAATTAACAGATTCTTCTAATTGTTAGAATGCTCCTGATGTCTTCCTAATTCTTTCAACTCATTACTTTTTCTACTGAAGTTACAGTTCTTAAAGGAATAGTAACAGATACTATGAAACTTCCTTTCTGCATACACACACTGCCTTAAAATACATTAATTTGTGAAAGCAGGCCAATAATTTAAAATCTGTTAATTGATGTGCTTTCCTTCCAAAACCAAGTGAAATATCTTTCCTATTTTCCATTTCTACTTTCCCATCTGGGATACTAAAGTGCATTTTTGAAAGATTACTTTTAGTTCAAAATAATGTAGCAAAACATACATGAAAAGCTGTAGTCGCTCCCACTTGAATGCATTTTGGTTAGATCTGAGGTTTTAGTACTACAGAAAGGAGCAAGAGCAGGGAATTTAATTCATTTTAAGATGTTCGTTCTTCTATATGATTACTAACAAACAGATGTGATAATGCACAGACTTGTGCTTGGATCCTTATGAAGTGATACAGTTGGCACTGCTTTAGTGGAGTCTCCTGTTAATTTTAGAATGACAACTTTGCTTAAACATGATCATGAACACTTAAGAAATACAACTGCAACGATATGATGAGATAATAAAATAAATACAGAATAAATATGAACGGTTTGTAATTTTGAAAACAGAAGCATAAAAAGGAAGTGAATTAGGAGCCTGATTAGATACATAGCTTATTTCTTTCACTCATAAGCATTAAACAATTTACAATTGTTACTTAAAACATGTTGTGCTGATCTTTTTAAAAAAAGATTCTATCTTTTTATTTTTGAATGTTCTATGTGCATGTTCACACCTGTATGTCCGAAGAGGACAGTAGAGAGTACAGATGGTAGTGAGCCACCATGTGACTGCTGGGAATTGAACTTAGGACCTCTGGAAGGGCATACAGAGTCCTTAACTGTTGAGCCATCTCTCTAGTCCTTAGGTACTAATTGTAAGAAGAGGCTTAAGAGCCAATATGTTCTCTCT
This sequence comes from Pachyuromys duprasi, assembly GCA_028658305.1. NCBI lineage: Eukaryota > Metazoa > Chordata > Mammalia > Rodentia > Muridae > Pachyuromys > Pachyuromys duprasi. The sequence continues at coordinate 33,708,799 of CM053762.1, forward strand.
CTCTCTCTCTCTCTCTCATATATATATATATATATATATATATATGTAAATTTCAAGTAAGTTTGAAAATAATTTGCAGTGCTGTTGACTGCTCTGTGGTATATTTCATAAGGAGCATTAACAACAACTTGTGTCTATACTTCACAGCTTTGTAAGGGTTGCACATAAGTTGCCTCATTGAACACAATCATAAATCTGAGGAAACTGACCTATTTAATTTTCTATTACAAAAAGAATAAAAAGGAAATATTAAGTAATTAGCCTAGCAATACAGAGGAATTAAAATTCTGAATTAGGAATGACCAACAATTTATTCCTTTAACTCTGGGGTTCATGAACTCAGAAAGCAGGAATTTTGTTTATATGTTAAATGAACATCCAGAAATATTCAAGGATATTCCTTTGAAGTCAACATTCATAGGAAAATTTATAAAACATGTGTATATAATTAATTTATTTGTACTTTAATTAGGTTGACAGTATCTCATAAAACTGAAGTTCCAAGATAAACAAATTAATACACCACAGAGGAAGAGGATGCTTATAGTCCTGATAAGACCTGATAGGATAGGGTAAGACAGTTGGGAAGGAGGAGCTAGGGAGGGGCATAGAAGGAAAAGAGGGAGGGAGGATGGGACTGGGAGGAGATGATGGAGGGGGCCACAGCCAGAATGCAAATTGAATAAATTGTAATAATAAATAAATCTATCCATCCATATATATATATATATATAAATCCATATATATATATATATATATACATATACATATATGTAAAAAAGAACTCAAATGGGAATATCTACCACACAGACAAGGGTTATATCATAAATCTAAAACATACTCAAATTAAAAATGTTCTACATACACATTGTTTATAATGTTTTACCCAAATCCTTATATGTGCTTTAATCATCCAAGTCTAATTAATGTGAGGTATTAAAAACAAAATATAAAAGCTTTGTCTAAAAAAATTGAGTGAAGCTATAATGCACTTAATATTACTCCTTAAAAACTAATTTAGATTTCTTTACAAATATCTTTCAGACTTTTGGTTATTAAATATACCTGGTCTTCAGACTTCTTTCTATGTTATTTGCATTCATATTTGACTTAGTGATTATTCTTAGATTACTAAAATTTTCTTTGAGTTTTCCTCATAAGATTCTGACAGATTCTGTCTTCTTCCTTCTTGGCTTAAGAAATACTCTGTCAATTCTGTCTGGAAATACATTCCTAAGAAACAAATGTAATAATAGTCACATTTCTTAAAGACACATGCAGAAAATGGAGAAAATATAGCTAAGAGATGTCTTTTTTATTATACTGTATTTTTTAATATTTTAAATTTTTTATTAATTATACTTTGTTCATTTTGTATCCCAGCTGTACCCTCCTCCTTCACTCCCTCCCAATCTCACCCTCCTTCCCTCATCTCCTCCCATGCCCCTCTCCAAGACCACTGATAGGAAGGTCTTCCTCCCCTTCTCTTTGACCCTAGCCTATCAAGTCTCATCAGGACTGGTTGCATATCTCATATCAGGACTGGTGTAGTAAGGCTGCTCTCCCTTCAGGGAGAGGTGATCAAAGAGCCAGGCACTGAGTTCATGTCAGAGACAGTCCCTGTTCCTATTACTAGGGAACCTACTTGGAGACTGAGCTGCCATGGGCTACACCTGTTCAGGGATTCTAGGTTATCTCCATGCATGATCCTGGGTTGGAGTATCAGTCTCAGAAAAGATCCCTGGGCCCATGTATTTTGGTTCTGTTGCTCTCCTTCTGGAGCTCCTGTGCCCTCCAGGTTTTTCTATCTCCCCCTTCTTTCATAAGATTCCCTGCACTCTGGCCAAAGTTTGGCCATGAGTCTCAGCATCTGCTTTGATACCCTGCAGGGTAGTCTTTCAGAGGCCCTCTGTGGTAGACTCCTGTCCTGTTTTCTGTTTTCTCCCTCTTATGATGTCAGTCCCATTTGCCTTTCTGAGTGAAGATTGGTACCCAGGTTCCTCCTTCTTGCAATGGAATATCATGAAATTTGCAGGCAAATGGTGGGAACTAGAAAGGATCATCCTGAATGATGTATCCAAGAAGCAGAAAGACACACATGGTCTATACTTACTTATAAGTGGATATTAGACATATCATCTAGGATAAACATACTAAAATCTGTACACCTAAATAATCTAAGAGATATCTTTACATGTTTAGAAAGGACTTCTTGAGGTCACTGTTGTTTAGAGTATTTAACACAATGCATAGAATATCTATCAACTTATTTATATTTGAATTTCTGTGAAAGAAGTGGAAATGACATCTACAAGTTTCACTGAAATTTCCAATATCTCAATATTTTGACCAAAGCATTTGTTACCTGCAGAAAATTTATACTTCTTCCCCCTGTATAAATTTTGGGTTGGTAATTTTGAGCATTAGAAAACAAGATCTTCCAAAGAAATACATAAAATTATAGACAAATTTATTTAGCAGGGTAACTATATCTATCCATGCATAATTTATATTTCTATCCATGGTTAGTTATAACTTGGCTACTCTACAAATATTCTGCACCTCTAATATCCATGCCCTTTCATGGCCCTTCTGCCCTTGGTTCTGAACTTGCTATGTAAATTATTTCTAATCAGTAAGATGTGGCCGAACCTATTGTTTGTCAGATCTATGAATCAGAGTTAATAGGATCTGGTATTGCTTATTTTTATGCTCTTCTACACTTTGTTTTTATATAAGAAAACTGACTAATGTACCATTCCCATATTATAAGGATGGCCACACTGCCCACATGAAGGAATCACAAATTGCAAAAGAATGGATAAGATAGTCACTTATTTTAATATTTATGTTTATAAATAATTTATTATGCAAGAATAGATTATCAATATAACTCTCTAATTTTTTCATCAGCAAAACAGTTTATCCTCAAAGTAGTTTTCTGTATTCTCAATATTATGACTAGAACTGATGTTTCAGTTTTTATTTTGTATGGTTGTAGCATTGCCATGCTTAGACAAAGGTACTATGAATCTGCTCTTCACATCCTACTTCTTTCCTTGTGTTCCATTCATGCTCATCAAATCTGGGAATACCCAAGACAGCAAGTGTTTTTGGAGGAGCCTGTCCGGTTTTACTACCTGAACCAAGAAGTTATGAATCTTGGTGTTTCTTTCTCCCTCTTCTTTCCTTTCCTTTGCAAGCTTATTTTATCCATACAACATTTCTACATGTTTTATGCATAGTATTATCTTTGTGGTGGTAGCAGGTCCATCTGTAGGGCTGAGATTGCCAATGAAGTCTATACATCCTTTCATATGCTGAGGTAAGAGAGTAAATATCTGACTGCATTTGCATCTAGGACCTGGTTCTCAGCATGATAGAATTGAGCCCATATTTATGTTGAAAATCTGGATACACTTTTGCTTTTTTATTTACAAGTCGAATCGGTTTATTGTGCAGTTGGATAGTGAAGGATGATTGTAGCTACATTCGGATGTGGCACTTTGATTTTTTTAAGTGCTTGATATTGTTGTAAACAATGTTTACAAGAGCTACTTCGGTCAGTAATAAGCCAACAACTCTACTACGCATTTTCAACTTGTATTCAGAGTAATGTTTCAACTCATGTTTAGTTTAGGAATGGCCAACTGGTATAGATGTTGGCTAATAATGAGGAAAGTAATAAGAAGAGAGAGAGAAATAAATTAAGTTGTTAGAAATCATGCCTGCAAGAGTTCTCCCTTCTGATACTCCTTTCAGATTTAGTGTGTGGAACATGTAAATGTAGGGTCCAATGCAGTTACTCTTTTATGAGATCTTGGGTCAGTGTTGAAAAGCATCCATAGTGAGAACTTGACAGACACCTGTAAAGATCATAGTTTCATACAACAGAGGAATAGATATTAAAGCATGTTTTGGAGTAGGGATACCCCCAAACAGTTTGTATTGTAAGGTCCAGGACATGGTTATTCATCACTGACCCAGGACTGCCTAGCACAGAGCGATGTGTCTTGTTATGTTCTTTCACAAGCTTTAACTTTAGGCTCAGAGTTGATCACAACCATCCAGTTCTTTATAACTTTTGCATTCAGATGTTGCTTCAGAATTAGTATTCAGGGCAAAGGAACCACACAGAATGGAAACTCAGGAGAAGGTAGAGTTTGTTGATTTCTTGTATTTGTGGCTGAAACAGGTTTGCTCTGTAGAATCAGAAAAGAGGCTTAATATTTAAAATTTAATCTAGTCACACATATATAAAAAATGTTTTTAAAGTATCTGCTTGTGTCAACAACTTCACCAATCTCAGAGATGAAAACAGAGAGTCAGCATTTTATTTCTGATTGTGCATGGAGCTTTTGGCTCTTCTGGATGTGCTTCTGAATCACTGGGCAGGAAGCAAAAGTTACCTCCTTCAATTTATGTCAGAGTGCAACTCTAAAGTATTTACCAAGGAAAAGGACAGTGAAGAAGCGATATGTTCTGGCAGAATTCCAAATGTTAAAGTAGAGTCCTATATAAATTCAGAAATAAAATGAAATTATATACAAAAAAAATCACACCCTTAAATTATGCCTTCAATTTTCTCTCAGATATTAAACGCCAGAAGATTGTATGGACACTTACACAGCTCTGAACGGCAAAGAGGAAGACAAAGAAGCAGAAACAATCTCCCAAAAGTGATGCTGATGAAAAACAGAAACAGGAGACAGAAAATCTTTATGAATGATGAGGCCACTTTCACTCGGAAATACACAAAAACTCACTTTGGACAAGTAATTACAAAAATAGTAAAAAGCATTCACAGAGATGGACTGAATATAATATTAACTGAGTGTCTCTAAGAATAAAAACATGTATTTATAAGTGTATGCGTAGTATTTCATAAATAATCATTGGGATAAAATATTAATAGTATTAAAATTATAATGAAAAATGTGTTTAGTAAATACCATAGATTGAAATAGGAGATAAGAGTAAAATATTAAGGGAAAAAGTTTCAGTTTACTCTTCATATACCATGAGGACTTACTAAGTAATAATTTTTAATGTAACATAATAATTATTATATATTTTTTTGAAAATATACTTTTCCTTATACAATATATCCTGATTACAGTTTTTTCTTACCTCTACTTCTCCCATTTTCTTCCCACCTTTTCTCCCATCTGGATCCACTGTTTTTTGGTCTGTCACTAGAAAACAAACAAGGTTCTAAATCAGTGGTTCTCAACCTTCCTAATACTACTATGTTGGGGTGAACTCCAGCCATAAAGTCTTTTTATTGCTACTTCATAATGGCAGTTTTGCTACTGTTATGAATCTTAATGCAAATATTTGTTTTTTCCAATGGTCTTAGGCAACTCCTGTAAAGGGGAAAAAGGTCATTCAACCCCCAAGGGGCTTGAGAGCCACAGGTTGAGAACCACTGTTCTAAGGAATAATAATAAAATAAGACAAACAGAAACAAACATACTGGAATAAGACAAAATAAACGAACAGAGGGTAAAGAACCACCACAAAGGCACAAGAATCAGTTACAGACACAGAAACCCACTCATTTACACAGTCAGGAATTCATAATTCTTACAATAGCAGAAATAAACCTTTTTAAGTGTGACTCAGAATAGTCTCAAGTAAATGTTTGAATTTGTGTATAAACACACAGACACATGTTGTGAGGAAATTAATTAAAGGAAACGTAAGAAGGGGGAAAAGGGAGAGAAAAAAGGAGACAGGATCAGATGAAAATGGAGATCCTGTAAATGATATTAAGTGTGAGAAGATGGGTTGTATTTCAATGACAAAGGACAATTTAGCGCTCTCTTACTAGCAGAAAGAGCTGTACCTGACACAATAAAGCAAAACTGGAGATCAAAGTGGCAGAGCAGGGCTGCTTTTAAGTAGGGGGAGACTTCCAGAGCAGTAGCAAATGCAATGATGATGCCTGAGTTCGACGTATTAGAAGTTACACTATAAATAACCCTAGGCTTAAAAAAAGGCTCCTTTAGCTTTTGTTTGTTTGTTTTTTTTAACCCACAAGGCATTCAGTTAAACAAATTTAAACTATTAGGGTTTTTTGTTTTGTTTTGTTTGTTTTTGTTTTTCTTTTGTGTGTGTGTGAGTGAAGGGTGGTATTGTATACATTGACACACAGAGAAAACACTTCTGAAATGACCAGTTCTTTTTTTCCATATTTTGAAAAATGCACATTTGCTTTTGGCTTTTCCCATGAAGCAAAATAATAAAATAATGAAAAATCCTCTTTACAGTCACTCACAAATGATACAATTTCCAATTTAATGTTTATTTTTGACTTGTTTCTAATGCCTCGAATTTGCCTTCTGTACTTACTAATAATACAGCTATTACATCCTCATGTTTTTTCCAAGTATTTTTAAGTTGACAGATGATAATTGTGCATTCTGCTTTTTGTGCATATGTTTCTATGCATTTATACAATGTGTCATAATATTAAAAGAAAAATGCATGGCTGAGTTAACTGCTACATACATGAATGCCTATAATTGAGAACTGGTCTCTTTAAACAGCAACTTTTCACCACGAGGTTTGTGGATTTCAAGTCAATCTCAAGAGCTTTGGACACTCCAGAGATTCAGTCACCCTCCATGACCACTGCAAGCTTCTCCTCCTCGTGCTTTTCCTTACTTTGTCACTGTGTGGACACCTGCACAATCCTGCTTGGAAGAGCTGAACTCTCCTCCTCCTCCTTCCTCTTCTTCTTCCTCTTTCTCTTCCTCCTCCTTCTCCTCCTCCTCTTCTTTTAAAAAATGAGTCAAAGGGGAAGAACAACACCAGCAGGTCTTATATGGACTCACAGAGACTGATCCAACAAGCAAGGGTCTGTATGGAAGTGTACCGGGTTCTCTACACATATGTTATGGGTGTTAGCTTGGGGTTTCTGTGGGACTGCTCACAAAGGGAGCAGGCATATCTCTGGCGCTTTTTCCTGTTCCTGATACTCTCTTCCTCCTGTTGGGTTGCCTTGCCGTTATCTGCACTCACCTTTTGTGTTTCTCCCTGGAGTTCTTTCTTGAATTGCAATCCTCATCACCAATAACTTTACAGTTATTAAACATGGAAACTTAAAATATTAAAACCTGAAAAAGTAAACTGTCTATCCAGAAGTACTAGAAGTTTTAATAGCAATTAAACTTCTGTGTTAACATGTCGTACCTTTACACAGAAAATTTTGCTCAAAAAATACACTGTAAATATGGATTGTGTATTTGAATAATAAAATTTAAATTAATGCTTTATCAGAAAATATCCATTTGTTTTCCTGTAGGGAGAGGGAAGGACTGGAATACATTTTTTTGATAATGTATAACACATTTCCTGTTTTCTCAACAAAATCTGTTTTTATTCTCATGTAGAGCCAGACCTTCAAAATTGTCTCTGTATTTGACTTTAGTTTCCTTGTTTTCTGGCAAGTTGTGCCTGATATTTCATACCTGTCCCTCTGCCCTTCTCCAGGCTATTTTGTGTTGGGAATTGAAATATTTGGAAAAAGCAAGAAAAGGCTCACTTGTCCTTTCGTGTCCCGTTGGCTATGGCCAATGAGAAGCACCTACATATTTATAGAAGGCGGGGAAAGTGAAGATTTACAGTTTACTCCTCTTCAGTCCTCATTGTCACTTTTGTTGTTGCTCCCCTCCTGTACCACACAGGCCATCATTCTCTTAAAGAAGCTGAGACATGTTTTATAGAGTTCCAGCAGCCACTCCCTTCTCTGGTCCCTTTCTTGGCAGAAATAGAGCAGCCTTTCTTTGTTGTGGACTATGAACTGTAACATCTTGTCTAAATGTTTAAAGAGCCTTTTAATTAAATTTCTCTCATTGACTGCAGACTGATCATGTAATCTCTGTTCTACTAAGACCCTAATCAAAAGGCAAATACTTACTTTCTAGTGAGGTTATCTTTTATTCTTCCCTGAGATGATACATAAGTAGGTTGATAACACACTTAACAGCATCAGGATCTTCATTTGGTAACATTTGTAGAATCATGTGTCAAGCAGTTTACAATTTATATTGGTTAATTTAACACATGATTCCCTTACAAATGTAGGTATTGTTTTTAATCCCAAGCCAAGTCACAGAGGGATTAAGGTACATCAAGAAAGTGAAGGAACCCTTTCACACTTCTCATTTTGACAAGTCTGTATGCCCTCCTACATTTGTTGTTGGAAGCTAGAGATGTTTTCCCCTTTATCAGATTTGATTTTTCCATTTTTCCTGATCAACTGAGAAGTGAATTTTTTTATCTTTTCATGAGTTTACATGAACATATCTATGTTATTGAAGTTATAAATTATATAATCTGTCATGTTTTCTGGTATTTCAGGATATACAGTGTATAAATTATGATCTTTGCATCTGTTTTTCTTGCCTGACATCCTCTTCTTTCCATTCTTTAATGTCTCAGTCTACCAGTGGGTAGTTCTCTTAACATCCTATTTTAACTTCCACATACACAGAGATCTACCAACTGACAGCAAGGTGTAAACAATATCAAGCAAGCACAATAATGTGTCAGAATCATAAATTTATGCTGGTTTTCTATAAACATTATTTTGCTATTCAAAATGTTAAACTGCTATATAAGGCAAAAATCAATTTAATCACCTCAACCAACCTTATTAAAGTTATTAAAGATGATTAGCCTATTTCTGGAAAAGGCCCATTTTCCCATCAACTTATGTATGTGTCTTACTTATTTCGTTAAGGTGTCATGCAGGGTTGTTGGTTGTGATGAGGACTTCACAGTTTACTATCATATGTCAAATAAAAATTAAAAACTGTTTTTAGGCCATCTTTTAGCTGTACTCCAAAAGTAAAGTACTTCTCCAAAGTAAACTCATAAATACAAGTTAAATATAAATAGCACAGGGAATGTTACACAGAACTGTGCACGCAATAAATAAAAGAAAGATAAATAAATACCAGAAAGCAAGAACTGTTAGCACCTGGATATCAGTGATCAGAAAGGAATGCCACTATATGTGACATGTAGACTTTATAATCAACATGTTCTTCTAGGAATATTCTCTGCATTATCATTCTAATGATAATGACTGACTCACTACATGGCAAATGGAAGACATTATAGCAGATGTAAAAGTAGAGGTGGATTCTTGGGACCTTGTGAGTCCCACAATACATTGATTCAGTTTTTCAGAGGGGCATTTTTGCATTGAGACTTTGCTAGGAGTTCTCTGATTTTTAACTCGAGTATTCCTTTTCATCAGAGAAGGGCTCAAGAGAGTGACATCATCAAATATTTGTGCTAGGAAGCATTTGGGTCATCTTTTATGTTTGTCAGTATGTATGAGGGCACGGAAAAGTCCTGGCCGTGTATCCTTTCAAGGTCATACTAACCCCCAAACTGAATTATTTGACTTAAAATTTAGCCTTTATTTTCTGCCACAACACTTCTGCTTAGAAGCTATAGGTTCACTTTCTGAGAATTTCTGTGATCACACATTATTTATAGTCTGCTCAAACTACAAAATTTGCAAGGAAATGTGTCTTATTAGTAATATATTCTCCATCCTTGCCAATTTTATACTTTTACTTTCTCTTCTATATCCACTCTCCTTGCCCACATTCCTGCTTGCTAGACCCTATTCCATATGGGGTACTTGGCTTTTTAGCCCCACACCCATCAACTTAACTATTTCTTTCATAGCTCTTAGACTATGAATTTTACTAACTCATTCTCATAGGTTCTTAGCAAATATTTTCAGAACAAAGTAAAAATGAGTAATATCCAAGACTACAATGGTGTTACATTTTCACGTAGTTATAGACAGCCTTATTGAATTGGCCATGAGTAATAAATGCATCTGAGAATGTTTCTAGTGATGTTGTTAGTTGAGCCAAGATGTAAATTCCTAAGTGTACTCTTTGGTGTTAATGTTATATGGGTGTGTGTTTGATGTTTGATATTTCCTATAGAATATTAGAATCTGATTATTATCCAAATTGTCTTTAAATCATTGCTGGCAGAGGCACATGTAGATAAATAATCCATCAATCCCCATGAACTAGTTTATAGTCATCAACTCTAGGAATGTGAGGACAGCTGGACCTTAGTAATTGTCTCTGCCCACTCATGACAGTACAGCACATGCTGATGACAGATGAATTTCTGGTGTCCAGTAAATATCACCCTTCGGAAGAGTTCATTCCATTGCAATGTCTGGGCATGGTTAATACTGAAATCAATTCATGTCCTCTCACTATACCAAGAGTGTGGGGACTTTGACTTCTGTGGAATGCAAAGCTGATGCAACATATAAATGGAAAGATGCCTGTGTGTGAAAAGATACTGCTAGAAGGTTCCTGGGGTTGAATGAATAAAACCTTTTCTACTAAGCAGAAAGAAAAGGAAGGGGAAGAAAAGCCAATCAGCTAATGCAGAAAAATATCCTGACACTGAAACTAGCCCAGAACTCCTGCTTCTGGAATTTGCAACTGTACTTTTCTAATCATGGGGAGATGTATTTGAAGGTGTTTGAAGGCATTTGTGAGCTAATGAGGGAGTTACCACAAAAGGACACACATACATACCGATGCTTATAAAAAACATACACACGTATATAGAAAACAAACATACACAGGAGTATAAACACATGGATAGAAGCACTAAAATGCGTATGCACATACACATCCACAAACACCAAACACCTGCACACCTCTCACACACATGTATCCCATGTCTTTGAAATTTTCCTGTAAACATTTTTTCAGAAGACTGAGGCAAAGCAATTGTCTGAAGAATGAACTGTTTAAGAATCAAGGCAGAATCCTAATTTCCTACGACTAATTATAGAACTTGCTATTTTGTTTTCAAATAATTCATATGGGAATGTGAGCAATGTTTTACTTGAGTTTTAAGTAATAGGAAGCGCGGTGTTTTTTTAATCTCTGAAGCACAAGATAGAGTGCTTGTATAGATAGAGGGTCCAGAAGCACATGGGTCTTTTGTAACATAGCACTCTCACTACCAAAATTTCCTTTGGTGTTAAACATTCTTGTATGTCACAGTGGAGATAATGGCTACTTCTCTCTAATGTCTTAAATAAAATAGTAGAAATGTTTACATCATGGTATAAAAACATTGTAGGTTTGTAATTGTTTTTTTTTTTTTTTTTTTTAGGACTGCAGATTCATCTGAGGGTGTTGTGTATGCCAGGCAAGCATTCCACCACTGAGGGACATCCCTTGCTTTGAAGTCCTTTGTGTGTGTACATGTGGGGAAAGTTTACATGTATATGTAATCACAAGCACATGGAAGCCTGAGACAACCTTGGGCTTTGTACCTCAGGCACTATGCATTTTTAAAATTGTTTCTGTAGTTTTCTAATTTGAGTGAGTCTGTCTGTATGTTTCTGTGTCTGCGTGACTGCTTGCCTGTAAGTATGTATGTGTGCATGCCTGGTGCACACAAAGATCTGAAAATGGAGTCAGAGGCCATGGACCCCAGTCACAGATGGTGGTAAACTGCCACATGTGCTCTGGGAACTGAACTTGTGTTTTCTCCAAGAGTATCATGTGCTCTTAATCTTAATCGATGAGCTATTTCTCCAGTTCATTCATCCACCTTTTTTGGGATCTCTCGCTGTCCTGGAATTCACTAGGCCTGCAAGTTTAGCTAGGTGGCAAGCTTCAGTTTTCACATGCCTGCAACCTCCATTACTGGGATTACAAGCACACATCACCTCACCTTTTGTTTTCTTAATGTGAATTCTGGGAATCAAACTCAGGTTCTTCCATAACTGACTGAGCTGTCTACCCAGGCCCTTGTAAATCCATTTTCATTTAGACAAATTTAGCACTGCTAATCCTTTCAATTTATTAATTTGCTTTTCTTTGCAAATGTTTAATTTTTGTAATAATTTTGTTTTAAAAATTTTGCTCTTAGAAAATTAAATGTTGCAAACTCAGAAATCTACTCTCCTGGTTGGAGCAGCTGTTGGATTTTACAAACAGGATATCTTAAAGGTTAAATTTCACTAAGAACTTTTAAGTGCAGAACATTTATAGTAGAACGGCAATGTGCAAAGAAACTGGATTTTTGCATTGGAAGACTCTCACCACCACACATGAAGATATTCTCCCAATGCTATCTTTTCCTGTCCCCACAGCCGACCCAGCAAACTCAAGCCATTCTCGGCAGCTTCTCTCTCAAGCTCCACATTGATCTTCCATCTTCAGCCTCCTTATGTTGCCTGCTCTGATGTCCATTTTCCTACAGACTGGACACTTTCCTACTTTACAGCTTCCCTATCATGTTTCTGACTCAGGATGCACTCTCCTTCATGAGTCCTTTGCCAGAAACCTTTCTGGTAAGCCGATGCAACCACTTTGGTTCCCTATTGAAGTGCGATTGTTGGTTGGTTATTTATGTTATACTCCACAAGATAAAGGATCTTCCTTTACCTTAGCCATTAGAAGCTGTTAGCAGTCATTTCAGTATGCTTATGGTCTTACCTTCTGCCACTCCCAAGAGATGTCAGCCATTTTGTGCGCATCAGAAAGCACTGTCCTCAGGCCAGTCCCGGTGAGACCTGAGGTTCAGACGGAAGGTAGGAGCCTCCCCTATCAGTGGACTTGAAGAAGGCGTGGGAGGAAAAGAGGGAGAAAGGGAGGAACTGGGAGGGAATGAGGTAGGGGATACAGCTGGGATATAAAGTGAATAAAACTGTAATTAATATTAAAAAATTAAAAAGAAAACACTGTCCTCAGCGTTTTCTCTGAATGCGCACTTTTTTGAACCCATGAAAAACATGAGTGTCCCTTGAGTGCTTCCCCTTGCTCTTATCAGAGAACTGTTTTGTAATATGAAGGACAGGGAAGGAGAGAAGTATAAACTCTCAATAGCTGGTATCAGGAATAAAGTGTGAACCTTGCACATTGTGGGAAAAATGCTTTTTCCTTTTTTCATTATTATTATTGTTTATTACAATTTATTCAATTTGTATCCTTGCTGTAGCCCGCTTCCTCATCTTGTCCCGGTCCCACCCTCCCTCTTTCCCCTCCCTCCCCCATGTCCCTGTACTAGTCCACTCTAGCCTATCCTCTTTCTCTGTGACCTATTAAGGCCACCTTGCCAGAGGAGGTGATCAAAGAGCAGGCAACTGAATTCATGCCAGTGACTGTACCTCCTCCCCTTATAGGGAACATACATGGAGACTGAGCTACCCATGGCTACATCTGAACAGGGGTCTAGGGCCTCTTCAAGCATAGTCCTTGGTTGATTCATTAGTCTCTGAAGGCCCCAGTGGGCCCAGATTTTTGGCTCTGTTTTTCTCCTTGTGGAGCTCCTATTCTCTCCAATTCTTTCTATCTCCTTCTTCTTCCATAAGATTTCCTGTTCTCTGCCTAAATTTTGGCTATGAGTCTTAGCATCTGCTTCAATATCCTGCTGGGTAGGGTGTTTCAGAAGCCTCCTGTGGAAGGCTTCTGCCCTGTTCCCTGTCTTCTCCTATTTCATATGTCTATCCTATCTGCCCTTCTGAGTGAGAATTGAGCATCTTCTCTAGGGTCCTCCTTGTTGTTTAATTTCTTTAATGCTATAGATTTTAGTATGTATATCTTATATGTAGTATGTTTAGCTTATATTATATGGCTAATATCCACATATAAATGAGTATATACAATGAGTGTCTTTCTGCTTCTTGTTTACCACACTCAACAGCACAGGCTCAACAATCAATAAATGGGACCTAATGAAACTGAAAAGTTTTGTAAAGGAAAGGACACTGTCATCAGAACAAAACAACAGCTTACAGACTGGGAAAAGATCTTCACCAACTCTACATCTGAAAGAGGGCTAATATCCAGAATATATGAAGAACTCAAGAAGTTAAAAAGCAACAAATCAAGTAATCCAATTAAAAAAAGGGAAACAGAGCTAAACATTCTCTGTAGAGGAATATAGAATGGCAGAGAAACACTTAAAGAAACATTCAACATCCTTAGTTATGAGGGAAATGCAAATCAAAATGACCCTGAGATTTCACCTTACACTCATCAGAATGGCTAAGATGAAAAACTCAAGTGACAACACATGCTGGAGAGGATATAGAGAAAGAGGAATCCTCCTCCATTGCTGGTGAGCATGTAAACTTGTACAACCACTCCAGAAATCAACCTGGCACGTTGTCAGACAATTAGGAATAGTGCTACCTCAAAATCCAGGTATACTACTACTAGGCATATATCCAAAATATGTTCAAGGACATTTGCTCAACCATGTTTGTAGCAGTTTTGTTTGTAATAGCCAGAAGCTGGAAACAACCCACATGCCCCTCAATTGAGGAATGGACACAGAAATTGTGGTATAACTACACAATGGAATATTACTCAGCAATAAAAAAACAAGTAAATCATGAAATTTGCAGGCAAATAGTGGGAACTGGAAAAGATCATCCTGAGTGAGTTATCCCAGAAGTAGAAAGACACATAGGGTATATACTCACTCATAAGTGGATATTAGACATATAATATAGGATAAACATATTAAAATCAGTACACCTAAAGAAACTAATCAAGAAGGAGGACTCTGGCTAAGATGCTCAATCCCCATTCAGAAAGGCAAAGAGGATGGACATCAGAAGAGGGAAAAACAGGGAACAGAACAGGAGACTACCACAGAGGGTCCATTAAAGGCTCTACCCTGCAGGGTATCAAAGCAGATGCTGAGACTTATAGCCAAACTTTGGGCAGAGTGCAGGGAATCTTATGGAAGAAGTGGGAGTTGGTAAGACCTGGAGAAGACACGAACTCCAAAAAGAGAACAACAGAACCAAAAAGTTTGGGCCCAGGGGTCATTTCTGAGACTGATACTCCAACCAAGGACCACTCATGGAGATAATCTAGAACCCCTGCACAGATATAGCCCATGCAGTTCACTGTCCAAGTAGGTTCCATATTAATGAGATCAGGGACTGTCTCTGACATGAATTCAGTGGCTGGGTCTTTTATCACCTCCCACTGAGGGGGGACCAGGCAGCAGAGGAAGACAATGCAGCCACTCCTGATGAGACCTGATAGACTAGCATTAGAAGGAAGGGGTGGAAGACCTCCTCTACCAGTTGACTGGAGGAGGGGCATGAGTGAAAAGGGGGAGGGAGGGTGGCTTTCGGATGGGAGGAAGGAGGGAACTACAGGGCTGATACAAAGTGAATAAACTCTAATTAATAAAAATAAAAAAGTTAAACACTAACAAACCAAGTAATAAGGTACAGAGCTAAGTAGAGAATTCTCAACTGAGGAATATCAAATGGCAGAGGAGCACTTAAAGAATTGCTCAGTGTCCTTAGTCATCAGACAAATGCAAATCAAATGGACCCTAAGATTCCACTTTACACTCATCAGAATGACTAAGATCAAAAACTCAAGGACAACATTCTGGAGAGGTGTTTGGAGAAAGGGGAATCCTCCTCCATTGCTGGTGGGAATGTAACCTTGTATAACCACTTTGGAAATCAATCTGGTGCTTTCTTAGAATATTAGGAATAGCCCTATCTGAAGATCCAACTATACCACTTATGGGCATATATCTGAAAGAGGCTCAACCATACAACAAGGTCATTTGCTGATTTATTTATAATAGCCAGAAGCTGGAAACAACATAGATGTCCCTCCACTGAAGAATGCATACAGAAATTGTGGTATACTCACACAATGGAATACTACTCAGCAATTAAAAACAAAGAAATCATGAAACAAGATAATCATGAAATAGATGGAAATATTTTCTTTTGGAGAATATTTAGATTATGGGCAGTAGGTTCTCTGATTTTGCAAAATAAAATATTTAGGAATTACTTATATAGTTCCCAAGGTCAGTATGACACTATTGCCTAGTTTGTAGCAGCTACTCAAGATGAATTCACTAAATATATTTGAATAGATATACCAAGAAAATAACTGGCTTTATATGGTAATTCCAATGGATATATTGGAGTTCCTATTGAAATAGCTGATATTTTTATTTACTTTCTTTCCTTCAAGCACAGCAGCTGATAGTAGCCAGATTTAGGCACTTTTTTCCCTAATGATTATTTATGTAGGTTTTCAACAACTGTACCCATTTTGAGGCAACTTTGTGCTGGGGAGTTCAACACTTGTGTTTAGAAAGGATAGACTTATTTAGGCCCTAGCGGAAAGTAGATATTTTATCCTTCATTTCATAGAGAAAGCAGAGAATGATGTCATCCATGCTTTCCTCTAACAACACTTTGAATCATTGCTTCCCTTAATTATAAGCCATAAACTTCTCTTTCTATTCAATCACTTTCATTGCTATTGACTATTTATTTCCAGGTTTTATTATTTCCTGCTCTGGGTAAATTTAACTACTTTGGCTTCTCTAATTTAATATTTATTTTCAATTATTATTTTATAAAATAAGACATAGATTGTTTCTAGGCAAAAAATTCTTCTCAACTGCTCTGTATTTATTTCTGGTTGATTGAAAAGATGATTATACATTTTTCTTGAAAATTTCTTCCTAGAAACATATTGCAGAAACAATGAATTTATAGTAAATCTAGGTATTAAGAGAAAAAATTGTTTTTTGTATTGTAAACTAGGTAGTTGCTAAAATGGAAAGAAATATGAATTACAGTAAACACTGAGAAGTCCAGAATTCTCACTCCATTCTAAGAAGGACATGTGTTAGTTAACTTGGTGAAACAGAGAGGGAAGAAGGGAAACAGCTTTTGAATGTTTTCAACATTTTTCTTCTAATAAAAGAAGACATTTTAATTAGAGAATAGTTATGAAAAACAAGTAAAAATAGTGTCAGTGTTTGCACACATATCTTTAAGTAGTTATGAGGACTTTGCTCATTGGAGCTGAGTTTACGTATTATATACACTCATAAAGATTTCATTCCATATGCTCTTTGAAGCTTTTCAGTACTTTTATTTTCAAAGGCAGGATATTTTATAAGTGCCCATCCCTCTGCCAAATTGGACTAAAGTGTGATTGGCTTGGAAGAAATCACAAAGACGCTAAATCAGTACTGAAGCACATTTAAAAGCTTATCTGTCGCTCTCATCTACAACACAGCCTCCTAACTACTTCCAGCCAAAGATAATGGAGTTTTGTCCCCTCATCTCCAAGAGGCAAATTTCAATAATAATGACGATTCCTTATTCTTGCAAAGCAAGCAATGTGGCAGCTTGTGTACAAGTTGGAAGTTGCCCAAATAAAAGAATCTGCAAATTTCTGTCCCTCTTCATCCCTAACATGGCATTCTTTGACGATGACTTTGTTTTAAAGTAGGGCCATTTGAAGTCCAGAAAGCACAAGTCTTGGAAAAATGATTTCACTACAGAAGGGGTTTACTTTCCTGGTACAGTATGTTGCCTAGTTTTATGTAGAAAATTAATTCTAAATAGCTTTGAACACTGTGTAGGTCATGATGAGCTCTGTAACTCCTGAATATCATTTTCTCTGTGCCAGTATCTACTTTTGATCCGTTTTCCTCTCTAAGTTTTAATTTTTCCCTAATGGCATACCAAGTAGAATTTAAGCAGACTCACAGCTACTTTTTCACCATGAGTGTTCTGAAGCTAGTTTGTGTTCCAATGAACATCTTGTTTCACCTTTCTTATCTAACATCAATACTACAAAAGGAAAATAATGCTTCCATTGAGAACTGTCTACCTACCAAACACTATGGTACAGCCTTTATATAGATAAATCAGTTTTGTGGTGGAAAAATGTGTCCTTATATCTTGTTTTATAGCTGATGGGAAAATAACACAAGACAGATTATTTTTCTCAAGGTGAGAGAAATACCAAATGGTGATTTCGAAGTGCATGCATTTTTCCCTTGGCCATGTGGAACTATTTATGCACACAAGTCTTTCCCTCTAAAAAGCTCCACGTGGAGATAACATGCTTTTATATTTTGTCCATGTGATCTCCAACAAAAGAGAAAAAAAAACAAAGTTTGTCTCTATTCTGTGAGAATAACTTGATTATAATGTAATCAACTGTTTTATGTTATAGTATTGAATCTTCAGACTTTAGACTTCTTAGCACTACAAAAGCTGCAAGACTGTTCAAAGAACTGAATTACCTAACACAAGTTTGTTTTACTAGTAGTGGCGACATTTGAACTCACACTTAGATTTGAACGTTCATTGCAGTCTCTCCCTTACCCCACCCAGACTTTCTCTTTTCAGAACAAAGGAATTTCATGGCCATTCCTACTGATTCCAGATATCCAATGGGACAATAATTTCGCATCTGAAAATGAAAAGTTTATAAAACACAAGTTTTTTTTTTTTTTTTTTTGTCTCTGGACTGTTGTTCCCTTTACCCTATATACCAACTGCACAGTGCCACTGATAGTTAATGGTTTTAAGGATAGTGTGTGTACGTGTGTGTGTGTGTGTGTGTGTGTGTAAGAGCAGACACCTACTGGGTGTTTTTTGTTGTTTGTTTCATTTTTGGGTTTGTTTTTTGGAAATATTCTTATGATATATCCGGGAATAAGGTTTTACTCACAACCTGGGCTTTTCTTAACCACCTTGACACTTACCATTAGTGATCACACCATCTAATTTGAGGAATTACTACATGACAATCACCTGAAGTAGGTGAACACATCAGTTGTAGTTAGCAGTGTGTCAGCCTTCCCTGCCTCTAGGAATGCAGTGTATATACACATACACACACTTCACTGGGGACTTCTGATCTTTTCAGTTAACCTCCTCAGTGGGAGTCTAAACAAAGGAGTTGTCAGCTGTCGCTGTCTCACTATTACTTTTGCTTTCTTTTAAAGTCCTGGACAATCAGAGCTCTTGCTCCTCCATTTTAATGCTTTAAGCAAAAGCTAATCAAATCTTCCTAATTCTAGGATTCTTAGGAATATATCACTCTCCATATGGTGTCTAATAGAAATTTTTCTCACCAACTTTAGACTGAAACTCAGTTTCCATTCCCTATGTAGTAGGAGAAACCCTCTCATCTTGAAAACACCCTTAAGTAAATCCTCCATCCAACCTTCAATTCCCCTTGTAGTGGTTAACTTAATCCTTCATTCTCCAAAGTCGTTGGCAGAGATTGCTCTGGAGTCAAGATCTGCAAAATCAGATTGTCTCTGGTACTTTGGGTTCCATTTAGATGTTTTAACATCTTGATTTGAAGGCTTGTAGTGAACTCCATGGTACTCCATGGCACTCAGCATCAACAAGCCTAGGAGAAAAAAAAAAGTCATTTTGTCATGTGACTTCAATGATTATGCGCATTTACCCACTGCACTTCTACTTCACGAGATCACAGAAAACTGGTAGGTAATAGCTGTAATATCTGGATTCCTTAGTGATCAAAATAAGAAAAGCTAAGTGCTAATATCTGGGTTGTGTTGGAATAACCCACCCCCATACTTGCAAGGTACCTCTGTCTTCTCAGTTTTTAATTGCTGTGCGGCTAGTGCCTGGCTAGCAGGATATGTAAATGTTTGTCAGTTCCTTACCTGCCCCAAAAGGAAAAGACAAACTCCCTGAAGGTCACATAGGTCTGAATGCTAGCTAGATGAGTAAGGAGTGTGGCTTTTTGCACAATAAAGAGCTAGAGGCTGAGGCTGAGCCAGAAGGCAGAAGGGAGATTGGGATGCAGCTAGGAGGAAAAGGAGAGAGAGACCTAGACAGAGAGACGGAGACAGAGAGAGCCCTGCAGTGGCAGGGAAGTCAGGTTAAGTTCAGGAGGCAAGCTGAGGCACTGCCTTGACAAACAGGCCAACAGCCTTACACTATACAAATGGCTCCTGTCTTTATTATTAACCTCAACTGGGACCCCAAATGTCCCACCATAGGGTTGAGGGTTTTTTTTTGTTGTTGTTGTTTTGTTTTGTTTAGTTTTTGCGAGGATACCATTTATTCTCACACTAGATTCTAACGTAACAATGGGAATCAGAAACAGCATTGTGAAACAAACAACCCCAGGATCTGATACATTTTTCCTCTCTAAAGAATTTCTTGTTTCCCACATGTGGTTTTGAGTGCAGAGTTGTCTAGAGGGATTCTGAAGATAAGATGGATAGACAGTAGTTGGACATCAGCTGAATTTGATACAGTCATTGCTTATTAGACAATCTCCTGTCATTATAATGAGGGATAGGATGCTAGGTGACTTCTATAGAATGAAGGTTTCTGCAGACATATGATTCACAATGTTGGAGGCCGAAATTTCAACAAGGTACTAGTTTAGGCACACACTATCTAGTACAGGGCATCAAATCAGTTGTGATACTGCATGCAGAGGAAAGCATTGACTAACCAGGGAGGAAGGCAGAGTCAGGAGGAGGAAACAGTAATGGCACCTTGCTAGATCTTACCACTTAATAGCCCCATCACTTCTTAATATCACTACACCAATAACCAATTTTCCAAAATGCGAACTATTAGAGAGCATTCTGTTCCAAACCACAGCACCCTGCATTATGAATATTTATGTTGTCATTTTCTGAAGCTCTCCTGGATGCCTGAAGTAAAACACAACATATTGTAAACAGTGCCTCCATGTTTAAGCTTTTGCCATCTCTTTTCCAAGTTGACACAGCAGCCTAACAAATCACAAGCTTATGTCATTATTTGTCCCTGAATGCTAACACTGTCAAATGAATAAGCCATTAAAGCAAAACCACCCAACATAATGCTGAGCATGTTGAAAAGCTAAGGTGAAACCCTTTTATGACTTTAACAGAATGTGGTAAATACTTCCCAAGGTCTTGTGTTCTTAGTTTGTGAAAGGGAATGAAAAAGAAAGTGTTTCTCTGCCATTCTATATTCTTCTGTTGAGATTTCTTTGCTTAGCCCCATTTTTAATTGGATTATTTTTTAGTTCTTTTTATAGCCCTCTATTGGATATATGGTTGGTGAAGTTCTTTTCCTAGCCTGTAGGCTGTTGTTTTGTTCTCTTGACAGTGTCCTTTGCTTTACAGAAGCTTTTCAACTTTATGAGGTCCCATTTATTAATTGTAGATCTTAGAGACTGCGCTGTGGGTCTTCTGAACAGGAAATTGTCTTCTGTGCCAATGAATTCGAGACTACCCCCTTTTCTTTCAACAGTTAGTATGTTTGATTTTATGTTGAGATCTTTGATCCACTTAGATGGTCAGAGAAACACTTAAAGAAATGCTCAACATTCTTAGTCATCAGGGAAAGGCAAATCAAAACAACTCTGCAGTTTCATGTTACACCTATCAGAATGGCTAAGATCAAAAACTCAAGTGACAACACATGCTGGAGGGGTTGTAGAGAAAGAAGAACCCT
Organism: Pachyuromys duprasi; assembly: GCA_028658305.1. Lineage (NCBI taxonomy): Eukaryota > Metazoa > Chordata > Mammalia > Rodentia > Muridae > Pachyuromys > Pachyuromys duprasi. Next base: position 33,730,124 of record CM053762.1, read on the forward strand.
CCTCCATTGATGGTGGGAATATGAACTTGTACAACCACTTTGGAAATAAATCTGGCTCTTTCTCAGAAAACTGGAAATAATGCTACCTAAAGTCCAAGCTATACCACTCCTGGTCATATATCCAAAAGATGCTCAACTATACAACAAAGACATTTGTTCAACTATATTCACAGCTGCCTTATTTGTAGTAGCCAGAATCTGGAAACAACCTGGATGTCTATCAACAGAGGAATGGATACAGAAATTGTAGTATATCTACACAGTGCTGTACTACTTAGCAATTAAAAACAAGGAAATCATGACACTTGCATGCAAATGGATGGAATTAGAAGAGATCACCCTGAGTGAGGTAACCCAGAAATAGAAGGACAGGCATGGTATACACTCAGTTATAAGTAGATATTAGCTGTCTAATAAAGGACAGCTATCTACAGACCTAAAAAAGCTAAACACTAAGGAGGACCCTAAGGAGGAGCCTTAAATGTCATTCAGAATGGCAAATAGGATAGACATCAGAACATGTGGAAGAGAGGAAACAGGATGGGCGACTACTATAGAGGGTCCTCTGAGAGGATTCACCCAACAGGGGATCTAAGCAGATGCTGAGACTCCGGGCCAAACTTTGGACAAGGCGCAGGGAGTCTTAAGGAAGAAGAAAGGGGTGGAATTAGAGGGACATGGAGGGGACAGGAGCTCCACAAGAAGATCAACAAAACTAAAAGATCTGAGCCCAGGGGATCCTGCAGAGACTGAGGACCATGCATGGAGAAGACCTAGATTCCCTGCTCAGACGTGGCCAGTTGGCAGCTCAGTCTCCATGTGGATCTCTGAGCGACAGAAGCAGGGGCTTCCTCTATCATGAACTCAGTTGAACGCTCTTTGATCACTTGTCCTTGATGATGCAACTTTGCCAGGCCACAGAGGAAAAGTATCCAAGCAGTTCTGGTGAGGCTTAACAAGCTATGGGCAGATGGCAATGCTGGAGAACTCCCCCTTTCAGCGGACTAGGGGAAGGGGATGGAGGAGAGAAGGAGGGAGGTGGAACTGGGGGAGTTGAAGGAAGGGGCTTCAATCGGGATATATAATGAATAAATTGTGAAGAAAAAATTAAAATTAAAATAAGAAAGAAAGAACAAAAACGAAAAACCTTCGGGTTGAAAAGCAAAATATAAATTAAAGAAAATATAATAGAGCAGAAATGTACAAAAACCCCATAAAATACAAAATGTAAGTGCATTTTCCTATATACATAACTTTCAACTACAGGAGCCTACTAAAATTAGCATTCAGATCTATGGTATAGGAATTCCATTACTAAAACAACTGAAGATTTTTTTAATAATATAAATATGCATGACTGTGAAACCAAGAAATATGTTCTGCTCAAAGTTCTACTAATGCTGAATATTTTAATGAAATTTAATGCATTTTTATACAAGTGGTATAAATTATCCACTTTAAAATTAGATAAAATCTATTTGAGAAATAATTATGAGTATGTATTCATTAGGGCTGGAGTTGGAGAACTGCTGCTAAGGGCATTGGGTCACATCCTCCATCTGCACTTGATTCCATCATAATGTCTCTGAGTGTGTTATGGCAATCGAATCTCAATATTTGGACGGCTCTAATTCACTTCTACTTCTCATTCACAAAGCTGTATCCCTAGTAGAAAGTGTGTGATTAGAGCTGGCCAGTGATGATCTATGTCTTATTTATACTTGTTTCATTACACTTGGGTCACTAGTGCAGTCAACTCCTGCTTCATGAGGCTGAAACTTAATTCTGTTATTATTGCTATATTTGCATGTAAGTTATGGAGATTTAGAAATAAAAACAAAGAGTCATTTAAATTTCTTGAAGGTTTGTTCTTGCACAAATTTTCTTTTTTTTTCAAGAAGAAGTAAAGATATTTTTATAACTACTTAGTATAGTGTTTCTGCTTCAGCATTCATCACCTTTATTGATTGTCCTCTCCAATCAGATGTTTAAAATGCAACAATAAATGTTTGTACACGTTTTATACTAACACATTTTATATATTAGCTTGCAAATATTGTATGGAAGAAGCTGTAAGAAAAGACACAGAGGGTACAGAAGCCCCACAAGGAAACCAACAAATCTAAAAATCCTGAGCCCAGGGGGTCCTGCAGAGACTGATGCACCAACCAAGCACTGCATGGAGAGGACCTAGCCCCCCCTTGCTCAGATGTAACTGATTGGCAACTCAGTGTTTATGTGGATGGCCAAGTAAGGGGAGCAGGGTCTGCCTCCGTCATGAACTCTCTTTGTTCATAGCTCTTTGTTCACTCGCCCCTGGTGATGCAGCCTTGCCAGACCACAGAGGATCGGGATCCAAGCAGTCTTGATTAGACTTAACAAGCCATGGGCAGATGGCAAAGGAGGAGATCTCCCCTTTTCAGTGGACTAGGGGAAGAGGATAGGGGGCAGAGAGAGGACAGGTGGGAGTGGGAGGAGTTGAGGAAGGGGACTTCAATCCTTTTCTTTTTTTTTTCTGGCATTTAAGAAATGCCTCTATGACACAAAAGTAAGGAGGATGACTGGACTGGTGTTCTTCAGATCATGCCTTGTTACTTGCAAAGTGCCTTCATTTATGTCTTTGTTTTCCTTAGTCACTGCAGAAACCTTGAAAAGAAATTTTCATAGTATGCACAGTCTCTGCAAGAGAGAAAATGTTCAGAGGGTTAAAAACTTTCCTAAATATATGTCCATGATATTTGCCAGATATGAAAAAGGCTGAGGTTTTAAGTCATAGCTGAAACAGCTCTAATTGGATGCAATGAATACATATCTGTGCTACTAAGCTTTAATCGGTGCCTCTTTTCCATCATCTAGTTAACTCCTCTCTGTGCCTGCTTTGTTATCATTGTTGGTAATAACAAGTGCAGAAGTTCTTTATGTTATGGTGGTAGAAAACTAGCATAGTCAACATTGTTGTAAAACTAACATCTAATAAAATTGATTTTTAGGTTACTGTGAAGATCATAAGAAATCACTCACTTGTCATTTAAAGATCAAAAAACTTTAGCAAGTGATCTACATAAGATATTCTCTGTCCTAACCAAAGTGCTTTTGAAAGCTGCAATCATCTGAATAATTTTTAATTCATCTTAATTTCTGTAAAAATTCTATCCCACTTTAAATTCCAAATCTTTTTGTCTCTGTAGCCTTTAAACTCGTTGTGGGGTAACCCAGAAACAGAAAGACACTCTTGGGATACACTCACTTATAAGCTGATAGTAATCTATAATATAGGATAGCCACACTAAAATCTACAGATCTAAAGAAGCTAAACACCAAGGAGGACCCTAGGGAGGATGCTTAAATCTCATTCAGAATGGCAAACAGGATAGACACCAGAAGTGGTGGAAGAGAGGAAACAGGATGGAAGCCTAATATAGAGGATCCTCTGAAATGGTCCACCTAACAGAGGATCTAAGCAGATGCTGAGACTCACAGCCAAACTTAGGGCAGAGCACAGTGAGTCTTATGAAAGAAGGAGGATAGAAGGACAGGGAGAGGACAGGAACCCCACAAAGATACTAACAAAGCTAAAAAATCCGAGTCCAGGTGGTCCTGCACAGACTGATGCATCAACCACTTTCTTTATTTCAACCCTTTGAGTTGTAATCAGGTTCCTAAGCAAGGCATGATCTCTTCCAGAGAAGAGAAATGATAATAGAATGGATTATCTGAATTCGAATACTAAAGTCTCATGGACTGTGCTTCGAGAAAGATTCTAAGTAAACAAAATGAGCTGTATCACGGAGCTGCAGTCTTTAGGAAGTGCAGCATCAGGCCAGATAGGAAGGAGGACTGACCACAGTGCATTCTCTAAAATCCAGATATGTAGATTGTGATTGAGACACATTAGATCCAAATTTCTCTAAGATTTAGTCCAAAGTATATGGGTTTATAACAAATTTCATAGTGAATTCTTATACATATTAAATTTGGAGAAGCAAATTTTTCTAAATCAGCTTGTACTATAGACATAGAGAAATCAGGACACAGTATTTCAAAACATACTTTCTTGTACCAAAGATGTACATACAGAATCTAAACTTCTCAAATACACACACACACACACACACCCACACACACACACACACACACACATTCCATTCAGCCATTCAATCTATTCAATGATGTGGGATTCTATTCTTTGATCCTTTCCCAATTGAGATGAGAAATTAACCTGGCAGGACAACCTGACAGTCCACAGTGGAGGAGGACACTTTCACTCCTGATACAACTTGAAGAGTTGGGGTGGATGGGAAAGGGTGCTCCTCTTTTTTGAGGAAAAGGGAAGTGGGAGGGGGAGAGAGAGGGGGCAGAAGTGGGAGGGAAGGGAGGAAGGGGCTAGAAGGATGTAAAGTGAATAAAATAAATAAGTGAGAAAACAAACAAATGATACAACTCAAAGAATTAGAGTTTTTACTATTTAGAGATTATTATTTGTGTTTTCATAAGTTTAAAATTTCAGAAAAATACTAAATTCATAAATAGTTTCAATGATTTCTTTTAAAACTTTAAAGTCACTGTGGGAATTAGAATCCTCTAATACTTTGAGAATTATGGCTGACTCTTGATCACCTTCCCCTGAGACGAAAGCAGCCTTACCAGACCACAGAGGAAGATAGGCTAGGGTCAGAGGGAAGGGGAGGAGGACCTCCCCTATCAGTGGACTTGGAGAGGTGCTTGAGGGGAGATTAGGGGAGGAGGGTGGGATTAGGAGGGATAAGGGAGGGGGCTACAGCTGGGGTACAAAGTAAATAAACTAGTTAATAGAAAAATTAAAATTAAAAAAGAAATAAAATGAAATGGAAGAAATTAAAAATAAACTGTGTGAGTAAGAACGAAAAGCCAAACACACACAATGCAAGTAAATAAATAAATAATATATATTTTTAAAAACCAAACTTCTCTGGCTACTTTCTTTGCTTTTAACCAGGAACTCTGGCCAGACTTATCTTGTTGAAATGCTGAAGGAAGGGAGGAAAACCTAAGAACCCATTTGGCTATGTATAAGAGTATGAGTACTAATTTGTAACATTGAAATTTATTTTGAGACTTGGGAAATTGAGGCACTCTGGGCAGTAGGGCTGCACTGGGTTTAGAATAATTTTTATAGGAAAGTAAATTAAAGTGATATGACAAAACCTTGCTTACTTGAATCTTAACTATTCTGCTTTCAGGCCTCTGTGTTTATTTCTAACAATGTACGCCACCAAAAATGAATATGAACTACTTTCCCAAAAATGATGGGAAAGAATGGAAAGTGTTGAATGGGAGAGGAGGTGATTTTTTTGACTAAAAAAAAAACACTTACATGCACGTATGGATATCTCAAACAATAAAAAAGTAGTAAAAGGCAGAAAAATATTTCAATTTTTATATACAAGTTGCGTGAGATGATACTCTGGTTGTTGATGGTTTTCATCAAATGATGAAAATTATTTGTTCTTGTGAGTGTGACCACTGGTTTGTTGTCCATAATCTAGTGAGTGGCTATTTGCCATCTTCTATGGACAATACTAAGTTGATTCCGTGATATTTAAAAATAAAGATTGAGAACATAGGTTTGGGAGAATGCCATATACAAAGGGGAACTGGGAAATATTTGAGGAGAGAAATGGTGGGCATAGATAATCAAAATACACTCTGTACATTATTATATTCCTTTAAAAGGTAGCATTTATCATTTTCTAAAAAGTTCAAAACTCAGCAATACAGTCACTGAAGAATGGTGGTTGTGTGTCTTCACATGAAGATAAGCATGAAGAACATATGAACAATTACAGATGTATAAACACTGTTAAATATCTCTCTATCATTGACTTGCCACTGTCAGTTTCTTTATTAAGCTGCAGCTAAAACCTTTTATATTGAAATTTCTACACTTATAAGAAAACATTTTTTTTTCCAGTTTATAATTGCCTCAGCTCTTGGAAGTCTCTGGACATACTGCTCACTTTCAGGATGCATTATTTAAGAATAACAAGAATGAGGATGCCAGATTGAGATTCTTCTGATCCTCGGTTATGAAGAGGAAGCAGCCTGAGGTCCTAAGTTTCAAGGACCATGGTGATGTTTCTTTCATCTTTCCAGTCCTGGAATATAGCCAGAGCCAGAAGCAGCCATGTTGAAAAGCTCTGAACAGGGATGTCTCTTCAGTATTGTTCTGACTGAAAGCAGAAAGCTTGTGGGCATTTAGGATATTTTTTGTCTAAATGAAACTCTTGTTCCTTTTATGAACCCTAGAGATTAAACTGCACTGATAATAAGAATTTAAGTTTCTCTGTCTAGAGTTATGAGATGACAAATTACTTGCATGCCATGCTTTTTTTCCCACAAGACAAAATGCCCTTCCCTGGTGTTTCATATTACTCTGGGCTGCAAAACCATAAAAAATTCTTCATTCCTTGTTTCTGATGATCATATTTTTGAGAAAATTTAATGGAGGAGCTGAAACACACATACCTCCCTTTCTAGACTGTGGCATAACATTTTATTTATTTAATATACGTTGGAAGGACCAAAATATAGCAAAATGATACATAATATTCAAAGGCTGAAATATTTTAAAATATGGCTATAATGTAAACTATTGCAAATTGGCTGAGGCTGTCCTGTGTGGTCTCTCAGTGGTTGCCTGCATATGATAGTTATCAAAAGAGATGAGACTTTGTTCTGGAGTTGAAATTTAAATCTACGAATCTCTTTGCTCAGACTTGCTTCATTTAATTGTATATTGCCATGCTGTCTATTCCTTCATAGAAAATTTCTCCAAGTGACCAATATTATCATGATGGTTGTTCATTAACTCACTGAGTTTTTCTAAAAATCAAGAATTCTGGATTAGTTATAGATGGTTTGGTCTCAAGGTCTCTTACAAAGTTCAAGTCAAATTATTGATTAGAACAGCATCCAATAAAGCTTTGCTCAGTTATATATGTATGCTCAGCTTCTATGTTTTTATGCAGCTGTTAGCAGGTAATCTCAGTTTGTAGTCATGTCCGCCACTCCTTAGGGATGACAGCAACACTGAATAGGAGCAAGGCAAAACTTGTGTATTGTCATTTAATTTTGAGAAAGGGTCACACTATGTAATCCAGTTAGACTGGAGGTCACTGTATAATCTAGGGTGGCCTCAAACTCACAGAAATCTGCCTGTTTCCGGCCTTGTCTTTTAAGTGTTACAATTAAAGTTGTGCACCAGAATGTCTGATATTTACATTGGCTTTTATGACAAAATCTCAGACACATACCTTTACCTAGAGTTCTTACAATACCGCATTAAGTACAGTCTACAGTCACTGGAAGAGGCAAGTATCATTGGGTGACATCTTACAAGCTACCTATCATATAACATTCCTTCTCGAATGTATGATCCATATTCTTTGTTTGCAAATCATTGCCACATTCTCCCAAAGCATTTTATCTTCCATTAAAGCATCAACCCAGAGCCCATGATCCTGTATAGAATGATAGCAGGTCTTTTTTTCCCCTCACTCCCATTGGTGGTGTTGGGGTTGGTCTGGTGCTATCTGTTTGAATGTTAATTGTTCCCCATGCCCCCAGGCCTGCTTGTTGTTTTTACAAGGAGACTTTCACCTATCCCAAATGATGCTGTAAACTTTGCTGCTCTATTTGACCAATAAAATGCTGACACACTGGGCAAGGTGGACAGGGAGGGATGGCCAAGGTTCCTGGGCTTTAGAGGTCGGAAAGGATCACAAGAGGAGGAAGAGATTGAAGGTGGAGAAAGGAAAGAGTAGAGTTACCATGGGATAGAAGGAGAAACACATGGGCCAGGAGGAAGGACTCTGAGGATGGCTTAGAAAGAAATGGCCCAGGTGAAATATAAGCAAGTATTTTGGGATTATAGAAATGATTAAAGCAGATGACATGAGATGGGGACTGAGGGCCAATGAGACAGCGGAAGTGCAATTATCTGCACAGCCCAAGGTGAAATAAGACGAATTTAAAAACTAACAGGTGTCTATGTCTTTATAGTTAGCAATAGTGGGTTAGATAATACCTCCGTAATAATTTAGGGATAATAATAATAAGCATCATTAGCATGTACTTTTAAAATTACCACAACAGGTGGTTTGAAATGAATGGACTCCATAGGTTCCTATCTTTGAGTACTTGGTTTCTAGTACTATTTGGTAGTATATTTGGTAGAACTATCTAGGAAGACTTAGGAGGTATGGTCGGAGTGGTTGAAGGGTGTCACTGGCGGAAATTTTGCCCTTTCACAGGAGTCTTATCATTCCTACTATGCCCTGTGCCTCCTGCTGTGGATCTAAATGCGAGCTCTCAGCTGCTGGTCTAACAACATGCTCCATGCTCTGTACCACCATGCTCCCTACCATAGCGGTCATGGCTCTAGCTCTCTAAAATCTGAAGCTGAATAAAATGTTTTTCTTTTATAATTTGCATTGGTTATGGTATTTCTTTAGCACAGTAGAAAAAATAATCGCCTCCAATGGAACTATTCTTCGTTCTTGGCTACTGGTTCATCTTCCACCAACCAAAGTTACCTTGTCTTCCCTGCTGGCCAGGAAAGGTAACTTCAAGTAACTCTCAAGTATTCCTAGATCCACACCTGCTTCTTTGTTGACCCAACTTCGTATCATCGTTTAAAACCCATCGAGATCTGTGCAGCATTTCCAGATTATCTCTATCAATGGTCCTTGGTTGGAGTTTCAGTCTCAGAAAAGACCCCTGTGCCCAGATTTTTTTTGGTTCTGTTGCTCTTTGTGGAGCTCCTGTCCTCTCCAGGTCTTATTATTGCCTACTTCTTTCATGAAATTCCCTTCACTCTGCCCAAAGGTTGGTCATAAGTCTCAGCATTTGCTTCAATACCCTGCAGGGTAGAGCCTTTCAGAGACCCTCTGTGGTAGGCTCCTGTACTCTTCCCTGTTTTCTCCTTCTTCTGATGTCCATCCTCTAGATGTTGCCCATGGCAGTTCAGTGTCCAAGTGGGTTCCATACTAATGGTAACAGGGACTGCCTCTGACATGAACAGATTGGCCTGCTCTTTGATCACCTCCCCCTGAGGGGGAGCAACCTTACCAGACCACAGAGGAAGACAGGGTAGCTACTCCTGATGAGAGCTGATAGACTAGGATCAGAAGGAAGGAGGCGAGAACTCCCCTATCAGTGGCCTTGGGGAGGGGCATGTGTGAAGAAGGGGGAAGGAGAGTGGGATTGGGAGGGGAGGAGGGACGGGGCTTCAGGGGGATGCAAAGTGAATAAAGTGTAATTAATAAAAATTAAAATAAAAAATGAAAAAAAATCCATCAAGTTCAATTTGTACTGCCCAGATATTTTTGGACATGTGACTTTTCAGTAAGGCATTGGTAAGACCTAGTGATTGGTTTTCCAGGAATTATAGTTTTTGGAAACAAACAAACAAACAAGTATTGATTCTAAAGGTTATCAAATCCCAATCGCTCCTTAGTTAGGGATGAGACTTTGTGCCCGACTCTCCACTCCTCACTGGAATTGCACTATCTTGAGTATGCACAGGTCTTACCCAGGATGTCCTAACCATTGTGAATTTATATGTGTGATGGCCTGCTGTGTCCAGAAGACACTGTCTCCTTACAGCTATCTGATATCTCTGACTCTTATGTTCTGTCTGTGCCAACTTTTCCAATGATCTCTGAGGAGTGGAGAGAGGGGTGTAACACACACACACAAACACACACACACATACACAATTTTGGGACTCTTATAATCTCATTTAAAAATAATAAACCTTGTCTACAAATCCCTTTGTAATAAGTCCTTCCTGACTTGGGCCTCTTCTGAGAAAAAAAAAATTTTAATGTTTTGAGAGTTTGTCTATTGAGAGAAAGTAGTGCCAAGAGCTCTGAAATATAATCTCAGGCTAGTTGGGATGGAGTGGGTGGGTGTCTCTGTGTACGTTGATACCATCACAATCTACGGCAAAGAGAAGCTTCTCTGAGTGTTTTTCTTTTATAATTTTCCAAAAATTATAAATGTTTCGAACATTCAGAGGCTGAAAGCACTGAGACAAGTAGAAATGAAACACAGCGTTCCTTCCTGCCACTTCTATAGATTTGGTTTGGTGGCTATATTTCCTTTTATCTCTTTTTATCCTGAAAAACCTTTTATCTTTCAATGGTTTTTATATTTTAATAGATTATTTGTTAAGCTTTTATTTGTTTTTAATTTTTCTTTCATGAGTGTTTTGTCGGCATATGTGTGTGTGTGTGTGTGTGTGTGTGTGCGTGCAACTAATAGGTGCCTGATGTCCATAGGCCAGGAAACAATGTCAGATCCCCTAGAACATTGCTGTGTCACTATGTGAATGCTGGAAAATCAAACCTCAGTCTCATGCAAGAGCTGTGTATGCTGCCAACTTCTACAGTATCTCTCCAGCCTCTAGATTACTTTTTAACTTTGTTTTTGAGAATATAATATACTTACAGCATTTCTCCTTTCCCATTCCTCCCTTATACCCATATACCCCTCCTTGCTTTTTGTCAAATTCATGTTATCTTTTCCTATGAACTGTTATTAAATGTACACAGACACACTCATACCTAAACATATGTCTATATACATGAATACAGATAAACATGTGTATATATACATGTATACAGACAAACATACATTCCTACTTGCTCAGCCTTTATGAAAGATCCTACTGGCTCTGGTATTCTGAGTTGACAATTGCTGTCTTTCACATCCTGGAATACATGTTTTCAGGATTTCTGGCTTTAACAGTTTCTTTTGAATAAATAAGTGCTGCTCTGATGGGCTTGCATTTATAAGTAGCTCAACCTTTCTCTGTTTCAGATTTTAATATCCTTTTATGTGCTGTGTTTTAAATATTTTAATAATATATATGGAACTTTTTATGCTCATGACTATTTAAATTCTGAAGACCTTTGTGCATGGATGGGCATCAATTTCTCTATGTTTGGGAAATTTTCTTTTATAGTTTCTTTGAAAATATTCTCTATGTCTTCGCTGTGGTGATCTCCTGTGCCCATAATTCAAAATCCAAGTTTTTCTTGGGGTCTGAGGGGTCTTAACCCTATGTTTATGTTTCTTTTTAAGTGTACTGTTGTGCTTTACTGAATGATATTATTTTTTACCTTGCCTTCTGTCCTTGACTATTTTCTGCATGCTCCATTAGGTTGGTGAGAGTTCCCAACTGTGGTTTACATTTGTCTTATTGAGGCTTTAACTTCCAGCATCATTTCAGTTTGTGTTTTCCTCAGCAATTCACTGCCTTTGTATGTTTTGTTGACTTCTGCATATCATCCATCTCTTTGCTTTTGTTCCCTTGAAGTGTATTTTGTCTTATTTGAATTGTTTGAGCATACTTATGATCAACCTTTCCAATTATTTGTTACATAGTTCTTAGTATTTTTTGTATTAGTGCCATTGTTATGAGATTAGTGATTTGTAGAGCAGAAATGTCTGGGTTTTCCATGTTGTTTCTATTTCTGCACTTGAATATATGCACACGGAGTCAGTTTGTTCGTTGAACTTTACATTAATTATTTTGTGTATTATCATTTTAAAAATTCTAATCACCTTCTCCCCCCCCCAATGGTGGCATTTGCAATGATCAGTGTATAACTGGACATTAGTATAGTTGAGGTAGTTGAGGTATACCTTCCATTTGTGAAAATGAGATTTAAGGTGATAATCTCTATTCTGAGTCTTCCTTTTATATCCTGGGTTGTGTTTTGTCAGCTAAGGCTTCCTACTCATGTCTCTAACTTTCCCTGAGATCCTTGGCCAGAATCTGATTTGTCCCTAGGTTGGTTCCTAAGCTATTTTTGAAACCTCTGGGAAAAGCAGAACTTTCTGTGCACCGATGAGTCTAACTCATTAAATCTAGCCTCCCCCCACCCCCAGCTGGTTCTGCAGCTTCCTTTGAAGTTGTTGCAAGATGTGCAACACCCCATGCATCAATAGACCTTACATGAATTGAGGACTGATCTTAACATTTGGGTCATTAGCAAATGTTAGTACTTCTAGGAAATATGGACATTTTCCTGGTTCCATTGGCCTTTATGCAGAGTTAAATCCTGTCTTAGTTTTATTATTGTGAAAAGATATCATGACCATGTCAACTCTTATAAAGGACAACAATTAACTGGGGCTGGCTTACAATTTCAAATGTTTGGTCCTTTATCATGATGGGAAATATGGCAGCGTGCTGGCAGTCATGGTGCTGGAAAGGAAGCTGAGAGTTCTACATCTTGATCTGCAGGCAGCAAAGAGGAGACTGTCTTCTACACTGGGTGGAGCTCGAGCACAGGAGGAGTCAAAGTCCACTCCACAGTGACACACATCCTCCAACAAGGCTGTACCTACTCCAACAAGGTCATTCCTCCTAATAGTAACACTCTCTATGGGCCAACACTCAAACACATGGGTCTACAGGGCCATATGTTTTCAAGCTATCACAAGTCCTAACTCCTTCCTAGATCCACAGCTTTCTCTGAAGCCATTGAAAGGTCACTTTTCTTTTTTTTAATTAAATTTTATTTTTTATATTAATCGCACTTTATTCACTTTGTATCCCAGCTGTAGCCCCCTCTCTCATTCCCTCCCAATCCCACCCTCCCTCCCTGTTCTCCTCCCATGACCCTCTCCAAGTCCACTGATAGGGGAGGTCCTCCTCCCCCTCTTTCTGACCCTAGCTTATCAGGTCTCATCAGGACTGCATTGGCTTTCCCTGTGGCCTGGAAAGGATGCTCTCCCACCTCGGGGTGGGGGTTAGTCAAAGAGACAGCCACTGAGTTCATGTCAGAGACAACCCCTGTTCTCCTTAATAGGGAACTCACTTGGATTCTGAGTTGCCATGGGCTACATCTGAGCAGGGGTTCTAGGTTATATCCATGAATGGATCTTTCTTTAAAAAACAAATCTTACCTGGAGAGGACAGGAGCTCTGCAAGGACCAAATATATCAGGGCATATATATAAGGTCTTTTATGAGACTGTCTCTCTAACCAAGGACCATGTATGGATATAACCTAGAACCCCTGCTTGAATGTAGCAAATGGTAGCTCAATAGCCAAGTGGGTATACTAGTAAGGGGAACGGGGACTATTTTAGACATGAACTCAATGGCTGGCTCTTCGACCTCCCTGCCCCCAGAGGGAGGGGCAGCCTTTCTAGGCCACAGAAGAGGACATTGCAGCCATTCCTGAAGAGACCTGATAAGCTAGAGTTAGGTGGAAGGGGAGGATGTCCTGCCCTATCAGTGGACTTGGAAAAGGGCAGGGAGGAAATGTGGGAGGGAAGGGGGAGGGATAGGGAGGAAATTGGGGAGAGGGCTACGGCTGGGATACAAAGTACATAACCTGTGATTAATATAAAATAAAAATGTTAAAATTAAAAAAATCTTACCATTTTGAGACATCAATTATTTAGACTACTTTTATCTTTCAGCTTTAGCAAGAAAATATTGTTGTTTAACAACTATCACTGTCTTGATTAATTTCTTTTGTCTTTTTCTTCTGGGAAAATTTACTGAATATAATTTACTGAATATTCCAAGAAGTTATGAAACATACAATTTGTTTATAATTTTTGTTTACTCATCAAAGAAGAATTTTTGTTAAAACAGATGTTTATTAGTGCATTAATTGATCTTTCCCAATTTAGAACTTCCTGAAAAGTTTGACAACATTGTATGTAGAGGAATTTTGATCCAGCAGCACGGCTGCTCTGTCAAGGGATCACGTTCGATGTCCTTCTATGTTTGTATGATCCAGATTTTCCCTGGATTAAAGTATGATCTGGCTCGAATATAGGCATGTCCTTAGTACACCTTTAATTACTAATGCCATCAAGGTAATGTTAGTTTATAGAAGAAGCAGGCATTTTGAAAGTGACCTCTAAGTGGCAAAGTGATGAATCAGAGAAAACTTTGACAGAATGAGTCAGAAATGGGATATGCCCAACTCTCACGAGGAGAGAAAGAAAATTGGGGTTATTGAAGAACGACACAGGGAGAGAGACTAGAATGGAGTCCCTAGCAGTTCAGTTGAGTTTGTGCAGTCGGTGTGGTTAAGTGCGTGGAACTCAGAGGCAATTTTCCCAAGCAGAGAAATTCAGTGAGAAGCTGGGAGGAGTCTGATTGAACCAATCAGTTTGGAAAGCAGTTCTGAGTCAGAACAGATGATTGAACAAGCCATCCAGAGGTCAGGAAAAACTATAAAGGTTGATCTTATTTAGCAGTAAGTCTCAGAGGCCGAAAACATTCTCAGCCTAAGTCAGAAGATGGAGGCTGGAAGCTAAAGACTTCAAGGTCCAGGCTTACAGAAGATTAGATGGTATAGAGGCTAGAAGCTTCCAGGCCCAGGCCTAGGGATAGACAGGCATGCTTTGGGTGCAGCCAGGCTATAGTCACACAGTTTGGGCGCTCATCTCATCCACTCATCAGAGGAAATTAAAAAAAAACAACATTTAAAATTGTTCATTGATTTTTTCTTTTATTTTTGTTTTATTGAAAATATTTTCTCTCATATAATATATTCTGAACACAGCGGTCCCCACTCCTTTCGGGCTTCTGATAGACTCTATCTTCTCACAATGTCTGGCTGTGGGCTTCTGCATCCTTTCCCACCGACTGCTGATGGAAAACCTTTCTGATGACTACTGGAAAAGGCACAGATCTATGAGTGTAGCAGAATATCATTCGGAATCATGTCATTGATTATTTTTTTGGAGGGTGTACATTTGAAATGTATGAGCATTTTTAAAATTTTAAACAGCCTTTCATTCCCTCCTTAATTTTCTGGAATCATTTTTGAATGTTATTCTTGTATTAAAAAAAGTACACCGCTTCTTTTCAAAAGGTTCTTTATACATAGCATTTTAGCTTCTCAGCTAGGTACATTTGAAATCTTTAGTATATATTGAAAACATATCAATAGTATTTGGCTATGTCAACCTCAACATTGCATATATCTTCATGAAAGCTTAGTAAATTTGAAGCTTTATAGGGACATAGCAAAACTGCAAATTGTTCTATTAACAGATTTGCATAGATTCCCACATATTCTTCTAATTTTCTGGATATATTAATGCTAGCTAGCATCTCTATTATTTCTATGTAACAAGCAAGAGATTGTTTGTCAGCTAGTACTGTTAGCTAGTAGTAGAACTCGGACACGAACTCACATGCTCTGTTTCCATATTCAATACTCTTTTCACAAAATAGAGTATTCTTAAATGTTTTGAGTAAAACATTCATGCCATATGCACTCTTCTTTAATCCCATTGCTAGTGATTGTTTTGATGAGATAAGAACTTTGAAATATTTTCATGAAACCCATGGCATGAGAAAAATGGAGCTTTCAGAAGCTTAACAAAAATTCAACAGTTTGTTAGTAAAAAAAATTCAGAATAGTACTTTAGGCATTTCTAAAATATAGCTCTCTGGCATTATATATAACAACAGGTCAACAACACATATCATATCATCACATGATTGTTGACATGGTGTGAGAAAATAAACTTGCTAAAGGAACTAGATAAAATGCCAGTTAGATTTAAAAACAGCACTGTTAAAACAAAATGTTACATGCCTTGAGAAAGAGCCCAAGTAGACATTTTTCCTTTAACAAAGTTGACAGAGTATGTTCAAAATCAACATACTTCAGTATCTGAACTTTGAAAATGTTGATAGACTAATTTTTACAAGGCTATAATTTCACCAATACCAAAACTCAAAATAAAAAGTAATTAAAAACATTAGGAAATTAAATACAATAAAATATAAATAGACTATCACCTGGTGACGAAGGGAGATTTATTTTAGGTCTATGAGAATGATGTAATGCTCTAGAGTAGTCAACAAGGTTTATACATTCAGGATAGAGAAGATCAAATCGTACAAAAATTAATTAAAAAAACATTAAAACTCAATGTTCTAGCATAATAGAAATTCCAATAAAGTAGAAATAAATAACTGCTTTAAATAATAATGAAAAACATATTTAAAACATTGGATTTACTCTTAGGAACTAAACTATAGTCAGGAATAAGAAATTATCCTGTGCTACTGGATATTAGACTATCTCTACATGTCAGCAATTTACAATACATTTCACAAGGAGGTATCCCAGAAGGTAAAAAAAAAATGGTGAGACCCAGGGGGGTCAATAGAAGATGTTGAAGAGGGTTTAAGGAAGGACAGAAATGGTATAAATACATCATATTCATGAATGGAATTCTCAAAAATAATTAAGTTTAAAAGTATATAAACATTATCACAGCCAATTAGACAGTGACTTCCCAAATGGCTCCAAATATTGTTCCTTCATAGTCACACCCACCTCTACCTCCCACATCCCTAACTCTTTGGAGTCCCTAGCCTGTCCTCCATATTTTGTTTTGTTTTGCTCTGTTTTCCAAGACAGGGTTTCTCTGTGTAGCATTGGCTGTTCTGGCACTCACTCTGTAGACCAGGCTGGCATCATACTCATAGAGATCCACCTGCCTCTGTCTCCTAAGTGCTGGATTAAAGTTGTACACCACCACCACCCAGCCTATCCTTCATATTTTAAAATTCCAAAGTGTTGTATAGTATAATGATGCCAATTATAACTTTGTGGAACTGGCTTTTTTAACATACATTTTGGAGCTCTAGTCAAGATGTGGCAATCCTCAACAGCCTCTGGTATGTATGGACTGCATTTGCATTCATCATTAATTCATATGAAAAACATTTTGGTTGCCAGTTTGGAGCTAAATTGATAAATCTGTTACAAGCATTCATGTATGAGTTTGTGTGAAAATATGATTTTTACTTCCATGAGATAAATATCCAAGGATAACATTGTTATAGTCCTTGATATTGCATATTTAGTTTTATAGGGAACGCAGGGCTATTTCACTATGTATCTCTACCATTTCGTATGTCACTCAATTTTTTTTTTTAGTTATTTGGTTTCTTGGCATTCTCATGAATTTTTTAATGGTCTTACTTTTAAAAATATGTTTAAATTGTCATAGAATTGTATCACCTTTTCCCTTTCATTTCTTCCCTCTAGCCCCTACCAGATACCCTCTTTCAAACCGTTCTTGTGTGCCCTGGCTCTTAGTTGATGGCCTGTTTTTCTTTGATTATTGTTGTTACAGATGTGTTTTTGTGTAATTGTGTGGGGTGTGTGTGTGAATGTAGAAGTATGCATCTGTATATACAAGTATATATACGTATAACCTACCAAGTTCTCTTTGTTCATGGTATGTATATGGTTTCAAGGCTGACAACTCTACATTGGGAAACTATTAGCCTTACTTTCAGAAACTATGCTAATATCTGCCACTAGGAGTGGCTGTCATTTTATGTAAGTTGTATTTTGCTTTTAATTTGAATGTCTCTAAAATTGAACAGCTTTTGATGGATACATTTTCTACCAATATTCTTTGTGATATTGGTTAAATTACTTGTCTATTTTCTTTTTTTTTTTGCTGATTTACACATTTATTATTTATTTGCATATTTACATATTTATTATTATTTAGAAGAAGAGGATTATGTGAATACACAGCACCAGCCTGAGTCAATGAAAAGTTTTGTGTTACTTTAATTCTTGGGCATTAACAGTATTTTGAGTTGAACAGTCTTCTGGGTCCTATGCAGAATTCAGTTACTTTTTGGTTCTGAGTCATGGATCTAATGGAGATCTTCTCACTTCAGCAAACTTTAGCAACTAGCAATTGTTTTTTTCTTTAAATTAATTAATTTATTTTTGTATCAATCACAGTTTAGGTACTTTGTAGCCCAAGCGTAGCCCCCTCCCTCATTCCCTCCTACCCTCCCACTCCCTCCCTCATCTCCTCCCTGCCCCCTCCAAGTCCACCAACAGGGGAGGACTTCCTCCCCTTCCATCCAACCCCAGCTCATCCTGTCTCCTCAGGGATGGCTGCAATGTCCTCCCCTGGGATCTAGCCAGTCTGTCCCTCCGGCATGTATGGGGGAGGGTCAAAGAGTCGGCCATCAAGATCATGACTAAAACAGTCCCTGTTTCCCTCACTAGCGTCTTCAGTCTGACACCGAGCTATCATGGGCCCCATCTAAGCAGGGGTTCCATGCCACATCCACACGTGGTCCTTGGTTGTACAAACCGTCTCATACAAGACCCCTGTGCCCTGCTCAGTTTGGTCTTTGTGGAGCTCTTGTTCTCCCCAAGTCTCACCAACCTCCCCCATTTCTATCATCACTTCTTGCCCTCTGCCAAAGGCTTGATCGCGAGTCTTAATATCTGCTCTGAT
>CM053762.1:33748540-33766496 GCA_028658305.1 Pachyuromys duprasi
GAGTATATACCATATGTTTCTTTCTGCTTTTGGGATACCTCACTTAGGATGATAGTTTCCAGGTCTATTTTCTAAATGGAATTTTAAAGTACTGAGTTTAAGAAATCTACTTTGGTTATAAGTCTTAATAGCTGCTTTGATACACTGCTAGGTAGAGTCTTTCAGAGGCTGGTGGGAATGCAAACTTGTAGAACCACTCTGGAAATCAATTTGGCCCTTTCTTAGACAATTATGAATAGTGATTCCTCAAGATCCAGCTATATCACTCTTAGGCATATATCCAAAAGATGCTCAAGTACACAACAAGGACATTTGCTCAACCACGTTCATAGCTGCTTTATTCGTAATAGCCAGAACCTGGAAACAACCCAGATGTCCCTCAGTTGAGGAATGGATACAGAAAGTATAGTACTTTTACACAATGGAATAGTACTCAGAAATTAAAATGAGGAAATCATGAAATTTGCAGGCAAATAGTGGGACCTAGAAATGATCATCCTGAATTAGGTATCCCAGAAGCAGAAAGAAACATATGGTATATACTCACTTATATAGATCTATAAGATAGGATAAACATACTGAAATCTATACACCTAAAGAAGATAAACAAGAAAGAGGACCTGGGGTAAGATGATCAATCATCACTTAGGCAAATGGAATGGACATTGAATGTAGGAGAAAACAAGCAACAGGACAGGAGCCTACCACAGAGGGCCTCAGAAAGACTCTACCTATCAGTGTATCAAAGCATATATTAAGACTCACAACTAAACCTTTGGCAGAGTGCAGGGAATTATATGAAAGAAGGGGGAGTCAGTAAGACTTGGAGAGGACAAGAGCTCCACAAAGACCAAATAGATCAGGGTACAGGGGTATTTTATGAGACTGTTTCTCCAACCAAGGACCATGTATGGATATAACCTAGAACCCCTGCTCAGATATAGCCCATATATCACGTTTTAAATATTGAATTTAGAAATTATTCATAGTCATACATTATAAATATTTTTATCTATTTCTCTTCTATAATATTTGAACTTTGGAGATATTATGAAAAAAATATATAAAAACTTTAACAAAATTACATGCCAATTAAAGGCACAAGATGAGCTAGAAATATTTATGTGTAGCACATAAAATAAACGTGGAAGATTTATTTTATTAAATATTTGAGACAAAGATGAAAATCAGAAAAAAATCAGAAGTCTGTAACAAATAACAGGAAACAATATGAATGACCAGCACATAGAAGTTAGTCCAGAACTCGGTGTTCGTTCATTTTTTAAGAGAGCTGGGGGTAAAAATATACAGAAGCTACTCCTCATCTTACTGGATCAAAAAAATAAGAAATCAAATAAAATTGCAGAAATGACCATAGATTGAGTAAATAGGTCCTTGCACTCTTCCATTTGCTCAGAAAGGCTCTCTTGCAGTCAGTGGTACAACTACAGAAAAAAATCTGTCCAGAGCTCTTAGTTGGTAATTTTTATACAGGCTGATTGAGAGTCAATTCTGCAGGGTTCATAAACTTATCTGTTCTCATATGAAAATGTCACATTCATTGTTTGAGTTTCTGAGTTTCTGACCTGTTCTAGAACTTCCACATTATGACACATCCATGTGTGGATGTATGTCTGTGTGTATAATTTTAATTGATCTATGATAAATTACAAGATTTTTGCTTCCAATTCATAAATGCTAACACCTTTAAAGTTCTGAAACAATGGGAATAATGGAGTTAGAGTGTCCTCATCAGCTGCAAAACTCACCAATGTGTTCCTTCCACACTCTACATTTTCCCTGTCTATGACACCTGATAGTACTGCTTTGTTTTCTCTTTTTAAGACTGACAGATTTTTATTTTATCATAATATTGTTGATATCCATATAAGACATTACATACATTGATAGTTTACTCCTTTGCATTGTGACTTTTTTCCCATTGTTCGGACTGTGTCTGTCTCTATATCAAGGACATTCAGGCTAATTCTAGCTTTTGGAAAGTATAAAGAGAATTTTTATTTAATATTTCCTATTTTTGTGGACATTTATCTTTATTTTTTTAATATTAAATGGTAATAAAGAAATTATTTCCTCAGGAATAAAGTTCATGTTTCCTTTTATGAAACACTGTCTACTTCCTTTCTAGAATTACTGTACCTCATTCAAGAAAAAACTGCATTGAAATAACATGGGATGTGTGGTCATAAGGTGTTTAGTTCTTAAGGACTTCATGTCCTGGGAGATGGCATTATTATCTGCATTATTCACTATCCTTAGAAAATAGGAAGATAATTTAAATATCTACATGATATTACTCTAGGTATTAACATTTCTGTGTGGACTGATAAACATGCTGTGATTGTTGTAGTTAGGAGTGGTAGAAAGGACTGGTCAGACCTTCTGTTGTAAGAGCTAAGTTATAATTAAGTTTCTAGCAGCACCTTAGAAGCAAATAGTAAGCGTGGTGTGTTTTCAGGGTGGGCTAACACTCAAGTGTAGAGCAAACTTGGGACGGATTATAGCAGAATCTGGTGTTGTGATGGAAAGGTTTCCAATTCAATATTTGAACAAGTGTAAGAAGAGTTTTTCTAGTAAATATCTTACTTTTTACAGTCATGGGCACTTTTTTTTTTAGGCCAGAACACTATCTCTAACCAGGAGTCATTCATTCACCTATGATGAATCATATCAAATCTCTTACCCTGCTTCAGGAATGTGCAAGGGTACAAAAGAAATGAGAACTTCACTCACAGGGAAATTAAATCCAGAAAGTCATTTTATATAGTTACAGACACCAGACAGAGGATGGGAATGGTGTAGTAAAGAATGGCTGCTGTGTCTCAGCAATTTGGTTGTCTAGCAGTGTTGTTCTAAAAGACATTGAGTCAGTTGAAACTTGAATGACTGATCTAAATAGTTCTCAAAGAACTGAAATTGAAAACACCCAAGGTTAGTACAGACAGTAGAGCACAGGCCCAATACAGAAGGGGAGAAATCAGAGCTAGTGACATTGATCATGTACAGATGAAGAAAGAATAAAAAGTGGGATCAAATAACACTGTGCTAAGTTAAAAAGACATAGTTACCCTCAAAATATGTTGAAATTTGTAGAATATTTTAATTATGGAATGACATGATTAAATTTGTGTCAGCCTAAGATCCCTGTATGCTGTTTGTAAGACAAGGAGCAGAAGTAAGATTATCAGTATAGAAGTAGTATAGGGCTCAGAAATGAGCTGCTGGTGATGGTATTTGGGACCCTAATAGAACATAAATGAAGTGGACTATGTGGGAATTCAGGGAAAGAGTGTGGAACTGGAGGATTATTTTGTCTTTTATTCATATTGCTCAGGTGCCTGTTTGATTTTCATGCAGGGCTGTGAAAACTAGGTTTATTGATGGATAAGTTCAAAATGTTGAAAGATATGAGCTACATCAGGAAACCATTCAGTGCTACTTAAAATGGTGGTTCACATAATAGAAATTTAAAAGCATCAGAATTATTGCTTTGGCATCTGGATACACATTTTGGCACAATCTCTTAATAAGAATCCTTCCATTATAGGATGAGATTTATTTATTTTCTTTACTTATTTATCTATCTATCTATCTATTATTTATTTATGACAATTTATTCACTTTGTATCCCTGCTATAGCCCACTCCCTCATCTCCTCCTATTCCCACCCACCATGCCTATAGTCCCCCTATGCCCTTTTCCTAGTCCCCTGATAGAGGAGGACCTCCTTCTTTTCTATCTGACCCTAGCCTATCTGGTCTCTACAGGGCTGGCTGCATCATCTTCCTCTGTGGCATGGAAAGATTGCACTCTCCAGGAGGAGATGAACAAAGAGCTGGTCACTGAGTTCATGTCAGAGACAGCCCCTGTACCCCTTACTAGAGAGCCCACTTGGAACAGTCTATGGGCTTTCTCTGAGCAGGGGATCTAGGTCCTTTCAATTCATGGTCCTTGGTTGGAATATCAGTCTCTGTAGGACCTAGTAGGCCCAGGTTATTTGGCTCTCTTGGTCTCCTTGTGGAGTTCCTGTCCCCTCCAGGTCTTTCTATCTCCCTCTTCTTCATTAAGGTTTCCTATTGTCTACCCAAAGTTTGGCTATGAGTCTCAGTATCTCCTTCGATACACCAGTGGGTAGAGTCATTCAGAGGTCTCCTGTGGAAGGTTCCTGTCCTATTTCTTATCTTCTCCTACTTCTGATAGTTACCTTGTTTGCCTGCCTGAGTGAGGTTTCAGCCTTTCCCCTGGGGTCTTCCTTATTTAGCTTCTTTAGGATTATAGATTTTAGTATGTTTATCCTACATTATATAGCTAATATCCATTTATAAATGCATATATCATATGTGTTTTCTACTTCTGGGTTACCTCACTTAGGATGATCTTTTCTAGTTCTCACCAAAACCCCAACAAACTAAGCAATTCAATTAAAAAATGGCATACAGAGCTAAACAGAGAATTCTCAACAGTGGAATATTGAAATGCAGAGAAACATTTAAAGAATTGTTCAATGTCCTTAGTAATCAGGAAATGCAAATCAAAACGACCCTGAGATTCCACCTCACACCCATCAGAATGGCTAAGATCAAAACCCAAGGGATGATGCATGCCTTGAGTGGATGTGGAGAAAGAGGAACTCTCCTCCATTGCTGGTGGGAATGTAAATTAGCGCAGGCACTTTGGAAATAAATCTGGCACTTCCTCACAAGATCCAGCTACATCACTCCTGGGAATATACCCAAAAGATGCCCCATAATTCAATAAGGACATTTTCTCAACTATGTTCATAGCAGCTGTATTTGGAATAGCCAGAATCTGGAGGAATAGATACCAAAAGTGTGGTACATTTACACAATGAATATTACACAGTAATTAAAAACAAAGAAATCAAGCATGAGATTTTTTTATGGTGACAAGGTGAGGAATGCAGTAAGATCCTGTGAACTCAGCAGATATATGCTCTAGTTTGGATACTGAATGTTCCTTCAGATGTCTATGCTGTGAAGCTTGGACCTTCAAGGCTGTGCTTTTGAGAGATGGTATGCATGTTTCAGTGGTATAGTTTTATAAGAAGGCAGTCCTTAAGTCAGCGGGCAAAGTTCTAATAAAGGCTGTATGATCCTGGACCTTGGGGAATTTTCCTTTTTCTCTTGCTGTTGAAACAATTACCATTATTCTGCTACATATTGCGGTGCCATGGAGCCAATTGATCATTGGCTAAAGGTCTGAGTCAAAAAAGAAAAGCCATGCTCTTTACAAGTTACTTTTCTCTGGTATTTTACTGTACATCCAAGAAGCTGACTGACAAATTTTACTGCTATAACATTCATTTTAAAAATGTGTCTTCTGATCTGTATGTCAATTGACATACTGTCTATCCATTTTATGATTCAAGAGCCATGGTTCCTACAGATCCTGGAAACTCTTTTGATCATTGTCTTCAGTTCAATGTTCTGAAACTTTACATAAGGCTGTTTGTAAGTGGATAATAATATATTTAATGTTCCTCAGCTATACTTTGCTAATGTGAAAAATTAGATGGATACTATTTATTCACATGTTATTTTTGGAATAAAATAAGATTTATACGATGTGAAA
The DNA here is from genome assembly GCA_028658305.1 of Pachyuromys duprasi. Lineage (NCBI taxonomy): Eukaryota > Metazoa > Chordata > Mammalia > Rodentia > Muridae > Pachyuromys > Pachyuromys duprasi. The sequence goes on from CM053762.1 coordinate 33,754,154, forward strand.
TGTTCATCCCACATAGCATGTAGTCAATGAGTGTTTGTGGCTGTTATTTAATATTAGGTTGTAGAACACCTGAAGGGATAGTGTGCTCTCTAGAACTATGTGGGTGTCAAGATCTGGAGAAAATGTTCACAACTTAGTTATAACAGAAGCACTAGGGGAGGCAATATAATTCATACACCAGATAAAATAAATGAGTATCATATAAAACGTATGCAGGATCTTGACTCATTGGCCCCTACAGACAATTGGATACAGTTACATGTAATCTGAGTCTGAGCAGCATAAAGATTGGTTGGGAAGCCTGGATGGAATTTTTATTTTTCATGTACAATTTACTCCTAAAATACAAGAACCTGGGTTTGTATGATTTAATTTTAGGGTATGCTTTTAGCTTTCATTTTTCTTTATTAACAAACAATGAAACTTGTGAGTTCTGAGTAATGAAGGATGCTTGGAAACTGGGAATAACTGCACATATGAGTCCCTAGCTGCAATAATAGAGAGAAAGAAGCACCAAGGTTAGCTGCTGGCTACTTGCTCTCTTTCATGACTAGATACTTAGTATTTTGAAATCCTTAATTTTGAGTTGCAGTTAGGTGTTCCTGGTAGGAATGTGTGGCATACCAAATCTGGCACAGGTCTGCTGGTTTCATTTGTTCATCTCTGTCCCCAGTCTCAAGAAACAAAGGAGTACAGTTTGTTAAAACTTTGGGGAATCACCACATGATCCAGACTGACAACTGGGGCTTACCATTGTTCTTCAGGGCTCAATAAGGAGCAGAAAATCTCACCATTCTTTGTATCTCAGCCACTCCTGCATGGATCTTAAGGGCAGATGGAATCTACTTTCACTCAGTTTAAGTTTCAGAGCGTAGGCTGGCTTATTCTTCCCTTAGTCACTGGAAGCTTAGTGGAGACAGACATCTTCAAGGAAGAAGTCCCAACTGCTGTGTCATCATTCTCCAATTAACTTTAGCAGCCAAAAATAATTGCATTTCCCTTCATCTTCTCTACCTTTTGCAGCTTAATGAAAAGACCAGATGTTACTAAATTGTGATCTTCTTTATAGTACAAGGCAGTTGTCTCCAGGGCATTTGGTTCAGATGCACAGCCTCTCCACAGTCACTCGCTCAGGGAATATGTTTCTGTTTGGGGTTAGTAAATATGAAGACATTAATTTTATTTAGCAGTTTCTCAGCAATAGCTCTGCATTCACTAATGGCACCTTTCATCCCTTGGGATATTCACACATTAACACAGAAATTCACAGATTGTCACAACTGCAAACATAAGAGATCTTAACTCCCGAGTAACCACCACTTTTCCACAGGAGGAAAAAGGTATGTGCTTTTCAAAATTATGCTTCATGTACTCTGGGGCCAAATATAATCCCCCTTTTTTTTTAAAAGCACCATGGATCAAACTTTAGGGAAAGATAAAGGAGAACTAATGTACTCCTTTTGGTTTATTAGATGATTCTAAAGTTATAGTAATTATAAAACTATGAAATAACTTGGCATTCTGCTTGTAACATAATTGGCCCCACATAAATTCCTATGGTTGTCACCTCTGGTAATTCAACTATGTATGAGAGTATACATTTGAATTTTAGCAGGTAGAAAGGATGGTTAAGATGTTTATTATCTCTTTGATGACTGTTATTATTTATATTTTCATACAAAAAAAGTAAAACAAAAACAAATGCCCACAATGGCCAGAGCATTAAGGAGCATGGAGTAGGAGCATCTTTTTGACACTCAATTCCTTTATGTGGTCTGTGAAACTTGGACCATGTTTGTGAGGATTATTCAGCTTTGAGGCCTTCATCCATAAAAGGGAAAAAGTTATTTTTTGATAATGCTTTCATAGAATATCAGCTATCTTTTTGAGAGAGCTTTGCAGAAGCACACATTCACCATATTTTGTAAAGGTAGTCTCATCTGCTTTGTTTTTTAAATTTAATCTTTAAATTTGATAATTTATTCATTTTAAATCCTAATTGTAGCACCCTCCCTCATCTCCTCCCAATTCCTCCTGCCCTCCTCTTCTCTTCATGCTCCTCATCCCCTTCCCTGTAGTCCACTGAAAGAGGGAGTCTTCCTCCCCTGCCATGTGACCCTAGCTTATCAAGTCTCATCAGGGCTGCCTGAGTCCCTTTCCTCTGTGGCCTGGTAAGGCTGCATCATCAAGGGGAGGTGATCAAAGATAAGGCAACTGAGTTCATGACACAGACAGCCCCTGCTCCACCATACTAGGGAACCTATATGGAGACCGAGCTGCCTATCAGCTACATCTGAGCAGGGGCTCTAGGTCTTCTCCATGCATGGTCTTTGGTTGGTACATCAGCCTCTGCAGCCACCCCACCTCTAGGCCCAGATTTTTTGACTTTGTTGGTCTGCTTGTGGAGCTCCTATACCCTTTGGGTCATTATATCTCCCTCTTCTTCCATAAGACTCTCTTGCCCTCTGCCCAAGTTTTGCTGCTTCAATCCTCTGTTGGGTAGAGACTTTCAGAGGACCTCTATAGCAAGCTCTCCTATTCCTTCTCTTTCCACAGCTTCTGGTGTCTATCCTGTTTGACATTCTGAATGAGATTTAAGCATCCTCCCTAGGGCACTCCTTGTTGTTTAGCTTTTTTAGGTCTGTAGATTTTAGTATGGTTATCCTATAGTTTATGGCCAGTATCTCCATATTAATGAGTATATACCATGCATGTCTTTCTGGTTCTGGGTTACCTCACTCAGGATGATCTTTTTTAGTTCCATTCATTCACCTCCAAATTTCATGATTTCCTTCTTTTTAATATCTGAGTATTTGTGTATATATGTAGCAATTTCTGTATCAATTTTTCAGTAGAGGGACACATAGGTTGTTTCCTGATTCTGGCTATCACAAATAAAGCTGCTATGAACATAGTTGAGCAAATGTCCTTGTTGAATGGTGGAGCATCTTTCAAATATATGCCCAGGAATGTCATAGCTGGATCTTGAGGTAGTACTATTCCCAATTTTCTCAGAAACCTCCAGTTTGATTTCCAAAGTGATTGTACAAGTTTGCACTCCCATCATCAATGGAGGAGGGTTCTCCTTTCTCCACAACCTCACCAGCATGTGCTGTCACTTGAGTTTTTGATCTTTGCCATTCTGATGGGTGTACAGCTCAGGCTCTAAGATCAGCAATTAATAAATGGGACCCCTTGAAACTGAAAAGCTTTTGTAAAGCAAAGGACTCTGTCAATAGAACAAAACAACAGACTGGGAAAAAATCTTCACCAACCCTACATCTGACAGAGGGCTAATATCCAGAATATATGAAGAACTCAAGAAATTAGACACGAGCAAACCAAACAATACAATTTAAAAATGAGGATACAGAGCTAAACAGAATTCTCAACAGAGGAATTTAGAATGACAGAGAAACACTTAAAGAAATGATCAATATCCTCAGTCGTCAGAGAAAAGCAAATCAAAATGACTCTGAGATTCCATCTCACATCTGCTTTGTTTTAAAGTGAGAAAAATTCTCCCTGCCCAACAATGAGAAAATAAGTTCAAAACCTCAGTACTCATATAAAAAGTCTGGAGTGAAGGGATAGTCTGCTCACAGTCAGTGCTAGGTGGGTGGCAATAGGAAGAGTGTTTGTCTTGCTAGCAGCCAACCTGAACTCATTGTGAACACCACCTTCATTGAGAGACATTATTACAAGTGGTAAAGTATAAAGTGATGGAGGAGAAACACTGAGTGCCTACACCTGGCCTCCATGTACATATGAACATATGTGTATGTACAGCCATATGCGTCACACAATTGCACATGCTTTGATTAGGAATATGGTAGGAGAGGACTGTACTCTTTGGCTTAAAAGTCAAAGCCAATGAATAACAGGTCTAACTTCAGGCACAATTTGGCACCTGCTCATTACCACATTTCTCCTAATATAAACACATCCACACATTTCCCTGAAATATCTGCTCCAAAGATTTTTCATAGAAGTTGATAAAATTTAGTGTTTAACTTGACTCAAAAACATATATAAATGCTATATTTTTCTGTAAACCTACTAATGAAGGAGCAGATGATAGAAAAGCCATGACCATTTTGTTTATATGTGACTCTTGGATGCTCAGGAAACTGTGGCCCTTTCTGGCCCACAGTCAACAGCATTTCAAAATTTTTTTATTGACATTCTTAATTTCAATAAACACATGTTCATTAGTGAGTTTTTGTCATGTTGATTAAGTGACATGTGTTCAGATTTGGTGTTTTATTGCACCAAGTCTTGTTTGCGTATGTGTGATTTTTAATGTCCTGAACAGAGGCATTTATTTTCCACAGAAGCCCCTCACAACCAGAGGATATTTGGTAAGCTGCCATTTTGGTTTTTTCAATATAGGCAGCAGGGTTGCTACTGGCATATAGTAGTAAGTACCTAGGAGGGTGCCAAAATATTATCATACACAAGACTAGTACCACTGTTTCAAAATGTCAAATAAAAATAAACTTTTTCAATAGAACAAAAATTTCAGCATTTTGAAAATTCTTTCATACATATTACTTTCTCAGTCCAAACCAAATTACCATTAAGTGGTTTCTTTCTAGTCTATCAATACCAAATATCCTTCATTATTTGCATATTATTCTTAGAAATCATGAGGACAAAGACAGTTCCAGCTTGGTGCTTGACACCTGCTCTAGGTACAAAATAATACATTCCTTGATTGACTAATCATGAAGGAATTTAAGAAACATGTTATTTTTTTTCTAAACCATCTTTTGTCTGTTTATAAAAATATGTTGGGATCTCTGTGTGAATTCTACATATTTTTCCTGTTGCCTGCAAATAAACCCTATATTCCATAATTTTTGTACATTGTTAATCTGAGCACATGTCAAGTGTTAAAGAGTAACACTTCCAGCTAGCCAAAGGATGTAGCACTTTGGAGTCACTCCTGTCTTAGATAAAAAGATTCCCAGCCAGGAGGAAGCAGCTTTTTGAGTGACAGCTCATGTCACAGTCAAGAAAGGGACAAATCAGAAATAGCAATGGAAGTAATGCATTAAAGAAAAAAAAAGAAACAGAAAAACAAAACAGGAAACAGTTCATCCAGGGCTCTCAGATAGATTCTCACCCCCAAACTCATCTATAATGGCAGTATGTTAGAGCTGGCTGAGAACAGTCCGGCTAACTTAGCTATGTATTTATCTCAAGAAGTGATTATAGACAGAAGGAAAAAGAACACTCAGACTGCACATGAAGAACAAACCACAACATGCTCCCCACATTGTGTCACAGAGAGTAGAAGTAACCCACCTGCAAGTGTAGAAATGTTTGCCAAATTTGCTTAAAATCCCAGTGAAGTCTGTTTCTCTATACAATTAAAACACCCTACCGTCATTTCCAAAAGAATTTAAAGCCGAAGCAATTAGTTAATTCCGTCAATCCAGTATAAAAAAGTACTGTTATTTGGCAATATGTCAAAATATATTCTGAAGGGAAAAGGAACACATATTCTCAAACCGATGATTTGGCTGAAATATTCCCTGTTTAATTGGCGCTTCTGTTCTGAGGCAGGCAGGCCATTTTTTAATTTTTTTATTATTATTTTTAGCAGGCCTTACCTTCTTCCATGGTTACAGCCTCATTTCAAGCTTATCTTCTATCTCATAAAATTTAGCTGCTAGAAAATAGGCCTATTTTTAGCAGTGTTCTATTCATTTTCTACCTGATACATAAGTGTGTGCTAAAAACAAAATTAATGAAAATTTGCTGTTAGAGTTTGATGTTAGGTGGGATGGAAGACAAAAGCATATTTATGAACAATACAGAAAATATTGAGTATTGAATTTTTATTTAATCTTAATTTTTTTGTTTTGAACTTTCTCAGTATTTATAGCAAGAAAATGAAAACCTTGAAAATTTCATCAAACCTTTTACATATATATTTATATGTATACATATACACAGATCTCTCACTCTGTCTCTCTCTGTCTCTGTCTCTCATACCCTCACACACACCCTATGTTTCCTTGACACAAAGGGAATGAAAATCTCTCCCCTCTGCTTGCCTTACAATTTAGTACCTTAATGTCACAATACCTTGGTTTTAGTCAGTCAGTGTCGTTTCATGAAACATACTTGATATAGTGAAGTAATGGCGGATGACGAGCCTGTCATATTGTCCTTACTTGTACCTTTATGGGGGCGATGCACCAGTTCACTAGCAGCATCTCAAATCAAAATCAATTATCCTCAGAACAGTGTTGCTGCCTCTTTCCTTCTCTCCTCTCACCACACATCCCAGTGCCAGACACTAGAAAAATCAGTAGCTTAAAAGTCTCCTGAAGGGTGTGTGCCATGCCCTTGAACTCATGTATGGGCTTTTTAAATGTCCTACTGAGAGATCCCTCTGCATTGAAGTTATTTTATAGTTCAGGATTTTCCCGAGATCATATTTTAGTCTAACTTCACATATTTCATGCTTTTTTCAGTTTTTTTTTGAGAATTTTATACATGAGTACACTGTATTCATATCAAATTCACCCCTTCCTCCACCCTTTCCTACTCCTTTTTTGTTCCCTGCTATACTTCTCACATTCAATATTTTGTCTATAATTATATTGATACTTACGTATACATATGTATGTACACTCATAGATTTGTACACAAAAATATATGTGTATATAGAACATCCATATCTTTATATGTGTATGGAGAACATATGTGTATCTATGCATATAGAATATACATATATGTATATATGAAAATGTAGAATTTTTATTCTACATATACATGTTCTATATTTATATAGAGATATATTCTATATATGCATATAGACAGATGATACATAGACATAATTAGATGACAGATAGATAGATAGATAATAGATAGATAGATAGATTGGTTGATTGATTTCTTGTATGCAAATGTGTTTAGAGCTGATCACTTGGAACTTGAAAACCAATTCAGATTCATCCATGAAGAAACTAAATTTTTTTCCTTCTCAGCAACAATTAAATTGCCTATAACTCTTGATCTGGGGATGGACCCTTATGGATTTCCTTCATCCAAATTTGCATGTCAACTGTTGATGCAGTTCATGTATAGGAAACCACATTCTTGAGATTCTAGGGGTATAAATCCCCTGCCATGTGTACAAAGTGTATCTAGCCATAGGTATCCTTGTTTTCTGGTTCTTACAATATTTTCATCCTCTCTTCCATAATTTTCCGTCATCCTTAGGTGTAGAAGTTAGATTGTATCAACTGGTTACACAAGGTTTATTCTCTGAATTATACAAAATCCTTCCTTCCTTCCTTCCTTCCTTCCTTCCTTCCTTCCTTTCTTTCTTTCTTTCTTTCTTTCTTTCTTTCTTTCTTTCTTTCTTTCTTTCTTTCTTTCTTTCTTTCTTCCATCTCTCTTCTTTTCCTTTTTTTCCTGTTTTCGGTTTTTCAAGATAAGTTTTCTCTATGTATCAAGCCCTGATGTCCTGGACTTGCTCTGTAGACCAGGCTGGCCTTAAACTAACAGAGTTCTGCCTGCCTCTGCCTCCCAAGTGCTGGGATCAAAGTCATGCACCACCATCAACTGGCTTTACTTTATTTTTTAATAAAATTTAGTATTTTAAGTACATTTATGCTTCTTGTATACAAATCCATTTAAGGGTAACCCCATTGGACTAGACAATCTATTATGGGTCTCCTCTGTAATAGTCTCCATCTTTTGCAAAATGAACATTCTTTGATGAGAAGTGAGCACTATATTTATCTGTGGATACACGAGTTCATGTGTTTTAATTCATTTAGAAACTGTGTTAGTTTAGGAAAATGTTGTAGTCATTGGTTAGGTTTGAAGAAATAGGCATTGATTACCTCTTATTGAATAGATCTTTAATCCAATTATACAGCTACTAGTTACTCCAAGATAAAAATTACTCTCTTGAAGCATTGGAATATCTTTGATTCATGTTGTTTATAGGCAACATGGTTGGGTTGACCAGGGATTTTTCCCCCTCTTTTGGATTCTTAAATAACACCTTGTATTACTATGGGGGCTACGGAGGAGGCTTCCAGGTCAGCTGCATCTATTTTGCTCCAAGTAGAGTACAGTGTGTGGTGTCCTTGGCAATACATTCTTTTTTTTAAGTCTGTTTTGTTTATTTAATGGGGAGTACATGAATCATATCATAAATCTTCCTCTTCATCAGAAACCTTTGTTTTCTGAACATGGATATTTACCCCATCAATAATATGATCTTTGTGTTGTAGTGCATTCTGTAGTTCTTCTTGTGAAGAAAAGTGAACCAAACCGGAGCCTTTGTGAAAACCAGTCTCTTTGTCAAAAGGTACAGTTCACTTTTTTATATGGTCAAACTGAGCAAAATGTACTCTCAGCTCACTCGATGCCACAGTCCAAGGAATTTTTTTCATAAAAGCAATAGGCCGACCAGCACTGGAACGCAGAGCCATCATGCTCCTGATGGCAGAAACTGCCATGTTGAAAGTGAATGATTTCAGCAATAGATTCTTACCTTCAAGTTCTGGGAGGAAACCAAAAGTTATGACAGTAGTCCTATGGCAAGTGAGTTTCTTTGATCAACAACTTGGCAATGAGGACTTTATAGATTAGTCTATTGCTTCTTTGGGCAACATTATCACCTTGTTTACTATAACTGTGTTTAAATTACGTGTTTGCACAATATAATATGTTTCTTCATGGCTTTTCCAACCATCCTGTTTGTCTCTTCTTTTTATTCTTGGTGTTACCAATCTCCAGTTAAAGTCCCTAGCCCTATTTTCATGGTTCCCTTTTTATAGCACCCTTGTCCTACCATACCCCTTTTAAAATCTCCTCCCCATCCCATCTCTTCTTTCCTGGATTCTGAAATTACTTCAAGTTATATATTCAAATATAAAGATTGGGACCTAGAATCCACAAATTAGGAAATATTTATTGTTTGTTCTGAGTCTGGGATACCTTACTCAGTTTATTTTCCAATTCCATCCATTTACTTGAAAATTTCATGTTTTTTTTTTCACATTGAATAACATTGTTCTAAAGTGCAATAAATAAAAGTACATGAGAATACATTTGTGAGAGCAGGAGTGGGGAGACTTTATTTTTCCAATTAGTTGATCTAAAATGCCTGGACTGATTATTCTAACCCAGCTTTTACCAGATTTTCAGCAGTGTTGACGTGCCATACTCTTTAATTTTCAATAACAAGACAAAACCATTTGGCTACAATGTGTAGGTTTTTATTTTGTTTTTTGTTTGTTTGTTTGTTTGTTTGTTTTGTCTATACCTCTGTTCCTGTGTGCCTGGAAGCCTTGGCTGTGACATCATTTTGCTTCACAAGGGTCAGTCCAGCAGATGTGTGTTGTAGAAGCAGTATGGACAAAAAGGTTAGCAAACCTCCTGGGCAATGACCTTGTCATGAGACATGCAATATAGTTACATGATGCCAGGAAACAGAAGCAGCAGCCCAGGGAGGCTTGCAGCCACCCACAATGGCACTGCTCATTGTGATGAAAGAATTGAGATGACTTCTAGACCAAGGCAATAGCCCTAATCCAAAGGACAGTTGTCCCACATGCCTTGTGTAGAAGGACATTTTCTGTGTTTGTTTGCACACACATAAGAAAAATGTGATGTATTATTGCCATAACATTTGAATACAAAAAAAGAACATAAAATGTGAATATCTATATATCTCCGTGGCTCAAGGAACTTACAGGATTTTGAAACTTAACAATGAACTCTTCTAAATTCAAGTGGAATGTCAGGCACTTTTAAAAGAGCTAAGAAACACTAGGATGTTTATTTTTATTAGAAGAAAGGAAGATCATGGTATGACAGCATGTTCCTATAGTCCCTGCACCAGGGCATGAGAGGCAAGGAGACTTTGAGGTGGAGACTAAATTAGACTAGTTTGTGTAGTAAGATCCTGTCTCAAAGAACAGAGTACATGGAAGGAAATGTGAATAATTTGTCTATAGGCATGGTTCTGTTACTCCTGATGTTCTGGGGCTCAAAAATATTAATGCACTTAATTATTGGCAACACAAAATTCTAAGTAGTTAGAAGAGGAATTTTGACTGTACATACCACATAATAATAATAAGACAGGTTTAAAGTGAAAAGTTGTGGTAATTACCTAAAGTTGATGAATAGCCAAAAAAACACATGCATGTAATCATCATTCTGAATTTAATAAACATGTACAAATATTATAGGCCAATAAAATAAAAGTAAGTCATTGTAAGTGATAAAATTTATATATGTAATCAGTATATCACACTTACTGTTTAGGCAAGATATATATGTTTATGAGTCTCAAAATTAATATGTGAAACCCTAACAACTTAAATTGTAGGTGTTGGGAGCAGGCAGTTACAATATGAGGACTCTCTCTTTCCTTAGTAAGGTTAGTGGCTCTATCTATCTATCTATCTATCTATCTATCTATCTATCTATCTATCTATCTATCTATCTATCTATCTATCTATCTCTATTGTCTATCTATCCATCTATCTGCCTATCTATCCATCTATCTAAAATCTGTGTTGGTTTTTCGAGACAGGGTTTTTCAGTATAACAGAGCCCTGGAAGTTCTAGAACTCATTTTGTAGATCAGACTGGCCTAAAACTCACAAACATCCACATTCTTCTGCCTCCTGCATGTTAAGATTAAAGCTGTACCCCACTATGTCCAGCTGGTTAGTGTCTTTATTAATGACAACTCTGAAAGCTATGTAACCCATTCTACTGAGGACATAGCTAATCACGTCATTTATAAACCAGAGCTTGGATATATATATATATATATATATATATATATATATACGAATTTTATGTTAGGGTTATGGAATTTTATTATAGTTTTCTAACATATTAAATATGAATATACTTTGGATCAAGATTTTTAAAAAAATAAATAGGGAGAAATAGAAAAAATTCCTTTTGCAAAAATTTACACTATAATTTTAATTTATTATTTAAAATAATAATTTTTGTTCTTGAAAATTTTATACATGTATATAATTAAGTGTGATCAGACCCCTATTCATTTATCCCAAACTCCTTCCACACCCCCTTCTAGCAACTCTTCCAAAATTTATGTCTTCATTTTTAATAACCCACTATGTCTAATTAATGATTTATTAGTAGGGCATCTGGAGTTTGAGCAATCTAATAAAGCCATGCATTTAAAAAGAAGGATTATTTCTTCTAATCCTCTGTAACCTTCTTGTCTCACATCTGTAAGGGATGGGGCCTGGAAAGCACATACTTCATCTAAGCCAGAAATCTGGCCAGTTAGAGTTTGAATATGTTGAGCAGGGGCTACAGCTGCTGTGAGCAGATGACTGTAGTAACCTTACTGTTTTGTAGTGAAAGTTAATAATAGAAGAATCATAAAGTGAGCACTTTATATTATGTTTTAGTGTCCCTATCAATTCTCTCTGCAATTGCATACATGTGTATATATGTGTATATGTGTGTGTGTGTAGAAGCAATTTCATGTGCCTGTATGAAAGCATCACCTGTCAATAAAAAGCTAATGGCTTGTAGCTGAGGCAGAAAACAAGATGTGGGACATCTGGCAGGCAGAAAGGTATTCTGGAAGAAAGCCAGGCTTACGAGATTCAAGCCTGCAAGAGGATAGGAGGACAGACACATGGTACCTGAGAACAGGTAACCAGCTACATGGCAAAATGTAGATTAGGATAATGACTTACATTAAGTAATTAGCTACTCAGAGAATAGACTAGCTATATGGTCTAGGTATTTTAAAAAATATTTTATGTCTCATGAGTTGTTATTCTGGGAGCTTGGGGCAGGGAGGAAAAACCTCCCCTGAAACTATATGTGTGTGTGTGTTATATTATATATATATATACATTATGTATGAATTATATATTAGTATATATATTATATGTGCATATATTTTATGTATGTATTAGTTTTCTAGTATTTAGCATTACTCCTTTAAGTTAGTCAGATAAAGAAGTCTTGTTACTTCTTTTTCCTTACTTTTCTATTGTCATCATCTTAAATATACTATTTAAAATAATTAATATATTACATTGATGACATTATAAATATTACTTTGATTGAAAATATCATTTAGTTTAATATTGTCTGGAGTATATAATTGGAATATTAAAGAAAATATCTTTACATGTATATTCTTTTTTTTGCATTCATATTTTGTTTTTTTTTAATTTATTTATTTTTATCTCAATCACAGGTTAGGTACTTTGAATCCCAGGTGTAGCCCCCTCCATCATTCCCTCCTACCCTCCCACTCCCTCCCTCATCTCCCTCCTCCCCACCCCCTCCAAGT
>CM053762.1:33766996-33805482 GCA_028658305.1 Pachyuromys duprasi
TGGATACAAAATCAACTCAAAAAAATCAGAAGCCCTCCTGTACACCAAAAACAAAAGGGCCGAAAAGGAAATTAGGGAAACAACACCCTTCACAATAGCCACTAATAACATAAAGTACCTTGGGGCGACTTTAACCAAGCAAGTGAAAGACCTATATGAAAAAAATTTCAAATCTCTACATGTATATTCTTAACCCAGGCTTCAACCTAAAGTTTAAGACCACAACATCTTTTTAAAAGATACAAAGATAATAATAGTCTTATTTCCTTAGTTTATAAAAAGTCTCTACTCTGAGATTTAGTGTCCTCATCTGAGTTGAAGAGACACCCCATCTTTCTGACCAGTTTACTAGCTGATACCTACTTTCTTTCCTCCTTTCAACCTATATTTAGGAGAACAAAATTACTTTAAAACAAATAGAGTTTCTTCCTATCTTATGAATGTCACTTTTTTGGGAAATGTATTATCCAGGCTGGCCACGTATTTTAATTTAAGATTCTTGTAAGTTTTATTGAAAGTGCTTGTATTATATGCTTTGATACGGTACATTTTGAGAAGTCACAGAAGTTGGCTGAGAAAGATGAATAAAGGTATGTGGTAGTAGGGGTGAAAGGGTAAGGCTTAATTTGGAGAAGCGTCTTTAAATTAGACCTCAGTCTCAGTTGGTTTCCCATTATTTTCTTCCAGTAACGTGGTTATAGAGAAAATATTCAAACACTGACCCCTGTAATCTGTCCCATAGCCATCAGATTGTCTCTTTAACAGGGAATAAGAGAAAGACAATGTCAAGAAGAGCAAGGATTATGTTGACCCTGTATAATACTTTCAGAACCTACTTGTGAGTCAGTGACTACAAACCTTACCAGACTAAGGCTTTGTCTCTGGGTTACCCAATGCTAATCTTCAGGACATTAGTCAGGAAGAGTCAGAGGACTAGTGGCATAGCATAATGAATACAGCAGTGCCAACCATATTTCATTGGCTTGAACCACAGAAAATGTGCAGTCATTTTAAAAGCGGATTTAACATCAAAATTTATAAAAATAAGATAAGTATCAGCTCTGATTTTTTTCAATTACTCTGTCACTTGCTATTTCTTAAGCCTATCAACCTTCTAACGAGCTTTGCTTGTTAAAGATACTCTGACTGCTTATTTTCTTTATGGAGTAGAGATATTTTCATAGTGTGAACAATCATCAGGCATGGATTCAGATTTTGCCATATTAATGAAATAAAAATTATATTTATGAAAGGAGATGATCATTCTAATAAAAGCATCAAATATCAAGAAATATTTGCTAATCTAAGATAAAATTGAATCCAATACTTGCATATGTTATTTAAAGAATTGAGTGCTTTGCTACTGGTTTCCCGAATAGTTAATTCGTTTGCTCAGGAGAGTTAGGACACAACATAATTAATTAGCTTAATGTATGTGAGCTAAATGCAAATACAGAGACAGCAGTGCCAAATTATTCATGCTTCATTTTCACTGAGATTGAACAGGAAAATACAGTCTGGAAGCAAAGAGATGTCTACTGAGTCTCTTATTCTCTGGGGACAAATTGTCATATCAACCACATAGCATTTTATCTTCATTGAAACAAGGGAAAAAAGCCTGAAATTTCTTCTAAAATTTAACAAAGCTGTCTTATGATATTATGCCAAATAATATTGTATAATAAATTTAGTGAAATGTCTTTCAAAATGTATAGTAGACTCAAAATTATTTTGTTGGTTCTGTAATAACCATTCCTTACTCTCATTAAAACAGCAACAATATTACATGTATTTAGAGCAACGTATACTTCCTCTAACAGAAGTCAATCAAAAGGAAAACATTGGTGGCATTCAGCAAAATATTGCACACATCCACATTTAAAATAATGTAATTAAAGAGTTGGAAGGAAGTGTCCAAGTTGGTAGCAAAGCAAGAACAGAAGACAGTGTTTCTCTATGAACAAAGGTGCCTTACAGATTGAGGGTTGATACTAAGAAAAGTATAGCCTATTAATTCTAATTCTAATGTGCTTCAAGGCTAGACTCTACTCCGGTGTGTTGCACTGCAATTCTGGATTTATTACTACTACATAATTGTAATTATAGTCATTTTGTACTATTACCTTTGCTTTCAGTCTTTCCTTTTTTCTCTCTTAAAGCATTAGTCAGAACCATTAAAGCAAGAGAGCTAATGAAAAAAAATAATAAAAGAAGAAGAAGACTGGATACTATGACACAGATGCCCCTTGACAGTTCTTAGAGCCCGAGTAACATGTGGAATGCTGGACTCTGGCTTTTCTGATATACAGTGGCTGTGACAATTTGTCCTGAGTTACCTTGAACTAGAAAAATTTAAACATCTACGCGTTTATTGGTGGAAACAAGGTTTCTTGTTTTATGCACAGCATGCGTATGGAACTTTGTTTTTTAAAAAGGGATTCTTTTCCCCTGATACTTAAGAGAATTATCTACAGATAATTCATAAACATCCCTCAGTCAAGAGGTGTAAAGTCAAATGAAAAAGCTCAGTGTGGCCTCTGCCAAAAATTCTTACAGCAATGCACAGGAGTCTTCCTGTAATGTCATAATTATCAGCTGGAAGCCCTCCATACAAAATGTAAAAATAACCATGTGCCATCTGGTAATTGGTTTTCCCAGCAAATACATATGCAAGAGGGAATCAAGAGCAACAACAAAATTGAAAAGCCACAGTGCAGGAATGCTGTGTGATGGCCAGAGTTTTAATAATCCATTTGCTGTGAAATAAGTTTTATAATTCCATAGCATGATGATTGACATCAGTATAAGGTATCTGAGAATGCTGTTATGTTTATGGATATGAACAAAGTGATTGCACTTAACATTTGCCTTTTCTTTATGGTGAGACTACAGCCTCAGGAGATGTTACCAAAAAGTAAATAATAGGCAAAGAAAGTGCTCTAAAATTACCATTTTATTTAGCCACAAATTGGGAAATTTCTGTCTTGTTGATGATTTCTTATGGCTGAGTTTTCTAATGGACGTCCTTTCACCAAGAAAAGAGAATCTGTTTTTAGTGAGCATAGATTTCTTACACTATTCATGGTTTAAGTTGTGCCCTATCAATTCTATCAAGTTTGCATTGAGTTCGTTGGGTTGAAAAGGCATAGCATTCATAGTTACCTTGAAATAAAGGTTTGAACAGTTGTTTTGTAACCTTGTATATGCACTGCCCTGTAGAACAGCCTTTGGGACTTATTTCCCATCCCTCTGTAGGAACCAATGGGGAGTTTTAGCAAAGGAAACTGTATAGGCATTTCCAAGGAAGTCAGTGGAGTCATCAGACATGAGCCTGCTCATTGGCAGTGTTCTAAGCCATAGCTCTGCCGGGGTACACCTTAAAGTGAGCTTCCCTTACAGTATCTCAGAGCACAGTTCAGTCATTTAATCAGATTTAATTAGATTAATGAAGATATTAATGATCGTTTTCTAGTAGACACCTTTAAAAATATGCAGTTTATCTTCTCATTCCCTGATCCACTCTTCTTGAAAAGAAATCAGTAATATTTATTATCACTGAGGGATCAAGGATTTTCATCCCAACTTCTTGTGTCTGGAGTTTAATACAAAGGAATCAAAGGGAACTCAACAGTCAAGTCTCACAATAACTGCAAAGGCTTGATGTTTAGTGACCCCAACCATGCTCCCAGAACAACATTCTTTTCAAAAATGGGCAACTGGAGGATTTTGAAATAAAATGAATTTGAAGACTATCTGACAATATTGCTAATTCTTTGGCATATAGTCAAAACCAATCCTTCCCCTCTTGTTGGGGTTGGTCTGATGCTTGTATTTTGATGCTAATTACTGGCCCTCAAGATCTGGTTACTGCCCTATACTTGTGTAAACCTGACTAAGAAGTCCTTCCTGATTGGTTGATTAAAAGCCCTAACACTTGGGCAAGGCAGAATGAGGCAGGTGTGGCAAAGGTTTCTGGGCTTTGGGTTCAGGAGAATCATGGGAGACAGACAGATGGGAAGAGAGGATGAAGAAGGATGCCATGAGTTAGTGTAGAGAAGGAATCATGTGCCCAGGAGACAGGACTCCAAGAATGACATAAAAAAAAAACACCAAGATGAAAAATATAAGCAAGTATTTATAAGACTATGGATGAAGGTAGCCGGGACAGTGATGGTTAAGGTAGATGGCAGGGGGTTCAGGCAGTGAGGTTATCGACACAGCATAGGTGGAATTATCCGCTCAGCCCAAGGTGTTATAAAGCAATTATAATACATAACAGGTGTCTGTATCTTATTGATAAATATAGCAAATTAAATAATACCACTGTAATAATTAAAGGGCTAATAATAAAAATATATAGCCCGAAACCATTAATTCTCAACAACACTCCTCATATAATTAGAAAATAAGTGGGCATTTACTCAGTCTGTTATATGCAACTGTTATGCAAAGAAGAAAACCAGCAGGCAAACTCCCAATTCTGATTTCCACGTCTGATATCAAAGAGCTCTTCACATGCCCAGCTCTATTTAGCTTTGTTGAGTAAGCTTTGAAGATGAAGCCTGGGTCCACACCCAGCCTACAACATTTTTTGGAAGGTATATCATGACTTTCACATCTCCAACATCTCAGGGTCTCCAACATAATCCAGGTATCATCTTCACAGCTTCACTCAATGGCCTTTCTGAGTCCCCATAAAAGGACACTTCTTATCTCAGTAAGGGTTACTATTGCTGCGGTGAAATGTCATGTACAAAGCACCTTGGGGAGAAAAGTGTTTATTTGGCTCACGGTTTCATATTACATTTCACCCTCATAAGTAGTGAATATGGCAACTCACACAGGGTAGAAACCAGGAGAAAGGAAGCCGTGAAGGGGAACTGCTTACCTGATTGCTTGTTCAACCTGCTTTCTTACAAACCCCCGAACCAACAGCACAGGGGTGATATATCCACAATGGGGCTTGCTTATAGTTTCAGAAGATTAGTCCATTATCATCAGGGCTGGGAGCATGAGGGCATTCACAAAAGAGAGACTCTGGGTTTGGCATGGGTTTTTGAGGCCTTAAAGCCCATCCCCTGGGATACACTTCCTCAGCAAGGCTACCCCCACTAATCCCAATCCTTTCAAATATTGCCACTCCCTAGCGACTAGCCACTCAAATATTGAGGCCATTCTTATTAGGATCACCACAGTCATGTTGTTTGGGGGAGAAAGAAAAGTGAAGGGTGTGATAGAGAATGACAAACAAACCCCGGGTAACAAAAGTTTCTCTTATGGAAACATACTACATTACATCCAATTTTAAACTAAGCCCTAACTCCTAAAAGTTTTATTGAATACCAATAGCTTCACAACTCATGAACAAACAATATGGCATGGTCTTTTGGAGCTATTTAATATCCAAATTATATTAATTCTAAATAGTTGCTGGGAGTTGTGTGTAGACTACTAAAAATAAAGATTAGCATTTCTGGTGAACCCAAGGCAGAGTATTATTATTACTACTGCTTAGTCTCTAATACGTTTAAGGGTTAATAATCATTCTTTCTATCTTAATTATTGTTTTTATTGGAGTATATATACGGTGCAGGTATTTTTTCCGAGTTGGTTTATTTAAACTTGTATTCTACCACTAAGGCTGTCTAGAGCAGCATTATGCTCTGTACTCCATTGTCTCATAAGCACTGGTAAGCTTCCCATTTTTGAAACAATCTGGTTTAGTCAAAAGAAAAGGCTAACCCTGAAGCAGCAGCTCTCTTGTTTATAGAGCTATTGTCTTTATGCAAATGAGAAAATGTTGATGGCCTATTAGGAACAGATATTTTTCCTGCTATACACTTTCCTATCTATCTATCTATCTATCTATCTATCTATCTATCTATCTATCTATCTATCTATCTATCTATCTATCTATCTATCTATCTACCTGTGTTTTCACATTGCCATATTTGAATTTCAAAGATCACCCATAGAAACACAATTTTGTCAAGTATTTAAAGCAGGGAATAAAAATGTCTATTTGTTGAAGTTGGTCTTACAAAATTATGGAAATACCTTAACACATTTTGATACTGATGAGGAAAAATGACAGATGCAGTTCTTTCAGTAGCTTAGCATTGCACTAATGTGAAGAATCTCCATTAATATTTTAAAACCAGAAACTCTATGAGTAATGTATTTTTACAAAATGAGAAGTGCTTTGCTGAATTTAAGTTGTTTTTTTATTTTCCAAGTATTTTATTTAGTAAAAAATGTTTTCATATTAAAAACATTGTGCACAAAAATGCAATATTTGTTTCTTGAGAAGATAAAAATAAAAGGGGATATTTACGAGATGATGACTTCCAGACAGTTCTATGCAATTTTCTTCAGAGGCAACATGTTTCTTGACTGCACTATACCCAGTAGGACAGAAACATGACTATGAGGTATATATAGGTAAAATAAAGGGAACTCACAGTTAAAAAAAAGTGAAAAAGACTTGTGGCCATATTCCATTTTTCATACACTTCTCTGTTTGTGTGGAAGGAAGTAATTCTGCTTCATCTATGCAGCAGGAGCACAAAAGGAATCACCAGAGAAATAAAGGGTTGAGATTTACTTTTTCCACATTTAGAAGTTCAAATGGAATTCTGGTAATTCAGTCTTTACTTAGTTATTTTTGTTGTTGTTTTTCATGTTTTTGTTTCTTTTGTTTTTTAATAAAAAATAATGAAAAACATGAAGACAATCTTAAATTTACTCTAAATGTTTTAGATCTGTTTTCGCAGAGAAGCAAGCCAAACATGCTTCAGGGTTCAAAGGGGCATTTATTGTTCTTCTAGAAGACAACAAAGCAAAACAAACAAAAAGTTTGAGCATTTTGTGTTCCAAACACAACACACTTTCAATATTGGGCATAAAAGCACATTTCTGTTATAAAAGGAATGATCCAAAATATCTGATAACCAAGAATTTTAAGAGTTATACAAGGGAAAAGAACTATGTTATGAGTAAAAACATTTGAGAACCATGCAAGGGCTGGTGGTCAAGAGTGCCTTTGGAAAGAGCTTCCCCTGAGGCCTATTACTTCCCTGAGGACTAGCTCAAAACACTACACAGGCTGATGACAGCATCATGTATTTAGTATATTTGTTTTCCCAAAAGTGTTCTTCTGTGACAAAACATAAGAATTTGCTTTTCATAGAATAAATTCAAACTCTAACTTGCCATGTTTGCTTTGAAGAAACTACTCTGGTTTCCAATTATTTCAACAGGAAAGTTGTGTGTCAGCTATCAGTATTCCTGTGGCATCTTCCTTTTTGACAAGGAAGTTATTTCACAAACAAGCATAGCCAAAATAAAAAAAAGTATATATTCATTGAATGACTGTGATATTGTTAGCACTATGGTGGCTAGCCTATTTTCCCTTATACTGTGTTCAAAATTTAAAAGCAAAAACAAACACTTTCATCCGACTTGCTTCTAAATTACCTTTCTGATTTGTGGCACTGTATATCTACTGAAAAGATTAGCATAGTCATTTTATAAGTTATTTTAAAGCAAACATTCTACCCTATAATAAAGCACTAGCATTCATTGAACCCACATTCTATTTATCATATACTAGTAATAGATATGTTAGAATGCTAACAGAAAATTGAATATAAGGCAAAATTATAAAAACAGGAAAACTTATATAATAAGGCTTTTCTTTATTATTACTTGAAAGAAATTCTGAAGATGATTTTTTAAAATTTATTCTGACTGCAGTTTCTCAATAACTCACCTAAATTAAGTGGTATGGTATACCACAGGATAGTGTAAGAAGCATGTAAGTAAATAGGAGCTATCATAAAAAGGGCAGAAGAATTTTGGAATCCTTCAGATACATCGTTATTAAGAGTACATATAAATGTCAGCTGGTTTCAAAATGCAATTTATAAAGTCTGACTGTTTGTGTGATCATGTGAATTATATCATTTGATGGTAAAAGTTATCATCTTACTACTGCACTGTATTTCTAATGCAACTAAATATTGGAAGATTTTTCCATTGCATTTACTGAAATATGCCACAGATGGAGATACCAATGGCTACTTGTATTTAAACAACTGATTGAATATTGGGAGTGTAACCACATTTGGGCACTTTGTTTTCATATGCCAGTGATAGTATTTATTTATTAAAAATTGAAAACAAAATCATCTGTTAAGCTTCTTGTAGATACCACCGGTAATCAATTATATCACCATAACTGGATGGTTGGTCAGGAAAAATGAGCTAGGTATGTCTTTACACCAGGTAAGCAATCAAATCCAAGGTAGAATAACTTCTTCCTCAATATAACACCTTGGTCAAACAATGAAGAACTATATTTAACCAACTGCTATTATTTTGCTAGCAAAAGTATAACATACTACGTAAAATTTCTCATTTTAAAGTAGAAAATGCATCTTCATTGAAATCTAATGTAGAATTTTAACTGTTTGGTCTGTAATGTGTACTTACAATGTCTATGCTTTGACATTATTTGAAATAGATAGTAAGAGAGTGGCACACGATCATTCACTGGGCTCTGGAATCCAGATGCAGGCCAGAGATTACCTTGACTTTTCATTTTGTTGAAAGAATCAAACATTTGTACTACTACCATAACATATTTCAGCAGATTATAATGTAACTGTAGGTATTAGGATTGAATAAATGATATGAAAAGAGAAGGAACATACAAGTGTTATATTCCTCAATGTCTCAGATGTGAGCAGAAAATAGTTAAGCTAAAGAAAGTTGTGTCTTCAAGATATGGAGAAGGAGGTGTCTCCATTTTCTCAGTTTATTTTCAAGTCAATTTTGAGAACATAAATCTATTTTTAGTCATTTAAATCCCAAACTGTTGGTTTACTTGTCTCTCTATTGCTCCATATATGCAAATAAGTAGCATATGAATTTTCTTGCTTTTTACAGCACAACTAACACTTTCCAAAAATCCAGAGAACATTGCAGCATAGAACTATCACTATCCAGGTCCTCACTTTAAGGTTCACTCCCAAGAAATAAGGCCACTTTTCACTACCAGCAACAACTAACACAATAGAATCAGTTAACATTATTGAGCATTTGATGTGTATTAACAATGAAAATTCCTGTTTATTACACATTGTACTTATTTTTCAGAATTTATAAGAAGAAGCCATGGAATGAACAGGGAGGTTTTTCAAAAGCATGTTCAAATTCATAGAGCTAATAAGCATCAGGGCCATAATTTGACTCCAGACTGGCCCATCACACTTTATAAACAATTTATTTAAAGTTCCCACCTCTTTATACAACTGAACATTCATGTATGTGCACACCATTACATCATAATTTATATGATTGAAAAAGTAAAGAGAAGACAAATGGGCCTACTTTATACAAGGACTGAATTTCAAGAGTATATGTACAAGTCAATGATTTGGATCTTACTTCTTCGTCCTGGCAATTCAGATGAGATGGCTTGTCCACGTGACAATATTTAATATGTTCCAGATGTTAGAAATGACACCTGTAAGACTGTGGTAGTGACATTCTCAAATTTGTCTAGCAAATCTTCCAGTGTTGCTCTGAGCAATGAAGAAGACTATATAGCCAGGCCTGATAAGACCTGATAGGCTAGGGTCAGATAGAAGGGAAGGAAGGCCTCCGCTATCAGTGGGTTAGGGGAGGGGGATAAGAGGAGAAGAGGGAAAGTGGGACTGGGAGGGAGGGGGATACAGCTGGGATACAAAGTGAATAATTTGTAATAAAAAATAAATAAAAATGAATTCAGAAATCCTCCAGGAATATTGATGAAACTGAAATTACTTTTCTCTTTCATGACTAAACAGTGGTAGAAGAGTCTTTTCCAGCAAGCCACAATGATGATATTGGGAAGGGTCTCTTTCACAAACTATGTTAAAGAAATAGATCTATCAAGATGAAAGACAAGGTGAGGAAGAAGTTAAAAGTCTGTGCATTTGAACCAGATAAACATAAGTGATATCTTGCTTAATTTTAAACTGTTTAAAGTTGGATTTGACACATTTAATTCTATGTATATATTGTTGAATACACTGATGAAATTCTTTTCAAGAAATATAGAGTACACATTAACAGCATTTGATATTTTTCCATTACAAACATTTATTATTATTTGGTTGATGATTTTAGATCTTTTAACTTGTAGTATTAGTAGTTGCTGTAGTAATAGTATGTGTGTGTATGTCTGTTCACATTAATGTGAATATAACCATGTTCATGTCTATATTTCACCATATGTGCAAATACACATGTGGAATCCAGAGTTCAGTGCATGTGTCTTCTTCAGTAGATCTCTAACTTACTTTTTTGTTTTCTTTTGAATTTATTAATTTTTTATTAATTAGTTTAATCACTTTGTATCCAAGTGGTGGTTCCCTTCCTCCTCCCTTCCCAATCCTGCTCTTCTCCCCTCATCTCCTCCTTTGACGCTCCCCCAGTCCACTGATAGGGGAGGTCCTCCTCCCCTTCCCTCTGACTCTGTCCTATCAGGTCTCCTCAGGACTGTTTGCATTGTCTTCCTCTGTGGCCTGCTAAGGCTGCTCCCCTCTCAGAAGGAGGTCATCTAAGACCCTGTCCCTATTACTAAGGACCACTTGGAGACTGAGCTGCCACGGGCTACATCTGTGCAGGATCTCTGGGTTATCTCCATGCCTGGTCCTTGATTAGAGTATCAGTCTCAGAAAAGACCCCTGTGCCCAGATTTTGGTTCTGTTGCTCTCCTTGTGGAGCTCTTATCCCCTCCAGGTCTTTCATCTCCCTCTTCTTTCATATGATTTCCTACATTCTGCCCGAAGTTTGGCTATGGAGAAGAACCTTGAACTCATTGGTACAGGAGACAACTTCCCGAACAGAACACCAACAGCATAGACTCTAAGATTAACAATCAATAAACGGGACCTCATGAAACTAAAAATCTTCTGTAAAGCAAAGGACACTGTCATCAGAAGAAAACAACAGCCTTCAGATTGGGAAAGGATCTTCACCAACCCTATATCTGACAGAGGGCTAATATCCAGAATATATAAAGAACTCACAATTTTAAAAGCAACAAATCAAGTAATCCAATTAAAAATGGGGTACAGAGCTAAACAGAGAATTCTCAATAGAGGGATATCGAATGGCACAGAACACTTAATAAAATGCTCAAAATCCTTAGTCATCAGGGAAATGTAAATCAAAACGACCCTGAGATTTCACCTTATATCCATCAAAATGGCTAACATCAAAAACTCAAGTGATAACACATGCTGGAGAGGATGTGGAGAAAGGGGAACGTTCCTCCATTGCTAGCGGGAATGTAAACTTGCACAACCACTTTGGAAATCGGTCTGGTGTTTTCTCAGACAGTTGGGAATAGTGTTACCTCAAGATCCAGCTATACCACTCTTAGGCATATATCCAAAAGATGCTCAAGTACACAAAAAGGACATTTGCTCAACCATAGCAGCTTTATTTGTAATAGCCAGAACCTAGAAATGACCCAGAAGTCCCTCAGCTGAGGAATAGATACAGAAATTATGGTACATTTGCACAACGGAATACTACTCAGCAATTAAAAACAAGTAAACCATGAAAATTGCAAGCAAATGGTGGGAACTAGAAAAGATCATCTTGAGTGAGGTATCCCAGAAGCAGAAAGACACACATGGTATATACTCACTTATAAGTGGATATTAGACATATAATATAGGATAAACATACTAAATTATGGACACCTAACGAAGCTAAACAAGAAGGAGGACCTGGGTAAGATGATCAATCCTCACTCTGAAAGGTAAACAGGATGGACATTGGAAGAGGGAGAACACAGGGAAAAGGACAGGAGGCTATCACAGAGGGCTTCTGAAAGACTCTACCAAGCAGGGATTCAAGCAGATGCTGAGATTCTATCTTACTTTTGCAAACAGGGTGTTCACTGAACCTGGGGCTTACAGGCCCAGCTACACCAACTGGTTAGCAAACCTCAGGAATGCCTTTGCCTCTGCCTTTCTAGACCTGATATTACCACGACTTCAGTCTTTTGCTTTTACTTGTGTGCTGTGGATCCAAACCCAGGCCACAGTGCCTGTGTGGTAAATTAGAAACAGAAATAAACTGGAAAGCACAGTTCACACAGACACAGATACACACACACATACTGACTTTGCCATTTTTGCCTATTAAATTTTCCAGGGCTCTGACCCTAAACTATTTTTTTTTTATTGAAAAGAACTGCTTTCTTGGTATCAATGTGGTATAACACTGATATTTAATATTCTGGTGATGCAAACCAATATTTGCTTAATTCCTGAACTCTTTAAAGTCTCTGAGATATAAAACTAATATCGTCAGCTAACACAAATGAAGAGAACAAAGGAAAAGGAAATGACTATTGGAGGTCTATTTCAGGATGTCACACAGGACAATAAACAACTACAAAACATGCCTGTATAAATTTGGAACATGAATAAGATGTAATATTTCTGTCAATGTACCACAAATAGTGTATAGAACATACTTATATTGAAAGTGTATTCAGAGGTTGTTCAAATTATGTATTTGACTCTGTAGCCCCTGTTTATATGCTAAATCTAGAAGTCTTGGTTTTCTATGTGAGTGAAACAGGTATATCAAGCTTCACTTCCCCTACTTCATAATTCGAACATTATGTTGACTTATTATTTGCTTCAGAAGACTACTTGGGGAAGGCTCTCTGCCAGGCTACAAATAAAAGAGTAACTTCTGGCTGAAAAAAAGTTTTTTCCTCCATTAACTATTTCAGTGACCTTTTTTCTTATTTGCTTAATGAATAAATTTCTTATTTTCTTTTCTAACATAGTAGAAAATATTAGAAAGATCACTTTTCAAAAACTTATTAGAATGAAAGATGGTTGTATGGCCCTTATTTTTTTAATGTTTGGACATTAAAATTCAGTTAGAATGACTAGCCATTTTCCGAGCCCTAACCACGACTAAGGTTGAGAACAAATTCATTTCTCTTCCGTCTAACAATGGTAACACATGGAACCTCTCACACTAGTCTTTGCTCCTTTGGGAGCTCGCATAAGACATTTTCCCTTGATCCATAATAAGAACATATGGGAAACCTTCTGGTTTATTTTTGTTATCCTCTAGACAGCTTTTTCTCCTCGTGTTCACATAGCAGATGACATATAGAATCTGTCCGTCTGGGGGCAAAATCCTGCCTTCTGCCCCAAACCACTCAATGCATTCAGATTACAACCAAACCCCAACACTTCAAGAAATCAGGGCCAATTGTGACAACAGAATGCTCTTAGGCATCCAACTTACATACTATGACCATTTTAATTAATGCAGAAAGCCAGACTCATCAGTTTCTTAGTACCACAGTTACAAAGTGCCACAGATGGGTGTCTTTAATCATGAAAAATTTATTCACATACAGTTCTGAATAGTTCTTAAATGAGTAAGAATGAGATCAAATTATCTTCGGGGCTTATTCCTTCTGAGGACCACAAGAAAAAGATTTATTATAGGCCTTTCTTCTTGACTTAGAGTTGGTAGTCTGAGTCTCGTGTTAATATGTTTTCCATGTATGGATAGCCATATGCAAAATCCATATTTCTTTGAGACACTGGTGATTTTGGATTTGTGACCACCACAATAAAGTCATTTACCTTTATTTTTTTCTTTTAAGACCATTATTACAAAAACATTAACATCTTGATGTACTGATGTTTAGGATGTCAACCTTTTACACTTTTGATATATCATACAAGTCAATTCACAATCTAATAATATAAAGCCAAAATCCTCTATTTTCCTTTTCTTTTAATTATTTGAGAATATATCTCCATGTAATGTGTTTTGATCAGGCCTTTCATCCAATTTCTCCCCATCCTCTATACTGTTATTACTTCTGAATTTCATGTTATTTTTTAAAAAATAAACAGCCCACTGGTTGTAGGACCAGCTATTGGATCATCGGTAAGCTTTTGGTCTAGGGGCCCTGTCCTTTAAGAAAATGGATTCTCTCTATTCTAGTATCCATCTTCAGCTATGGTAGGATATTATGATCACCTTCCTCTTCCATGTAGGATTTTGTATAGTTTGATCTTATACATATCTTGCACATGCTGTCACCACAGGTATTAGTCCTTTTATGACTGTACTCTTGTATTAAGAAAACACTGATTTGCTATAGTCCTCTACTATCTCTGTCTCTTATGGTCTTTCTATTCTCCTTTTAGATTTTTTGTTCCCTGAGTCTTAGAAGTGTGTGTGTGTGTGTGTGTGTGTGTGTGTGTGTGTGTGTGTGTGTGTATGATTTAGATATTCCATTTAGAGTTGAGAACATCAGTCTTTTATTCTGTGTTTTGATAACTGTGGATGCCTGAACATCAACTGAACAAAGAGTATTTTCTGACAAGAGTTGGATGCTTCACTGTTCTAATGGCATTGTTATAACTCATTGAGTACTTGGTTTAATACCATATCCACTTTGTATTATAATAGTGATAGATTTTTCCTTAGGGTTTTTAAGCCCTCTAGCTACATTTGACCTGGTTAAAGGTGCAGGCTATCAACTTTATCCGGTGGAGTAGCCTCCGACCCCAATCAGATGGTGGTTGCTTACTTACACAACATTCATGCTATTTTTGTGCCAGTGGACATATCTTGCCAGGTCAGTTGTTATTGTTGCTCAAAGGGTTCACAGCTGTGTAAGAGTTATGGTTACTTTTCTCACTCACTATTGTACAGAACACATTTCAGCACTCCCCCCCCCCCCAAATAAACCCCAATTCCATAAGGATAGAGGATCCAGGTGACAGCCTGCTTTATTTCTCAGCATTCCGTGACTCAGGTGTGCTATGTTTCATTAATAATATCTGATGGGCAAGAACCTATATTTGGCACTGGAATTTAATGATTGTCTATGCTACCTAGGACAGGCACAGTCTTCCTAGGGTAACTCCACCTAAACCTTTCATATCTGTATATGTATGTGTTTCAGAAAATTCTTCAGAAGTTGGTTTCCAGATGCCTTTTTCCAAATATCTTTAGTATTAGTTATTTATCCCCACTGGGACTACCCTATTTATCACCCCACTTAATCTTCTTTCACATTAGTCCATCATTAGGACGGACTCACAGAGTCATAGAACACTGAGAAAGAAGGCTGACAGTCACCTGGGACCTCCATCCTCTGATTTGAGGCTGTTGAAATGTGTTCTACACACTAGTTGGGAAGCAAAGTAATCATCAGTTTTATGCAGCTGTGAGCACTTTGAACTACAATAACAAGTGACCTGGCAAGATATGTCAACTGGCGTAAAAACTGCATGAATGTTATGGAAATAACCAACCACCTTCTGATTGGATTTGAGGACTACTCAAATGATATTAGTCCACATCCATTATAACTCCTGCATTCTATCTCCCCTCACCTTAAGGCCTGCCATGTCCCCTTATGAGTTTCCTGACTTCTATTGGTATTCTACTTTAAATACGTATATTTAAGGATATCAAGCTAGCTTACAAATGTCAGCTAGGACATGCAGCATTTGTCTTTCTGAGTCTGGGTTTATTTCACAGTGTAATTGTCTCCAATTTTATCTACTTGTCTGTAATTTCATTTTTAAATAGCTGAATAACATATCATTTTGAACATGTGCCACATTTTTCTTATTTATTTTATAGTTGAAAGATATACACATACCTTTAAGAACAGTATCTATCTATCCATCCACATATATGTAGCCAGCATTAAGAAACAGTATATATTATCTTATATAGATATATTTTATATTATGTGATTATATATAATAATATTGAGAAACAGTATATACCCTGTATATTATATTTATTTAATATATACAATATATCATATATTAATACATATAACATGTATTTAGAGTTTATACATACGTACACACATATGTATATGTATGTGTGAGTATATATATATATATATATATATATATATATATATAGAAAGAAAAACAAACAACAATTAAAAAAACCCTCACATTTTCTTCTAACAGCATGTGGGTATTACAAATTAAAAAAAAAACCTTTGACTAAAAATAAAATAAAATAAAATACACCCTCCCAAAAATGAATCTCTCTCTTTCTCTGTCTGTCTGTCTCTGATTTCTGACCGTGGCTGTAAAGGGAGCAGCTGCCTCAAGCTCCTGCTACTGTCCTTTCCCAGTGATGGTGCATCGCTGATTGTATGCTCAGAATATGAGTCAAATTATGCTCATTGTGCCTATATTTGCTTTTGTCTGATATTTTGTCACAACAGCAGGAAATAAACTAATATATTACTGAAAGATTATTTTTCTCCATATATGACTTCATGTTGACATATATTTTCTCTTGGCATCTGATAGCTATTATTCCAATTTTCTCAAGTTTTAATTACAATGAGAAGTTTCTCATCTGTCAGCTTGCTTTTTTTTTTTTTGCAGTACATCTCTCATTCATTTTTTTACTTTCTCAAACAAGTTTTTGCTTTGATGATGAGTGATGCATTTTCTTGTGACTTCTTGCGTTGCATATCTAAGGATTGTTTTCTTTGAACAATCCTTCAAAAACAAAAGAAAACCTTAATTATTTTCTCTTGGAATATGTCCTCTTTTTATTGATTATTTTAATAAATTTATATCCTTGTAGCTCCTTCCCTCCCCCCCCACCAGTCCCACCCTCTCTCCCTTTTCCTCTTCCTTTCCTCAGAAAAGGGGAGCTCCCTTTCCCATCCACCCCAGTTCATCAATCATTCTGGCCACTGGAAGAGATCTAAATGCTAGCAAGTGAGTTCCTGTAGGATGCAGTCCCCACTTCCCTTACTAGAGGACCCACGTGAGGCCTAAGCTGCCCATCTATTACATCTTTGTAGGGGGTCTAGGTCCAGTTCATTCATGGTCCTTGGTTGATGCTTCAGTCTCCGCAAACCCTTCTAGGCCCTGGTTAGTTGGCTCTGTTGTTTCCCTTGTGGTGCCCCTGTCACTTCCTGGTCCTTTTCTCTTTCCTTCCACTATTCCCTAAGACTTCCTCTTATTTTCTTCTTGTAAATGTTATTGAGGCATATGATACTTAAATTTGTTATAGCCATACATTCATTTTGGATGATGATAGGTTTCACATATATTTCAAGTATATTTTGCATATTGACCATATTCTACCCCTTGGTATATATTCTTGTGTTCTCATCTTTCCCCATCTATCATGTCTTGTATAGCAATTTTATATGTCTGTATAAAATCTAGGATTTCTAAATAAAGGTGCTATGTGTCAGACTAGAAGCTATTTTACTTAATATAAAGGTCTTCAATTTTTGTCTATTTCCTTCAAACATTATAATTTCAGTCTTCCTTAGGGTAAATGTCCATTAAAATTAAACAAAGGCTTTATAAAATCCATTCTTCCCAGAAGTGTTTGCTGAATACTTTATCTTTTCTCCAAAACACACAGACACAGAAATACACATACATACAAACACAAACACAGACCCACAGAGACACATACACACAGGGCATATTTGTAGAAAATCAGGTGGTTGTTACTGTGTGGTTTTATTTCTGGATTTTATTTTCTTCTATTCAAGTTATCTATATTTTCATATGTTTGTGTCATAGTAAGATCTTAGATTTTTGTTACTGTGGCTCTGCTGTATAATTTAAGACCATGAATTACTATATCTCTTATGAGCTGTTGTAATACCTCTAGCCTTCTTCTGTTCAGTATTTATTTGGCTATTTGATGTCTTTTGTTTTCATATAACTTTTTTACATTTTTATTTTATATTAATCACAGGTTTTGTAATTTGTATCCTAGCCATAGCCCCCTCCTGCATTCCCTCCCTATCCCTCCCATCCCTCCCTCATCTCTTCACTGCCCCTTCCAAGTCCTCTGATAGGGGAGGTCCTTCTCCCCTTCCTTCTAACTCTAGCTTATCAGGTCTCTTCAGGAATGGCTACAATATCCTCTTCTGTGGCCTAGCAAGGCTGTTCCTCCCTCGTAGGACGAGGGAGCCATTGAGTTCATGTCCAAAATAGTCCCTGTTCCCCTTACTAGAGTACCCACTTGGATATTGAGCTACCATTTGCTACATTCAAGCAGGGGTTATAGGTTATATCCATACATGGTCCTTGGTTGGAGAAACAGTCTCATAAAAGACCTGCTATATTTGGTCCTTACAGAGCTCCTGTCTTCTCCAGTTCATACTAACTACCCCTTCTTTCATATGATTCCATGAACTCTACCAAAGGGTTGGTTATGTGTCTTAATATTTGCTTTGATACACTGCTAGGTAGAGTCTTTCTGAGGCCCTCTGTAGTAGGCTCTTGTCCTGCTACTTGTTTTCTCTTATATCCAGTGTCCATCCCATTTGTCTTTCTAAGTGAGGATTAATCCTCTTACCCCAGGTCCTCTTTCTTGTTTATCTTCTTTAGGTGTATAGACTTCAGTATGTTTATCCTATCTTATAGGTCTATATAAGTGAGTATATACCACATGTGTCTTTCTGCTTTGGGGACATCACAATTTTGAACATCTATGCCCCAAATACAAGACCACCTACATTTGTATATGAAACATTATTAAAGCTGAATTCTCACATAGATCCTAACACCTTAATAGTGGGAGACTTCAACACCCCACTCTCAGCAAGGGACAGATCATCTAATCAGAAGCAAAACAGAGAAACAAGGGCACTCACAGAGACCCTAAATCAAATGGACCTAATAGATGTCTACAGAACTTTTCACCCTAGATCAAAAGAGTATGCCTTCTTTTCAGTACCTCATGGAACCTTCTCCAAAATAGACCATATAGTTGGTCACAAAGTAAGTCTCAGCAGATACAAGAAGACTGAAATAATCCCTTGTCTCCCATCTGACTATCATGGTCTAAAGCTGGACCTCAACAACAACAGAAACAGCAAAAAGCCTGCGCATACATGGAAATTGAACAACTTGGTACTCAAAGACAGCTTGGTTAGGGAAGAAATTAAGAAAGAAATTAAAGACTTCCTAGAATTCAATGAAAATAAAAGCACAATATACCCAAACCTATGGGACACAATGAAGGCAGTGCTAAGAGGAAAGTTCATAGTACTAAGTGCCTTCAAAAAGAAATTCGAAACATCTCATACAAGCCCAACTAAAAGCCCTAGAAAAAAAGAAGAAGCAGATACACCCAAGAGGAGCAGATGACTGGAAATAATCAAACTCAGGGCTGAAATCAATCAAATAGAAACAAAAAAAACTATTCAAAGAATCAACGAAACCAAGAGCTGGTTCTTTGAGAAAATCAACAAGATAGACAAGCCCGTAGCCAAACTAACAAAAAGGCAGAGAGAAACTATCCAAATCAGAAAATTCATATAAATTTTAAGTCTACATTTATTTATTTATGTACTTATTTAGTCATTTACTTTTGTTGTATTGGTTTGTTTTATGAGAATTTCTTGCATGTATACAATGAAATATGACCAATCCACTTCCAATCTCATGCTTCCAATTCAGTTGGATTCCTGTCCAATCTTTAAATTCTCTCTTGCTTTCTTTTTCTTTTATGCTCTTTTTTTCTTATAAACAGTCATTACATTTTGACTTGGATTGCATTGAACTGTTAATTACTTTTAAAAAAATAGTCACATTGTTTCCAGCTTCTATTGTCTTCATCAATTTATTTCTTCATAGTTTAAAACATTATATTGTAGAGACCTTTCAACTCTTTGGGTATATTTGTAGTTTTTTCTGCCACAATGTAATATATAAAATAATATGTAATATACATAATATAAACATTTATATTTTTGTCCAAATTCTCCTACTTTCATGTGTCTTCTTTGATTATGCACTGCATTTAATTAGTGCTGCCTGAACAAACATTAGTGCATACTATTGACCTGAGAAAATATAATGAATCAGTGGCTCTACCACTGAAGAATAGGACTCTCCTAATGCTACAGTCTTTACTTTCTATAACCCTCCAGCATAGATCTCTCTCCCTATCCATGGGAAATATTGATTGGCCAATTTCTGTTTGTGCAGGTCTTGGTCAAGTAGCTACTGCTTCAATTAGTTCACAGGTTCAACACCAATGTTAAGTTCAGAAGAAAGCATTTTACAGCACCATGTATTACACATTATATATATATATATATATATATATGGTAATACTACCATGTATTAACTATTTCCACATCTTACTCAACCATGTACTGAACCATATAGAAATGAATTAATTTTCTGAGTTAGAGCTAAGAACTCCTCAGTCCCTTGCTTTTAGTACATTGAGCTGTAGCCCACTACAAACAGAAGTGTCTCTGAATAAAGCTGAAAGTAACAGTAATTTACAGGCATAAACTTCAATATTTAGAAGGTAGTTTGGCATTACTTCAACTTAGCCATACAACCACAGTAATTTACCCACTAAAACTTTTGATCTCCATAGGCATACACTTTGACCAAGTTTACCTTACCAGGTATGAATTCTTCCTGTGGAAAAGGCCTCAAATGCAGTCAGAAAGTTGTTAGTTACTTCCAAATCCTCTATGATTCCTACAATCCTGGACATACTTTCCTTGGCAGGTGGGCATTGTGACTTTGAGCATTCACTGCTGGGAAAAAATGCAGAAGCCTTTTCTTCCTCAGCAACCTGCATAATCTTCTGGCATCATAAGAGCTAGAAAGAAGGAGGAAGCTTCCAGTTCACTTTCAATTTGATTACTTTGTATTTTGCAGCCAAAGTATGTTCTGCTCAGCAATAGCAGCACACAATCCAGTTACCAATGGCAATCAAAAGAACGTGTTGTGGTTGGAGAACAGATACTCTCTAACCAATAGCTACTCACAGAGAAGTATCCCATACATAACACTGAGATTTATTTTTTTTGTAACATATTGCTTCTGGGAGCCATATGATCCAGCTAGGCAGAATGTAAAGGATGAATCCCTATGGTTCATTTTCAGTATGAAGTATATTTGAAGCTCACCAGAAAACAACAGGTAAGCAGTAGGCATTAAGCTACTGTCTTTCATAGCTTGCAGGTGATGCCTACTTTTCTAGGCATTCGCAGCTCATACTAAGGCTGACATACTCAGTCTGCACACAACTGAGTCCACAATCATAAAAGTGGAGAATCTCAAACTTCCAGGTTATCCATTAGACAAGCCTTTGTATTCTAATCCAATAAGATAGGAAATTTGTAGAAAAGCTATTCTCGATAAGAATGAACTTCATAACCCTTTAGAGTACTGACCAATGGGGAAAATAGGGCAAGAATTGTTCCTGGTTAGGGACATTATCAAATGCCATTCTGTACCAAATTGTGACGCCGACTATGTGGAGGCATAGAAAAACAAAGAGGCTTTCTGATCACACCCCCTGGGGTGGTGGTGGATACAGCTTTGCCAGGCCACAGAGGAAAAAAATGTAACTAGTCCTGATGAGACCTGATAGGCTAGGATCAGATAGAAGGGGAGGAATACCTCCCCTATCAGTGGTCTAGGAGAAGAACATAGGGGGAAAAGATGGAGGAAGGGTGGGACTGAGAGATGAGGGAGGAGGCCACAGCCAGGATTCAAATTGAGTAAGTTGTAATAAATGTTAAAAATTAAAAATAAAAATAAAAACAAGGACAATTTCTGCTCATGCCTCCACACCCCTCCTCAAATCTGGCTTTACCTACTTTACTTTAAACAAAAATTTCTGGTTTTTGTCATGAAAAACCAACCAAACTAACAAAAACCAACCAAAACAAACAAAAAACTGCTTCCCTCTCACTGGTCTCTTGAATTTTTAATTACATATTATGTGTCTTGACTCTCATACAGGTCATTTCCCATCTATGACTGTACACTTTTTAATTTACATTTTTGTTAAAAGATAACAGGATTCCATAATTTATTTATCTTGCCATTCAGTTTAATTTCCATCTCTGCTTTAAGTCTCCTTCTTCATCTCCGCAAATCTTTCTCTGCTCAAATTATTTCATTCTTTATATCTGAGTTCTTTACTTTCAAATTTCCCAGTTCTTCTACCCTCAGTACCTGAAAGTATTCTATGACACTAAAGGCTGTTTCTAGTGCCCAGGTCTCTGTATGTTATCCAAAGTGAACTAAAGTTAAGAAACTTAAAGCTAGGAACTACAATTTGAGGAGGAACTTGTGCCATTTGTATTTCTGGACCTGTTTTTACCTGGATCACAATAGTAGTTTTTCCATTTAATCAATTTTCCTTCGAATTTGTAATTTCACCTTTCCTTGAGATAAATAAATTTTCATAGTGTATATTTCCCACAATTTCATTATCCATTCATTAGATGATGTACATCTGAACAGATTTCATTCATAATTATTGTGAATAGGTTCCCAATGAACATGGGTAAGCAAGTGTCTTTGTAATAGCATATACAGTCCATTGGATAATTGCTCAAGTGTTATTTCATAGAGTTTAGATTGCTGTGATGAGCCACCATGACCAGAAACAACCTAGGGAAAAAGGGTTTATTTGATTATACTTTTATTTCACAGTTCAACATTGAAAGTAGTCAGGGCAGGAATTCAAGCAGGGCAGGAACCTGGAGACAGGCGCTGATGCAGAGTTCATGGAGGAGTGCTGCTTAATAGCTCATTGCCTATGGCTTGCTCAGCCTGCTTCCTTTGAGAATGAAGGACCACTATCGAAAGGGTGGGACTACCTACAATGGGCTGGACCCTCCAAATAAGTCATTAATTAAAAGAATGCACTACAGGTTTGCCTATAGCCCATCTTACGAGGGCATTTTCTCAATTGAGAATTATCTTTTGAAAGCATGTTTACGTGTGTCAAGTTGACACAAAATTAGCTAGAGCAAGCAGTATAACCTGGTACTGTGCCATAGTTAATGTTTATCTTTTTTGCCAAGAAGATATATATCTTTTGTAATGATGAATATTGATATGCAGTGCTACTGTGTTGATATCAATCTGTGATTTAAATACATTAGTGTTGTTTGGGGGGGGCAATGATTTTTTTCTTTCTGTAATGAAAGTGGTTCCACTAATAGTTAGTGATATTCCCTTGGCAGATTATTCACTCAGTCAATAGGACTTTCACCTTATAGCTGTATCGCCTTTACCAGTTAGATACTTATCTTGTAGGGAAAATATGGATCAGCACTGTTTTTAATCCAATCTTTGCTTTTATATTGGCAAACTGATATCATTAGCATGTATTAATTCCTGGATTTTTGATTTTGTTGATTTTATAATGATCAGTAGTTTTCTAATCCTATTTTATTTTTATCCCTTGTTCTCTTGATGCCTCTTGTTTCCTATAACATTGTTGGTGGTGATTAGTTATTTCTCTTGCTACACTTTTGAGTTGCTGAAAAAAGCAACTCAAGGAAAAGGGGTTTAGTTTAGCTAAATATTTGAGGAAATGGTCCATTGTGGTTAGGAAATCAGAGTGGCAAGAACTTGAGGTAAGAACATTGATCCACAGTTAAGGAACAGAGTGAGATATATGATCCTGCTCAGTTTCCTGTTCACCTCCTCATTCAACACAGCACTAGAGCCATGAAACTGACAAACCATACCCATAGAGTGAGCTTTCCCATCTATTAGCCTAACTTAAGATTTATTTTAACCTAATTTATTTTCCACAGACATAACCGGAAGCTAACCCCTAGTGATTCGAAATACTATCTAGTTCATAGACAAAATTAAGCCTTATAATTCCATTCTTTGTCAACAAATACATCACTTTTAACGACAACATTCCATTCTTTGTCATTACAGTCATCGCTGACTTCTCCTAATACAAAGCAGATTCATTCTAATTTCAGAAGACTATATGGAGATCTTTAACCATTTCAACATTGTTTGAAATTCCAAAGTGTCATTTGTCAGTCAATAAAAACAAAACAGCAAAAGTAATGCTCAGGTGCTAGAGACAGGTGAATCTTTATGAGATAAAGACCAGGCTGGTCTAAACACTAAGTTCTAGATTAGCTGGAGATATGTACTAAAGAATCTGTCTTAAAAAAATAAAAAATAAAAAAGGAAAGGAAAGAAAAAAATGAAAGAATGAATGAAAAGTAAATACAGAAAAGAAAAGGGAAACTAAAACCAAACAAAAACAAACCTTAGTATTCCTTTCAACCTGACTAGCTTTGAGGAAATAAAAGGGCAAAGCTGCATACTATTTATTAAAGTATTAGTTGCTAAATATATTAATAGAGAAGATATAAGATACAGTTAGGGATTAGTACTAGAGCAATGCCCACACAAAAGAAAGAAGTGATAAAATTACATAGAGGTGGGAAGCAGTGGAGAAGGCTAGACATAAAACATCTACAGTTGAAGGCTAAATGTAAAGAGCAGAAAAGAAATGAAATCTCACAACTGAAAACAATTGAGCATTGTAAAGTTAGTGCTTGGAGAGGCCCAACTCGAGGAGAATGTATAGTAACTATTACTGTAGCATAAAAATAACTGCCGGTAATACATAAATGAAAGTGCATGGATGTGTTCAGCAAAATTACTGAAACTCAAAACTGTCAAAATTTTAGCATATTCTCCATTTGTAGAGAAATCATTCACTTTATTATCAGACATGATTATGCATTTATATATAATTTTTAACTTGTGTATTTGAAAATGTCACTTTTTCTTAGTGTCATCTTCCATGTCTTCTTATTTCTACTATGATTCTTTCTTCCATTTGTACTCTGTGATTTTGGCTTTGTTGCTCATTTTCTTACATGATACTATCGGATCCAAATTTAAAAGTTATGTCACTGTATAGAATAATACAACTTTTCAGTTACTTAAGAAACTGGCTTCTTCATTAAAGATGGGTCTTACTATAAAAGTAGTATAAAACATCTTGAAACTTATTATTTATGTCTGTTATGCAATGTTTGGGACACTTTGACCACTGTAGGTAGCATAACCTATCAAAGAACCTTCTTGCTTTCTTGAACCTATGACCATGTTTTTACTGACGTCACTCTTCTCATGCACAGCTTTCTCACTGAGTCTGAATGCAGTGGGGATGCTAGTATGGACCAGTGTACACAGGACACTGGACCCCTTTCACTGGGAACATTAGTCCTGGCATTCTTTACTGTCTCAGATAAAACTTTCCCAGACATTGTTTTGGTCTAAGAGTCTCCCTGCTTACTCAAGTGACTTGCCTCCCCTTCATGAGTGTTGGGTCTGTATCCTGAATCTTCCCTTTGCCTTTTTTTTGCCTTCCATTGTTTGATCTTTAAAGAAAATGCCATGCACTTGTGATGCTGCCATGGCACCCCTTCCCCAGAGGATATACACTGTACACTGCCAAGTCTTTCTCTTAGACAGAGTGTTTTATAAGTGTGTGTGTATGTATGTGTGTGTGTGTGTGTGTGTGTGTGTGTGTGTGCATATGTGTGTGTTAACATGTGTGGATATTCACTTCACTAAAGACAAGATTTTGTTAAATTCTGTTTTTAGAAAGGGGTATTAATCGATTACAACTTAATTATTTTATAAAGCTATGGGTTTGTACTTAAAAATAACAATTTCTTAGATATGTGTTTGAAAAAGCAAATAACTTGAGCCAGAAATAAAGAAGGAAGTACCATTTTAAATCAAATATGAACTTTGCCAGACAATGTCTACATTGGAGGATATAGGATGAAGTTAACCAATAACAGGTTGAAGATATATCCAGGAGACATGTCAGTATTCAGAGTCAGAGGAAATGAGAAGACTCTAATGTGCAACGGAGTAGAGACATTTTTTAGCTCTATGCATGGTTCAAAAATCCCAAATGTACATATGATTTTAAAGAGAATAAATGAGGCAGATAGTTAACATGTAACAACTTTATACTCTACATGCTTCAAAATTTACCAAAATAAGAGATAAAAGAAGAAGATCAACTGAGACCTCTCACTGCTGGAGAATACAAAAGATTAAAGGACTGTTAATGTTTATACTCATGGCTCTTGTGTGAAATGTATTCAGAGAGCTATGGGCAATGCTAGTCATTTTGCTGAATTAGTAAAAAAAAATCACAGAGAAATTGTGCCTAAAAAGAAAAATTTACTTGTGTTTGAAGGTTAGAACTCAATAGAAATCAGCCGGGCAGGAAGATCCTGGGCAACTTCTGCCTGGGGATATTTAGGTGTCAGGAACCATCACTTCTTCCCATGAGCAAATTATGATTTGTATAGGCATGTCCACATCCTAGTCTATTTCAGAACTCTTGAACTTGGTTTAGACATTAGATTCTAAAAATTGAAGAATATATTTAAAGGAATTTGATAAAGCAATTGGCCAACAAATTCAGAATTCTTGAGTGGAAATGGATCCAAAGTTCTCATGATTTTGCTTTCTAGAATTTTCAGAAAGAGAGAGATGGGAATACGTGTATCTGGGTCTAGACAATTCTGATAATGAAACCACAAGGGAACATAAAATGTGTTTTCAAATGTAGAGAGTACACAGTGCCTCACTGAGGTTCGCAGTGATGCCGGGTATAAACTTAGACAGCACAGTGGTTTTCACTAAACCTTGGACACCTAGCAAGTGGTTTTATAGATTTCACAATAAACCAATAAACCAAGTAAATACTTGGAATGGAAGAATCTAGGGTTATGGTAATTATATATATATATATATATTTATTTATTTATTTATTTATTTATTGCTGAAATTTATAAATAAATTATAAAGTATAAACAAATGCATACATTTAATATGAAGTATTGAACCCTCAATTTTTGTCTGTTTGCTTTATTTGATATTTTTAATATTGACAAGATGATGTGCATAATTTCTTGTTGGTACTTTCACATCTCTACAAAGAAAGGGTATTTTCTGAAGAAGCTTAGTTTATCTATTTGTACATTGAAATGCTTATTTAAGTTTTCTTGAGTAAGCAAGAATGAATTGTGTTTAAGCATAAAATATTGGGATAAAACATAAAAACAATATCACTCAGTGTTTTTCTCTAACAGTTGACAGCAAGAGTCAATCTGTCTACTTAGATTTGGTGATTCCACAGAGACTGCTAATGTTTCCCTTCATTTAAACAAACACTAGGTAGACACAGTTTAAATTGTAATTTTTTTCATATAAAGGATTCACACTGGTTTAACAATTGAGTACTGGGATTAGCAAAGGTTAGCTGCAAATTTTCCAACTGCCTCTAGAGTTTAATAGAACTAAGAAGCATGGATCAGTATTTTCCACAAACTAGTAAC
Source organism: Pachyuromys duprasi (assembly GCA_028658305.1). Classification (NCBI taxonomy): domain Eukaryota; kingdom Metazoa; phylum Chordata; class Mammalia; order Rodentia; family Muridae; genus Pachyuromys; species Pachyuromys duprasi. The sequence continues at coordinate 33,794,250 of CM053762.1, forward strand.
ACTCTTTTGTGATTGAGTTTTCCAACTGATAGGGATTGACTATTGTAGATAATGTTTCTGCATTCAAACCCATAAGAATTATTGTGAAAGCAAGCAGAACTCATGAGAGACCAGGGGGTTGCGGTGGAAGAACCCTCGCAGTGAAAGGAATCAAGGATTGTCTTTAGAACCCATGCTACCTGAGCAACCAGGTCAAAAACTCTTCCTCTAATGAAGATCCATCCATTACCATGACATGAGGGCTCTAGCTGTAGATCACTTTCATGGTCTCCAAAGAAGCTGAGCAGTTATCAGTAACATTCAAAAATCCACTGGAAAGTCATTCATTTCACTTTATGGTCCTAATTAGCCATTTGTATAGTTCTATAATTAAATATGTTCCTTTCTCATCAAGTTTTCACTTTAGTAATGATACCACTGTGCCACAAACAGGCCCCATGCTGCTGGGTTTGGGACTTATTCATAGCATTTAATTGGTCACCCAGTGGTTAGCCAATAACCCCTTCTATGGGAAGCAACACTCTGAATGCTGTTAATGGGCTGGAGGCACAGTGATTGCCTCCTGGTACCCAGCAGTACTGGGAATAAAGCAATTTCCTCCACTGTGTTGTGTGCCCAATAGCTAATCCTCTCCACTCCTGCAATGCACACTATTTGGTTATAAGTATTTGTGCTGGCTTACTTACCGCTGGGTTGTTAATAGGCAGTGATTCTTCAATGCTCCTTCAGTGAAGTTACAGTCTGCTTGCTGACTGCTAATTAAAACAAGTTTGCTCTCTAAGACTGCGACTAAAAGGTAGCAAGGTCATTGTATTTAATGCAGTAACCTTTTATTTAACCATGTTGATACATGACTCATAGGTTCACATTTTGAAAACTGACAGGTCTAGTACTAAACGTTTCAAATGGACTGAACTGAGTCACAGACAATTGTGTATTCTTTTGGGGTGAAATTGTTGAGTAAGAATTCTTTGTTTTGAAGACACAGAGTAAAGTTGAAATGGAAGACTTCTACAGGATTCTATCTGTTACATTTTACTTCTATAAATAGAGTTAAAAGGTAACTCTTTATGTAAAAAATTAAATCTATGAAGGCTATGCTCCTGTGCTTTTCGTACGTGTTTTATCTATCTCACTTACTATATGTTTTATTTTGCTTCTTTTTTGAGGTGCAAAAGGGCTCCAACTTAAAAAGTAAAACAATCAGTAGATGGCACTTGCTAACCGTTTGCTTAGTATAGACAGAATGAAGTCTTAGGCACTGGATTCTGGACAACAACATAAAATGTGGAGTTACCTGGACCAGACTCAATCATATTCAACTGGTAGGATGTCCATATGTTTTTAAGTCACATCTCATAAAGATCTAGAAAAATAATCTCACTCATTAAGTTGTAGATGTGTACCTCTTCCTGAACATTTCCGGATTCACCTCCAAGTATGAAAGAGAATGGTGTAACATACTTTCTAAGGTGAAGTGGGTTCTCTTTTTGCTTCAGACAGGTTTCAAAGAGATTGGAACGTCAAAGTGTATTATTGAAAACGTTTCTACTTTGTTAAACACTGTTACACTAGAAAACAAACATATTTATTTCTCTCAATAATAAAGATGACATAATTTAAAATTATTATTTATAATGCCAACAATTTGGTTTTACAAATATTATGCATATATGTAAAAATTTATTGTCTATGTGTATGCATGTGTGCGTGTGTGAGCACATGTGTGCAGGTCAGAACACAGCCTGTGAGAATTGATTTTTTTCTCTCATCATGGGAGCTCTGACCATCAAACTCAAGTTGCCATGCTTGGAGATAGACACCTTTACCTCTGGTGCCATCTTGTCTGAGAGCTATGCTTTTCTTTACTGAAAGGTACCTGATTTTCAGTTCAGTGTCCTTGTTGCTACAAATCTCATCAGATTTCCTATGTGATTATGATTCTACACATTAACTATAAACCTTCTGAAAAGCAGAAGGGATAAATAATATTGCTTAAAATGACACCAAAAGCCAGGCCTGGTGGCTTAGTCCTGTGAACTGATTAATAGGACTGGAGGAGAAGGATTGCAAGCTAATTTCTGCATTGAGAACTTAATGAAACTTTGTCTCAAAATCTAAAGGGTAGAGCAACTATACTATTTTCAGTTCCCAATACCAGACCCCCTAGACACACACTGAAAACTGCAAGATAACAGTGGAGAAAACTGAAGAACAAACAAAGGCAGAAGATAACAACAAACAAATAACACGTATTTTCATAGATCTGATGAATTCAAACAAAGAGTCTATATACCTCAAAGTTATCTAAAGATTTATTAAAATCCCTTTTTAAACCCTTAATTGAACTTTTTAACTACAAAAGTGAAATTAGATTGCTATAAAGCATCAAGGAAAGAGGTTGAAAACATCACACCTTTCAAGTTCAAAATACCTTCCAAAGCTACATTATTCCAAACACTGTGGTCCTCCTCATATGCTGGATAATGTGTCCTGCCAAGATATATATTTTTAAATCCTATGATCTATGTAGTAATGTTGTTGTTGAGGCCATTGGAGATCATTAAGACTTGAATGTTGATCTCATGTAATTTGATTTATTTGCATTGTTTTCAAAAGTCTTCAGAAAAAAAAATCTAGCCATTTTTAGCCAGGTGAAAAGACAAAACTGTCAGGTATCTGTGAGCTAAGAAGTAACTCCTATTGATACTAAATCCTCCTGTGCCTTGATTGAGGATTTGCTGGTGGAAGATTATCAGTTCACAGAGCTATGATAAATAGATGTTTACTTTTTAAACTGCTTAATCTTTGGCACTTTGGTCATAGTAACCCTAATAGACTATGGTAGTAGCAGGATAAAATATGAGCATCTTCCAATGTAGAAGTACAAAGAGCCTAGAAATCAATACCTATGCACATTGTCAATCAGTCTTTGTGTACCACGAGGTACAGAGACATAATACAGAGACAGGTGATCCCTTCCACAAGGTATATTAACAAAGTAGATATGTACATGCCAAAAGAATGTAATGAGATCCTGACAATACCACACAGAAATCATTTCAGAATGGACTGAAAATGTGCCAAGAAATGGGCACAGTGCTTCCTGGCCATTTATCCAGCATGAGTCAATCTTAAGAGGATACCAAGATCTCCTACAACTCAAGAGGAAATCCAAAACATCTGATTAGACACATACAAGGCACAGAGATAAACAATGTTCCAAGAAGACACAGAAATGGGCAGTGGGTGTATTGGAAAACACTATAATCACGCAGAAGATGAATAAAAACTAATAGCAACCTGAAATATTATTCCTCCTTTCAGGGCACTAAAATAAAGTCAAAACAGAAGGTAGTAGGGAAGCTGAAGTTTTATTCACTATTGTAGTTACAAAATGGTACAAATTTTATGAGAAAGCTATAATGAGATTCCTCAAGAAATTAAAACAAAAATTACTCTGAAATCCAAAAATTCCATTGTGGGAGACATACCCCAAAGAATCAGCTTAGGATTTTTGAGAAAGAGATAATATCCTCATGCTCAGTGAAGCAGTTTTCACAATAACTAATGTATGGAAAGGTCTTAATGTTTATTGGTGACATATATGAAGATAATGTGACAAATGCACACAATGAAATATCATTCAGTCTCCTCCCCCCCCCCCAAACAAAAAGCATCAGTAAAATAAACCATTCGCAGGATGAGTGCTGTTTATTTCAAGTTACATGTGGAATCTGAAGCACTGCCATTTTCTAGGCAGAAAGTTTTTAATACTCGTTGCCAGGGGCTGAGGTGGAAGAGAAATGGAGAGTTGTTGTCCAAGCACTGTAAGTTTTTAGTTCTGCAGAATAAATAAATTCTAGAGGTTACTCTGCAATTGTGTGTGTAGCCAAGGTTACTGTACTATAAATCATGAAGTCAAACCTCATTCTGTATTTCTACCATGACATAAAAGATAATAAAATTAAAGATGAGCAATTGCTTATAATTAGTTCAAATAGAGTAGATGAGTATGCACACATCTACACATCAACAAATATTCAATGGTAGTGATGACTTCTTTTGAGCCTAAGAAGCAAAATCAAAATATCTTGAAAACAAGCTATCAACATGGCCAGGCTGTTTTTGCTTTTTGTTTGCTCATCTGGAAAATACCAGTGAACAAAATAACATAAACAAATATTTTTCATCTAGACTCATTTAATTAGAATTTTTGACCACTATAACATGCTACAAAGATATTGGAAATAGTATATTGGACAGATAATGAACAAACTGGACAGAGGCAGTCTCTTATCTTGCCATTTTCTGTCTGAGTCATATTGAACATATTCTCATCTTGGTTTCTTTTTAACACTAAAAAAATAATATATTCATATACACTTGCAGGAATGATAACAATGATACTCAGAGTGTCTTCACCAGTTTCTAGAAGCTTACAAAGGCTCAAACATCGGCTTCTCTTTTTTAGACCAGATGGTACCTGTCATTGCAGCAAAAACAATAACAGGAGAGACACCTTCCATCTTTACAGCAAAGAGTCTATCTTATTTTCTTTCTGCTATAACCTTTGACATACTCATTCATTCGCTAAATAATTTTTTATAAATTGGCTCACATGATAACAAGATATGCTATGACCTATGATGGAAGCTGACAAAACTACTTAATCTTTGGCACTTTTGAACAGCACCTCTCTTCTTACTGACTTTACAATATTTTGAAGTCATCAAACTAGAGAAACTTTGAAGGGAAGAAAGCTGATACATTTGCTATAAATACAATCAAAAGTGTAATTAAAAAATAAAAATAAGTAGATGCTGTGCTTTAGAGAAACAGAGAAATCTTCCTTTCAGCTCATTCAGGGTGAACTCCTGAAGTTCTAAATTAGGAGCTGGCTATAACCAGGGACAGAGAAACTACTGAAGAAAACATGACTTGTGTTTGAGCAAGTGGGAGAAAGCAAGAAAATATTTGTCAGAACAATATGGAAACATTTGAAATGTACAGCTTAACAAGCAGATAAAATACAAAGTGTGAACAAGGGAGTCATTATCATGAGGTGAGGGCACTGCATTGTGAGAACCAGGGCAACTCTGTTGTAGGCTTTCCAGGCAAAATCACTGATTTCCTTGATGGAAGCTTTTGATAAATGAAGAATCAGAAAACTGGGAAGATGTAAAAACAGAAGAATAGCTGGATGATGTTCAGTAGGCACAGGGAGCTTAATGGAAGTGGCATTTGGGTAAGGAACAGTGAGCAATAGCCTGGGCCAGCACCAGGAATCCAAGGAACACATTCCTCATCTCTCAGCTTTCATGCAAGTGGAAGTAAGTCTTTTAGGTTAATATATCCTCAGAAAAAGTCTGCTCCACAGTTCTAGATTAAGATAAAGAAATATAGGAATATTTATAGTTTTCAGAAACTTAGGACAAAACAGTTTGATGATGTCACAAAGTAGTATGGGGCACAGGACAAGATGGTTTTTGAAGACCAAGTTGAAAGACCCAACATGACTGCAACTAGTCCCTTCTTTTCCTTCCTCTTCTCTCAACTGCATCTGCTAAACTGATGTAGGACACATGCTACTCTTAAGATCACTCTGCTACACTATGTCAGCCTACTTTGGCAGATTTGAAAAGGAAAATTCATTCATGTTCTTGAATAGGACAGCCGTATTCTATATTGTCTCTGCAGAATTTCACGTGACAGAGGCCCATAAACACCTCCATAAACAGCTAAACCCAAGGTAATCAGCCACACAATAGCCAGAAAAATCCTAGAGCACTCAGGCATATACCCAACCCAAAAGATTCATTCTGCCAGTAATATAAATAAGCCTTGATTTTCCCTGTTTTAGTCTTTCAATATGATTTCTCACATTTCCTTATAGGCTGGTGATAGCATAAAAGCAAATTACCGGAAGAAACTGTGACTAGACTCCTGACCCAGGTAAACAAGGTAAATGTGCTCTAACTCTCTAGTTATGAGATTTAAGTAGAAGATAAGAAAGAGACGCATAAACAATTGGAACGAAAGAGGAAGTATGCACTATCACTAAGTCGGAATGTAGGTGGAGTTAATTTTGTTTTGTAGAAGAGATTAGGGTTTTGTTTGTTTGTTTGTTTTGTTGTTGTTGTTGTTTGCTGGCACTGTGGTCACAAATGCTGAGCCTAAAGATGGTGGTATTTTGGAAATTGTTGTCCTGTGTGTAGTTAGTTGATTCTTTGGTTTGAACAGAACCCTCTGAAAAGCTGAAATTTCCAAAGCCTTATTTCTGAGCCCATCAGGTGGCCTTGAAGGAGAATGCATATAAAAGGGAAAAGAAAAGAAAAACAACTTTTATTTGCCTGTTTCAATTGTTGCTGCAGAGACTTACTGCTTCCTTCTGTTAACCTAGGCCTAGTCCTGGAAGCTTCTAGCCTCCATATAGTCTAACCTAGGCCTAGCATGGTTTCAGCCTCTGAGACTTATTGCTTAATATGCTCACCCTTTCGTGTTCTTATGGAACTCTGGGCTGGCTGGTTCAACTCAGCTGTTCTGGCTCAAACTCCACTTCCCACATAACTTACTCAATCTGGTTTCTCTCTTGGACCCTGAACTGCTCGGCTTGGCCTCACACTTACTCCAGCAACCTTTTCTAGTCTCCTGGCTCCTTCTCATTCTCTGGCTTGTTCTGTATTTTCATGTGTCTAGATTTTTCTCTCATTCATTCTCTCTCTGTAAATAAAACTCTCCTGGTAAAATTGTCTCCTTTCTCTCTCTCTGCATTGCTCCTTCTAAGTAGCTTCCCTTCCCCCTCTCTTCTGAGAGCTGGGAGTATCCTACTCTGTCAAATCTTTCTCTGGTTCTTCATTTTTTATCTGCCACTCAATTAGACATCACTTTCAAGCATGGGTGCTTTCTTCGGCAAACTAACTTTATCTTTATTGTTTGGGAATAAAGGCATGTACCATGACACCTGGACCTAAGCTTTTCTTTACCCAAAACTTGGTCTATACCGGGCTGGCCTTGAACTCAGATCTATTTTTCCCTGTCTCCTGGATTGAAGGCATGTTTATATTCCAGCTGGATCACACCGACATCAAAGGTCGGTCTTTGGATAGAATCTCTTGCTAGTGCAGCTATGTTCTGAATTAAAATTTCTTTACAAAGGTAAACATGCAGAAGAACAGATGAAAGACTTAATAGTACTAGTTTTATTCTAGTTTACAAAATAATAATTTAAAGTTCATAATAAAAATATTAAAACCAAATATTATTTGTATTGCAAGCTTGAATTTGAAATGTAATTACATGACATGTGTCTTTAAGTATTCTATGATTTACATGGAAGAAGAACGTTGATGGTAATGAGTAGGTTAAGGAATGAAAGAATAATGTAATTTAAAAATATATATAAAGTACTAAGAAATCGTTATTTCTTCAGGAAGCCCTACTCTCTTGAATACCATCCATAAAGCTCACTGCACCCATGAAAGAGAAAAAGAAAGAAAGACAGACAGACAGACAGACAGACAGACAGACAGACAGACAGAAAGAAAGAAAGAAAGAAAGAAAGAAAGAAAGAAAGAAAGAAAGAAAGAAAGAAAAGAACAGAAAAGAAAGAAAAGAAAAGAAGGAAAAACACAGATGTGATGGCAGTGGAAAATACCAGGAATGAACCCCCAACAACTCCAACTTTAGAAGAATTATGAATAATTCTGAAGACTGAATAAGTAAGCAGATTTAAGAAAAGACAATGGTTAGTAAAATGCTCTATAGCACTGTCTTTATGGAAAGACATGCCACCTGCATATGCATGTATTTTGACATAGCTCTTTACATATGCATGCATTTTGGCACAATACCTATGTATGTAGGTATTTTACATATGTAGAAAATTTGACACATGCAGAATTTTCTTAACTATGCCTTCCATAAATTTACAAGTGAATAATTTAGGAGCAGGACCTATGCTTTTCAGAATCTGTTCCCACTGGAAGACAAATGGTGGGTCCTGACAGTAGCACACCACAATGAGAAAGACTTAAACATCTGACAAGACATTATTTGAGTGGTTTTGCGAAGGAATGAGAAAGAAAGGTGAGATGATTATCATGATAAAAACAGGTGAACAAAGACACCCTTCAAAACACATAGGAAGAATATTACAAAATAAAGCCCACAGATCAATAAACGCTATTTTTTAAATCCTCTTTTTAAAATAAGGTTTTTGTTTTGTTTTGTTTTGTTTGTTTCCAGAAAAGTTTTATAAATAATTGAGAATGAACCAAACTAAGCAAGAGCAATAGGCACAGCTAGTGCAGATAGGGAAATGCAGTTGAGGGTTTCCATCCACATCCCGTTTCAAGATGAGTTTCAGAATAATAAGAAAAAAATGGGGCAGATCTGAACTTTTAAGTTTACAAACCCAGTAGACGGCATGATAAACAGCTTTGTTCACTGCTTTTCTTCTTCATTCTATCACATTCACCACACCATTATGTACTGTTGCAGGTGCTAATTTCACTGTCTTACTGAGAAGAGTGGACTTTGAAGATAGTTTATATATTAGAAATTATCACAGAATGATTTATTTTTTTCATATTTTTACTTTTATTGAATCAACACAGAAGAATGTAATGACAATGGGACCAAACTAGAGAAATACATATGTTTATTGAATATTGTTTAAGTCATCCACTGAATGGAGGTTGATTATTTCTGTATATTAGTCATTCTACAATCTAATGAGAATCTATACTGGCAAATAAGGAATATAGGACTTCTGTTCTCATGGGAAGGGTCCCTATCTGGTTTGTATAGTGCTGCCTCCTCACCAAAATAAGATCTGGCACCTAGTATAGACTTAATAAATAAACAATGAGTACATGAACAAAAGTAATAAGCTAACTTTCAAAATGTACAGCTAAGGAAGTATAGGTGTTGAGTACTATGATGTAGGATGCTTCAAAATACCTGCAAAATAATGAAATGCCTGAATTGATAGGAAATACTAAAGACTATCAAGGATCAAATAAACTTAGGGAGAGAGGCAAGATATCCAGTAAAGCCATATGTGTGAAGAGGAGAAGAAGGCAAGGCAAGGCCATGGGGATTCAAGTCACAGAAGAAATTAAGGAAGATATGACACACCACTATGTGACACCAAAGCATGTTTTTGTTGCCTTCAGCAAATATGGTTCAATAAACGATCTATTTTTTTTTGTGTGTGTGAAAATTACCTAAGAACTATGGATAGAAAATAAGAAAAGTACTGGGGATGAAAATGTTCAAGCAAGGATGAAGTGGATAATAGAGCTGTAAAGGGGGGGCGGGGGGAAGAGAGGTTTAGTCAAAGTGAAGGCCTTGTGAAAAGCCATATAGAAATCCACTGCTTTGTAAGTAAAATTAGAAACTGTTAAGTTAAAAAAAAATAAAAGGGGAGGGGATGGAGAGTGGCTGTGTGTTTAAAAGCACCTTGTTCTTTCAGAGAGTCTGGGTTTAATTCCCAGCACCCACATGGTGACCGACAAGCATTTCTAATTCCAGGTCTAAGGATTTTTGAAGAATGGGAAATCTTTAAAGAAATAAAAACTAAACCTTTTAGTTTTTGCCTACTCCTATAGGCGTTTTAAAGCATATGGGCTGCTCCTACTTCAGTGTGCAGTTTATATTACCCATTTTATTCAAATAGCTGCTTCTAGTGTTGTTTATATTTATCAGTTTTATGTTTGTTTATTGTAGGAAAAAATTACTGAACTCCATGCAATCATTTTCAAAACTTCCACTCTGCTTGCCTTTGCATATAACTAGTTATTTTTTCAAGGATGAAAATAAATGCATATCAACTTTATAATAAACCGTAAGTTGGTTTTCAAGGCATTGGATTATTATGATTTTTTTCAGAGATTTATTTGTAGAATATATTAAAGACCAAGAGTTCCAGCTAGGTATATAAACAAAAGAATTCCCAATAAATCCATTTCCGGAATATTTAACTGTTTTTTTTTTTCTAATGGGTTTGAAAAACTGATCAAATTCCTAGAAGCTGTCAAGATTCAGGGAGAATTTGAATATTTCATTGGATCATGGTAGCTTACTTATTTTTCAGATGGCTAACCCATTTCTTGTAAATATATAAAATATACTGCAACCAACTTACTTTTATATCCTACCAAAAGCTACTTAAAAACTAAAATAATTTAAGTAGTGTCTAAAAATGAAGGTTGATGTCATATTCTTCCTAAAATTTAGACTTATTCTATAACAACTAAAAACATTTATATAGTTATAAAATTCTATAGTTAATTTTATTAATTATCCTTTTAATGGTAGGTTCAAAAATGACAACTAAATATACATATTTATTTTAAGGTAGTGTGGCTGTTTCTTATGACTAAAAGATTTCTTCTAAACTTTTAAAAAGTTTTATCTACATTTTAATAAACAATAAAATTATTCAAAAAATTCATAACTTACCCTTTTTGAACTGTTAGTTCAAATTCTGATTTCTTTTTAAATCTACAGGTGTGATACTTATTCATCAAAAATTCTGCTTTGAGTCCTGTGTAGTTAGAGGGTGGCGGCTTCAGTCTCCCTGAATCCTGCTACTAAAAGTCTCAGCTAGAGTCATCTCCATCTCTTCCCTGGAGCCCGCTCTGTTGAAAGTCTCCAGCTTGTCTCAGAAACACCCTTGCCCACAGGTTCTCTTCTCTCTGCAAGATCTCTGTCCTCCTGCCCCTGCTTTTCCCAAATCTGCTTTCCATCTTTGTTTCCCTCCATACTCCTTCTATTCTGTTCTGTCTCTTTAATTACTTCTCCTGCCTATTCTATTTCCCTAGCTGAGTAAAAGGCAAGCATCCTCCCTTGGGACTGTTCCTCAGCTTCATTGGGTATGTAAATTATATTATGATTAGTCTATTTTATATAGATAATATCCACTTATAAGTGAATACATACCATGTGTGTCGTTCTGAGTCTGGTTTACCTCCCTCAGGATGGTCTTCTTCAGTTCCAATCATTTGGCTGCAAATTACTTGACTTTCTTTTCTTTTCTTCCCGATTGATTGATTCATTGATTGATTGGTTGATTTAAGTAGCTGAGAAATATTCAATTGTGTAAATGTACTACATTTTTTTCCATAGTGAATTTTTTTAATTTATTTATTTTTATCTCAATCACAGGTTAGGTACTTTGCATCCCAGGCGAATCCCCCTCCCTCATTCTCTCCCACCCCCCCCCACT
>CM053762.1:33805982-33822849 GCA_028658305.1 Pachyuromys duprasi
AGTTAATTTCTTCTCAATTTCTTTGAGGGCCTTGTTCATTTCTTCTTTTTGTCTCTCCTCTTGTTCCTCCAATATCTGCATCATCAAAGCTTTAAGATAATTTTCCTGTGTCTCTGCTGAATTAAAATCTCCGCTGCTTTTGGGTGTTTCTGGTGGGGCCATGGTGTCCTGATTTTTGTTGGTTGAGTTCTTTAGCCAATTTCTGGGCATTTGTTTATATATAATCAGGGAGCTGTCTGTGCTTTAAGGCTGTACTTCAGTCTGAATCTGTCAATCTCTTGTGTCAGGAGTATTCTTCAAGAAGATCAGGGATTTCCAGTGGTTTGTTAGTGTGTGTTGTTGTCTCAGTTGAACTCTATTGTGGGCTCTGTGTGCCAGGCTTCGTGCTCTGTGCTAGAAGCTGTGAGCACTGCAGGCTGGTCACCCCTCTGGTCTGGAGTCTTTACTCCTCACTCTGTGCTAGAGTCTGAGTGTCCCGGTTTGAGATTTCAGCTGGGGGCTGTGAGGTCTGCTCTGGGCTTGCTGCTAAGGGCTCTTCCCTGGAATGGAGATTTGGCACACCCTTCTGGGCCAGGGGCTGTGCACCACAGTCTGAGATGATATTTGGGGCACACACAGTGAGTTTGGGTTGGTGTTCATCCGCTGTATGCAGGCCTGTCTGAAATGGTGCCTGAAGGGACTGAGGTTTTTGCTGGCAGATGCTTGCAGTGTTCGCCCTCAGTGTGCAGTCTGGTCAAGACGGTCCCCGACCTTCTCAGTCTGGGGTGGTTCCAGCGATGTGTGCCTGCAGTACACCCGTGGGTTGAAGCAGAACTCGGGTCCTTCCCAGACTTGCCCAAGGACTCACACATGGACTGAGGTTTTGCTGGCAGAAGCATGTGGTGTGCACCCGCAGTGTGTAGACTGGTCAAAATGGCCCCCCCGACCCTCTCAGTCTCAGGTGGTTCCGGTGATTGGTGTGTGCCTGCCGTACACCCGTGGGTTGAAGCAGAACCCGGGTGCAGTGTGCACTCGCAGTGTGCAGGTCAGTGAAAATGGTACCCGGGTCCTCCTCAGACTGTGTGATCCAGTCTATTATTGCGGGTGCGGGCGCCCAATGAGGCTGCTCGTTCAGATCAGAGCTGTGCGCTGCTGGTCACCCGGAGATTTTTCTGGGTAATAACTGGGTCTCCCTAGGGTTTTCCCACTTGATTTTCTCACCGTAGGAGTTCTGCTCACCTGGCAATCACAAATCCTGGTGTTTTAGATCCCAGAGTTTAGTCTCCTGGTCGCTGTGTTGTTTCTGCTGTTCTACTCCTCAGACACAGTGTCCTCTCGTGGCAGCCATCTTGGATCCATACCACATTTTCTTTATCCATTCTTTGGTTGAGGGACTTCTGGGTTGTTTCCACTTTCTGGCTATTATGAATAAAGCTGCTATGAACATAGTTCAGCAATGTCCTTGTCCCACCCACAAAAATGTAGGCCCAAAATTTACCCTGCCTACATGGTATAAAGATAGAGCAGAGATGAAGGAAATGTCCAACCAATCCCTGACCTAATCTGAGGCCATCCCACTGGAGAAAGCTAACCCCTGACACTAACAGTAACAAACACTCTGCTATACTTGCAGACAGGGCTTCTGAGATGCTCCACCCAGCAAAGGATAGAAACAGATGCCATGACTAACAGCCAAAGATTGGGTAGGGTACAGGGGATCCTTGTGGAAGAGTTGGGGAGAAGGATAGAAGAATTCTGAGTGGACAGGAGCTTCATAAGAAGACCAATAGAGCCCAGCACGGCATGCAGAGATGGCTGCAATAAGCAAGGATCATTAATAGACTGGGTCTAGGCCACCTACACTCATATGCCCGATAGGCAACTTGGTCTTCTTGTGGCTAGTAAGGGGAGTAATCAGCGACTTTTTCTGACATGGACTCTGTTTCGATCACTCCCCCTTTGTGGGCCTGCCTTAGCCAGGCCACTTTGGAAGGGGTTGTGCTCAGTCCTGAAAAAACTTGAAGTGCTGGGGTGGGTTAATGACTTCGCTGTTTCCTGAGGGGTAGGGGAAGTAGCAGAGAGGAAAAAGGAAGGAAGGCAGGACCAAGAAGAGAGGATGGAGACTACGATTGGGATGAGAAATGAACAACTAACTAAATAAATAGTTTTAAAAAACATCTGCCTTGAGTTTTGACCCTTTCCTAGACTACTATACTGCCTTAATACTTGTTGATGCAATAGGCGGCATGAACTACAGTTACTCTGCAGTTTGCTGTGCTGCAAGGACATTGTGCTCAGTAGCTTAGGTATCTCAAACACAGCTTTTTTCAACATTATTTTTATTTTTTATATTAATTATGGTTTATTTACTTTGTATCTCAGCTGTATCCCCCTCCCTCATTCCCTCCCAACCCCACCTTCCCTCCCTCCTCTCCTCCCTGCCACTCTCTAAATCCCCTGATAGGGGAGGTCCTCCTCCCCTTTCATCTGACCCTAGCTTATCAAGTCTCACCAGAACTGGCTGCAGTGTCCTCCTCTGTGGCCTAGCTAGGTTGTTCTTTACACAGGGGGTGGGAAATTCAAAAAGTTCATGTTAGAGACAGTTCCTGTTCCCCTTACTAGGTGGCCCACTTGGATACTGAGTTGCCATGGGTTATATCTGAGCAGGGGTTCTAGGTTATATCCATGCAGGGTCCTTGGTTGGAGAATCAGTCTCAGACAAGACCCCTGTGCCCAGATATATTTGGTCCTTGTGGAGCTCCTATCCTCTCCAGGTCTTACTAACTCCCCCTTCTTTCATATGATTCCCTGTGCTCTGCCCAAAGTTTGGTTATGAGTCTCAGCCTCTGCTTTGATACACTGCTAGATAGAGTCTTTCAGAGGCCCTCTATGGAAGGTTCCTGTCATGTTTCTTGTTTTCTCCTACTTCCAATGTCCATCCTATTTGTCTTTCTGAGTGAGGACTGATTCAAACATTTTAAATCATGGTATATTTGATGAATGCTCTATTGATCTGCATATAATTTGTTTTGAGTTTGCAGAGAAATTGTATTATAAAATATTCAAGAATCAGGCTTCATAATCAGGGCCCTATGGTAAATCCATTCAAGCAGATAAATCTGATTACTCTGGATGCTAATACACCTCATAATAGTGAAATAAAAACATGTATCAACCTAGTGTAGCCATAAATTTCAACATTTTCTTTATATGTCTTTTCAATTTTAACAGCATATTAAACCACTGAGAGTGATATATATATATATATATATATATATATATATATATAAATTTATCAACAGGTACTTTAAATTAATATATATTTATTCATCAACAATATTTATAAGTGCTTGGCAAATAGTGTGCCTCTACTGTGTGGTTAGATATGATTTTATTATCTTGCCTCTCTTTAAATCTTTAGAATGAGTTGCAGAAAACTAAAATGACTCTGTTTTCCTGTGTTCATATCTCTCACTCTCAGGAAAGGTTGCTATCACAATAGTAATCCTCACTGAAAATACAATACCATGTATCACACTGCCTGTGTACTGTTTGCTTTCTTGGGATATTAAAATGATTTCTGGGCATTCTTGGCTATTGTGACAGATTTTTCTCTGTTATGGATATTTTTAAACTGGTGCTTTCTATTTCTATTTATAAATTGTGCTGTATTTAGGGGTGAATGGAACATTAAAAACATTTTCTCCTTAAAATTTATCTTTGCTTCTGATTAAATCATTTAAATTTTTTCTCTTAATGTGATCAAATTTTATCACAAATTAATACTTAGAAATGACTGGTTAAATGTCTGGGCCTAGAGCTCACTGAAGTCAGTGAACATTTAGCACATGGAGATGCCAGGAGAAGCTTCCTTCCTCCTGTAGGGTTTCAAGTTACATATTAGCCAAAAGATACAAAAAACAAAGTAAATTGGTCATTAAAATTGAATGCAGGTTTGAATTATGTTAATGTTAGTTTCAAATCATTCTGGATTAGGTAGCTGATGTCTGGGTTCTGTAATTCTGTATTTTCTGGGACTTTTCATTCTCAAGTTCATAATCAAAATGTCATAAATCTTTTAATCAAACCTTGATAATGGAATACTCCACTGGGGGAACTTCAGGGTTATTTAATGAGCTTAAATGCCTTTTCACATCCCTTGTCATATTCCCTTGGCCTGAATGCTCTTAAAAGCAGTAAGTGCAAGACATGTTTTAGTAAGAGTCATAGATCGAGGTAAAAGGATTATAAGGAAGAATAACAGGAGGGTACAGCATGAGAGAGGACCAAAGGCTAAAATATATGTATAAAACATATAAAACAATAAATGAGAAGAGAGATGTGACAACATCAGTGAAAAATCAAAGAAAGGAAAATGGAAAAGCAAAATGGGGACTGAAAGGGCATTGCAGAATTAAATTAACCACAGAGGATTGTGAAAATTTACTCTCAATGGCTGCATAGACCTAAACAAACTACTGTAAAATCTTCTCTTAAACCATGAAATGAAGTATATTAGCTAGCATTTAAAACAATATACTATTTGATAATTTACCAATTGAAACTAGATATTAACAGATAAGAAACAGTAACTTTGACCCTGTAGACTAAATGTACAAGCTCATTATCAATACATTACTTCAGAAATTTATGAGTTTCTCCAAAATTCTGTCCAAAAGCAGCATGTAACTAAAAATGTTTCTATTCCAATCAATTTTATTTTAGGCAATTAGCATGTGTTTTTCAATGGTTACTATTAAAAGCTAGTCTTTGACTTATGTTTGCTCTATCAGTTTGTTTTAATAGCATCAGGAATATATTAATTTTAATTTTTTTAAATGGAATTGCATCATTCCCCCCACCCTCTTTTTTTTTCTTCCTCCAACCACTAGCATGCTCTCTCTCTCTGATCCCTCTCAAAATCATGGTCTTTTTGCTATTTTTATGTATGTATACATTCATAAATATGTAAGTACAATCTTCTGAGTCCATTTTTTGTCACTGTATGTTTATAACTTGGTGTTGCATCAAATAAGGACAATGCCACTGGACATGGTAACATGCAAGTGGAGGAAAGTTCATGTGCCCCATCCAGAGAGAGAGAACTGCACATAAATAATGAGTGTCATGAGTAGGAGATTTAATCTTTCCAGGGATGGGACCTCCTAGTTGGTTATCCAGTACTAGGTTATCAACAAAATCTTAAGTTAAAAATGTAACAAATTCGGAATAAATAAAGATAAAATCTTGGTAAAAATCTAGATACAGTAAATGGGCAGAGACACAGACAGATTTAATAAGCTTAATACAGATTTTAGAACAAACCAATAAAACATATTTAATTGGTATTACTCATTATACAGTGTACCTAATTATAAGATGATTTTAATAGTATATGGTGCTTTGATAATGTTCATCCTCAAATTCTTGAGACAACAAACAATTTTCCTAGAGACAGTTGAACCATATGCCTGAGGTGACTACTTTCCAGTTGAAGTAGCCACTACCTTCATAGACTGTAATGAACATAAATTATAGCAAAGTTCAATCTTAGTTTCTTTTGCCTCACCTAGACTTCTCATATTCTGAAATGGAGTAACTTCCTATAAGATTCCTTTGGAAGCCAGACTTTTTGTCTTTGGCCTACCATCCTATTTTGTGATAGGTGTAAACATGAGGTTACTCTGAGTTCTCCTTACTGACACCTCAACTTCCTTACATTTCAGGAATGACGTATGCTTAAAGATCAGAGGAATGAAACATACAGGAACAGAGGAATGAAAAATACAAGGAGAGGAAAACTCACATGATCTAGACCTGCTTTTATTATTTCTTTTTAGTGGCATGTGATATTCCTGGTCTATTATAGAACTAAAACTGTATGTAAAATGTGAAAGAAAAGTCGACATAATATCAGAAGCCAACACCCTAGGCAGAAACATATACTTTCTTGAGTCAGATATTGAGTACATCAGGTGAAATGCATTACCCGAGAGGGCATAGTATAGCAAAAATAAAAAGTTATAATTACATACTCACTACCCTGGCCATCTCCCTGGGAGAACAGAAGCTTAGGCCCTTAAGTGCTTTAAGGGATAGTACAAGGATAGGTGCCACATTTCTCTACTTTAAAACTCATTTTTTGTGTGAATTTGTTTTTACTTCAGTTGCTCATAAAACTTTCAAATACGTTTCATCCTCTCAGACATGAAATGTTAACTTCCATAAAATCAGTTAAATTTCCTAATGCACTTATTTTAAAAATCTTGATAAAGAATCATAAGAAAAGGAACACCCACTATACCTATAGAAACAAAATCAGAAATGGACTTACTTGCTTACTTTGAGTCAAGGTTATTTATTTCAAAGTATGTTGACAAATTACTGAGTGAATGTTTTATTTCTAATAGCTTTAGAAGAAAATAGTTAGAATTTAAACTTACTTTGATTAACACAGTTGTCCACATTTAAGAGTCATAGGTCAATCATGTCACCACAGGCTTAAACCAGTGAGTATTCTTTGAGTAGGATTTTTGAAGAGCGTCTCTGTGTGTGTGCATGCTTAATCATAAGTCCTGTGTAGTACTATGGTGACAGAAATAGTCCTTATTTGGGAACTGTTTATTTAGTAAAGAATGATGGAATTGGTATTTGATAACAGAAATAAATTTTTCTGCATGTGAATAAATGTTCATTTTCAGAATGTTGTAAATGCATAATTCTACTCTTTAAGATTTCAATATGATTTGAACAGTAGCTGAAGTTACAGGTAATACTATAAAATAATGCCCCAAATTAAATGTGTCATATTTTTCTCAGGGATCAAGTATAGTATATATACATATATATATATATGTTGTGTGTGTACATTTATACATATATACGTATATATATCTTTTTATACACATTTAATATTACATAGGAAGACATTATCATTGTCTATGCAATCACATACACCTAAACAAACACACATACTTGAGTCATTTGGATTGGACAAATATGAAATACATTTCAGAGTCTATCATTTTTACTCCACTGGGAGATATTCTGAGTTTTGGCTAAAACTTACCGTTTGGATTTTCTCTCAATATTTGAAGTTTGTGAATGTTTGTTTAAACATCAGTTTTCAACTTAATTAACTGTTAATTCAAAATATGTATGCAAGTAGAATTTTTAAATGTGTTTACCATTATAGGAATAAAGTATTTTAGTACATAATGATAACTTTGTAGATTTTGTGATACAGTGTTTAATAACTCTCAATTATTTACAGAAATAGAAAAATAGAGTGACAAATATTTTGTTAATTATTTTACTTTTATCATAGAATATCCAGATTTTAGAAGTTGGAATATTAAGAAAATATATTATCACTGACTATAAAACAACAGTCATGTGTCATTAAGAAGAGATAAAATGGAACCATAAAAGATCCCAAAGTGTACATCTTTAACCCCAGCACTCTGGGAGGAAAAGGCAGGGGATTCTCTGTGAGTTCAAGGCCAGCATGGTCTACAAAGCAATTCAGGACAGACAGGGCTACACAGGAAAACTCTGTCTTGAAAAAAGAAACCAAAACCAAAAGAAAAAAAAAATCCACATAGCCAGAACATTCTTAGGACCAAAGCTGAAGACAGAATAATATTTGATCTCAATCAATTATTGCAAAGCTATAGTAATAATAATAAAAACAAAAAACTGTGATCTTGGAATACAAGCAGACTCAAAGGATAACATAATAATGCAGGGGTCTTCCAAACTAAATCCAAATAGTGAAGGTCAACTAGTAATTTCTTATTTTACCAAAAGTTCAATGGGAAATAACATAATCCAATCCAACAATAGTGTTGAGAAACATGGGATTAATGAGTTCGGACTCTTCCCTTAAAGTATGTATGAAAGTTGGTTCAAAATGAATGGAAGACTTTAGTGTAAAAGCTGAAACTACAAAGCTAAAGTCTTAGAAGAAAGCATAGGGCAAAAACTCAATGAGTTTTGGGAATTTATCTTCTGTTTTGGTGGTGGTGGTTACACTCTCAGAAGTAGAGTGAATAAAATGAAAAAAAAAATAAGGACCACCCAAAAAAACAGTGTTCTGTACAAAAAAGTGAGCTGTTACTCATGAAAAAGAAAACTAGGGGAGCAGCAGACCATATCTGCAAACAACTTATCTTACAAGGGGATAAATCTAAAACATATAAGAAATTGTACAATGAAATACAAAATCTGAAAAAAAGCAAAGCCAAACAGTATACTCAACTAGGCAAATTACTTAAAAATGAAAATATGTGCATCATTAATATTCGTGTTTGTATTTGATACGTTTTCAATTATTGTATTTGATCTTTTCACAAAAAATATGTTTTGGTTTTGATATATCAGTTATTTCAGACTGAATTTAAATGATTTTGTTTGTAAAAGGAATATTAATGAAGTGGCTATAATGTGGTCTTCATTTGGGTTTCCACTAAGCATTTTGTTGAACATCTAGCAAGATTTCACCCAACTTATGCAGATTCATGATTCATAGTACTATTCAATATCCTTCTAAGGCAAATTCAAGAGATAATGCCAAGTGTTCATAGCTAAAATTGCAACATATTTAGATTTTTACCTTCAATTATCTAAAATATAATATTAATGTACCAGGCAGAAAGCCTAAGCCCATGCCTCATCTCAGTGGAAAAGATGATCCCAAACATTCTGGGACCCATAATACATGAGGTTATGGTACATGTTAGAAAGATAGAGTTAATGTTTTCCTTAATTTAATTAATTTACAACTAATATCTAAGTAGATGAACATAATGTTAACACAAGAGAAAATGAATCATCCATGCCAGGTGCCTTGAAGTCTTTAGAATATTGTTTTGCTGTGGTCAGTTGTCTTCATAATAGATCAGAGATATTGTGGAATGGATTTTTTCTCATCATATGAAATTATGGAAATTTTCTATATTTCAAGTTTGCATCTTAGAATTGTCTTTATGTGAAAACATGCTTGATTTTTTAGATACTGCAGTAAAAAGATATAAAAGAAATATTAGTGTCACATGAAATTATTAATGTCTGTGTTCAACATTCAAACTGAACCATTCTATTCTAAATGTCATAATGCTATGTTGTGCTGATAATCACGGTTAATTCAGACTAGTCCAATAATTTACTAATCTTGTTGTTTACATCTTTTCCAAGGGAAATATTTACATTGAATAAAATCTCAAACAATTGGAATGATATTACACATGGAAGAGTGATACAAAACAGGACGCTTCATTTTCCACAAATGTGGTACATCTGCACACAAATAGGAATTCTAATGATGTAAAGAACGTTGAAATGGAGCTGTTTTGTCTCAAGAAGTTTATAAACAGGGGTGTGTATACTACTCAGACAGCAGAGAAGGGTAGCAGAGAGCCTAAAACAAGACCTTTTCATTCTGTGAGCCAAACAAATGTATCATCTTGCTGTTCTTGACGTAGGGAAAGAAGGCTAATTTTCATTGCAGCAACAACCATTATGTTGTATAAGAACTGTATAGCTGAATCATTTTACTCCTATTTTACTTTTTATTGCTTGATTAAGATAAAGCTGCAGCAGATCCTCTACATATATATTACGCCTTCCAGTTAGTGTTTTTATGGGATTCATGAGTGTGAAAACTAGTGGATCTCAGATTTTTGTGCCTGCTCTTGGGCTCTTTTTCTTATGTTTGTTTTGTCTGATTTCTATATGATAGTTTTAGTTTTATCTTTTATTTTATTGGCATCCCTTCAAAAACATAAAGGTGACTAATGGAACAGAAAGGTCTGAATAAACTAGACTACAGGAGAGCAGAGCAGAGGGGAGAATAAGGGGAGAATAATTAACACTTAGCTAAAATAAAGACATTTCCAAAAATTATATGGAGACATACTACTGTAGGCTTCCTAAAAATACACATACAGATATAGAAAAGGAATTTCAATAGCGGTTTTTTAAATAAAAGGGCAACAATGTCCAGAAAAGACATCATAGACTAGATAATAAAATTTCCAGTACAAAGAATTGGTTACCTCTTCACGAGCTGTAGCTAATGAGGTTCCGTATAGCCTCAAACACTGCAGACTACTGGCAACTCTCTTGGTTACCCTCCAGACCTTGACAAAATAGTTGATGAAGACAACCACAAAATTGAGCCATAGACCGTGAAGGCATCAAGCCTCTATTGAGCCTGTTACTTCCATTGATAAGTGCATTTCATCAGAATAGATTCTTTTTGTAGTAGGTGATAGTTAATACAGAGCTTCATAAGTGGTCAAGATGTAGAGAAAAAGAGACTAGCTTCTTGCAGGATACCGCCAACATGATGTTCAGGCATTTTGTGGAGGTTGGCTGGGTGGCCTACGTCTCCTTTGGGCCTCATGCTGGAGAGCTGGTCACGATTATAAATGTCATTGATCAGAACAGGGCGTTGGTGGATGGACCATGCACACGGGTGAGAAGACAGGCCATGCCTTTCAAGTGCATGGGGCTCACCTTCATCCTAACGTTCCCACACAGTGCCCACCAGAAGTATGTATGAAAAGCTTGGGAGAAGGCAGGCATCAATACAAAATGGGTTGCCGCAAGATGTGCCAGGAAGATTGATGCCAGAGGAAAGCCAAGATGACAGATTTTGATCGTTTCAAAGTCATGAAGGCAAAGAAATTGAGAAACAGAATAATCAAGATGGAAGTCAAGAAACTTCAAAGATTCGCTGTCCTGAAAGCTTCTCCCCAAAAGGCACCTGTTGCTAAGGCAGCCATTGCAGAGCTGCAGCAGCAACAGTTGCTGCCAAAGCTAAAGTCCCAGGCAAGAAGGCAACAGCACCAGGTAAGAAGGCCCCTCTCCAGAAGGCTGCAGGTCAAGAGGCAGCACCTCTTGCCAAAGGTCAGAAGGTCCCAGCCCAGAAAGCAGCTGCTCCACAGGCAGCTCGAAAGAAAGCATGAGGCTATACAGGGAATAAAGCTTTATTGACACAGAGCAAGAGAGAGAGAAAGAAAGAGAGAGAGAATAAGAGATTATAAAATGTTCAACCCTACGTATGACTTTATATGACACACCTTTCTCTCAAGACTTAGGATTTATTTCAAAACAGGGGGTGGAAAGATTTTCAGAGTTTTCTGCACACATCAGCACAATTGCACTTATGGATTCAGTTCTTGTGAGAGCACACATCAGACCTAGTGTGGAAAGGGAAGGTGGGCACAGATTTCTTCTCCTAGGTAAAGAATTGCTGGTAATTGATAGCTGCTGGGAGAGGAACGGTCAGTTCTGTTTAAGGGGGTGTTTTTTGATAAGTAGAGCATGAGCCAGTGGATAGCCATGCAAATTGGACTTCATTTGCTAAAATCATTTTTTAAAAAAAAGACACAAAAAGTTAGGTAGGGAGAGAGAGCGCAGTGTTGTTTTGGGAATGTTGGAGGTTGGGAGCTGAATATGACCAAAACTCATTATTCAAAATTGTCAGAGAACTAATAAAGAAGATAAAAAAATACCTCAAGTGCCAATACATGCTGGAGAGAATGTGAAGAAAAAGGAACCCTCTTCCATTGCTGTTGGGAATGTAAACTTGTACAAGCTCTTTGGAAATCAATATGGTGCTTTCTCAGACAATTAGGAATAGTGCTTCCTCAAGATCCAGCGACACCACTAGTAGGCATATATCCAAAATATGATCAAGTATACAACAAGAACATTTGTTCAACCATGTTCATAGTAACTTATTCATAATAGCCAGAACCTGGAAACAACCCAGATGTCCCTCAGTTGAGGAATGGATACAGAAATTGTGGTATATTTACACAATGGAATACAACCCAGCAATTAAAAACAAGGAAATCATGAAATTTGTAGGCAAATGGTGGGATCTAGAAAAGATCATCCTGAGTGAGGTATCCCAGAAACAGAAAGATACACATGGTATATACCCACTTATAAGTGGATACTAGACATATAATATAGGATAAGCCTACAAAAACCTGTACATCTAAAGAAACAAAGCAAGAAGGAGGATCCTGGGTAAGACGAGCAATTCTCACTCAGAAAGACAAATAGGATGAACATTGGAAGGAGAAAACAGGAAAAAGGACAGGAGCTTACCACAGAAGGTCTCTGAAAAACTCTACTCAGCAATGTATCAAAGCAGATGCTGAGACTCATAACCAAACTTTGGGTAGAGTGCAGGAACTCTTATGAAAGAAGGGGAAGATAGTAATATCTGAGGACAGGAGTTCCACAAGGAGAGCAACAGAACCAAAAAATCGAGACACAGGTGCCTTTTTTGAGACTGATACTCAACTAAGGACCATGCACAGAGATGACCTAGAACCCCTGCTCAGATGTAGCCCATGGCAACTCAGTATCCAATTGAGTTTCTAATGGGAACAGGGACTGCCTCTGACATGATCTCAGTGGCTGGCTCTTTGATTACCTCCCCCTGAGTGGGGAGCAGCCTTGCAAGGCCACAGAGGAGGACAATTCAGCCACTCCTGGTGAGGCCTGATAAGCTAGGGTCAGATGGAAAAGGAGGAGGACCTTCCCTATCAGTGGGCTTGGAAAGGGGCATGGGAGGAGATGAAGGAGGGAGGGCAGGATTGGGAGGGAATGAAGGAGGGTGCCACAGCTGGGATACAAAGTGAATAAACTGTAATTAATTAAAAAAATTAATTACAAAAGTAAAAAAAAAACAAAAAAAAATTCTTTAAAAGAAGATCATGATTTAAAACAATTTCAGGGAAGGTTTTATATGAGTTAAATTCAACATCACACTCAATCCTTGAGGGAAGCCAGGCTAGGAGCTAAGATTAGAACCCAGACACAGAACTGAAACACAACCACAGATGATCATCGCTTGCTTGCTGGCTTCTCCTGCTTGCTCAGCTACCTTCCTTATGTAACCTAGAATCGCCTTCCCGTGGATGACACTAAGAGTGGACTGGACTTTCCCACATCAGTCATTAATGTAAAACATGCCCCACAGGTCATGGCCGATCGGATGGAGGCACTGCCTCACCTCAGGTTCCTTCTTCCCCGCTGATTCCGGTTTGTGTCAAGTTCACAGAAATCTAAGCAACAGAACAAGTCTCACAATATAAATAATCATTGCATTTGGGAATGTTTTATTAATATTTTCTCATGAGCAGAACACAAGGTCTGTTTATATTTGCCTCCTGGGCTCCATTTGTTTTGTTCTGCTGGGGTCTCAGCATCTTAGGCAAGCAGTCTGATATTGAATTGCAGCCCTGGTGCTACCTTCTTGATTTTGATCCATCCGCTGTGCCATAACCAGTTACCAAGCCTCATTTACCTGAAGAACGAAATAACATGTCCGAATGAGAGTTTTACAATTTCACGCTAAATGGATGCCCACTTTGTCCAAACTTATCTCAGCACATATTGTACTTTATTTCTTAATTTCTCCTTTGACTTACCCGTTCACTTAACACAGTCTGCTTATGGACTCTCTGTCAGTTCTTCCACATCCAAAAGAAACGTCTCTTTCTGTAAAAATATTTAAAAGCATACAAGAGAGCAAATGAATACTCTTAAAATTTTAAGATCAACATGTTTCTTTTTCTGTGTGATGGTTAACATAGTGAAACAGAATACACTTGTATTTCAAGGTCAAAAGACACTGCTCTAATCTATGAGCATCTGTTGAAATTAGCGTCACCTGCTCTAGGATCACTGATTGCTTATTCCTCACTAGCTTTTGTTAATTCTTTCAATGATCCATAATTATCCACGGGGTTCTCAAATGTTATGGTATAGTAGAGACTATAACTTAAACTATCCTTAGGTTTGTTGCCAGATTTTAATAGAATTGTGAATTTAACTTTAACTAGGGGTTTTTCATTATACTCCTAAAATAGATTGACAAGTTGCTGAGCAGGGGAGGTCACAAACAACAACAACAAACCTGTGGTGTGCAACTTTCTCTGAGACACAATAAAATATAAAATTTATACTAGAGGGGAAAATTGAGTGTGTATTAAAATACATAAACAGTCTACTGTTGTTGAGAAGGAGAACAAAATACACCCCACACAGACACAGAATTGAAGGGCAGCCAATGAATCAAATTTAGAAGGTGGATGCTTTCCTAGACACTGTGTATCATTGTTATATCACTGTAACGCCAACATCATAATTATTACTGAATTCTTTGCTTTGGCTTTTAAATTCACATTGCTTCTGTGTGTGCCTCTAATCTATCTAATATTCATCCAAAATCCCTCATCTGCAATTCTGAAATTAAAATGTTCTGACAACCAAACATTTCATCTTAATTCATTTAATGATAAATCTGATCTGAACTGATTAGTCCCATTTAAAGTGAAAAAATTCATACATTCTGACGGAGATAATTTCATGTATTTGATTATGGAATATTACTACCAACCCTCTGGAGGTTTCATGCAATATAAAAAGCTTCTATTATATCTCCGAAGTCCAGCATCTTCTGGAGCCTACATACCTAAATCATAAAATTTGAAGATTATACATGTTTGTTTAAAATGTATCTCAAAACAAATAACTCAGAATGCCCCATATGCAATGCATTAACTCCACCCCCCACCAAAAAAAAACACAATATGATCTTCTGTGCTTCCTTAATGTCCTCATGTTTCATTATTCATCTCAAGTTGGCCCATAGTATTTTTTTAACCTCAGCTCACCCCAACACCTGCATACACTAGTGTCCACATAACTTCTCCATGCTCCCAGGATATAAATATCCTCAGGACTTGCACACGCATTGCTGTGCCCAGAACTTGCCCATGGTATCTTACAGCTTGCTAATTTGTCTTATGTATGCATATCAGCTTGAAATATTGCTTTATTTCATAAAAGTGCCAATCATGTATTTTGTGCCATATATTCTAATTACCTATTTACTTTCCTTGTTCTTAAGTCCGTTTCTGTTCTGTTTTTAAGAACTTAGACTCCTCTTGACCACAGTACCTCATCACTTCATTGCAACACAGACACACAAAAAAAGTGTCTTAATGAATGCATTCAATAATCCACGAAACATAGGTGTTTCTAATTAAATGTGACTATGGTGGAAGATAAATTTTTTATTTAAAATTTTATTGGTGTATCTTCATGGTAGGCAGGACTAGGTTTTATGGGGTACTTTCAGACATGTCCATAATATACTGTGTGTATGAGTGTTATATGCGGAGATATAGTTAGAGCTTCTGTGGTTTAAAAGAATCAATAGTAGGGCACACTCTAAAGTTGATTTTGGTGTTTACATCAGTTTCAATTTTAAGGAAAAAAGTTGAGTCAGAAGTTCATTATATATTCAAAAACTGATGGAGCTACAGTGACACATCTGATTTCCCAGGTTTAACTGTTTACACCAAGGTCAACTGTTGCTTCTGCTCCTTTCTTGGATCTACTTTGTCTGTACTGCCCGCTCAGTCCCTTTGCTAGCAGAAAAGAAAGGCCACCACGGAAAAGGATTATTACATCAAAGGGCTGGGCGTTACCCTCAGGTTGAAGGTAGTCTTAACTGCAAAACAGTGTTAAGATACTTCTGAATATTAAATAGACACTACATGACACAGATGACAGTAACCCACCTGTCCCTCTCTCTAGGGCACACTGCTGCTGTTAAACATTGTTAAAATGAAGGAAAAGACCGCTGTAGTTTTTATTTAGGTAGTTAGTTGAGCCTATTGTAATACCAGGAAGGCAACAGAGAAAGATATCTATGTAGTCTGGCTCACAAAGTGAACCAAACAGCTGACTTAGGTACCACCCCCCCCAAAAAAAAGGTTTATTCATACCAACAATTGAAGACTTTCTTGGAAATAAACATTGTTTTTGTGCCAGTCATGGCATGGTCCATTTTGTACCATGTCACAACAGTTCCTCTGGTATGGTACCACTTTGGCATTGGTGGAAATTGCTGTAAGAAAATTATGGTACAAGCCATTTAAACAGTCTTGGCTGGAGCTGAACCTTAGGAGCCACATTTGTGACTTAGAAGAAAGTCATTTCAACTTCCAAGCTTTCTCAAGACATCTGCAGAAAATTGAAAGTGGCTGAGGCTGATAAAGTGAACTATTACAGTGTCCCTCTTTTTCCTAAATAATCATCCAGGACAAGAGGGAATAATCTCACAGCTGTCGATTATAAAGTGAAACCATCCCATTCACCAACAGTTTTTATTATTTGCAGAAATTACTTACAAACATCACAGAAATTCTTAGAGTAAGCATTATTTACAATGTTTAACAGTTTCGTGTAGAGGAAGCCACGTGTAGAGGAAGAGGTGAGTTACTGTGATCTGTGTCTACCTTTAATAGTCATCGTTATCTTAACAGATGCCATCAGCCTCAATCTGAGGATAGCAAATAGTACTTTGATGTCATAACAAATGCAATCTCTGTTCTTTTGTTTTAGTTACTTATTATTTATCCAATGAATTCAACTAGCACTGCCCGTATGTGCATAGGTGTGCTGACATGGAATGGGGCATGGTGAAACACCCCTAAAGAACACTTACTCTCCATCCATTTAATCTATCAATTGCTAATCAGCACATCAAGCTCACAAGCATGGCAGTAGAAAGACCACAAACCAGAAGGGATCTCACATCCTACAAGCTTTGGCCTTGGATTTTCTTGTTCTCTTTTCCTTGGTTTTCCTTTCTTAACATTGTGGTATATATTCTTTTAGAGGAAATGTGTCCTTAAAATGTGATTCAAGGTCCCACCATTTGCCTGCGAATTTCATGATTTCCTCCTTTTTAATTGCTGAGTAGTATTCCATTGTGTAAAAGTACCACAATTTCTGTATCCATTCCTCAACTGAGGGACATCTGGGTTGTTTCCAGGTTCTGGATATTACA
>CM053762.1:33823349-33862111 GCA_028658305.1 Pachyuromys duprasi
ATAGTCCCTGTTCCCCTTACTAGGATACCCACTTGGATATTGAGCTACCATTTGCTACATTCAAGCAGAGGTTCTAGGTTATATCCATACATGGTCCTTGGTTGGAGAAACGGTCTCATAAAAGACCCCTGTGCCCTGATATATTTGGTCCTTGCGGAGCTCCTGTCTCTTCAGGTCATACTAACTCCCCTCTCTTTCATATGATTCCCTGCACTCTGCCAAAGGGTTGGTTATGTGTCTTAATGTTTGCTTTGATACACTGCTAGGCAGAGTCTTTCCGAGGCCCTCTGTGGTAGGATACTTGTCCTGCTACTTGTTTTCTCCTACATCCAATGTCCATCCCATTTGTCTAAGTGAGGATTGATCCTCTTACCCCAGGGCCTCTTTCTTGTTTATCTTCTTTAAGTGTATAGATTTCAGTATGTTTATCCTATCTTATAGGTCTATATAAGTGAGTATATACCATGTGTATCTTTCAGAGTTTTTCTATGTAGCCTTGGCTATTTTGTTCTCCCTTTGTTCCAGGCTGGCTTTGAACTCACAGAGATCCAACTCTCTCTGCCTCCCTAAGTACTATAATTACAGTCTTGTACCACTGTGCCAGGCTTTTAAAGTTTTTTTTTTAAGAGAAAGATAATGTCTTTTTTTCAGCAACATGTTGTCTGTATGATCATGAACTTAAATGCTTTGGGGAAGACTTTATATCCAGAGTGTGAATATTGTAATATCCTAACAATCATACTGATTAGGATATCCAAACAAGTATACTGATTTTGCAACAATTTCATGGAATGGTCCATGAACAAAAATCTTTTAATAAATTGTGTAAAACACAAAAAGACAAGCAACCAATAAACACCAAAATAACCGTACAGTTAGAACATTACTGTCATGGGAGAGTATTTGATAATATTGAAAATAGTCATGCTGTAATTGGAATATAAAAGAGGCAGGGTAACAAAACGTCTTTAATACCAGCTTTGCAAATATTTATCAATAATTACAGCTTGGTGTTGAAAATATAGGTTTTTTTGTTTATTTCCATACTTCATGGATTTTTTTTTACAAATTTTCTTCATCTGGTACATTTTTCCAACATAGTATTTTTATTGGTTTTTGCAAATTTCACGTAATATACTCTGATTACACTCATTTCCCAGTCCTTCCAGGCCCACCCCTACCATTGTGACTTCCCCCACCAAAAAATAAGAAAAAAAAATTACACCGAGTCCAACTGATGTTATCTGTATACTCCTAGATCATGGTAAAACTCTGAATGGCCCATCTTAAAAAGATAATTGAATACTTCACTACCCCCACCCATGTCAGAAGCCATCGTCTGTGAAGAGCTGTACCTCAGCATACCTTATCACAATTTTTTGTTTTATTTTTCCATTTGATATATAGATTTTTTAAATATTTTATTAATTACACTTTACTTACTTTGTATCCCCCCCCCCCATAGCTCTCTTCCTCCTTCCCTCCCAATCTCAATCTCCCTCCCCCTTCTCCACATGTGCCCCTCCCTAAGTTCACTGATAGGGGAGGTCTTCTTCTCCTTCCTTCTGATCCTAGTCTATTAGGTCTCATCAGGAGTGGCTGCATTGACTTCCTCTGTGGCCTGGTAAGACTGCTCCCCCTTTAGGGGGAGGTGATCAAAGAGCAGGCCAATCAGTTCATATCAGAGACAGTCCCTGTTCCCATTACTATGGAACCCACTTGGACACTGAACTGCCATGGGCTACATCTGTGCAGGGGTTCTAGGTTAAGAATTCTCTTCAATGGCTTCCTGTCCATAGTGTTTGTTTGTTTGTTTGTTTATTTATTTATTTATTTATTTATTTATTTAATTTTGTATGTGTGCGTGCACGTGTGTATTTATGTGTGTCTATGTGTTGTGTCTGTGTATGGTGTCTCATAATTCTTCTATGTCTCTCATTCTCAACTGTGAGTGTGCAGTCATAGAAACCTCTGGAAAAGAAGCTTCCTTGCCCTTTACATATCATGGGCTTCCACATGGCTTCTGGAGACAGCACAAACCACAGTCATTCACATGGCATCTGGCAGCAGCACAGACCAAGGACTTTGGCATGGTCTCCAGTAGCAGTACGGATCATGGACGTCAGCACAGCCTTTGGCTGCACCACAAACCGCAGACATTAACTGTGCCTTTGGTGTTAACATGACTATAGACATTAACATGGCTTCAGGCAGCCGCACATGCCAGCCTGCAGCAGAAAGCCTTCCCTGCTGTTTGCCCTGCTGGAAGATGATACATATTTTTTAATTATAAAAATCATGAAGACTAATAGGTTACCCTCTGAGTTTCTGGGATTGAAATACTTGACTGAAGTAAAAACAGACAAGACTGAAATAAAGATAACAACCTTTATTCAAAATGTATTGGGCAATAACAGGAAAAGTAAGTGCACAAAAAAAGATGAAAGAAAATTTATACTATTGTACATGGAATGAGGCAATAATCCTCCGGAGCAAAAGAAAGATGAGATTATTATTTGAAATATTTTAACCTTGTATTACAATTGATAAAAATGCGAGATTATTGGGTAATTAAGGAATGAAAGTTATTTCTGAAATAAGTGTTTATTATGGACCAATGTATAGAATATTGTGTGTTATTGTACCTCTTTTCAAAGGCTATACAATGGGCAAACTGAAGTGTGTTCATGAAACAGTTGTTTGATACATTTATATTTTACGGCTCATGTCTGACTCATTCAAACTACATTGCTAGAAGTATAAAAACTTCTGAAATATCCTAAAAACTTGATATAATAATAGATTAAAACATGTCCTCAAAGTGGTTGTACAAGCTAGGAGAGCATAATTGACTAGGCTCATCGTGAATAGATCACAGAACAAAGAGTGCACTAGGGGGAAGAAAAAGGGTGTCAGGGCTTGAATTTGAAATGTCCTCAATAGGCCTGCACATTAGATGCCTCTCCCCAGTTGCTGTGTTATCTGGGTGGCTCTGGCAGAATTATGTCAGGGGGTTATGCCTTCCTGGAGAAGCATTTGCCCCTTCCTACATGCCCTTTGCTTTACTTCCTGGCCACCATGATGTAAATTGTTCTTATGTACCATGATATATTGTGAGGTTCAGATCAGCTTGGAATAGTGTGAGATCTGGCCTCAAAACAAACAAATAAACAAGCAAACAAAAACAAGTATGAAAACAGAACAGAACAAAACTCACTTGGAGATGGTGCTCAGACTGTGTGCTGTTTTGTTTTGTTGCAGTGATAATGACGCCTTCTACCTGCCTTACCAACAGTGATTCTCTGAGAAGCGTGGCAGATACCGCAATGAGGTTACATTTTCTGGTGATCACAGACTTGTCTATTATATCACTGCTCTGAATGCTTATCACACACAAACTTTAGTTCTTGACTGAATCTTGTTTTACACCACCTCATAACAAATAATTGATACACGAATTTAGCTAACAATGATTCCTTTCCTCCTTCAATATTTCTTCCTCTTCTTTCAACTATTCGATAACTCCCCTCTCCTCTTCCCTCTGTTCTTTCCATTTCCCGTTCTTTCTCTTCTGTTACCTTCCCTTAATTTCTCATCTTATCTCTTCTGTCCTTTCTCTATTGCTCTTAAATTAATACTTCATCTTATTTTAAATAAAATTGCAGAAATGTATAAATGTCTTACAGTAGAATTAAACTGCCAACGAGACGTTATTAACTATAGTGATAAAATCCTCAGAATGGTTTCTTAGACTATTGCTGGGCAGGATTTGCTCTCTCCCATTATCTTTAACTACTTGTTTTACATGTGTGGTTATGTAACATTAAATTCTAATGTGCTTTCAAGATGACATCATTTGCTAATCTTTCACCTTTAAAAACCTTACACCTGGGGCTGGAGAGATGGCTCTGAATTTAAGAGCAATTGCTCTTGCAGTGGATCTGAGTTAGGTTCTTAACACCCATGCCAGGTAGCTCATAACTGCCAGTTGCTATAGATCTAGGAGATATGATACCCTTTTATGCACACCCCTATACATTCATATACACAAAAATAGATAAAATACATCCTTAAAAGTAAGTCTGTCTGGGGGTTGTCATGGAATTTCCTGTGTACTTTTGTAGGTCCTTATAAATGCATGAGGGAATAGAAAGGTCAGCCAGCAGGATGCAGCTTGAGAAGGTATCCATATGCTTTCATTGGCTTTTTAGACTCAATGAAAGGGGTTGGACATTAAACATTGCATGTGTCCATTAGAAACTGACGATGAGCCTTAGCACACATCCACCAAGAAACTGTGCCTTCATTTCTATAACCACAATAAAACATATTTTGAGCAAAACATAAAGACAGTATAGACAGAGCTTCCATATAAATGTGAGCCATGCTGACAAATTAATTGTAACCTGGTGAGACACATGTGGCTCCTTCCATGAAGAGTGATAGATAATAAAATTGTGTTTAGTCCCTATCTTTGTAGTAATGACCAATGGTATTGATTTTTTAAAAAAGTAATGTGCAAGCTACAAGTGCAGTTCAAAATCAAATCCACAGAAGTTATATGAGAGATAACAGGAAAAAATCCATTTATTCAATGTAGTCAATGGAAAGAATCTTTGGACCATGCCTACACTGCCTTCTGAGTTATAGCTATGCTGTATCAATTTCTGTTTAAAGCAACCCGAGAAGTGCTATGAAGAATGCATCGGTGTTAAAGTGTCATCTGGGTAAACAAGACACATACTCACTGATACCTACAAGAGATTTGTCATTCAGACATGTTCTCTCCTGTCCAGTGTATTCATGAATGGAATCCAAGGTTTTTCCTCGAAACCCCACAGAGACCAAATGTATCATGTTTATCAACAGCAGCTGCTAGTATACATGTGTACACATTCTTGGAACTCAAGAATGCTACCTCCATTATGATCAGCTCAACAACCTTGTGCTGAGTAGGAGGAAAGCTAATCAACTACCAGGAATTTAGAGGGCAGTGATCAGTATAATATTTCCATTTTTAGATTTCATAAAGACATGCAGTTCACAGATGGTTTGGTGTTTGATCCATATTCCTCTTGTCTTAAAATTCATACAGTGGAGAGATTTAAGAACCCACTGTCTACTTCCATGTCCTTATGCTCTACTAGCTCCTACTTAAGACACGCCCCCCCCCCCCAAATGGTTTAAGTAGTGCTAGGATTTGGAGAATGGAAAAGAGTGGTGTTAAGGGAGAGTTAACCAAAGTGGAAGACCTATAAAAATGTCAAATAGAGAGCTGCCACTTTTTAAGTGAGTTAAAATCAATAACTCAAAAACGTGGCCCACAAGATTGCTCAGTGGGTAAAGACACCCATAACTAAGCCTGACAGCCTGAGTTTGACCAAACTTGGATTTATCTAGAAGTTTCTTCCTGCAATTTATCTTCTGATTTCCGCATACATGCCTTGGCACACAAGTACATGTGCACACAACACGTGTGTATACTTAAATAACACAATAAGTAAAATGTTTTTAAAAGAAAAAAATAAGAGGAAGGATATAAGAGTAGATAACGCAACTCCTAGAAGCCACTGTTTATTAACCAGAAATTCTTGACCCTTATGTGAGGTTACTTCATTGTAAGTTGTCGGTTAATGATTTTAAATACTATTAGGCTCTTGCCACTCTTCTTTATCACCCATCAGAACTAGATGATAAGAATCAACCTAGAAAATACCACTCAGCTTAGTTGCAATACATCGAAAAATCAATCAGGGAATGATCTAGATGCTTTTTCCTTTTTAAATAACTTTCATAGAGCTGGGTATTACTAGAGGAAGAAACAGCATTTACCATCATTCCCCACTGTGAACCTTATGAACTGAAATGCCATACTGCCAAGCAAGATGTGTAAAAGTATTGCATGACTGTTAGGAGGTAACCTCAGATCATACTACAGGCCACTCCAAAGGAATGAATATTTGCCAAATTATATAAACCCAGTTAAAATAACAATACAACACAATATAAACAAACAATAAAACATTGCTTGGGAGATCATATGCCAGAGACTACAAATTACTGCTCTTCTTTAGATAAACTGCATGGAACCAAACTGCATTGTCAATATTTACATTTATACCTATAGAAAAAATGATATATGATTCCTTAATAAGAGAAGTTTTTGAGGGAAGGGTATATGCTGATTGCAGCTACATAAAACATAACAATAAGAGAAAATTGAGGCACAACCCCAAACAGGATATTTATCCATTCCCCCTGTAAGACTCAGAGAACTTCATGAAACAATGTAAAATTAGCGGGGCAGGTAGAAAAAGGACTCAAAATTTAGTTGTCAGGCTATAATATGGCCTTTGGTTTTTTTATGGTATTATATGATTTTCTTAAATCTCTTTTATAAAATTTTATTTTTAATTCATATATTTACTTTATATCCCAATAAGAGCCCCTTTCCCCCTTTCCTCCCAATCCTTCCCTTCCATCTTCCTCACCCTATCCCTCTGCCCCTGTCTACAGAATAAGGGTGCCCCTATGAGCCCACCACATCACATCAAGTCACTTCAGGACTGAGCTCCTCCTCATTCACTATGGCCAGGCAAAGCAGCCCTACAAAGTGATTGAAATCAGGAAACAGTCTATGTCATAGACAGCACCTAGCTCAACTTACTAGGAGACACACATGAAGATCAAACTGCCTATTAGTTATATATGTGTATAACTTTATATGTATAAAGTCCAGTCCAGAAGAAGACAATACAGCCACTCCTGATGAGATCGGATAGACTAGGATCAGAGGGAAGGGGAGGAGGACCTTCCTTCTCAGTGGACTGGAAGAGGGACATGGGTTGGGAAGAGGGAGGGTGGGATTGGGAGGGAAGGAGGAAGGGAGGTACAATGGGGATGCAAAGTGAATAAACTGTAATTAATAAAAATAAAAATAAAATAAAATAGTTCAGACAAAAAAAGAGAACAAGTGCACTAATTCCAAAAAAAATTCATCTATGCAGTATAATATGGCCTTTGTAAACATGATTTTATAGCAACCAAGGGGTCCTTCCCTGGGGCTGTACAAGAATGGAGCTCTCAATGGCTGATCATTGATTCGGGAAGAACTCACGTGGCTCTACCCATACCCAATTAACAATGAGTATTGATGGATGCATTGCCTTCAGTGTCATACCACAAGTGATTTGATCAGGCTCCAATGTATAAACTTATAAACCCATGGTCACAGAAGTTCTAGGTTAAATGCAGAGGGTCACACTAGAAAACAAAGAGATGTAATTTTGGAAAGTAGGATTGTGAGGAAGAGGGGGTGATGGCATGGGTAAGAGGGAGAAGAGAGAAGGTAGAGGAAAGATTATAAATAGAATATATTATAAACATGCATAAAATTATCAATGCACATATCTAATTATTTAGAAAACTAGAAACCTTCTTACATCCAAAGAAATTCAGCAAATGCTTTGTGAGTATCTACTACTATGACAATATTTAAAAATTTATTATTATAATAATAATTGCCTGGCTTTGAGGACTAGGTTTTGTGTCAGTAGATTTCTATTTGAAAGCTGACAGTAAAGTCATGGGATCAATGCATATTATTGGCCAGGAAGGCAAAGCTTGTGCTAAGAAATTCAAAGTGAACAATCTGTCTTCTAACCACAAGAATATACTGTGATAGAGTAAAAATATAGGCATGGAATATAGTAAGTCTGAAATTGGAATTCACGGCTATTTAGTTTTCAAACATGAGTAGAGGTGATGTCTGTATGGAGAATAAAGACTACATAAAGAACTGGATGGCATCCAAGATAAATCTGGAAGGAAAATGCTATCATTTCCATGGCTGAGTGATTAACATGTCCAGGCAATACATATGTGTTCTCTCTATTAACTATAACTGTACTAAGAAGTTTGTTTCTATTTCTATTTTAATAGATTAAGAAACATATTCAGATAGTTTAAGAGTATTAACCTGAGACTGAGCCACCCCCACATGGAATGTTCATTAAAACACAGAACGCCCGGACCCTATGCTCAAAGATTTTAATGCCGTGGATGTACGCTAGAGCTGCAAATCTTGCATTTTTAACCAAGATCTCCGGTGAGACTATTGCTGGTCTTGCGGGGGAGGGAGGGTCACATTTTCACTGGCTGAAAAAATTCACCAGAAATCTCATATTGTAAGTGTGCAGAAGGAAGAGGTCATCAACAGTGATGAGTGTGCTTCCAATGCTGCATGTGTGCTTGCCCTCCCCTTCTCTTAGTTTCTGAGTTAGTAAGTGAGTAAGTTTGATCAGTCTGGTCACTCTGCTTCTTGCTCTTCTCTTTGCCTGGGTATGGCCATTCTTTGCTGTCCTTGATAGAAATAGTTGTCTTGTCTTACAATTATATATTTTGTGAAGAAAGACAATCATTCAAATGAATTTGCTGTGTCTGATAAAGACATCTCTACATTTGTCTGGACATATCAGGTATAACATTTTATGTCATTGTCAAACCAGCTGATCTTTAAGACTTACATAAGAGACTTATTGATCTCCTACATCTCAAGAATAGTAAAGAAAAGAGATTTCTTCAAGTTTATTAGTTGGCAAAATCAGCATTTCCAAATTTCCATATATTACACATTCTTACCAGAGAAAGGCATTGAGATTCATTTTTCATTATTAAAACCATAATGAAATAAGGGTACTAGCTAGTTTTTATTTAAAGCATGGTTAACCTTAATTTCTGAAATCATTCTCTAATCAGACATTAAAAACTAAAATTTTCATTAGCAAAAGCAGAGTCAAATTTTCAATTCTAATCAGATTGCTGATATTAATAGAGGCTACATATCCATACACATTAAGAAAAAACAGAAATTGAAGAAAAGCAAAAATATATCTGCTATTAATTCTAGGACTGAGATTGGACCAGGGCCTCATCAAGGCAATGGCGTTGTGATGTTGCTGAACTGCATTGAGAGACCCACCACTTTCTCAGAATGCATATCCCTAATAATTCCTCTTATGTAGGGACAGGCCAGATTTATTATACTTCCTAAGCAGAATGATGTCAAGTAACTTTTCATAAAAGAATCTAAAACGCAGGTATGTTGAAAGCTGTTTCAGTGCTCTTCTGCGGGGCACTGGATGCAGAACATGCTTTGAGCACAAGTATGAACTGAGCGAAGCAAAATCCTGAAGTGACACGCCTTCTCTACATAATAATCACAGACACTTCTGAGACTGAGGCTTCCCATACTTAACTATATCACCCTAGGGCACTTGGTAAAGAAGTCCTGTATGCAGTAGGAGATCTTAAAAATAGAAGGCAAATTTTACACTCTTTTATACCAAGAGGGACCTCTGATTTGTGCCTGAGGTCCATTCAAATCTAACTTGATACAGCCCCCTATTTTACACTTTTTTAAACAAGCAAACCTTTTGAATATGATTTACTTTTCTGATTTGCCTCTAAGGAACTCTCTCAAAACGAACCAAATGTTTAACAGGGAAAATTATGTTATTTGTGTAAGAGGATTTCTGAAAACCTCCAGCACTGGCTATTGAAGAAAATCACAGTGAAGAAATTATGGTAGAATTCAAAGTTTCCTAGCCAGAGCTTTGGACAAGTGCAGAAATATCTCTAGTCCTAAGTGCTTTGCAGCAAAGAGGAGTTAACTCACTGTAGGAAAGGGGTCAAGCTTTTACTGTTGCAACCAAAGTTGAAAGCCACAAAGGCCTTGCAAGTAAGTGGTTGCCCCAAGCACTAACCAAAGAACAAACCCCTGTGAACTCTTTGGAGGGGTCTGGGGTCATGTGTTCACTCTTTTCAGGTCCTTTTGCATCAAGAAAAGAGCATGCTCCCAGACTTCCGCTTCAAATGCAGGGTTGAAGTCATGTACAGCCAGGGTCCTGCTCCTCACACCTGGACAGATAACACGGTTTATATTACTCTGGTCATCAAGTTGTTGATCTCTTAGGCATAGCACAGTGAGAGACATCTGCTTGTTCTACAATAGAAAAACACATCACTGTATCTGAGCATAAAGCATTCTAAAGATAAAAGTGCATCCCAAAGCTAAGTATGAACTTTCTTTGTATCAGGAACCCAGGTGTTTAAATAATACAAACACAAGCTTCAGCCACCATCCTTTCACTGATGTTCAACATGACTTTAATGACAACAGTTTTGCAGTTGCGCCACATAGACAGGTAGGATTTTAGTTCTCTCAATTAGTCTCACCAAAAGATGTGCAATATTCAGTCCAATTATTTAGGGTTATAAAAGAGGTTTTCAGTCATAACAGTAATGGCATTCTGGTGTTAATAAGTTACAGTGACAGTCTTACAAGTCTGGGGTACTGCTCTATTTGTTTTGTTTTTTCATTTACTGTGCACTACAATCTTATCTATATGACTTGGACTTTATTTCATTTCAGATTGTGGAATGTACAGTAAATTCAGTGTATGTGCATTTGTTACTCAAAATAATAATTGTAATTATTAGAAAATAATGATTCTCTTTTTCTTAAATGACATAATGGTTACACTACTTACTATTACAAAGAGAAATGTGAAAGATTTCCTCTGTTCCTCAAAATTGTATCAATAAATTTCTTCTTATAGAAACTGGTTCAGAAACATGCTTGGTGTCTTGTCATATCTCAATAATTGATTGCAAATGAATGAATATGAAAATCAACTTGGCTATATAGGTAAATACATCATTGCCTATGGTTATTTCAATAAACAATGCACATATTTGCAAAATGTATGAGAGGTGATGTTAGCATGAAAGCAAATACTTAGATAATACTTATGCAAGGTACAGTATCTGAAAGTTGTTCATTTATATAAACTTGATGAATTAACTGAGATTATTCAGAAAAGTATTTCAAAAGTTATAAAGTTGTGCTTAATGCCCTTTAGGCCAGTGTCTTTCATAAGAAAAAAGTAGAACCTAACCTCAAACAATGGCTGTAGTTTTTGGTCTGCAATATCACACGATTACATGTCATCATAGCTCTAAAACAGCAAGGTATGCCATGAGACACTGCAAATTAATACGTCTAGTCTAAATTTACCTTGCCTTCTGGGTTGGCCTATGCTGTGTAATCATGGAGATCTAAGTTCAGGTCACCATCACCCATTTGAAAATTCAGATATCTATAACTAAAGCATTGTGGGCTAACAGAGACAGGCATAACCCAGAGCTTGTTAGTGATGAAATATCAAGTTCCAGATTCTGAGATTAAAAAACAAAACAAAAAGAACATCAATACTGCACCTGCACACACATTTGGACATACTATACATACATAGATATGTTTAATAACAGTAAAATTTAAGACTCTATTCCTCTTACTTTTAGGAATACATTTCATGGTACTAAAGCTTTTTCTAGTGACTATATTTCAACATTAATAAAACTGACTTTTAGCAATTACCTAAGAAATAATTAGATTAGGCATGGCAAACACACTAGGGTAATAATTGCGTGACTATTGCAGAGAAAAACAAGTCCTTTTAAAAGTAGATTTAAGGTCCACTCCTGCCTTCCACTGTTAACCTGGTCAAGAACCAATGACAGGGGAGCCAATAGAGAGGGAGAACCTGTTGCTGTTGTTTTACTTAATGGACAAGTGATGAAATTGCCTTCTAGACACTTGTGTTATAACTGTAGATTAGCACTGCTCTCAGCTTCTGCCCGAAAAGCTTTTCTGCAGTGAGTGGTTGTTAATTCAGAGACTCAAAATTTCCAAGAATGAGTGTCTGTTGACTTCTTAGTTAATTATTGTATCACTTCGCCAACTGCTTCTTTTTTTAATTTAATTTAATTTATATATTTATTTATTACAATTTATTCACTATGTATCTCCATTGTAACTCCCTCCCTCCTCTTCTCCCAGTCTCACCCACCCTCCCTCTTCTCCCCCTATTTCCTTCCCTAGTCCCCTGATAGGGGAAGACATCCTCCCCTTCTATCTGACCCTAGCTTGTCAAGTCTCATCAAGGCTGGTTGCATCATCATCCTTTGTGGCCTGGCAAGGCAGCACCCTCCAGGGTGAGGTGATCAAAGAACTGGCCACTGAGTTCCTGTACCTCTTACTAGGGAACCCACTTGGAAACTGAGCAGCCAATAGGCTTCTTTTGAAGAGGGGGCTAGGTTCTCTTCATGGTTGGAGTATCGTTTCTGCAGGCCCCTTTGAGCCCAGGTATTTTGGCTCTGTTTTCCTCCTTGCAGAGTTCTTATCCCCTACAGGTCTTTCTATCTCCCTCTTCTTTGGCAACTGCTTCTAAAGCTCATTGAACATCACAAAAGTGGGAAGAGAAGAATGTAAGCGCTGGAATATGGGGATAAGGACTTCTAAAGAATTTCTTTTGGACATGACATGGCCACTACACTCATGAATTCACTGCAACTATAGTTATATATATAAAACTTATATGAGATAGTAATGCCAATGTTACAATATGGGTAGGAGAAGGCCTCATAACACCCCAATCCTTCCTAAAAGACTATTGGCATTTTTTGTTACTTGGGAAAAGAAATACTTTTCTTCAGTGATATAGCTACTGATATGTTGACCATGTTCCAATAAGTAAACCATACTTAAAACCAGTGTGTCATAAAACAACAAGTACAAAACATGAAAGTAGGGGGATGATATTACTTATGAGGAAGGGGGTAAGAGAGGGTATATTGAATTAAAATTATAAGAAAAATAAAGAAAATTGTAAAAAATCATTTTGCTGTGTTGTCTTAGAAAATATATTATAGAGACACTCAAATGAAGTTTCAATAAAATATAAGATATGTAAGACAAAGAATATGCCTCGGTTCTTAGCATGTAAATTCTATCACATAATGAAAGAAATATCTACAATTAACAATAGGGGATATTGCCTAATTTTTTATTATTCAGAAAGATTAAACATATGTACATTAAGTTATTAATAAATTCTGAGGATGAAATCCCTGAAAGTGAAACTTCTATTAGATATTTAACATATATTTAATTCTGAGAAGCTACATTAAAATATATACTCATATGTATAAAAACTTTACAAAAGTATCTCACTGAAATTAATTACATAAAAGCATGATTTTGAAAATACTTTGGCCAGCTGTTTTATTATGCTTTTTATTATTTTAAACAGTTTTAAATTTAAATATATTCTGATCAAATCGCTTTTTCCTCAAGTTTTCCATTCCTCTCCTTCTCCGTACCCCAAACTTTAAAGGTTTTATTTTCCCTGAAAAAACAAAAACAAAACATAAAAAAAACATAGCACAACAAAACCCCAAAGTCAAAAAACAAAACAAAACAAAATAATACCAACAGCAATAAAACGCCAAAATGTAAACCAACAAATACACACACACCACACATACAATCTGTATAAGATAGGCCATTTTTTCTTGTCCAACTACTCCTAAACATGTGACTTGCAACTAGAGAGCTATTGGTCACCATCAGTATATGCATCCCACTACTGCAACTTTAGGGCTATTGTGCCACGGTGGTCATTGTAGTACTTCACAGGCATCACAACTGATTAGGACGTCTGTGTGTTTCCCTTTTCGAAGCTTGCATGGCAGATTTTGACATCATGAAAGCTAGTCCTCAGAGAGGAGGCTGTCAGATAAGCTCCAGCTGGACATTGTCAAAGGCTTTTCTGCATGTATTAGGAAGATCATTCTATTTTTATCCTTATGTCCTGTTATATGGTCTATCAGATTTATTGATATGTATATTTTGAATCTTCCCTCCAGTTTCTGGGACAAAGGAAACTTGGTTATGATGGATAATCTTTCTGGTGTTCCTCTTTATTCTTTTGAAAATATTTTGTTGAACAATTTTGAGTCTATGTCAGGCAGATGGCCTGTAGGGTTTTTTGTTGTTGTTGTTGTTGTTTTTGTTTTTGTGTCTTCTTCTGGTTTTCATTTTAGAGTGATACTGGTTTCACAGAAGGACTTTAGGAGTAGTCTTTCTGTTTCTTTCTTTCTTTCTTTCTTTCTTCTTCTTCTTATTTTTTTTTTAGTTTGAGAAGGATTGGATATAGATATTCTTTTAAAGCATGATAGAATTCCAACATGAATCTACCTGACCCTGGATTTTTTTTTAGATGGAAGACTTGTATTACCATTTCAACATTTTCACTTGCCATGAGACTATTTAGGATGTTGACTTTTTATTGGTTTAATTTTTGATGTTAGGATAAATTGAGAAATTCATCTATTTCTTTTAGGTTTTCAACTTATTTCAATAAAAGCTTTCAAAGTATTCCCTTATAACATTCTGATTTTGTTATTTTGGGTACCCTATATCTTTCCTTAGTTACTTGGGCCAAATGTTTGCACATCTTTTAATTTTTTTACAAACCCACATTAATGATACTATGAGTTTATTAATACAGATTCAATCACCTATCAAAGATTCCAAGCAGATTTCCACACTCTGTTTTGCAGATCAAATTAAAAAAATCAGTCTTAACTCCTTATTTAAGCTTAATATAAACTACTGATAGTAAGTAACATTCCAACTTGATAACTAAAGATTCATAACTATTTTTTTTCCAAACAAATAGAAGAGGACTCGTAAGAGCCAAAGTAACAAATAATTCTACCCATTTTTTTTTTTATGATTTGGTCATGTTACTTACTAAATATATCAACACAAACAGAAGTTTTGAAATTTATCTTAAAAATCTTGAGGGCCAAAGGCATATAGCAGCAGAAAGACACATATGTTAAATAATAACTTATAAGTAGAAATTATCCATACAATATTGGAGAAACATACTAAAATCTATGGTCCTAAAGAAGCTAAACAACAAGGAGGACCTGAGGGAAGAGGCTTAATCCTCGTTCAGGAGGGCAAAGAGGATAGACATGGGAAGTAGAAGTAAAAGGACAGGGGCATTCCACAGAGGACCTCTAAAAGACTCTACCCTTGAGGGTATTGAAGGAGATACTAAGATTCATAGCCTGGGCAGAGTGCCAGAAAACTTATGGAAGAAGAGGGAGATAGAAAGACCTGGAGGGGACAGGAACTCCACAAGGAGAGCAACAGTGCAAATCATTTTAAAACCAGCTCTTGGATGCATTGACTCTCTGTGTTGTTTTATTCAATTCTATTTCATTAATTTCTGCTCTGGTTTTTTTATTTTATTTTATTTTATTTTACTAATTTTAAGTTTTTCTATTAATCACAGGTTATTTACTTTGTATTCTAGCCATAGAGCCCTCCCTCATTCCCTCCAGTCTTACCCTCCCTCATCTCTTCCCTGTCCCTTTCCAAGTCCACTGATAGGGGAGGTCCTCCTCCCCCTTCCATCTTACCCTACTTTATCAGGTCTCTTCAGAACTGGCTGCAATGTCCTCCTCTGTGGCCTAGCAAGGCTGCTCCTCCCTTGGTGTGTGGGGGAGTTCAAAGAGCCAGCCAGTGAGTTCATGTCAGAGACAGTCCCTGTTCCCCTTACTAGGGTACCCACTTGGATACTGAGCTACCATGGGCTGTATCTGAGCAGAGGTTCTAGGTTATATCCTCACATGGTCCTTGGTTGGAGAAACAGTCTCATATAGGACCCCTGTGCCCTGATATATTTGGTCCTTGTGGAGCTCCTATCCTCTCCAGGTCATACTAACTCCCCCTTCTTTCATATGATTCCCTGTACTCTGCCCAAGATTTGGTTACGAGTCTCAGCATCTGCTTTGATACACTGCTAGGGAGAGTCTTTCAGAGTCCCTCTGTGGTAGGCTCCTCCTGCCCTGTTACTTGTTTTCTCCACTTCCAATGCCCATCCCATTGTCTTTATAAGTGAGGACTGATCAT
Source organism: Pachyuromys duprasi (assembly GCA_028658305.1). NCBI lineage: Eukaryota > Metazoa > Chordata > Mammalia > Rodentia > Muridae > Pachyuromys > Pachyuromys duprasi. The sequence continues at coordinate 33,839,182 of CM053762.1, forward strand.
CTTACTCCAGGTCCTTTCTTGTTTATCTTCTTCAGGGGTACAGATTTGAGTACATTTATCCTATATTACAGGTCTAGTACCCACTTGTAAAATCTGGCGCTTTCTCAGACAATTAGGAATACTGCTACGTCAAGATCCAGTTATACTACTCCTAGGCATATATCCAAAAGATGTTCAAGTACACAACAAGGACATTTGTTCAACCATGTTAGTAGCAGCTTTATTCATAATAGGCAGAACCTGGAAACAACCCAGAGGTCCATCAATGGAGGAATGGATACAGAAATTGTGGTACCTTTACACAATGGAATACTACTCAGCAATTAAAAACAATGAAATCATGAAATTTTCAGACAAATGGTGGGATCTAGAATATATCTGCTCTGATTTTTATTATTTCTTGCCATCAACTGGATTTAGATTTGGTTTGTCCTTTTTCCAAATTTTTGAGTTTTATCAATACATCATTTATCTATGTTCTTTTAGTTTTTTTTAATATATTCACTTTTAGAGTTTGTATTTCCCCTGTAAGACTGCTTTCAATATTTCCCAGAGGTTTTGTTGTATTGTGCCTTTATGTCATTAAGTTCCAGGACAATTTTTCATTCTTTCCTGACTTGTTCTTCAGACCATTCATTTAGCAATCCCCGTGAGTTTGTTTATTTCCTAGAGATTTGTTTGCTAAAGTTTATTACTAAGTGGTCAGATAAGATATGTGGAGTTAATTTCAATCTTTTAGCATTTTACAGATTTGTTTTATGTCTTTGGATGTGTTCTATTTTAGAAAAGCAGCCAAATATTGCCAAGTAGAATATTTATCCTTTGGTGTTTGGGTAAAATATGATACAGATTTCTAGTGAGTCGATTTAATGTCTGATGCCAATTAATCCTGATATTTCTCTGCTTTTTCTTTTTTGTCCAGATTAATTGTCTATTGGAGAAAATGAAGTATTGATATCACATATTGTTAATGGGTTGATGCTAACCGATGTCTTTAAACACATTTGTCCTTTTTATGAATTTGGGTGCACTGGTGTTCATGTGTTCAGCATAGCCATGCCTCCTTGATCAGCCATACACTTGATTAGAATAATTGGCCTCTCTCTAACTATTCTGAATAGATTTTAGGGTGAAGTTTCTTTTGTAGGATACTGGAACAGTGATGTATTCTTGATTCCTGATGCTATTTGATTGGAATACTTGTAGTGGTTGTCTTTAAAGCTGTGTTTCTTGTAGACAACAGATAGCTTGATTTTGTTTCTTATCCATTCGGACAGCTGAAATATTTTTGATTGGATAAGGCTCACTCCAGGATACAGAATTATGCTTGACACCGAGAAAGTGACAAAGAATTTCAGACTACATAGAACATGGCTCCTAGCGGAAAATCTACTACTATTGTTCTATTAAAGAATAATAGAAATGAAATTATCTGTGGTGATGTATTGCTGTACCTATCGAATAGAGGATCACTCAGCTTTCATTAGAAAATATTTCCCTTTCATTAAATGATAATTTACATAGAGTCCCACAACTGGACAACGTGGAAGATGGGGAGACTTTGGAGCACTTATCCCTAAACAAGTGCTCTATTTTTATACCCTTTCCTTCATGACTTAGGAATAGATTCAAAAGAGGAGGCAGAAAGAGTTTAAAGCCAGAAATGGTGAATAACTCCAAGGAAACTCCTTTATCTAGACATGACAGGGCTGATACACATCTGAACTCATAAAGACTGTGACAGCATACGAGAACAGTACATACCCAAACCAGACAAAATCCCTGCATGAAGCAGGGGAAGTGGACACCAAGTCCCACTCCTAACCAAGAAACTATTTAGAATTGGTGCCAATGGGGAAAGGGAAAAATCAGTTTTCTCCGATGAACTGACACTGAGTCAATCAACCACCCTTACGGACGGGCTCCATAAAAAGAAGTAGCTGCTCAACAAAGAATAAACCATATTTTTTGTTTGTATGTATGTTTCTTTTTGTTTTCTCTGTGTGTGCTTTATATTTTGTATTAATGGGTACTTTCTGTCTTGCTGAGTTTTAGTTAATTAGTTATGTCTTTGTCTTTTATTTTTTGGTTTGTGATTTTTTTCTATTTTTTTTTTCTGCAAAAAGGAGCTAGAAGTTGGGTAAGAAGGGTGTTGGAGGGTTGTTGGAAAAATTGTTATGATAAAGTGTTTTGTATATAGAATTTTGAATTAAAAAATTAAATTAAAATAATAATAATAATATTCATACTTTATAGGCCAGCTATAAAATTCAAAATTTGAGGAACTGATAGTAAGCAGTCAAATATAAGCTTTTTGAAAAGAGTTATTTTAATTTCATGAATGTAATAATAATTCCTTAGAGAAGTCATTCTTTTAAGTTAAATGCATTTTATTTCTCAAATACACAGCAGTTTATTCTTTATTTTCTTCTCTTATATCACCATAAATTAACAAAATCTATTATAGCGAGATATGTCTACTTTTGGGGAAGTCTAAGAAAAATGTCCAGAAACATAAAATCTATGTATCAGAAAGGAGGAAACAGTTTTACATAAACACTATACACATCTTTTATCTCTTGAAAAATGAGGTGGCCTTTGCACATTTCCTTCTTTATCAAGCAGCCTTCAAGTACCCTCTACACAATCATGCTCCTCTTTGATTAATATGCTCTTTCTATCCCAAACACAGAACACACTCAGTTTTAAAGGTCAGTAACAATAGAAAAATACCTCTTTAACTATGAGCATTTAAGGGCCACAGGTGTGCAATACATCTGAACTACTCCAGTAGAGTGGGTTAAACTAGGGAAGAGAAATGTTTTGGAGTATTTTTTTTTTCATGGCAATGATTCATATTTTGAAAAGAATTACTAGAAGTGAGTTTACAATTTATTAAAATTGATTTAACATAAGACAGCAAAAACTCAAGTTGAGTGTATTTTTCATGAGAAACCCAGTTTTACACAACATGTGGAGTGTACTGAAAGAAAAAAAAACAAACAAACAACTACTCAGGCTGAAATTTACAAATAGGCAATGTCAACAGAATAGTTGGTGGTCAATCAGTCTGTCTAATTGTCTTATATGATTAACACAACTGTAAGATATATTAATTGGATGGCTGAGCAGAGAAAGATGGAAAGGTCTGTATTCTAAATCATGTTAGTACCTTGGAGACTGAAAATTGTGAGCACACTGGATATTGTAAAACACACCAACTTTGGGCAAATCCCACAATTCATAGAATAAGAAACTTGGAAGAAGATATCTCTTGCATTTTTTTCTAACTGCAACATTTTGGTGCATAAAATCACAATTCCCGTTGTTCTATCATGTCAGATGTTATAGTATTGTATCAATATTCTGGAAAAGATTAAGCAGTCTTGGGAGATCTTGCTGCATCACTCTTGCAATGAACTAAGCTAATCAGATATATTCACTATGTTTAAGGTAGATCTGTAATTAAACTCAATATGTTTTTCAAGAAGGAAAATACAACTCAGCTTTCAACATTTCTCGATGTGAAGATCATTTCAGCAATTATATATTAATTTCTCACACATAAAACACTCATTACCTTATTAAAAAGTCTCTGTGTTACATTATATACATTATATGTTTATGTTATAAATTAACTAGTTAACTTGACCAAATTTGTCAAAATTTGGTACATTGTGCATTCTGCCATTTGAAATCGTAGACATGTAAACATAGAAAATAATCTTAAATTCAAAACAATGCATCATTTTAATGGAACTAATGAATACACAAAAATATTTGAGATATAGAAAGCAAGGTACCATGGAGGACAAAACATATAAACTGAGTGAAAAGCCAACACATCGGAACACTTGACTCCACTGATATTACATCAAAGGAGATACCTAAGAGATAACACAATTCAACACTCTACAGACTGTGTTGGATGCTTTCCCAGTTGCACAGGTGTGATCTTTTGGACTCAGACAAATATGATGTTGGCAATGTAGCAAAACAGGTGGAAAAATAACCCATCTTATGATACTGTGTGAAGACTAGAAAAATATTGATGTCACATGGCTATGATTAGTAGGAAGTAGGATTATTAGAAGGCAAATAAAAAATGCCATTAACACTTGACATGAGAACAGCTTAGAGAACCTTTGAAGGAGCAGTTGAAAAGGAGAAAAGCAGGCAGTGTTGGAAGCCTGGCTGGAAAAAGAATTGTGAGCATTGTGAAACCAACTGTTCACATGGATTCTAACGAAAGAACAAATGTTTACATTCCTTTCATCAACAAAATAGATTTTCCAAAACACGTATTAATTATATTTATCTAGTGTAACAGGTGTTGATGTTATCTTCATGTTTACTGGGGGTGAGCAACCACATATGTATCATTGTAAATTGCTATAGAAACTAGATGACGAAGCAGTAATTATACTCTGGGTTTAGCTCATGAACCACTGAATGTAGGATCCATTTCAGCAAGCATGAAGATGTGAACTTGACTTGATAGTCCAACTCATTAGTTAATAGCTAACTTTTATTGTTGGTAAACATAAAATGTATTTATTAAATCAAGAATGAGCTAATAGAAGCATAAATGGGAAGGAATAAATAAAAATATGTAAGAATAGGACAAATAAATATATAAACATATTAAACTGCATAAAATATGTTAAGGTAATATGTAAAATACTTTTAAAATATAAGTAGTACTTGTTCAGGAAGAACTCATTAGTTAAGAAATTCAAAGGGGTATCTGGTGAGTGACCTCCAGAGCCTTATAGGGCTGCTTAGACTCAGTTGTATAGCCTTCTTCCTACTTGCTTCCATAAACTTGAATAATCTCCTTTCAGATTTGTTTTTTTGGTGAATTTTGTATGTTTTATCTGAAAATCTCACGAAATACTAACTTCCATAGATTTATTATAATACAACTTTTTGTTTTGACATATAATCTTGTTGAATTTCTTGGTTCTTAAATCTTCTGAAACACATAAATCTATGAAAGACCACCCTTTCTAATACACTAAAATTTGATTGTTAATTTATTATCAGATGTCTTTCTAAATAATGAGAGTGGAAGTTTCATTTACATATTTATTTTTAGTTTTACCTTTTTCATGTGTGTGCAATGTGCAAGCATGTATATATGCATCTATATACTCAGAAGTGGGATGTTAAATACTTGTATGTGGAGGACCATGGTTAGCATCATATATATTCATTTTGTGTATCTGTGCCTTTCACTGAACCTGGAACACACTGTTTTTGTAAATCTTTTAGCCAGCCTATAGTGTTCTGTCTCTACCTTCCAGAGAGATCAATAAGAGAAAGGCTGGCATACCTGCCAGAATTTTATATGGGTTCTAGATACACAAACTCTGGTTCTCATGCTTTGCAGTAAGCACTTTTCCTGATAAACCATTTTCATAGCCCTGAGAATAGTGTATAATGTCTTTATAGATACCATACATAACACTGTGTCTTGATTTTATTTGTGGTATGGACTAAGTAAGTAAATACATTTTTTAACCTTAAATGAACTCTATGTGCTGTATGGAATTTGATCAGAGCATTTGTTTTATAAAACACTTGAAACAAATATATGAGTGAAAGCTGTCTTTGTAAATTGTTCTTTCTAAAATTCATAAGACGTTAAGGTCTGAGAGAAAATGCCTCTGTGTTCATGAATGTGCCAACTTTTCCCCAAATAGTCTTTGCTGTTTAAAGCAACAATAAAACTGTTGATAGAAGCTAGAGACCGACTTAAAATTTCTTGCTGGGTGTCCTAAGGTAAGAGATGATGGATTACTTTTATAGATGCTAAGCAAAATCTGATGAAGAAGAAATAAAAGTATTATTCAGAGTTAATATGAAAATAAGTACATGCTTAACAACTGTTTGTGACAAAGGTCATGCAAAGAATAGAAGGAATGTTGATAAATCCAGAAAAATAAGCATGAAGAGAATATAGATAGAAATCTGTAGAGTAATTGAATGTAATACAATTGAATAATTGAATGTAATAATTTGAGGCTAATGTAAAAAAGTAAATGAATTGAATAAAAATTAATGAGACATCAAAATACCTGTTAATGGATGAAAAAGGAATCAGAAATAAAGTGGGATAGTTGGAGTTATAAATTCGGTCATACTGTGCTTACAAAATCAATAAATTACTAGGTAATGCAATCTTGCAGCAAACTTAGAGTGATTACTAATGTGAATATAAATTCCACAAACTTCTGATCTGGCCCCTATAATCTCTGTGCACCTTCTTCTACAATGTTCCCTAAAGGGTTTGAGTGATATAATGGATAATAAGAATACATTTTTAATATCTTCAAATATCTTTTAACAACAATACATAGTCATTAAGAAAATAATATTTAATATTCAACAATACTAAGAAGCCAATAAAAATTTGTGTCATTAAATATGGAACATGCCTACTTCCATGGTTTAGGAAGTCTTCAAGAAGTATATTGTAGAGAAATCTGGTTAAAATAGTGGATTAGAAGCTGCTTCTCTGAGATGCTGGGAATGATAGGGAAGATATAAGAAAGCAGAGAACATCAATAATCAGTCATAAAGGGAGGAGCAAGTTGGTTGAAACTTGAGGAGGAGCAGAAAGACAATCAGGGAAAGGAATTAGTAATGCAAGACCCAGGTGTGGGAGCTGGTAGTAGTACTTGTCATCCAAAAGGTGATTCAGCAGCCTTGGTGAAACAAGACTCTGTTACCCAAAGGGCAACTACCATTTTCAGAGGAAAGTACAAACCTATGAAAATTAGTCACAGAAATGAAGTAATGCATGTAATCCATGTGAATACCAAAATAGAAGAAAAGAAATTCTCATCTTTTAAACATGTTTATTTAACCTAGGAAGTATGATAAATTTGAGGAAAACAAGATTACGCAACTTACTAAAATAGGATTACTCAAATGATGAATCAGTTGACTAAAGGTGGAAATTTTGAAACAAAACATCAAAGTAAAATTAGAATTAAAATACTAACAGCAGTGTGAAAATATTGCAAAGTGAAAAAGAATGATTTACAAGGAGTTCAGATCATAAGATATTGTCCTCAGGTATAGAACTGAATATCACAAATGGCATGTTCCAAATGGCATTCTTAAAAATAAACTCTAAGCATTTATTGTGCTAATCACAATGAGAATAAACAACCAGAATTGATATAAATATTAAATACATTAAATATCACAATGTAAATAATGTAGATGAAAAATTAGAAAGAAATCATACTATTTATTCATCAAGGATTCATGTGTATGAATACCTGTAAATATCTAACTGACCTCTTACACTGTAAATACTTATATGTGAATGAACATCTATGGGAGAAATTAAATTAAGACATAAAACTAAAAGATCAATATTTAATAATATATGTGACACAAGTATGACTAATTGTAACAAACTTGACAAATTTTAAAGATAATGATGACAGTATCAAGTTTTATTAGATAGAAACATATAAATAATATGAACAAAATAAACTATTTCATTAATAAAAAGTAATTTCGTGGTTATAAAAAATTAAAGCAATGCTGTATAAAAATAATCAGCTTAGTTTCAAACATTCATTAAAAGACAAAATATTCAAAGGGCTCCAATCATCCTTGCACAAGAAGCATTGATGTTGCTATTCTATTACATTATTTGTTGAAGGATAAATGCTATAACATTATGTGAAACTAATCATACGTTTTATTTAATTGAAAGGTCTATGGATTCATGGACTGAGACATCATATTTAAAAAAAATATTTCAGAGACAGCAGCACCACTATACAAAGGTATTTTACACTACATACTTTGCCAGATTTCCTCCCCCCCATTGTTATAGAAAATAGGTAGACATACAGCCCTCATTCACCAAAGGAGGATGAAATTACTATAGTCAAGGGGAGTTTTATATAGCACTGTTGTATATTTTGCTAAAATTATATGAAACAACTGATTCATTGGATGACAATTCTCAATAGAGCTGCACGAGAAAGAATGGAGATAAATTAGTGCAGACCTCCTTTAGGTACAAAAATTGGATGTTTTCCCTGAAATGAATGCTTACTTCCATATGAAGTGAATGTGGAGAACATCATTGAAGACAAAGTTCTCCCTCTTCTTCAGTGGCAGTCTTGGTCAAAAACAGAAAATGAACTTTTTATTTGTTGGACACAAATTATCAAAGAATAAAATATCACTTTTGACTTAAATAATACAACTTCCCATCTTTTACCACTTACTTTCTGAAAACCCCAGGTATAATCTCCACTGTGGTTTCTCCTCTGATGCTGGACAAATACTTACCTGCGTACAGCCTGAGAGGCTGAGAGACACGAGTACATTCTGAGAAGAGTTGTGGTGCCCATAGAGTCCTTGTTGATTCATGTGAGTTTGGTGGGTGGCGCAAGTGTCTAAGGATTCTCATTTCTTTTTGCTACGATATATTGAGTGTTGGGAATTTATTTGGCATCCTCCTCAGCTTTCATATTAAAAATTCATCAGTAGGGGACCTGGATTATTCATCAATTAAGAGCACTGGCTGTTTTTCCTAGATTTGATTACCAGAACTCAGATGGCAGGTAACAATCATTTATAGTTCCAGTTTTCAGGAAAAGTTGCTTCCTGACCTTCTCAGGCAGTGCACACACATGGCAAACATACATATATACATGCAAATCACCCATACACATAAAATAAAAATAAATAAACCAAAAGGGGGCATAGTTATTTTGTTAAATTATCACAAGAAGAATGTTGTTTTATAAAATGTGTGGATTACATGTGTTTAATAACAGATGCTTTATGTTTCAAAGAGCAAACGAGAAAGGCAAAACTTCTCCAGTGCTCTTTATAGAGTCTACCATGTAAGAAGAATGAGAACAGCTCAGAGTGATTGATCCCTTATTTAATGTACCATAATGAGAAGAAGGCAAAATCGGATACAAATAACTGTTAGACTGCACCACCATCAGAGAAAGCCATTGACCATAGGATGATACCATACTGACAAGTCCTTCATGTGCAGCCAGTGATAGTAGTAGGAAAGCCTGGCTGCTGATATGCACAGTCATCTATTCTATCTCTTGAAACAAATCAGATATCTACAAACTGTACAATATTATGTTATTCAATATAACCTCCTGTATATAAACAAAAGAACGTCTTTTGTGATAACCTCTGAGATATGTCACCTGAAGTTTGGAGCTGCTCACAATGCCTTTTAAATTAATTACTAATTTTTCATGGGCTACTAATGAAAAGGGATTATTTATAACCCAGTCTGTGCTTGAATTGTGCCTTAAAGGACATTATTTGATATTGTACATGTTCCTTGATATGTATTTGTGTATACCTTTTCATCTAAAATATTTTATTAAGTCAGCTGTATAATAGCACTTATTAAAATATATTTAAATAATTAACTAAATATTTCCATAGTATTACCTTAAATAAATTCTATATGAAATGTACTACTGTAATTGCAATCATTAGTTTGATCTGCTGGGTAATAGGGTACCAGACACTACAGTCAGCACAGAGCAGAGTATTGTGGCCAACACATATAGCTAAGCATTGCCAAATGAGCCAAGCAATGGAAACATAGGGAGCAGCTGTCCTCCGAATATTTGATAAACCATGTTCAGAAGAAGAGAGTTTTTTTTATCTCATTCAAAACTACATTGTAAAGATTCAAGGAAAAAATTCAACAAGATAAAGGATTATTTGAAGCAAACAGATCATTACTAGACCTTGGATTTTTGTTTATTGCAAAGAGATCAAGCTGCTGCTTCTGATAAAATATATTTTAACATCTGTAGAGAGATTCCTTGGAAGGGTGTGTTGATTTCTCCATGTGTCCCAAAGAACCTAGGCACTTAGAAGCTGAAATATTTATGCTTGTCAGAGACATTAAAATATTATAGGTAAAAGACAAAGAAAGATCTAAAATTTCTCTTTGTTAGCTGAACATAGAGATTGTGAATGCCGCCAGTCTTGTGGTAATGGGAAAGTAAGAAGGTTTTTATCTCTAACTTATTTTCATGAGTAAGAGAATCACACATAACCTGTAGGCATGAGGAAGAACCCCAGAGCTATTTTTCTGAAATGTGCCATTTCTGCTGCTAAATGCCAATCCACTGGAAAAGAGTTCTTGCAGGCCCTGAAGGGTTAATACTGCTCCCCAAGTAACTAACAGCCTGTGAGTCTGATACAGGGGGAATAGAGCTCAATTTCTAATATGATTCAGTCTAAAGATAATTAGAAAGCTTAGTTCCATCCCTAAAACCCTTCCAGAACTCATGTGAATTTGCTGGAGTGCTAATGGACTTGCCTCATCATAATTCTAGTTTGAACTTGCCTTTGCTAAGTTATTTTGTATTCATCAAAGATGAATTAGTGCAACAATGTAGTGCTTAGTTTTCCTTTGTCTCAAAAAGGCCATGTGACTTATGATATTGTCAGTGACTGCTTCTATACTTAGTCACACTGGGTTTAGTCCCCACAGACTGCACTGAAGAGCGGCTGAGAACTAATGGACATAAGAAGGAGAAAAGGATGAAAGGGACTTTAAAGAAAAGCTAACCAAATACTGAGGGATTAATAACTTTGTCATAGAAAGATAAAGGATAAACAACTGAATGAATGCCTTGTCCTTTTCTGCCTTGTAAAACATTAGCATGAGACAATCTTTCAGTTTATTTGGTTCCTGTTTGTGCTTTTCTAAATGGAGATTCTGAAATGCCCATTGCAGTGTAGTAAGAAAATAGAAAATTGTAAACTACACTTATGAAATCATCTTTTCTTTCTTATTGATTTCTACTTTCATCACATCATGTTCCTCAGCCAGATCTCTTTCTCCTAGTAGCCAATATCTAATTCCATTTGGTTCCATCTGCTGTCACCCACACACAGACACACACACACACACAGAGACAGAGACAGAGAAACAGTGAAAGTGAGACAGACAGAGAAGAAAGAGAGAGGAGGAGATAAAGGAAGGAGGGAGCATATATATATATATGATAGATGGATAGTAGATATAGACAGATAAATAGTCCTCAGAAAGACATTTGTGTGTGTGTGAAGAGCTCATTTTTCAATTACTAGAGTTAACATAATCATATAGGTTGCCTTTCTTATTGACCAAGATTATTATATTTAGCTAATATAAAGCATATGAAAATTCCTATAGCATCTCTAGATAATTGTTTTTATGGTAAACCATCGATTTTTCTATCTATGAAAGCAAAATGGATGGCTGCAGAATATCACCTTTTTACAGTGAACAGAACTAAATGTTATCATGAGTTCACACTTATTCTCAAGGTATTAAACAATGCTGAGGTAAAGTTCAACAACCATAAACTTATATTTATCATATTAGGTGGCAGAGAGCTCGTATGCACTTAACATCAGTGACAATTTCAATAAATAAAAGGAAGGACTACAGACTTTTCTTTCTTTTTATTTATTTTTTATTCACTTTACATTTTTTGTTGTAGCCCAATTTTTCCTCCTCTCCCAGTCCCACACTAACTCTCTCTCTTTCCCCCTCCCCCTCCCATTATTCTCAGGAAAGGGGTGCTCCCTTTTCCATATACCCTAGCTCATCAAGTTGCATCAGGACTAAGCCTGTCCTCTTCCCCTGTGGCTTGTCAAGGCAGTCCAGCCAGGGGAAAGTGATCAAAAAGCTATCAAGTGAGTCAGTATCACACTTCTTTTTCTAGAGGACCCACTTGAAGCCTACACTGCCCATCTGCTACATATTTGTAGGGGGGCTAGGTCCAGTTAGTGGATAGTCCTTGGTTGACGCTTCAGTCTCAGCAAGCCCCTCTGGACACAGATTTGTTTTTCTTGTAAAGCTCCTGTCTCTCCCAGGTCCTTTTTTCTGTCCTCCCACTTTTCCACAAGACCCCTAGCATCAACCAATGCTTAGCTGAGTCTTAGCATCTGTTTTGAAGCACTTCTGCAGAAAGACACACATGGTATATGCTCACTTATAAGTGGATTTTAGCCATATTGTAACATGGAGGATCCTAGGGAGGATGTATAAATCTCACTAGGAAGGGGAGATAGAACAGTCAGAGGTAATGGCTGAAGAGAGGGAACAATGTAGGAGAGGGGATGCAGAGAGTTAAGAGGGTGGAGACCAGACCTGGAAAGAGAGAGAGAGGGCTAGAGGACCTAAGGCCTATAGATATAAGGCCTTTTCATTTGCAATGTGCTTCCTTTCTCCATTGTTGTTTGAATTACTGTGTAGTAGCTCTTCTTGTGACTTCCCTAGTCCTCAACTGGTTTGTTCTCAACTAACATGGAGAAGGCTGTAAAAGGGTCTTTGCCATACCAAATTCTAAACATCAGAAAGGTGAGGTGGTAATGTCCAATTCTGAACATAAGAATTAAGAATGATGCGAAGGACTGCCTTTATTTTGGAGTTCAGTTATCTTTTGTGAGCCATGGGTGACTACAACAAGGAGAAATTATTGTGTTCCCCTACTCCAATCTCGTCTCTCACCAGCTTCTGGAAAGTACCAAGGTCTCTTTTGTTTGCTGAAGATCATTCACAGGATTCTCCTGACAAGACTCTCCAAGGCCCTTGTCTCTCTGAGAAATTCATTTCTTTCTTTTCACTGCCATATTTCAAGGGCCTTTCAACCCCCCTTTCCTTTGAGCTGTATCCACCCTAACTCCTCCTCTCCTGCTCTGAGTTATTAATGTTTCTGTCCCATTCATACACCATGGGTCTTCAATTTTATTTGTAGTGATTAGAGAAGTGGAGAAGTTTCAATTTACATGAAGAAGCAGAGGTGTTTACAAAACAAACAAACATTCTGTTTTATCTTGATGCATGTTTAGAGCACTGAAGTGAACACCTGTTCAATGTAGAAATGGAAGGAAAAACTGGACAGGGGAAAACGGGGTTTGTAGCACGGAAGACTCAGCAGAGATCTGAACATGTCTTTTCTTGGTCACCTACTAGAATCTCACATCTAAACTCACACATAAAGCCTACTTACCATGTTATACCTTTCTTAGCTAGAGCATCTTTGGAAAGCATTCTAAGAGGTTGAGCTGAACTTTTCAAAAGCAGACTTTCTGCCTACAAAAATCTTTAGTTGTGGGACATTCACATTCATAATAAGTATAGAATATTCAAGACTGAAAAGGTTCAGGAAAGATTGTGAAGAAAATGGTGATATAAATTAAAAAGTAGATATACATAAGAATTGTGTTAGTTAGCTTTAAAAAAGTAAAGGAAACAAAAATTACATGGAGTACATTCTGGGAAAAGTTATGAAACAAAGTAGTATTTTTCTACTAAGCTGGTAGGACCTGGATTATTCATTTCTTCTCCCAACAATCTTGTTGACTGTTAGATCTTACATTGTATTTTGAAGTACATTTTTAAAAATGTGGTCCCTGGGAGTCAATCATTAATGATGAATCTGCCAATCCCTAAAATGTGACCCTAAAAATGCTAGTAATCTTGAGGAAGAAAGCAGATAGTGATCAAATAAACAATTACTTTGCACATTGGAGTGCAAATGATTAATCTGATTAACAATGATTAATCTGTTGAGGTCACTTTTCATGGGCTTTGAAACATTCTGTGTCTCGGTTATACTTTTTTTTTTTTCAATTGCTGTGATGAGACACCATGACCAAGGCAACTCCTATAAAGGGAACCATTTAACTGGGCCTGGCTTACAGTTTCAGAAATGTAGTCCATTGCCATTCTGGTGGGAAACATGGCCGTATACAGGCAGATATAGCTCTGGAGAAGTAGCTGAGAGTTTTACATCTTAATCTGCAAGCAGCAGCAGAAGACTGTGAACCACACGTGCTTGACTTGATCACATGAGACCTCAAAGCACACCCCCACAGTGATTCATTTTCTTCAACAAGGCCACACCTACTCCAACATAGCCACACTTGCTAATAGTGCCTGTTCTTATGGGCAAGCATTCAAACACATAAATCTATGGGGGCCATACCTATTCAAACCACCAAATCCAACTCCCTGCTCCCCATAGGCTTGTAGGCATAAATACTAAATGCATTTAATCCAACTTCAACAGTCCCCATAGTCTATCATAATTAAACGATGTTTAAAAATCTAAAGTTCAAAACCTCTTCTGAGATTCATGCACTGATCACATACTTGCAACATATAATGGATGCTCAGCTGGTTTTTGGTCTCCATGTCCATCTCCTTTTATCTTTGTTGACTAAAACACAGTTCTTTCTCTTGGGCTAGTTCCACTCTCTGTTAGCAGTTTTCTTTAACAGGTATTCCGAGACTGACATCTCCAGCCTTTTGAGGTTCCCAAGGCAATCCAGGCTCCACCCTCACAGCTTCCCACAAGAGCCTCTGTGCCTCCCCACAGGGACACCCCTGCCACACCTCTGGCCTCAGCACTTTCCATAGTTGTTGAGGGAGATTCCATAACCTCTTTCTTCTATCCTTGACTACATGGCTGAAGTTGTCAAATTCTGTGGCTTGCTGAGGCTTCCTACTTTAATTACATCTTCACTAACTTGTTTTCAATGTTTTTTTTTTTTTTCCACTTCTCAGCTGTCCTGGAACTTTCTCTGTAGACCAGGCTGGTCTTGAACTTAGAGACTGGCCAGCCTCTGCCTTCCAAGTACTAGGATTAAAGGCACATATTACCATGCTTAGACCTGAGCTGTTTTTAAATTCCTGTTCACAGTAGGAAGCTTGGTCAGGTGGAGTTTTGCTGTTAAGTCACTACTTCTTTTTTTGTTTTGTTTTTGCTTCTGTTTAATTAATTTTTATTTTTTAATATTAGTTAGTTTATTAACTCTGTATCCTAGCTGTAGCCTGCTCCCTCATTCCGTCCCAAACCTACTCTCCCTCCCTCATCTCCTCCCTGCCCCTTTCCAAGTGCACTGATAGGAGAGGTATAAGGGAAACAGGGACTATTCCATTTCTTAATCTGTTAATCTCCTTGAACACAAGATTTAGTGCCATTTCACTTCCTGGTGCCCCCTTTCACCTCAGTCTGTACATTTTGTATTTTTCTTTGTTCACCTTTCTCCTTTTCATTTAAATTCTTCAAACGAGTGATACACTAATAATCACAGGACAGAGTCAATACTAGGTTGTTTTGAGCGTCCTCATGCTAATGGAATTAATCAAAAACTGTTCAATTTAGGCTCAGGCAACATTTTCAGAAAAGGGCAAAAAGCAGCCACATTCTCCACCAAAATATCGTAAGAACAGTCTCTAGGTCACAAACTAACATTCTTTTCCTCTGAAACCTTTTGAACAAGACTCTGTCTTGAGCAAGTCACCGTCTGCACCACTGTCCTCCATGTTCCTACTGGGATGGCACATTAAGCCCCATTTAAAGCATTTAACTGCTTTCCTAATCCACAGTCACAAAGTCTACATTCCTCCAAACCACCACCACCTGTTAGAATGTGTTTGAAAAGTCTCCAGTCAGGTGTATCTGGATGATGGCTGCTGTCATGGTCCAGGCAGATACAAAGAGGAAGGAATATCTTTTGTCTCTGGTTTGTGGTAGTCCTCCCCTCCCCCTGCCCCTTCGCTCTAATAGAGATAGGCTCATGAAATGATCACAAGGGAGCAAAGATCCCCGGGAGTGGGTGTCTCTGCAGGAAGTTATTTTTCCTTTATATCATAGGAAGAAAGGAGGTAAGACATAGTTGAGCTGGTAGCAGTTTGTCTGACAGCGTATCAGTGATCTGTTGGTTTAGGCATAGAAGAGAGTTAAGGGGGTAGGATGGAAGAAAATCAGAAGAAACTCAACAAAGTTTTGAATGTCATAATCCTTCTTTACTTATTTATTTATCTATTATTTATTTATTTATTTATTTTGGCATTGACAACCCTGGGTGGGCATTGAGGTGAGCAGGAGGGAAGTGTCAGAGAAATCTCAATCCTGGCCATTTATTCTATCTGCTTCAAGTATCCAAGGAATGAAACACTGTATTAATTATGTGACCCATTTAAGAAGATTCTCTGTTTGTCTTGGTAACCTTGGTGAAATTGACTGCATAAGGCAGGAAAGCTTTAGAAATCAAGTTCTTGAAGTTAACCCTGCTTTCATGAAGTTTGGAGATTGTTTTTTATCTTATTTGTTTTTATCATAAAAAAATGGTATGAGTTAGCATGGGCTTGGCTTCTGGTACAAGCTGTGGAGAAATATTGAGATGTTAGTGTTAGGGACAGCCATAGAATGGCAGAGGAGAGGGCTTGACATGTGACTTTATTAAGAAAAATCAGGTTTGAAGGCAGCAGAGTCATTATTTGGGCAATTTTATTTCCCGTGTCTAGTATTTCCACATTCAAAACATTTTGAATTAGGCTGTGCTGTAGTTTTAAAGGCTTGGGTCAGGGAGGAGGTCTGATAAGAGGAAGTCCCAATATCATGGGTACAATACCTTTGTCATAATGCCTATGTTTTAGTCTCTGGTGTGATTGCCTGTTTTGCAGCAGGCTCTGTTACCTTTCTGTCTGCATTGGCTTATATCCTTAGTATAAATTCCGGGAGGGTCTCAGTTTGTTTTTGTTTTAGGAGTACCAGTGTTGAGGCCTCTGCAGGTCCTGTAGAGAATTTACCTTGGCCCAACAGTTAGTGGGCAATGGGGAGGGAGAGGGAGATGCTGGGGGGCAGAGGGGGCAGAGGTGGGACCTGCAGCAGCAAGGAGGGGGAGGGGTAATCTTAGTGCTTTTAGGAGACTTGGTCTTGGTTAGCAGGTTTTCCTCTCTTCTGCCAATGTGGAGTCAAGCTCTTTGTTCTGTGGCCAGGGAAGACTCCCAAAGGAGGATTGAGAGGGGAGGGCTGTTGTGATCTGGGGTGTAACTTTTGTTTAATTAAATCAACTGATTTGTTTAAGGGCATTGCTTTTTCTAATTAAATCAACTATTGGACAATGTTTAGGAACTTCTTTTTCATTTGATTCCTGCCCTTTATCATCCTGTGTTTTTGCCCCTGATGGGTTATTCTGAGGGTCAGGGTTTTTTGGTTAAGCATTGTCTAATAGTGGATATCACCGGGAGAAAGGAGAGAGAGAAATGAAAACCTTCCTGGGCTTATTTTTTATGAGCCAAATAAGTGACAGGTGTCCAGACATCTGCACCTGAGATTATCTGCTGACAGAACTCTACACGTGAATGGGAGCAGCTTACTCCAGAATTCTACGTCTTCCTTTGGGAGGTTTTTAAGTCCTCTACACTTAAGTAAAGTTCCCAGGGGCAAGCCTCTCTGATGTGATATTGCATTTCCCATAATTAGAAAAAAAGAAAAGTACTGTTTGAGACTTTTAAAGTCTTGGGGGCAAGTTTAACTTTCCTGGGGCAATAGAGGCCCTAAGGGGCACAATCTTGTAAATAGAGGAAGTGGCCATTCCTCAGGCAGGGAAGGTCTGGCATATTTTCAAAATTTTTTGAAATATTTTGAAAATTTTTTCAACTATGGGGGAGGGACGTTCTGGAGCCCAAGAGACTGAGAAACTTTCGCTACCCACTTCCTACTTCACTGGAGTGCTCTCAAACTCTTAGCAGTCTGGAGCCAGAGACTTTTGCTGCCCATGGCCCACTGCAGTAGGGTGCTCCTAGATTCTTAACAGAATCTGGGGCCAGAGACTTCCTATTTCAACCATTCTTAGAGGGAAGGTCAGGCATAGGTAACTACCCTTTTTAAGGGGGTTGAACGGGGATGCTCACATTTCCTGACACAGTCCAGAGTTCCACGTTGGGCACCAGCTCTGGTTCTCTTTCTGCCTGGGGGGCTGTTTGCTACCACCCAACAAAGGCGGGCAGGGCACACGACGACATGCAGAGATTGGAAGGCCAGCGAGCATGAAGGAGATCAGAAACTCTGGGAACCGCTTTAGGGAGCTAGTTCAACTTTAATTCTAGAGAACAAAGGTTATATACCCCTTGAGGAGTGGGTGTGTATGGCGGGTATGTGTGCTCCAAACATAGGTATATATAATTGGTTAAAACTAGGCACTTCAAGGATGCTTGATTAGCATTAAACAGCATGCTCCTATAATATGAACAGGAATACAATACCTAATTATCCTATAGGCGAAGGGATGGGAGAGCTAGCAAGGAGCTGTGTCAAAGGCCATGTATCAAATGTGGTTATGGCCACCTGTATCTATAGACACTCTCAAGATGAAGTCAGGCAGAGAGCAGAAGCCCTGCTTGGAAGAGGGAGTCCTGCACCCTAACATGGAACCCAGAATGACTATCCGGACTGGGAGGATTGCAGCCTCAAAGAGCAGGGCCCTTCCAACCCTGGCCGTTGCGTGTACTTAATATAACATATGCAGTAACAGTTTGTCGGGGAAAAATACTGATGTTTTCCTTTCTTATCTTAGGAAATAGCTTTATGGTTAGGGATTTGACTTTGAGTCCACATTCCCTTCTTTAACTGGTATTTTGTTTGATTTCAACTTGTGTAGTATTAAGCACGTTGCTGTAGTCTTTGTGAGTCCATGTCTATCAGTTTTGTTGTGTCTGGATGACACTATTTTCTTGGAGTGTGTTTTGAAATAAGGATTGATAATCAGTTCTCCCATGAGTTAACACCATGCTGGTTTGAATGAGAGGTGCCCTTTGTAGGTACTTGAAGATCGGGAGACAGTAATCCTGCGGGTAATGCTGATTGTGGAGGCTCATGTCAAGAAGTTTAAGATGAAAACTGAACTTCAATGGAATCTGGGGTAGAGGCCACTCATAGGATCTTCTGGCAAAGATCCTGGATGCTTTCGCCCATATCTTGAGAACTTGCTTGAAGCTAAATTTAAAAGTAACGAGCTGATTTTATTGGCAGAGAAATTCTGAGGCTATAATGCTCAGTCCTTGGAATTCTTATTCGTGATAACACCTATGCAGATCTTCAGTGAAAAAGCAAGCAAGTGTGTCTAAAAGAAATACAAAATGTCTACTTTGGGGAGTAAAGAGCACTAGAAAGTTTGATGCTATAGTGTAGATTTATTCTGTAATTGTTAAGAGATTATAATAATTAAGAAAACCCCTGCTTTGGAACAATGAGAAAGGTGTCCTTAGGCAAAACCTTTTCAGCTAAGCTTCCAACTTATGAAAGAAAAAGGCTAAAAATTTTGATTCTACAAGAAAGAAGCAATATAAAAAACAAACATGGTACTACTAGTGTGTTTTAAGGGGACCATCCCAAGCTGGCAGGTGAACTTGGCAGTACCATTCCCCACTATTATAACTTTGGGTTTTTTTTGTTTGTTTTCAGTCAATCTGTAGTAGCCAGTAGGTCTCACGTGTACTTTTCAAAGGGCTTCATTGTAGTCATGTCCAATCTTGTAAGATTTATTGTGCACATGGGATTGTCTTAATTATCACTAGGAAAGTTTTCAGCAAATCGTGCTGTATTAAATACGCATAAAATAAACTATTTGGGGTCAAATTCCCAAAGTTTGAACCAACACTGGAGACTTAGGTACGTTGAACTAAACAATCTTCTTGCTGTACATGGAATGTTACTCTGCAGGGTGTAGTGGTAATAGATCTTCCCCACTCCAGTGCTGGTTATAGAGTCATGAAGGACAAAAGTTGGAAGGAATCATGGATTTTTTCCTTCATGTTTTCTGAGCGCTGCTGAGGACAGTGTATGGCAGAAATCTCTTGTTTGTTAGCTCTGAGATAGATAAGGGGTCGTAAGAAGCCATTGTGTAAACAAGGATTATGAAGAGTGGATTGCAGTGGTGACCTCCAGTTATCAGAGATGCCAAAACCACGAGACACTTGCCAAGGAGAGGTATATATAGGAAGTGGAGCTAGACCAAGAAATAGACTTAAATTGCAGCAAAGCTGAAAGGGTTCAGTCATCTAAGTCCTTTGACATCCAAAATGGAGCTAGAGGATTTGATGTTTGCCCAGGTGGGTCCTGGCTTTTCTTGTCTATTATTTCCTTACTATGTCCTGCTACTTCCCTTTTGGAAAAGAAATGTATATTCTTTGCCATTATATTTGAGAAGTATGTAATTTGATATTTTTATTTTCTTTATTTTAAGGAGGTTGAAACTAAGATATAGTCCTGAGTCTCATGATGTGTTGGGTTTTTAAAAAACATAAGTCTTTCATATTTGAGATTATAATATGAATACCCTATACACTACAAATACACCATTTGCCTCTTTTACTTACCTCCATACAAACCATCTCACATACCTGATTTCTCTGTGTCAAATAAATGGCCTTTAAAAAATTGTTAGCATGTACATGCACACATACTCCTAAGTATATAAGTATAACTAATTCAGTTTTTAGTTTTTTGTTTGTATGTTTGGAGGGCTGACCATTTGTTTTTGGTTAATCAAGTGGTATAATCTTCCCTAAGACTATTTCCCTCACTATCACATTACTTAGGTGCCTGTAGGTTTGGTTTATTTGTTTGTTTATAAAAATAATTTTAACAATATGCCATGTGTGATTTTCTGGGTCTGGGTTACCTCACTCAGGATGATCTTTTCCAGTTCCATCAAAACTTGCCTGCAAATTGCATGATGTCTTTGTTTTTAATAGCTGAGTAGTATTCGGTTGTGTAAATGTACCACATTTTCTTTATTCATTCTTTGGTTGCAGAACATCCGGGTTCTTTTCAGTTTTTGGCTATTATGAATAAAGCTTCTGTGAATAAAGTATCCTTGTGATATGGTGGAGCATCTTTTAAGTATGTGCCTAGGAGTTGGGTCTTAAGACAGATCTATTTCCAATTTTCTGAGAAACCTCCAGTTTGGCTTCCACAATGGTTGTACAAGTTTCCACTCCCACCTGCAATGGAGGAGTGTTTCCCTTGCTCTACATCCCTGCTAGCATGTGCTACCCCTTGAGAAGGTTCCGTGGTATTTATCAGGGTAACCCTAGCTGAGACTCCTAGCAACAGGATTTAAAGAACCTGAAGTAGCCACCTCCTGTAGTAAAGTGGAACTTCCAGTAGAGGAGGGGGGGGGATACCAACACACCCATAATACCAACCAGAAATTTGTCTTGCCTATAGGAAGTATAACAATAAATATGGAACAGTGATTAAGGGAAGGGCAAACCAGTGACTGACTTAACTTGAGACCCACGCTATGGGAGAGAGCAAACCCCTGCCACTACTGATGATGCTCTGATACGCTTACAACAGGAGCCTAGCAAAATGGTCTTCTGAGAGGCTTCATCTAGCATCTGATGGAAATAGATACAGAGACCCAGAGCCAAACTGTATGCTGAACCTTAGGAATCTTTTTAGGGAGTGTGAGGTGTCAAGAACACCATAAGGTTTACACTACAGAGTAAACAAAACTGTGGCCATGGGGGCTCACAGAGACTGAAGCACCAACCAAAGAGCATACATAGGCTGGACCTGGTTCCCCTACTCATATGTAGCAAATGTGCAGCTTGGTCAATATGTGGGGGCCCTAACAATGGCAGTAGGGGTTGTTACTGACTCTGTCGCCTGCCTTTGGATCCCTTTCCTATAGTTGAGCTGCCTTGTCGGGCCTGAGAGAGAGAGAGAGAGAGAGAGAGAGAGAGAGAGAGAGAGAGAGAGAGAGAGAGAGAGAGAGAGAGAGAGAGAGAGGATACACTTAGTCCTGCTGCCACTTGAAATGCCAGGGTGGGCTGGTATCCTTTGGGGGCTTCATTTTCTCTGCAAATAAGGGAAGAGAAAAATGGGGAAGGGGGTTATGAAGGAGAGAACGAAGGGAGCTGGGATCAGGCTGTAACGTGACTAAATACATAAAAGTAAAAAAATGACACATATGAAAAAGGAAAGTAATGTAACCAGCCTTACTATAGCTTGGATTTTTCATGCACTCAGATTTTACAGTCTAAGATAAATGCATTGTTTTGATTTTAAGTTACATAGCTTTCCATGCCCCCTGACCCAGAATAATTATGTGTATTAGGGTAGTCATTACCTGAAAGCAGCCAACAGGTTGAAAAATAAAACCTTTAACAAAAATATCCCATAAATGTTGACAATGGCATATGAATGTAGGTTGATAGTATCTCTTTGTGGTTTTTTAATGGCATTCTGGGTCCGTTGGTTTCAATAAAGTAACGTATTCCCTTATATACCTCTCCTCTGTTAAAGATTTCTGTAAAGAATCCTCAATTTCTTTCCCTTAGCATATTTTCTGTGATGTTCAGGGAATTGAAAACAAACACTTTGTTTGTGGCAGGTACCAGAGATTTCTGACATGCACACACATGAGGGAGTAGACACAAGCACAAAAACAGATACAGGCACAGATTCAAAACAGACACAGGCAAACACACAGATAAGGAACAGACATAGGGAAAGGGGCAGACAGATTAGATAGACAATGTATAGAGTACAGAACAATAGGTAACCACAGATTACAGACAGTTGGAAGCCATGGAGAGAAATGGACAATTTAAATTTTTGCTCACTCTTGGTTAAGATTAATCCAAGAAGAATTTGCATTATTTTTATTCTTTGATGTTAATTAGATATCAGGCAGTTCTCTCCTTCTACTATGTGTATCCTGACCAAAATCATGTTTTGAGGTCTTGCGTGAAGAGCCTTTAACCTGAGGGACATAGCACCAGTTCCATTATCCCAAAATGACCAAATACAATTTCACATTTTTCCAGAAACTTGGCTTCTTAAGCAAAAGTTTCCTTTTAACCATCAATCAACCATTTAACTTTACTATCTTTTAATTGATAGCATTTCACTGTAAGTATTTTTATTTTGCTTCAAAAATTAGAAGATATACCTCAAGCTGTACTACAGAGCAATAGTAATAAAAACTGCATGGTATTGGCATAATAACAGAATAGTGGATCAATGGAACCGAATAGAAGACCCAGAAATGAACCCACACACCTATGGAAACTTGATTTTTGACAAAGAAGCCAAAACCA
>CM053762.1:33862611-33896747 GCA_028658305.1 Pachyuromys duprasi
AATGCTTGTTTGAATGAACAAATGGGATAGACATTGAGTGGAGGAGAAAACAAGCAACAAAACAGGAGCATGCCAAAGAGGACCTCTGGAGGCAGGGGGTGGTCAATGTAGCGATGTATCAGAGCGTATATTAAGACTTGAGATCAAGCCTCTGACAGAGGGCAAGAGTAATGATAGATCTGGGGGAGGTTGGTGAGACTTGGGGAGAAAAAGAGCTCCACAAAGACCAAACTGAGCAGGGCACAGGGGTCTTGTAAGAGACGGTTTCTACAGTCAAGGACCATGTGTGGATGAGGACTGGAACCCCCGCACGGATGGGGCCCATGATAACTCGGTGTAGGGCTGAAGACCCTATTCAGGGAAACAGGGACTGTTTCAGTGATGATCTTGATGGCGGACTCTTTGACCCTCCCCCATACAAGCCCAGGAGTGACAGACTGGCTAGATTCCAGGGGAGGACATTGCATCCAGCCCTGAGGAGACAGGATAAGCTGGGGTTGGATGGAAGGGAAGGAGGTCCTCCCCAGTTGGTGGACTTGGAGGGGGCTGGGAAGAGGGAGATGAGGGAGGGAGTGGGAGGGTAGGAGGGAATGGGGGAGGGGGCTAAGCCTGGGATTCAAAGTACCTAACCTGTGATTGAAATAAAAATAAATAAATTTAAAAAAATTAGAAGATATTTGAAAGAATACACACACATAAAATATTTATAAGAAAGCTTGGGAGCACATTGATCAGCCAATACTAAAATCAACTCAGATGTCCTTTTTCTTAACATTCATTCTGCCTCTCTTATACTTCTATGATTTTTTAACCTCAAACATCTACTCAATATTATGTTTAATTCATTACATTGGAGTGAGATATGATAGATACAGTGCAAATCTAATAGATGGACAGATACATGAATGGATAAGTGCTTAATGTTCAGTATTCCCTAACATTTACTTACTTATTATACCAAGTCAAAGTTATTTGTGATAAGAAACATAATTATCGATTGAAACAACAAATATGCTAGCTATTGTTACATCTTAGCTATTTCTCTTTAGCCAACATCAGTGGAGTGAACTACACTCATGTTGGCAAACACAGTTTGTATATTCTAAGCTGAGAAAAGCATTCCTGGAAAACTACAATTTAAAATTTAAATATGTGCAAAATTCTTATAAAATCGTGGTAGCCAAAAAAGTATTTTTTTCAATCTGTGTAGAAAAGAGTAGCTTGGATATAGATTGAAGTGCTGGCGAAGCTATTTATCCTTGAGCAAATAGAAAATAAAATAAAAACAAATACTTTGAGAGATGATCTGATATGATAGTGTTCATTTTGGAACTTAGAAATAAAATTTTAGAAAAACCTTGTTAACTCGGTTGACATTTATTTTACCTAAACACATCCCTTTTACTATACAGAATTAAATGACTTTCTACTACATCTCCCTTTTCTTTCTCTACAACCCTTTGTAAGCATGTTCCTAGGGTTTTCTTTTCAGGATTTAATTTCCAATCCTTTTATAGACTTTGTTTATGTAAGTTTATGCAACTGAATATTACATTTATTCCAGATTAATAATCTATAATTTTTTCAAGAGTACATTTATTCCATTTATATTTAGTTTAATCTGCTCTATTTTTGTTATTCTTTGTACAATCAGACTTTGTCTTTATACATTTCAGGCTATAAAATAGGTTGATTAATGAGGTTGTAACTAGAAATTTTGTCTTTGTGTTTGATCTTCAGTTTGTGTTTCCTGTTTATATCAGTTATATGTTCTTATAACTTATAATCTTTTTTCCATTATGTTTCATGTTTTTTCCATTATGTTTTACTTTAGTAGGTACAGTAGTTAGAAAACTCTGAATTATGAATTGCATAATTTGTCTCTGTTCTGATTACTTCTTAATAATTTTTTCTTTTTTAGACTAGTTTGTAAGAACAAAATGCTATAATGTTCCTGCAATGTGTTAGTTTTCTTTATTCTTTATCAGGAATTGTGAAACATTTATTGCAAAGTTTCTGACATATAATAACTCTGAAGATCAGTTCTCTTTTCTGATACCTCGATAATCTTAACATATTTTAGCATAACTTAAATAAGTAAGGACTAATTTTGCTACCTCTTCAAGGCACTCCTGTACAGAGAAGATTGTATTTACCAAGTTTTTTTTTAAGCTATTAAATTGAAGGAACAAAGAGACTGTTACCCAGTTCTTTCCTCATCTTGTTTATATGTGAATAAACCCACTGTGAACTCATACCAGGAAGACTTGGGATTTCCACAGGACGTGGTGATGTGCTTTCATGCAGCCGCCTTTGCTACAAGGAGTACTTGTTGTACACAATAAGAAATCTCTGGGAGAGCTCAGAATTCAATCAGTTTGCTGCCACTGTCTGCCTTTATCAGCGCTCTGCCATTCTCAGTGCCCTACTTTTCTCTGTTGTTCTTTCTACCCTGTGGTCTTAATCATTCAATTCCTCGGGTTTCTATTGACCTCAAAAGGGACCTCTGGATCTTGTCTGTGTCCTTCTGCTGTATAATCCAAAATAAACAAACACAAACATTATGCTAACTGAAAAAGACCAAAACAATAGACTTCACTATGTACAGTTCTGTTTGCTGGAATTGTCCAAAAAAGGTAACTATACTGATTTAGAGTGTTAGTCACTCCCTGACACTATAACTGTTGGCAGAGGTTGAACGGAAAAGGCATACGGAATCTCCCTAGAATGAAGCAAATATTTAAATGTCCTTAAATGGTTGCCTGATATTTCTGGACATTTCACTTAAAACACTAAATGATATTATTGAATTTAGTCAGTTCTGTGACATGTAAACTAAACAACAAAAAGATACTTAGAGAACGAAAGAGGTGGCACAAGTCAGTGATCCAAGCCACTCATGGATTTGAGGAAGAAAGGTCACAAGTTCAAGACCTAGGTGAGCTACAAAAATGATCTCAAGGGTATTCTAGATAACTTTGGTGAGATTGTGCCTCAAAAAATAAAAAGTAGCCTGAGGGAACTGTTTAATGGTGTAGTGCTTGGCTAGCATGGCTGAGAATCATCCCTAACCAGTGGCAAAGTTGGAGCACATTCAGAGATAAGACTTCCAGAACTTCCTCTTTATTCTGACCTAGAATGCAGAAGTGAGGGTTGAAATTACATCACTTATAGAGGCCTAGTGAAGAAACGTCCATATAATGCATAGCAGGAAAGCAAGACAGCATGTGATCCCTTAACAGCATGCTCAAACATATTTGAAATTGCTGGGAGTCTCCCGCGTCTTGATCTCAACATTTTTTTTTTCATTTCTTCATTTTAATTTTTATTATTTAGACTTTATTCACTTTGTATCCCCCCCATAAACTCCACCCTCTTTCCCTCCCAATCTCACCTTCCCTCCCCCTTCTCCACACATGACCTTCCCCAAGTCCACTGATAGGGGAGGTCCTCCTCCCCTTCCCTCTGATCCTAGTCTATCAGGTCTCATCAGGAGTGGCTGCATTGTCTTCCTCAGTGGCCTGGTTAGGCTGCTACCCCCATCAGGGTGAGGTGATCAAAGAGCAAGTCAATCAGTTCATGTCGGAGGCAGTCCCTGTTCCCATTACTATGGAGGCCACTTGGACACTGAACTGCCATGGGCTACATCTGTGCAGGGGTTCTAGGTTTTCTCCATGCATGGTACTTGGTTGGAGTATCAGTCTCAGGAAAGACCCCTATGCCCAGATTTTTTTGGTTCTGTTGCTCTCCTTGTGGAGCTCCTGTCCTCTCCCTATCTTACTATTTTCCACATCTTTTGTAAGATTCCATGCACTCTGCCCAACAGTTGCCCATAAGTCTCAGCATCTGTTTTGATATTCTGCAGGGCAGAGCCTTTCAGGGGCCCTCTGTGACAGGCTCCTAGCTTGTTTCCTGTTTTCTTCTTAGGATGTCAAACATTTTTTTAAATATGAAAAACCAAGTTTTTTTTTCCAATTTTCTTTATAACACGTCAATGAACACGTTTCTCCCAGAAAGCAGTATTTCATCTTGGATGCACTACTGTTTGCTTATTCATCAGACCAAGGAATAATTCTGAATTTGCTCTTATTTGGAGATTTTGAATTAACCTATCACAAATATTTTCATGAAGATTTTTTCTGACGTAAGTTACAATTTCTCTTGAAGTTGAGTTTGGTAATCTGAATAACAATTACCCCACAGGCACATGTATTTGAATGCTTTGTCACCAGTTAGTGAAACTGTTTGGAAAGGATTAGAATGTATAGCCATGTAATAGGTATACATTTTGGAGGAGGTATGTCTGAAGGTGATAGCCTGGTGTTTGTTTTTTTTTCTCTCTCTCTTTCTCTGCCCAAAGCCTATGAATTCAGATGTAATGTTCTTCAGCTGTTGTTTCGTTGCCATGTCTTTCTGCTTCCAACTGTAATGGAAAATCATGAACTAACCCTCTAAAACTATAAGCAAGCACTCAACTGAATGCTTTCATTTAGAAGAGATGTCTTGGTCATATTGTCTCTTGATAGCAACTAAGACGTGAAGTTATGAGGATCTTGGCTTGTTGTTACTGATGTTGAAAACTGTCAAATTGTGTTCCAAAGAAGCTGCTTTACCTTTCATCCCCCAGAAACCTTATTCTGTATTGCTCCTAAAACTCTTGTTCTTAGCTTTCAAATAGCACTTCATTGTGGCCTTAATTTCTAATTCTTTAATGATAAATAATGTTGAGTGTCACTTCCATTTTTTAATAAAATAAATAAATATGCTATATGCAGAGTAATGTTCAGAATATTTAACACTATCAGTATGGAAGGCACACCTGCTACAAAGGATAGAAACAGAACTCAGCTATAGCTATAGCAGACATTTGCTTTAAGCAACAGCTTGAACTATGTATACTCACCAAAATTCATCCAGAGTTTATTATTTCACACACATGTAATTATGCCATGATTCCTATATGTGACCATGAGGGTGGACAATAAAAAATTGCATCTGTAAGTCTGAATGTTCCTTACTAAATATTTATTTATAATTAACATGTGACTTTAGAGAACTATTTTGGAGAGCTTCCACAGTCAGCTTAAACATCTCCCTTTTTTAACAAGCAAGTAAAAGTTGAGAAAAATTTAAGTGTGTGCCAATCTCACTAGAAAAAAGTTACCTTTTAGTACATAGAGTAATGTGTATTATATTTTCTTTTTTTTCAATTCTGTATTATCTTTTCTATATATTTTCAAACCACATTTTTGTTATGTGTTTTTAAATGGTGTTCATAGAAAATTTACTGCTGCAACCTGGAAGGCATAGGGATTGACCCAACTGTGGTAGCAGGTACAAAGGAGGGACAGACACACATACAGAAAAGTTAAGATCAAGTGGGATGTGATCTCTAATGGAGATTCATTAGGAAAAATGATACTCGGAGCATTTGTATAAAACATCTCAAAGGAGAAAATATTTTCCAAGAACTCAGAGGACAAAAGTAACATCTCTAATGACTTCTAAAAACATTTAAATGAAATAAGTAAATAATAAATATGACGTGGAAGTAGATTTTAACAAGGAGACAAATATTTTAAAAATTAGAACCGAAATACTAAAAATAAAAAATTCAATAAGTTAAATAAAAAGCTCTATAGAAAGCTTCACAGACTGAATAGAGCAAGGGAGAAACAAAATATGTCCTTAGAAACAGGAAAGAGGAGTTGGAAGATTTAGATAAAGATGATAAATTAATAATTTATGAATAGAACATTTGAATCTCATAAAACACTATTAAATTCAAAATCTGCATATCATAGCCATAAAATATGAAGAATTAAAAGATAAATACATAGAAAACACTTTCATAGAATACAAAAAATTTCTAACAAGTAGGTAAAGAAATGCCCACTTAGCTACTGACAACGAAAAGACTCTCACTATGTCATATTGTAATCAAAATAAAAGACAGAAAAAGGAATGTTGTACTTAAAACACCATGTCATATATAAAGACAGGCCCTTCAGAATAACAATAGCAGGCTTATAATAATGTATCTTGAATTCTGAAAAATAGCTGCCAACCTAACTAGGCTATTATACCCAAGAAAACTATCAATTATAACTAATGAAAAATATTCCAACAATTGTAAAAATAAATAAATAAAAAGGCAAGTAGAAGGAATTCATAACCACTGAGCCCATGCTACATAAAGAGTTCTGGATGGATAACTTTCACACCAAAGATAAACACATTCATGAGGATACCAGCAAAATCAACTACACTATGGTAGGATTTAGCAAATTTATGCATATTGAGCAATACAAAGTTAAACAGTACATAAATCATTAAAGAAATTGAAAGGAAAAAAATGAAGTGAATAAGAATGCTCCTAAATCTACACAATACAATGAAAAGCATCCTATGAGAGAAACCTATAGATATTAACCGCCATTAAAAATTCAGAGAGATGGTTGGACAGATTCTTCACTAACTAAATATATTTTTTTTGTTCAATCACGAGGATCAGAGTGCAAATCCTCACCACTTGTGTGTAAAGGGGCAGAAGAGACTTGCAAGCCAGCCAGTCTATATGCATCAGTAAGTATCAATATCGGTTAGAAACTGTTTCAAAAAACAAGGTGAAGATTGAGGATGACATTTCATGTCAAACTTTAGCTTCCATACACACGTTTTAGCACTCACATACACATGTACACACATATGAATACATACACACACAAATCAGACAGATGGTTTACATTACATGAGAACATATGTTGGTATAATGTTCATTTGAAATGTATACACCTTACCCTTGTTCATTCAAATGCTGATTTCTCCAAACCATTCTCTGATTTCAATCTGGATATTGCATTGTGATACTTATTCTAAACATCCTGTCTCAACTTTGTGCAAACAGGCCAAAATAAAGCAACTAGCCATAATGTTGTGCAATGGGAGGAGCCAGAGGACAGGAAAGAGGGGAGGAGCTAGAGGTTAGGAAATGACAGGTAGGAGAAAAGGCTAGAGAGCTAGGAGAGAGAGCTGGAGGAAAGAGATTTGGAACTACATGGAGAGATGGACTGGACCTAATATATCACTAAAAGAAAGTATAATGGGTAAAATCTAAATGTTAGGAAACTATGAGGGCTTGGGGATTTTGGAGGGAGTAACTATTGCCCAACATTGTATTCTAGGTTAACTAAATAACTCAGTGTCTGTGTGGTGATTTGGTTATACAGCTGTTTAGGACTAACAGCTTTACCAGAAGATATAGTAAATATTAATCGATATTTACAACAAGCATATGTTAGAGTCTTTTAACAAACTAGAAAAGTTACTCAATAAATAGAAAAAATGACAAAGATTCAGAAATTAATGAAATAGAAATTAAGAAAATGATAGAAAAAATAATGGTACAAAAATCTTGTTCTTTAAAAATAAAACAAACGATTTTGCCAAACTATCAGAAAAATGCAAGTGACAAATTAAGAGAATTAGGGAGAAGAAAGAGGGTGCTACTACAGACACTAATAATTTTTTTAAAAAAGCTTTAGGATATTAATGAAATACACATTCCAGAAAATTAGAACAATCTGAAACAAATGGATGAATATCTAAAAGTATATTACCTAAAAGCTAAACCAGGATCAAGAAACTTATACAGAGTTATGTTGAGGAACAACATTCAGACATGAATGAATGAATGAATGAATGAATGAATGAATGAATGATTAAATAATATATGATCTAGATAGATAGTTAATAGATAATAGACAGATAGATAGATAGATAAATTGATTGGTAGATAAATCTACCACCCCAGCAGAAAAAAATTCAGGCTCAGTTATGAAGAATCAATTATATTGGTGGCTGGGTGGTGAAGAATGTTTCTTGCTCTTCCAAAAGACACCAGTTCAGTTTCCTGCATGCATACTGGGCAGCTTACAACCATCTATAAATCTCCTGGGGAATTCAATGCCTCTGCCCTCCATAGGATCTCTACAAATGCTCATACAACCCACACAAAGACATAGATGGATATGTAAATGTAAAACATATCCTATAAAAATAATGAAGTGTATTTATAAACTGTATAATAATGATATTTAAGTAATAATTGACCATTTCTTATCTGTTCCATATTCTATAAGGGTTCCTAATGGCACATATTTTCCTCAACATGTCTGATGTATGAGAAAAATTAATTTGAATATTTAAGAACACAGAAACACAAATGCAAACACTGAGTTGTACATTGAAGTTTTAAATATATATGAAATATGTATTAATATTATATGTTATATATTTCATAGTAATATTTATATAATGTATCAATACTAACATATTATATGTTAATGTATTAACATATAATCAAATGTATTAAATATATAACATATAGTGTATATATATTTAGCATTTAATCTAATCTTAATCTTAATCTTAATGCTAATTACTCATTTTGTATTCTACAAGTACCACAACATTTACTGATCACAGAAAGCATATGGATTACTAAGACAATATGAAATATAAAACAAACAACAAACAAAAAAACGTAAATAACTGGAAGAGAAAAATCACGGAAACATTTTTGTAATAAATATTCCTCTTGCTTAGTATTTTGTAATGCAAAATATAGATTGTGTGACATCTTATCAGTTAGAAAATAATTATAGAAATATTTCAGAATTAGTCTCTGTAACTGCATTGGGTGGTCTTATTTACTTCACTATACTATATCAGCAATAGTAAAATGTACTTCAGTATCTTCACTAGCTAAACCACAACAAGGCAGCCCTAAATGTGTGAAATAAATGGTTTGTGTTTAAGATGGATAACAATTTCATGAAAAATGCTTCCATGAAAAGATGGAAAGATCACAATTGCGCTACAAACTCCTATACTTGATAGAATTTGTATAACTTCAGGAAAAAGTAGATCATTCAAAAGTAGTTACTGTCTTGGGGTACTTTTCGTAACTTCCCACAGCCCATATCTAGCATGTAGAACTGTTCCTAAGACCCTGGTTTTGATAAATCCTGTCTTTCATTATATTTGCAAAAATTATACCAGTTGCAATGTTTAAATCGCTGATACAATTTTCTGTTGGTAAGAATATGTAGAAAGTTATTCAGTTTAAAATTTATCTAGAAAGTAAGGAAAGATACTACTCCTTCAAAATCATTATATTTTCCTTTCACAAGTAAGTTTACTTTAATCAACATCAGTTCTCAGTGCCCCTTGTATTATACTTATTAATTTCTCTTATATCTATTTCATGTAACAGAATTCCAGGTGAGACTTCTTGATTTGCTTTCTATGTAAGGATGGGGATGTTGCGTGTGCCAAAGCTTACTTGTGGAGATAAGAGGGAAGTCTTTGGGGGAAATTCTTGCTTCCACTGCCTTGATACAGGTTTTCTCTTGTTTATACATCTGTACAGCATAAACTAGTCTACTTGGCCTGTGTCCTATTGTCTTAACAGCCATGTCCCTGTAGGAGTGTACCTGGAACAGTTGTAATTTATTGCATGGTGCTTTTGGTGTAGTTCCAGGGACACAGGTCAGGTCATCAGGAATATGTAAGAAGTGTGCTTACCTGTTGCATGTTCCTGACCCTTATGTGGAACTTATAAAAACTAAAGCTTTCTGAATAACAGAGCATTGCACATATAAGTGCAGATGAATACATTCACATACTGAGAGAGGGAGGAAGGAGAAAGACAGGGACAGAAATGGAGAGGGAAAGGCTAGAGCAAAGGAACAGAGAGAGACAGGGTCAGGACTAGGCTGGACTTAGAGTGGGGAATCATTGTGATTTGTTTAAGTGAAAGTTGGACTTAAGCCTGGAATGAAAAACATGTTGAAGGGAATGTTTCAGTCATGATCTTGATGGCTGACTCTTTGACCCTCCCCCATACAAGCCGGGGAGTGACAGATGGGCTAGAACCCAGGGGAGGGCATTGCAGCCAGCCCTGAGGAGACAGGATGAGCTGGGTTTGGATGGAAGGGGAGGAGGTCCTCCCCTGTTGGTGGACTTGGAGGGGGCAGGGAGGAGGGAGAATAGGGAGGGAGTGGGGGGGTGGGAGGGAATGAGGGAGGAGGCTAGGCCTGGGATGCAAAGTACCTAACCTGTGATTGATATAAAAATAAATAAATTAATAAAAAAAAAGAAAAACATGTTGAACATTTTGCTTACCTTCAGTAAACCATCACAAATAGTACGTGACACTCTTTACCATTATGTTTTATCTGCATTAATGATCTTTTGAAAATTTCATTCAGCAAGCAGAATAACCTAGATAATAATCATCATAATAAAAAGAGTTGTAAAAATTGTTTGCCCTGAAGAATATGATGAAGGAAAGGGCTCTTCAGTCAGATGAAGCGTGCACTGAAAGGCACCATAACATAGCGGTCCAGCCAATGTTCTTAATGCTCAATAAGAGAGAAAGAAAGAACTAAGGTGAGATGCTTTTGCCTGTGGTATTGCTGTTTAAACATAGGCTATGGTGACTTATAGCAGCACTCAGCAAGGACATTTTCATAAAGTTATTGAGTCTTGCTCCCAAAAGATAGATTTTGTAGATCTAAGTGTCTATGGAATTTACATTTTTAATAATTCCTAAGGTGGTACTTGAAGCTGTGTTGTATCAGTGAATGGATTCATTGTCAGAAAACTACAAAATTATGACTGTCAAAGTAGGAATACAGCAGAAACACCTTCAACATGAAAAGATTAACTCCAGTCCCTTTCTCTGAGACTATGATTTAGCTAGTTGTGTTGATTAAAGGGAATCTTTAGTCTTCATGGTGATCATTGCTATGGTTTGGATATGGGATGTACTACACAACCTGATGTGATTTAGCACTGAACACTAGGCTGTATGTTTGGGATAAAACCTTTAGGACTTGGGTACTGCTACCGAAGCTGGTCCATGAGAATCAGACCCTTGTGGTTATAGTCACCGCTGGTTTTGGAAGACTTCACTATATCTCATTTGCCACCTCAATGTGGCCAGATGGGATCTCGTGCTTCCATGAGAGACAAACCCTTTTAACAGTCATGTCTTCTTTATCGTGATGGATGGTATCTCCTAAAGTTGTGTACTGTCTTTTAACTCTTTCTCCTTTTAGGTATTTCTGACAGATAATCTGTCACAGAGAAAAAAAGCAGTAACTAATTCAATTATCATGTATACTAAACCTGGAAACTATAAGAACAGTCAACACTAGGATGGCAGGACAGCCCACAGGAATAATGGAGGTTGGCTCACTAGGGTAAGGTTAACAATGGATTTGAGCTGTCACTCAAATGGTTTGTGAAAATTAAATAAGGGTAGTTGTTCTCTATGGCAGTTTGCATGAAAATGGCCCCATACCCATAAGGATTGCTACTATTTAGCTGAGTGGCCTTGTTGGAGTAAGTATGGCATTGTTGGAAAATGTGTGTCATTGGGGGTGGGCTTTGAGGTTTCAAATGCTCAACACAGGCTCAGTGTCATTCTTTCCTTGCTGTATGAGGATCTGGATGTAGAACTCTTAGCTACCTCTCCATCACCATGTCTGCCTACGTGCCATCATGCTTCTCATCATGATGGTAATTGGCTGAGCCCCTAAACTGTAAGGAAGACTTAATTAAATGCTTTCCTTTAGGAAAGTTGCCATGGTCATGTTGTCTCTTTACAGCAATAGAAGCCCTAACTAAAAAAAGTTACCATTCTAATTTTCACCTTATTTTTAAGGAAGATATAAATCTATTATATTGGATTATTGAAATAGCTTAGGGGTAACAAAGCTTGCCATTAAGACTGGCAATGTCCATTGACCCATATGGTAAATGAGAGAACCAACACCTAAAAGTTGTCCTCCAAACCTCTACATGCTCTGTGCAATGTGCATATTCACAACCAGGTACATATAGATGCATAAAATAAGTTAATCTATTTTTAAATGAGTCTTGTTATTTTGAGAAATCTGCAATTTTTTGGATTATTAAATTTGGTTAAAATAATTTTGAAAAACTATGTGAGTGCAAGGTAAAATATTTAGGGACAAATATAGCGCACAGAACATATTTATAAACTTTTATTTCAGGAAATTTTCACTAAAAGGTCCATTATTTCTAGTTAGTGTCCAAAGATGTGTAGGTTTTACATGCAGTTCAGAACAGATGCACAAACAATAAATTTGAAATACAAGTAGGTTGAGTGAATGACCTTTTCAGTAATTCCGATAGAAGGCCATAACCCAGGTGAAAGCATGTTGAGGGCTTTAAACAGATTCCAAGATAAGAGTGCTTATTACCATCTTGAAAAAATAGCCTGTGCAATCCTAAAAGCAATATTATTTAAAGCAAAACGTGCTGCCCTAATCATGTGGATCCTAACAATTTTGTTTTATCAGAAGAGATATGTCTTCATTAAGTTTGTCACTCAACATCTAATTGCCTTTCTTTTTTTTTCAGGAAATTAGATCACACTCTGATTGTAGAGCATTATCTCTCCTATAGCGAATCAATTCATGTGTAGCTGTGCCCCTAAAACACTATACATTTATGATTATAAAAATTTCATGCTGTGTGTGTTTTAAACTAATTTCGCACTGCTATAAATGATGATAACTCAACTAAAATATTATTAAAATGAAATATGTAAAGTTACACAGAACTCTAAACAAAACATTCTGTTTATACTGTTGCAGCATCTGTTACTCTCACAGACCCTTCTGGGTAATTATTGAGGAGGTCTGCATAACAGCTCTCTTACCACTAAATTAACTGAGTTTACAAAATACAGCAAACTTGTAGCTGAAATATGTTTCTGATGCGCACACATGTAATGCAAAATGAGTGCATCATTCAAATGGTATGTGTAAAGATGAAGATGGCTGGAGAGTCATCCCATACCACGAGAAGTTCAATACATGATTGCTTTGACATTTTACTCAGCATCTCTGTGATCCAAAAATTGCTGATATAAACACTCAAGCATTCCGTGGTGGGAGGATCACATAGGACTTGATATAATGTTCATTTGTGTTTCATGATCTATGCCTTCTGGCATAGCCATTGCATTCAAAGGGGATACATTTACTGGGACTCAGTTTTCCCCATCAAGCAGTCATATAGCATTCATATATTGGTCTTCACTCTTCAAACTTATTTCTATATTCTTAAAAATGCAACTCACAAAAAAAATGAAATTGAAGTTTCCAAAGAGTGACCTACAGAAGGGGTCAGCAAGCCAATTTCAGGGGACAAGCAGGTGACATAAATGAGGAAAGCATGCCAGAAATGAATGCTCATTGGACAGAGCAGCTTTTGAGGTGCAGTTGATGGCTGTCAAGAATGATGGAAGGCACTGCAATAAGTATCACATTGCTCTGTAAAAATCAGAAATGTGCATTTTAGGTGAAATATTCACAGGTTAAATGTTTTCAAATATACTTAAATTCCTTCCTGATACTGTGTTAGTCAAATTTAATATATATGTGAAACATCACTGTCCAGTGTAAAGAGGTAGAGACAATAATTAAGGAAACTAAGACAAAATCCCAGAAAAAAACTTTCTTGAATACATATATTTTAGAAAAGTGTGATGCGAAACTCTGTCTGCCCAGAAACAAATTTATCATGAAAAAAAGTCCCAGAATTATTGGTTAAATACATGTGTGTGATTTGGGGTTTTATAAGCATTATTTTTCCATATATGCACAGGCTTATTCAGAAAATATTTACTATGTTCTTTTCTTATTTCTGGGAATAAGTAATTTTATTGTTTTATGAATTCCTTAGAAATTTTATACATTATGTTTAAGTCATGTTTACCCCTCTCTAAACTCCTCTCAGAACAACTCACTATTTTATACCCCCTCAACTTTGTGTCCTTATTTCTTTAAAAATAAAAAATTAAGTCCAACGTATGCTGCTTGAATACTCTGGTGGAATCATCATCCCCAGGAGGATGATTCACCTTTAAGGAACACATCCCTTAGTAAAACCAAATGCCTCCTTCCCTTCAGATAACAAATATCAATAGTCCCTCTCTAGGAGTGTGACTTCACAGCCACTTGTTTTGCTCCATGAAGTGATTTTATCTGGCCTGAGCCTACCCAGGGTTTCTGCATGCTGTCATCACTCCTATAAACTCATATTACATGTGTTCAGAAAACTGTTGCCTTGTAGTCATGCACTGCTTCTGGCTCTTGCAATCTTTCTGCCATACTTCTGAAATGATCTCTGAGCTTCCACAGAGGAGTTATGATGCAAATGTCCCATTTAGTGCAATCAATCCACAGTTTCTTGTTCTCTGTATCTTGAACAGTTGGGTCTCTGTTTTAAATGCCATTTGCTACAAAAAAAAAGTCACCAGTGAAATATAAGTTTAATGGTAAGTCATTAGGAAATGCTTTAATACTAAGAACCTTTCACAGACTAATCATAGAAGGTGCTCCATGGGTCCTATGACCTGGTCTAGCCACTTGAATTTTGATCCTGATAATGATGACAGGTCTGTATTTGTGTCACAAAACAACTTTTATTATGAGGTTTTTCTTAATATATGCAGTAAGACAGGGGTATCCTTTCTATGAATTTGGACATTATTCTTATATACCAACTATATTAGTTACTTTTCTTGTAACAAAATCTCTGACAGAAGCATATTAAAGAAGGAAGGGCATATTTTGGCTTATGGTTCCAGGAGATTCAGTCCATCAATGTGAAGAAGGAATGGTGTTAAGAGCCAGAGCCGTAGGTAGCTGTTAGCATTGAGTCCACAGTTATAGCATGATGAATAAGTCAATGAATCAAAGTTCTTGATTCCTATTGTCCTTTTGACTTATTCAAAGACTCTACCCATGGAGTTTTGCTACACTTAGAATGCGTCTTGTAATCTTAATTATCCTCATTGAGGTAACTTGTAATCAGAGAATTATATACATATTTATTTCCACCAGTAAGTTAACAATGATTAGCACTGAACATGTTACACATTTATCTAGCACCAAATTCATGGTTAAGCTAAAATTCTATGAACATAATTTAAATCATCTTCTACTTTCCAAGTATTGCTACCTTCACGACTTTGTATATGTGCATTCACTTTCCTGAAATAATCTAAGTAGTATAAATTATTACTTTTTATTAAAATACTATGTGGTGGGGTTAGCTTGCTGGTTCAGCTGCAAAAGCCACTTGCCTTGGAAGCTTGAATTCTACTCCTGGAATGAGTATAAACATAGAAGAAAAGAACCAGGAGAAAACTGACTAAAAATTTATTCTCTAATCTTCATACTTGTACTATGGTACTCACATGTCCACCCATATGTCTGAAAGCACCTATATGTGCTTTCTACAACCATAAAAGCACTCTACTAATGTCTGTAGAGGCTGGCCTACAGAAATAGCAGTATATTTACATGAAGAAGTTGTTCAAGAGGTTTTTATCTATATTTTATTTTTATATCATATTTAACATATTGATTTATAATGGATATAAGTGGATATATGGATTTATAATGGATATAAATAAATATATGTTTTATATATTCAATATATATAATTATAATGTAGTGACAGATTTATTCCCTATATATTTTTAAAAGCTCTACTTTAAGTTTAAAGAATTATTTTATATGCAAAGTATATAAAATTGAACATCTATCCCAAAATATTAATTTTTAAAATTAAAATGTTAAAAGTTAAGACCAAAGATTTTTTCCTATATACACCAGTTTTAACAGGACTGATTAAAGTACACATATTTAATTTGTAGATAGTTTAGTAGATATGACCATATTAAAATGTTCACTTTTCTATATAAGCCCTTATTTATTCAGTAAAGTGAGTGAACTTGAATTATTTATCAGGTATTACCTGCCTCTGCTTATAGATCATCAAGATGACATCTCAACTCTGAATATCTATGCCCCAAGTGCAAGGGAACCCACATTTGTAAAATAAACATTACTAAAGCTTAAATCGTTAGGTCTGACTTCAAAAGCCCATATTCCATAAAATTTGAAAATCTAAAGATGATTTTCTTGATAGATTTTACCTACCAAAGCTAAATCAAGATCAAGTAAACAGTTTAAACAGTTCTATATCCCCTGAGGGAATAGAAGCAGTCATCAAAAGTTTTCCAACCAGAAAAGCCCAGGTCGAGATGATTTTGAAGCCAAATTCTACCAGGCATTCAAAGAAGAACTAACACCAAATACTCCTCAAACTATTCCACAAAATAGAAAATGAAGGAACATTACCAAACTCATTCTAGGAAACAACAGTCACCCTGATACCTAAACCACACAAAAACTCAACAAAGACAAAGAATTTCAGACCAATTTCACTCATGAACATCTATGCAAAAATATTCAAAAATACTCACAAAACAAATCCAAGAACACATCGAATATATCATCCACCATGATCAACTAGGCTTTACTTCAGACCTGCAGGGATGGTTCAACAGATGAAAATCCATCAAATTAATCTACCATAAAAACAAAATAAAGAAAAAAAGATCACATGATCATCTCTTTAGATTTAAAACAAGCCTTTGACAAAATACAATACCTCTTCATGACAAAAGTCTTGGAGACACCAGGTATACAAGGCCCATACCTAAACATAATAAAGGCTGTAGACAGCAAGTTGATTGCCAATGTCAAATTAAATGGAGAGAAAGTCAAAGCAATTCCAGTAAAATCTTGGAGAAGACGAGGCTGCCCACTCTCTCCATCTCTCTTCAATATAGTACTTGAAGTTCTAGCTAGAACAGTAAGACAAGTAAAGGAGATCAAGGGAATACAAATCGGTAATGAAGAAATCAAAGTATCACAATTTGCAGATGATATGATACTGTGTGTAAACTATCCCAAAAAATCTACCAGAGAACTCCTATAGCTGAAAAACAGCTTTAGTAAAGTGATTGGATACAAGATTAATTAAAAAAATTCAGTAGCTCTCTTGTACACAAACCACAAAGGGGCTGAGAAAGAAATTAGGAAAACTACACCCTTTACAACAACCACAAATAATATAAAGTACCTTGGTGTAACTCTAATACAGCAAGTGAAAGATCTGTATGACAAGAACTTCAATTTTCTGAAGAAAGAAATTGAAGAAGATATCAGAAGGAGAAAAGAAGTCCCATGCTTGTGGATAGGTAGGATTAACAGGGAAAATGGCCATCTTTTCAAAAGCAATCTACACATTCAATGCAATCCCCACCAAATACCAACACAGCTCTTTACTGACCTTAAAGAATGATTCTAAACTTCATACAGAAAAACAACACAAAACAAAAAACCCAGAATAGCTAAAACAAACCTAGACAAAAAAAAGATCTTCTGAGGAATCCCCATCCTTGACTTCCAGCTGTACTACAGAGCAATAGCAATAAAAACTGTATGGTATCGGCTTAGAAATATACTGATTCATCAATGGAATCAAATCAAAGACCCAGAAATAAACCAACATATCTATGGTCACTTGATTTTTGACAAAGGAGCCAAAAGAATACAACGGAAAAAAAAAAAAGACAACATCTTTCAACAAATGGTGCTCAAGTAACTGAATGTCTACATGTAGAAAATGCAAATAGATCCATATTTATCAACCTGAAAAAAAAACATAAATCTAAGTGGATCAAAGACCTTAATCAACCACCAATAAACCAATAAACAACATAACCCAAATAAAAAGTGGGACACAGAACTAAACAGAGTTCTCAACAGAGGAATCTTAAGTGGCAGAGAAGCACTTAAAGAAATGCTCAAGTTCTTTAGTTATAAGGAAAATACAAACCAAGATGGCTCAGATCCATTTTATACAAGTCAAAATGGCTAATATCAAATTCTTAAGGGAGAGCACATGCTGGTGAGGGTATGGAGAAAGGGAACACTCCTCCATTGCTGGTGGGAGTGTGAACATGCACAACTACTTTGGAAATAAATCTGGTGCTTTCTCAGAAAATTGTGAATAGCCTTACCTCAAGACCCAGCCATACCTCTCCTGAGTATATACCCAAAAAATTCTCTACCATAGAACAAGGGTATTTGCTCAACTATCTTCAGGGCAGCTTTATTCACAATATCTAGAATCTGGAAACAACCTAGATGTCCTTCAACCAAGAATACACAAAGAAACTGTCACATTTACGTAGTAGAATACTACTCAGCTATTAAAAACCCAGAAATCATGAACTTAGCAGTCAAATGGGTGGAACTAGGAAAGATCATCCTGAATGAGGTAATCCAGACCCAGAAAGACACACATCATCTGTGATTTTAGCCATATAGTACAGGATAAGCCTACTAAGAGGACAAGACCAAAGAAGATAAGTAACATAGAGGATCCAAGGGAGGTGCATATATCTCACTCAAAAGGTGAGATAGAATGGACAGAGATTCAAGAGAGGGAACAAGTTAAGAGAAGGCATGTAGAGAGTTAAGAGGGTGGAGATCAGCCATGAGGAGAGCAAGGTTGAGAGGACATGAAAACTGGAGAGAAAAGAGAAACTGAGGGTGGGAGTATCTCTATGACATGCTGGAGACCTAAGTCAGGGTACGCTCCTAGGAGCGTATGAGGGGCACTCAACAGAGACTCCTAGTAGCAGAGGCCATAGAGACTGAAGAGGACATCCTCTAACTATACTAGTCTCCCAGCAGAGGGAGAAGGAACACCAACCTACCCACAAAACTTTGGCCCAAAATTTACTCTGCCTTTAAGATATACAGGGGTAAAGATGGAACAGGTAAAGCAGAGATTAAGGAAATGCCCAACCAATGCCTGGCCCAACCAAAGACCCACCCTTTGTGAGAATGCCAACTATGAAGGCTACTCTACTAAACTTGCAGACAGAAGCGTGACAGAGTTGTCCCCTGAGAGACACTACGGAGCAGTGCCTCAAAACAGATGCTGAGACTCACAGCCAAACACTGGGCAATGCTACGGAATCTTTTGGAAAAGTAGGAGAAAAGAGAAAAAAAATACCTGGAGGTGAGAGAAGCTCCACAAGAAGTCCAAAAGAGCCAACTCCTCAGGGGCCAGAATGGCTTGCTGAGACTGAAGCATCAACCAGGTATCATGCACGAACTGGATCTA
Organism: Pachyuromys duprasi; assembly: GCA_028658305.1. Lineage (NCBI taxonomy): Eukaryota > Metazoa > Chordata > Mammalia > Rodentia > Muridae > Pachyuromys > Pachyuromys duprasi. The sequence continues at coordinate 33,881,710 of CM053762.1, forward strand.
TGCCCCCTACAAAGATATAGCAGATGAGCACCTTAGGCCTCATATGTGTTGTCTACTAAGAAAAGTGGAGATTGCATCAGATGGAGACTCACTTGCAAGCTTTTTGATAGTTTCCCTCCGGTGGAACTACCTCACCAGGCCGCAGGGGAAGAGGACAAGCTGAGGCCTGATGCAACTTGATGAGTTGGGATGGATGGGAAGGAGAGCTCCCTTTTCTGAGGAAAATGAGAGGGGGAAGGAACTCCAGAGGGGAGGAGGGATGGGCTTAAAACAAGAGTGTAAAGTGAATAAAAAAAACTCTTTTAAATGAGAAAGAAATAATTGTTATGTAGGTTTTTTTTATATGTCCAAAACCATGATTCTGAGACTATAACATAACATAAAGTATAAAATACATTTTCAGTGCCTTTTCTTTTCTTTTTTACATGTGAAAAATAGTATTTTCTTTATTTGAAAACAACTTCAGTTAATAATGTTGAAAAAAATAATAATCAAGACCTGGACCTTTTTCCCAAAGAAGAATGAAACTCAGTGATTACACAAACATGAATTTAAACTAGGAAAACAAGAATTAAACCACAACAACACTACATATTAGTTGAGATGTTAATAACCAAACGGGCTTACATTGAAAGTTAGCAAGGTGGGAATCCTGTGAGCTAAAATAATAATAACGAACCAGGTAAGACGTGTCCAAAAGTGAAAAAGAGCAAGACTGTCTTCAGAGTAGCCAGCCACCCTGGCTGAATTTGAGGCCTACTCCGTAATACAAAACCCACATCCTGGCACCTTTGACTACAGGATACAGATCCTAGCAGAGAATATGCTAGTAACAATATTAAACCAGCTCCTAATTCTTAATATCATACCCACTGATGAAGGTACCTCTCAGCTTTCAGTGCCTTTTCAAAAGAAAAGATCCTTGGAAGAGGGGAGGAAAGATTGGTTTAACTAGAATGCATTGAAGTCTAAAATACTAAGGCAGACAAAACAGTAAGAAGCAACAAAGAGAAAAGTGTTCTTACACTCCATTTAATGGCTCTAGATGAGGTATTCCTAAAGAAAGATCAAACTGAGCCAGATCACCTATCAGTAGGAAGTTGTTTGATGTTACAGTCCCCTATTAAATAAGAGAATAAGACTTTAAATATTTGCCCAGGAAAACACTCTATAAACTGATCCAACATGGAACATGGTAGAATTTTAGAAAACTTCTGTGAATACCAAGATGAAAATATTCATTTTTCTGAAGAAAGAAATAGAGAAAGCTTAGAGCATATACTTCTTAAAATTTATAGTCACAACAATAAAAAATTGAAAACACTATCCCAGACCTGAAGTATAAAACTTGATAAATGAACATCATATTGTTTTACTCATAAAATATTTGCTTTTAAAGTTCTATTCATATAATTAGAATCAAACTTGAATTTATATTAAAATTTAATTTATTTAATGCAATTATTTTTTCAAAAAATTCTCATCACTAATGTTATTATATACACTCATTTTAAAACAGAATTTAAATGTCTTATTATCACATGTGTTTCATCAGAATTATTTGGATATTTCAGTGATAAACGTTTCCAAGACTGTTGGCTATTTATTATTAATTCTTAGAAATTTGTAGGAAAGAAAATGTTGACCCTTTAGTTTTAGATGTGTAAGGCACAAAAATGAGATATCTCTGTGTACACCTGCACATCTTTATTTCATTCATATGTACTTAGCAAATGATACTGATTCATTTTCATTTTGATATGTAGCTGAGAATACCAATCCCATTCTTTAGTTATCAGGACAAAAGTAGGCTAGTAAAGTGGGTTGCTAGGAAACCAGTGTCAGCATCGTCTATGACCTTGCAAGACATAAAAAATAAGTATAGATTTATCAAGCTCAGTGGCATATTGTCTGACTTAGATAAAGCATAAGTGTTTCAGGGTATGAGGGGTTTTCTGGCTGTTTTATTTCATTTCTACTAGTTTACCACATTTCTGTTCTAACTTTTCTTTTTCTTACCCCACAAATGTGAACACATAAGGTCATGCAACTTGTTTTTTAAAGCCTTTGGGTGTCTCAAAGTTTTAACTTTGGTGAATTTAGGCTCAACATTGTCTCTTCACTAACAAGAAACTCTAGCGGCAGTGTCAGCAGATTCTGAACCTTTTAAAGGAAGATTCTTCAAACCAGTGCTGTGAGAAATGGAGAAATTCATTCTACTGGGAACAACACCATGAAAAATGTATAAACATCACAAAGTAATTTTGCTGTCACATTCAGCATATTTTCTCAAAGCCACATTTTCAGTTTTCAGAGTAGAGGTGGCTTAGGTTAAATAATCTGATGCAAGAAAGAACTCTTACCTCTGTGTTATCTTCTGGCCATATCTTGTTTTGAATTTGTTTACTGTGTGGATTCATGGAGAAAAGTAACAGCAGACAATGTGAAATTATAAAACGTGAAATTATAAAATGTGAAATTTATATTTCTGAAACACATAGGAGAAACATGGGGCCTGGTGTGTGCTTTTGGAACCTCAAAGCCTATAGCCCTATCTCTCCCAACAAGACCATAGCTACTGATCATCCACAGCTAACTAACTAGAGACAAAGCTTTCAAAGATATGAGCCTACGAGGCCATTCCACTCCTTGGCATCCATAGGTTTATATCTATCACATAATGTAAAATACATTTAGTCTAACTTCAAATGTCCCCATAGTTGTTCAGTCTTAAGGATGCTTAAATTTTTAATGTCCCAAGTCCTTGTTGAGACTCTTGGCAATCCAAGAGCTGTAAACTTCTGTAAAATAAGAAAGTAAATTACATAATTTCAAAATACAATGACACAGATTATACTTTACCATTCAAAACACTGAAGCAAAGCAAGACCAAAACTCAGAGGCCAAATTTTAAATCCTGAAACTTCGAGTTTAACAAGTTTAACGCTAAAAGGCTTAGAAGGATCTGCCCTTCCAGCTTTGCTGTCTACATCACTGCCACTGCTTCTCTCTCAGGCTTGTTCTATTCCCTGTTAGCAGCTCTGTTTGGCAGGTATGCTATGGCTCTGGCCCACTTTTTGAATTAAATTTGCATAAACTTTTTCTTGTTTTTGTTTTTGTTTTTTTAGGCCCAGGAAATTCGTGACTTTTTCATTTCATGGATTATCTCAGTGGGGTTTTTGACCTGAAGTTTTCATTCCCTTTATTCCATTTTGCACTAGGCTTTTGTTTAAACTTTTCATCAACTTGAGCAAAATACTTGACTCTAACGTTTGCATTTCTTCGTGTTCCTTTCACCCCAAACTATACATTTTGTGTTTCTTTTTTCTCTGTGTCTCCTTTTACTTGTAGATCTGTGTAAAGAGTGATCACTTATTACCATGTGACACAGTCAATATTAGATTCTCTTGAAATCTCCTTTGTCAATGACATTGTTCTAAAGCTCTTCAGTTTAACTCAAACAGATTCTTAGGGCAAGGGCTAAACATAGCCACATGATTTGCCAACATGTAAACAAGAATGGTCTGGATCCAAGCTGCTAATATTCTTTAGCTTTGAAATCTCTTTAGCTGGGCTTCCATAGTTCACATTACCTTCAGCACTATTTTTGTTGTTGTTGTTGTTTTATTCAAGTTCATTTTTAAAATTTATTCACTTTGCATCTCAATTGTAGCCATCTCCCTTCACTCATCTTGTCACTACGCTTCTTGCCTCTTCATCCCACACCCTTCCCCCAGTTGTCAGAAAGGGGTGTCTTCTTCCCCTACCATCTGAGCCCAGCTTATCTAATCTCATCATGACTGCCTGCATCCTTTTCCTCTGTGGCCTGGCTAGGCTACCCAGCAAGGGGGAAGTGATTAAAGAGCAGGAAACAGAGTCCATGTCAATGACATCCCATGCTCCCCTTACTTGGGAACCCACATGGAGGCTGAGCTCCCTATCAACTACATTTGAGCAAAAGCCTTAGGTCTTCTGCATGCATGGTCCTTGGTTGCTGCATCGGTCTCTGCAGGTCCCACCCCCCTAAATCGTGATTTGTTGCCTGTGTTGGTCTTCTCATAGAGTTCCTACTGCTTCTGGGTCCTTCTCTCCCACTGCTCTTCCATAAGATTCTCTGCACTCTGCCCAAAGTTTGGCTGTGAGTCTCAGCCTCTGCTTTGATTTGCTGCTGGGTGGAGTCTTTCAAAGGACATCTATGATAGACTCCAGTCTATTCTATTTACCCTTCTAAATGAGAACTAAGCATCCTCCCTATGGAGCTCCTGTTACTTAGCTTCTTTAGGTCTGTGGGTTGTAGTATGGTTATCCTGTATTATATGGTTAATATATGCTTATAAGTAAGTATATACCATGCATTTCTTTCTGGGTCTGGGTTATCTCACTCCAGAAGATCTTTTCCAGATCCATCAATTTGCCTGCGAATTTCATGATGTCCTTGTTTTTAATAGCTGAACAGTGTCCCATTGTATAGATGTACCACAGTTTCCTTTTCCCACCTTCAACACTACTGTCTGCAGTACTTCCACTGAAGAACCAGCCTTCCTCCATCTTAGGCTCAGAAGCAGTCCTATGGTAAAGACAACCTAGGTTGATTTCTGTTTATGACTAGACCTCTATATCAAGGATTGGATTATGACCAACCTCTAACCTTAACTACAAATAGTTCTTTACTACTTGTTCAATGTAATGGCATTATTGTAATGACAATCATGCTTTTGTTACAACCATGTTTATAACCATCTCACAACTCTACCTTTATTTCAAAAGGTTATACGGACACCTACGACTACCTGGTTTTGCTCACCTTGCAACGATGTCTTTGATTCAGATGGGACTAACCTGTCATGCTTATGTTCTGCTACTGTAATCCTGCCTACTTTGCCCACCAAATCCACCATTTGAAAACCTCCTCTTCCTGAGCTTATAAAAGTCTTGTCTTCCTTACCTAAATGCTGACCTTTAGAACCCTGTCTTAGGAAGAGGTAGCTCATTTACACAGATTTTTTTTAAAACTTGCTTTAATTAACTGCTTGTTTTAAGTAATTTGGTCATGATGATTTGGGTCCATGGGCTTTCTCATTCCTTCTTTAAAATTACTACTACTAGTATGGTCCATTATTCTCTACTAAAGCATTCAACTACTCCTCTAGTGTAAAAGCCCAAAAATCTTTCATTTTTTATTAAATAGTATGGCCAGGCCTGTCATAGCAATATCCAACTCCTGTTACCAACTTCTGTCTTAGTTACTGTTCTATTGTTATGAAAAGACATCATGACCAATCCAACTCTTATAAAACAAAGTGTTTAATTGGGGTCTTGCTTTTCAGGGTCCACAGTCACCATACAGGAAACATGGTAGTGGGCTGACAGACATTGGGCTGGAGAAGTAGTTGAAATGTCTCATGTGATCAATAGCTGCACACAGGGAGGGGTGCATAGGCTTTAAAATATCAGTGGCTACCTAGTGTGGCCCACTTTCCCCAACAAGACCATACCTACCACAAAAATATCATACCTCCTAATCCTTCCCAGTTATATTAACTGGGAACCAAACATTCAAACAAATAAGACTATGGGTGTCATTCAAACCAACACACTATGTGTATGAGTTTTGTGATGTGCTTATCATTTTGAATTTTGTTGTTGATACTGGGGATCTCTTCTTAACTTGCCAACCAGTAATATATAGGGGCTGTATAGTTTTACTGTGTGTAAAAGACTTCATTATATCTTTATGTTTTGATTTGATCCAAAAAAGCACCAATGAGTATCAAGTACTTTAGAAGCTTGAAGTCTGAGATGATGTACAATAAATAATTTGAATGACTGTAAATAGAATTTGAGGAAGTTTAGTTATAGCATAATAATTAAAGTGTATCGCTATATTTTCTGGATTTAAGAAGTGTGCATAAATAGATTTCATGCATTGTTTTACTGTTTAGTGACAAATGTGTATGGAACTGTGACAACTAATGTAAGAAATGCATGTGAATCAGGGATAGTTTCCTCTTTGCTGACATACATTATTACTATGGTAATCCTAGATACTCTTATTTATTAAAAACAATTTATTCAGTTAAATTAAAGCATGAATCATTTTCTAAATTACTTGGATACTTTTATAAAAATGAAGCCATATTAGTTAAATAAATGATAAATCATTCTGTCACAATAGAATTTTGTTGAAATTACACAAAGGAAATTAATTTCCGTGATGAGCTAAAAAATAAAATTTTTCTTGTAACATCTCTTGTTCTTAGTAAAACTTAAAACAATGATTAATTATCAAGAAGAGAAAACGTAGATACAGAAGGTAGCATATGGTTATTGAACTTCTCTGAATAGCCATGTAATACAACAAGTTTCTAAAACTTTAGGGTTCATTTGTTATTTTTCTTACTGGGAGGATTTGACATAGACAATTTAAAGGAGGCAAACTTTGTGGATATGGTCACCAAATGGCCGTTGTTTTTCAGGAATTGCTAAGGCTCACTTCAGGCATATAGACCTGAGTGGTAACTGCAGTGTTTGTTAGTCAAGGGGGCTCTCCTCTCACCCAGAGAAGTCCTGGAGACAGCTGCCCTGCTTCTGGGTTTCTTGCTGTAAATGTAATGAGCTGCTGCTGTAACCTGGGCACCCTGTAGCTTGGTCAGTTTAGTTAGGGATAACTAATTGCCCGTTGGAGCAGTATCTGGGGGCTGATCTAGGGGATCCCAGGCATCTGTAGGTTTGTAATAGCCAGAAGCTGGAAACAACCCAGATGCCCCTCAGTTGAAGAATGGATACAGAAATTGTGGTACATTTATACAATAGAATACTACTCAGCAATAAAAAACAAGGAAATCATTAAATTTGCAGACAAATGGTGGGATCTGAAAAAGATCATCCTAAGTGAGGTATCCCAGAAGCAGAAAGACACACAGGGTATATATTCACTCATAAGTGGATATTAGATATATAATACAGGATAAACATACTAAAATCTGTACACCTAAAGAAATTAATCAAGAAGGAGGACTCTGGATAAGCTTCTCAATCCCCATTCAGAAAGTCAAAGAGAATGGACATCAGAGAAGGGAAAAAACAGGGAACAGGACAGGAGCCTACCACAGAGTGCCTCTGAAAGGCTCTACCCTTTAGGGTACCAGAGCATATATTGAGACTTATAGCCAAACTTTGGGCGGAGTGCAGGGAATCTTATGAAAGAAGGGGGAGATAGTAAGATCTGGAGAGGTTGGAAGCTCTACAAGGAGAGCAACAGAACCAAAAATCGGGGCACAGAGGTCTTTTCTGAGACTATACTCCAACCAAGGACCATTCATAGAGATAAACTAGAACCCCTGCACAGAAGTAGCCCATGGCAGTTCAGTGTCCAAGTGGGTTCCATAGTAATGGGAACAGGGACTGTCTCTGACATGAACTGATTGTCTTGCTCTTTGATCACCTCCCCCTGAGAGGGAGAAGCCTTACCTGGCCACAGAGGAAGACAATACAACCACTCCTGATGAGAGCTGATAGACTAGGATCAGAAGGAAGGAGAGGAGGACCTCCCCTATCAGTGGACTTGGGGAAGAGCATGGGTGGACAAAGGGGAAGAGGTTGGGATTGGGAGGGGAGGAGGGAGAGAGCTGCAGGGGGGAATACAAAATGAATAAACTGTAATTAATAAAAATACAAATGAAAATAAATAAAAGGAGGGAAAAAAAGGAGGCAAAACTGATTTCAGCTCACCACTGTGGAAATATCAGTCCACTAACACAAGGAATGTAGAGCATAACGTATTAAGTCAACGTGGAACAGAAAGTGGTTTAACCTACTGCTTGTCTGGCTTTCTTCTTTTATTGTGTTGAAAACATTGGCAAAAGGAATGATACTGCCCCCAGCAGATGAATTTCCCCCAGTTAGTCTATGAAAATGTTCTCATAGATAAACCCAGAGTTGGACCTCAACAATTCATTAGGTATAAAGGTTGCTTTCATTTCCTCAGATAATGGGATGAGATGAGAGTTATACCAAGCTTTACAAATACATGGCTTGGGCTCACCCGAGAGCATTCTATCTCTCTTTTATCTATCTCTAGGCTTAGACCAAGCATCTAGCCTCTGCACAATCTAATCTTCTGCAAATCCAGATCTTGTGTGAACTTTCTAGCTCTGCCTGAACTCTGGCTGGCTAGTTCAACCCAGAAGTTTTGGTTCAAAACTCCTCCCCAAGCTGACTGATTCAAACTGGCCCCACTTGGCTTCTCATTAAATTGCTCTGCTTATGAAAAACTAACTGAACACCATTAACTAAACTGCACTGACTATAAGAACTGAACAGAACTGCACAAATTCAACGGAACTCAACTTCACACAACTGAACTGCACTAAACTGAATTTAACTCTACTCTCTCCCTCCATGCATTGCTCTTACTTCACCTGTCTGTTCTAGTGAGACTTGGGCATATCCTTTCTCTGACTCATTCTGTCAAATCTTTCTTTGACTCTTCACTTTGTCTGCACTTCAATTAGACATTATTGTTTGGGATTAAAAGTTGTACTAAATGAGTGCCAGAGGGATTAAAAGTGTGTAACAAAGTCATGTCTGTCTTCTAATGGATCACACAGACTTAGGTCTTTGGGTGTGATCCCTTTACAGAGTAGCCCTATTTTTGGATTAAAGTTCCTTTACATTTAGGTGACTCTAAATCCAGAGAAGTTATAATGTAGATTGGCCTTCCATTAAACTCAAATAAATGGACATAAAAAGCTGATTTTCACCATCAGTGCATAAACTAATGTTTAAAAATAAGTCTCATCCTCTACTTGCTTCAGTGCCTTAATCATGTTACTTAATCACTTCAAATAGCAAATCACTGCTATGAAGGAAAATCTGATAGATTTCTAAAAAAAAAAAAAAAAAAAAAAAAAAAGGCAAGAACAATCAAGAGGTTTAAGACCGATAATCCAACCAAGGACCATGCATGGAGATGACCTAGACCCCTTGCTCAGATGTAGCCCATGGCAGCTCAGCCTCCAAGTAGGTTCCCTAGTAAGGAACAGGGACTATCTCTGACATGAACTCAGTGGCTGGCTCTTTGATCACCTCTCCCTGGGGGAGCAGCCTTGCCAGGTCACAGAGCAGGACTTCGCAGCCAGTCCTGATGAGACCTGAGAAGTTAGGGCCAGATGGGAGGGGAGGAAGACCTCCCCTATTAGTGGACTGAGGGAGGGGCATGGGAGGAGAAGAGGGAGTGGAGGAGTGCGGGTGGGATTGGGAGGGCTTGAGGAAGGAGACTACAGTTAAGATACAAAGTGAATACATTGTAATAATCAAAAAATAAATTTAAGAAAAAATAGAAATATGAAAAAAAGAATTATGGCTAAATATTATGTAAAATAAAAATTTAAATGATAAATCAAGGGATATTTTACTGACAAGATACAAATGCATCTTTTTAGTGTTTTGTTTTATTTTCATTCTTGTTAGTGTTTCTCTGTGTGTGTATTATGCATTTGAATGTGCATGATAGAAATGGTGACATGGAACTCATGGAAATATGTGATATGGCACACACACATGCACCATATGTGTGTGTCTGTGCATAATCTTCTTCCACCTTTATATGTGTTTTGGAAACAAAACTAAAATTTCCAGGCTTATGTGACAATTTCCTTACCTGCTAAACCATCTAACATCCCTCCTTGAGTGTTTCAGATGCAACCATAATATGTTACTTACGAAACATTTGTCCAGAAATTAACACTCAAAGAACACTTTAGAACTGGCAGTGCAGGTCCTAGGGCTAAATGGGCAAATATGTTACCGGGCGTGGAATCAGACAGATGATGAATTAGATGGTGGGTAAGGAATGATGTACAATTTAAACCTCTGTTACTAAACATGGCTGAATATTCTTATCGCCAAGGAACTTTATGTGACCAAAACATTCATCATTCTCTAATAAAGGAACTGTCAATTATATTTCAACACAGAAGAATAGCAATATAAAAATTATTGCCATGTGGAAAATCATACAAATTGTGCTACAAGAAGTAAAATGGTCTATGCATTTTGTATTTAATTTCTTCATTAACTAAAGGAGCCTTGGTATTCGTGCTAATGTTTTAATACATCCTGAATTTAATGTAGCAGATGGTATGTAAAAAAAATAACATAAAGTCACAAAAAGCACTAACTGATGTAGGGAAAACTGCTGAACTTGCACAGAATCAGGGCAGTCATAATCATCAGGATGGCCTCAGAACCGGTTTGAGATATTCGATGGAAATTAATATGGTACTTGTGATTTTGTACACTGTAAAACTTTGCAAATGAGGGTTCAGTTTAGTTATTAGTTTATCTCCTGAAAACAGAGCTGTACGCTTGATCCTAGAAGACATGTATGCGCATGAGCCATCATGTCTGCTCCACAAATATTTTGAGTGCCATCACAATTCCTTCCTAGAAGTGACATGTAAATGAGAATAATTATGCCTTATTTTATATGTCATTTCTGAGTATATTTTAAAGAAGGGCATACACACACAATCATGGATAAAAGTAAGAAAATGTCACTGAGGGAAATTTGTAACATCCGGAAACAATAGAAACAACCTAGGAAAGCCTTGCTACTTCAAGTTTCACTTAGATGCCTGTACATGAGTCACATGATTCTGAGTTATGAAAGCCTCAGAAGTAATGCAAAACACAACCTGCAACAGTGGTCACTAAGACGGCATTTTTCTAATTTTGCATGCCAGACAAATCAAAATTATATAAACTAATTAGCATCATGTTTATTTTATTGAAGTATGGAAAGGACTTTTGAGAAAATAAGCTATTATGGGTCTGTGACACTATCTCTCCCTCTTACTAAATTTTCTCTAGCATCATATCTACTAACAACACTAATCTGATTTAATAAATGAATGGGAAGTAAGTGAAAGTTACTTTGTCTTTTTATGAAGACATTCCTTGTGGAATTATAAAAGTCAAATGTAAGCACAATATACTGCCCTTCCTCCTCATTCCACAAGTGCAGCTTATTAGAATGAGGGTAAATCAGGCTCAGCAGGAAATGTATAACATCCACCCACTGAGATGGTTTAATATATTTGGCTATGATTCTTTGCTTCAATTCTACCTGGTTTTATCAGAATACACTTTTCTGGAAAAGCAAGAAATTTAAACTCCAAGAACAAATTGAGATTTCCTCCTTTCTCCTTCTCCTGTATCTTTTTAGCTCTCTGTTGTTCTGGCAGTGGAGATTTAAAATGAAGCTCCTGAGTTTTTCTGAAGGTTGTAAAACAGTTTTGCAAAAGTCTAAGGTCTTTAGGCTGTTTTGTACATGGTGGCTATGACATCATAACTTAATGCTTAGGAAATGGAGGTAGACACCTCCCCAAACTTATTAAGGAAGTAGAAAAAGTCAAGTTCAAGGCTGGAAATAGTGACCAGCAAGGGAAGAAAACTCCTTGCCACATCTTGCTGAGTTAGCAACCCGTGACTGTTTATCTCCTGTGACTTCCTGATTGGTCTCTAGGTATGTCAACTCTTGGAGAGGCTGATGGTCTGGCAATCTCAGAACTAAATTGGCTCTTCTACATAATTGAACCATTTAAGGATGTCTTAAATGGCTGCCTTTGAGCCTACAGGGAGAGTACACCAAATATAGGAAAGCTGTGGGATAGCCCCAGTGGTCTGGTTAATAAAACAAAGGACACTGAAGAAAGTTTGGTACCAGAGACCTTAAAAGCATTGTAGGATACTGTCTTACACACAACAGCCATTTTAGCTTTTAAATTGGAGGATTAAGCAATGCAAGAAGGTTTAAGAAACAAAGAAAGAAAGAAATTCACTGGGGCCTCTTTGGGTGCCCTATTGTTGTGTTCATTCGACAAGGGATAATTGCAGAAAGTTACAGGGACACATTTAAAAAAAAAACCCTAAAGCACAAGGTTTCTGTGAGATACTGGCCTTCAGGCCAAGAGTCTACAAAAGGATCTTGATGCTTGCAAGCAAAGTGTGCATTGCAGTTTTAACCCTCAAAGTGTTTACCTGCAGGACACTCATTCCCCAAGGAGGTGGAAATAATTGTATTTTTAAACCAAGTAGTTTTTGCTTGCCTTCAAATCTACAAAAAAGGATGATTATACTTTCCTTGTTCTAATCCAATTAAGAGGTTATTATACATGTGTTTCAGAGTGAATCCTGTATGTTAGGTGATAGAATAATAAAAAAGAAATGATTTGGAACACAAATACCTAAGCTTTGCATAAGTGACAGTTTAGTTGAAGGTAAATCTAGCTTTTTTATTGCCAGGTCACTTTTTGTTCCACTTTGCTGTTTCCTCAGTAAAGAGGGCAGCTTAGTTTCATTAGAATAAAATAAAAATAAATATAATTTACCATAAGGTATTTATTTGGTGATAATATGTAAACTGGAAAATAACTTCAGGTTGTGAGCTAGTCAATATAGGTTGAAATATTTCATAGCCATGCACAAAAACATCTTTATTTCAGACATTTGAGGACCTATAAGTCATTGCTTGAGTGTTTCCCAGTGTTAATCATATAACTTCATAATTTTTCCCTATACACCAATGAAAAAAATGATAGTGATTATGATGTTGAAGAAGACTCCTGTTACCTGTTTTTCAAAGAAGGAACATTCATGTTGTATAAGCTAGAACTGAAGAGAAAGGAAAAGCAGAATTCAAGGTGGAAAAATAAAGCTAATAAAATTAACATAACGAAAACTCTCAGGGTAGGGCAAAGAAGGGCTGGCTGCCCTCCTTGGAGGAAAGTTATTTTGATGTGGTGACACAGTTGGCATCTGCAATGTCCTCCAAAGGCTCATGGATTATCAGCTGATAGTGCTGTTTGAGGAGGTAAAAAAACTTTAGGGTAAGCTTATTTGAGGAAGCAAGCAATAAATTCATTTCCTTGAGAGGCTACAACAAAACATGAGCCATGTCATCTTGCCATCAGCTTCTTGACTGATGTGAAATCAGTGGCTTTCCTTTCCTATACTATTTTACAAGATTCCTGTTTTGACAAGGGTTTTAAAGGGTTTGGTGTTTTAGCTCAGTGGTAGAGCACTTTCCTAGCAAGAGCTAATGCCCTGGGTATGGTCCTCAGCTCTGGGAAAAAAAAAAGAAGTAGAAGATCCAGCTAACAACAAATGAAATTTTTAAAAATGTAAATGAAAATACATATTATTTCCCTTAAGCTTTGTGGAATATTTTGGTTTATAACAACATAAATATGATAGACACAACTAATAATTAAAAAAGCAGTTAAGCAGATTGTTTGCATTTGTTCCTGTTTCCACATTTTTCATAGATGGCACCTCAAGTCATAGTAGGAATCACTATTGTAACCAGCTCTTACATCTCTTAGAGAATGAAGAATTATTTGGTAAAAGTCCTGAAATAGGTAGGTAGGTAGATAGATAGATATAGATGGATAGATAGATAATAGATGCTTCAATATAAATAGATACATAAATTATAACTTAAAAGGAATACATAAAGTAAAGAGGCCTAATTTGATATATTACCTCAGATCCAAAAAGAGTACAAGAAACATAATTTTGTTTTTTAAAAAAATGCCAACAGACACTTATGTAACAGGTCTTAACTTTTGTCTTTTCAAATGAGATAGGAAATTTTTATCACATTTTTATTATTATCATTTATTACAATTTAGTCAGTTTGCATCCTGGCTGTGGCCCCCTCAATCAACTCCTCCTAATCGCAACCTCCCTCCCTCTTCTCCTGCTATGCCCCTCCCCTACTCCACTGATAGGGGAGGTCCTCCTCCCCTTCTATTTAACCCTAGCCTATGAGGTCTCATCAGGTCTGGTTGCATTGTCTTCCTCTGTGGCCAGGCAAGGCTGCACCCCCCAGGGAGAGGGTATCAGAGAGCCTGCCATTGAGTTTATGCCAGGGAAAGCCCCTGCTCCCCTTACTAGGGACCCCACTTGGAAACCAAGTCTATGGGTTACATCTGAGCCTGGATTTTAGGTCCCCTTCATGCATTATCCTTGTTTGGGATATCATTCTCTTCAGGGCATCCATGGCTCAGTTTGTTTGTTTTTGTTTGTTTGTTTGTTTTGCTCTGTTGGGCTCCTTGTGGAGCTCCTGTCCCCTCCAGGTCTTTCTGTCTCCCCCTTCCTTCTTAAGATTACCTGCACTCTGCCCAAAGTTTGGCTATGAGTCTCAGCCTCTGCTTTGATGCCTGGATCAGTAGAGTCTTTCAGAGGTCTCTGTTGTGTTCTATGTCTTCTCCTGCTTCTGATTTCTATCATGTTTTTCATTCTGAATGAGAATAGAGTATCTTCCCTTGGTAGAAAGGAAATTTTAAAGGATACTTTAAAATATAACAGTTTAAACCTAAATAAGAGAATTCAAGATCCTTTTAAGCTCCTTTTTCTTTCTCTTAATTTAATTTTTATTTATTACAATTTATTCAATTTGTATCCTAGCTGTAGCGTCCTCCCTTGAACTCTTCCCAATTTCTCCCTCACTCCCTCTTCTCTTTCCATGCCCCTCCTTCAGTCCACTGATATGGGAGATCCTCCTCCCCTTCCATCTGACCCTAGCCTATTAGGTCTCATTAGGACAGGCTACATTTTCTTCCTCTGTGGCCTGGCAAGGCTGCACCCATCAGGGGGAGGTAATCAAAGAACCAACTACTGAGTTCATGTCAGAGACAGCCCCTATTCCCCTTACTAGAGAACCGACTTGCAGACTAGTTGCCAAGCTCTTAAAAATAATGTTAACTGATAACATCCTAACATTTAGAATTGCTTCTAACAAAAAAAGAAATAATAATAAAAATTCTTCCGGAAAGAAAAACAAGTATATATAAAACTCAATATAAACTAAAATGTATCATAATGAAATATTTTTTAAAAATTTATTTATTTTTATCTCAATCACAGGTTAGGTACTTTGAATCCCAGGCGTAGCCCCCTCCCTCATTCTTTCCTACCCTCCCACCCCCTCCCTCATCTCCCTCCTCCCCGCCTCCTCCAAGTCCACCAACAGG
>CM053762.1:33897247-33930757 GCA_028658305.1 Pachyuromys duprasi
TATTTCCTCTCTATTTATCTTTGATTGTTCCTGTATGGGCAGTTAATTTCTTCTCCATTTCTTTGAGGGCCTTGTTCATTTCCTCTTTTTGTCTCTCCTCTTGTTCCTCCAATATCTGCATAATCAAAGCTTTAATATAATTTTCCTGTGTCTCCGCTGAATTAAAAACTCCACTGCTTTTGGGTATTTCTGGTGGGGCCATGGTGTCCTGATTTTTTGTTGGGCGAGTTCTTAAGCCAATTTCTGGGAATTTGTTTATATAAAATCAGGGAGCTGTTTGTGCTTTAAGGCTGTACTTCAGTCTGAATCTCTCAATCTCTTGTGTCAGGAGTATTCTTCAAGAAGATCAGGGATTTCCGGTGGTTTGTTGTGTGTGTTTTGTCTCAGATGAACTCTGTTGGGGGCTCTGTGTGCCCAGCTTTGTGCTCTGTGCTAGAAGTTGTGAGCACTGCAGGCTGGTCACCCCTCTGGTCTGGAGTCTTTACTCCTCACTCTGTGCTAGAGTCTGAGTGTCCAGGTTTAAGATGTCAGCTGGGGGTTGTGCACTCTGCCCTGGGCTTGCTGCTAAGGGCTCTCCCCTGGAATGGAGATTTGGCACCTCCTTCTGGGCCAGGGGCTATGCACCACAGTCTGAGATGATATTTGGGGCACACACTGTGGGTGTGGGTTCGTGTGCATCCGCTGTATGCAGGGCTGTCTGAAATGGTGCTGGAGGCCTTATCTGTCTGGCCTGTGGACAGACACCCGAACTGGGGTTTTTGCTGGCGGATGTGTGCAGCTTTCGCCCTCAGTGTGTGGTCTGGTCAAGATGGTCCCAGGATTCTCTCAGCCGTGGGTTGAGACAGAACTCTGGTCCCTCCCAGATCTGCCGGCGGACTCACACATTGACTGAGTTTTTGCTGGCGGAAGCGTTAGGCGCGCGCCCTCACAGTGTTAGGACTGGTCCAAATGGTCCCCCAATCCACTCAGTCTGGGGTGGTTCTGATGATCGGTCTGAGCGTGCAGCACACCCGTGGGTTGAAGCAGAACCCGGGTGCAGTGTGAGCTCGCAGGGTGCAGTTCAGTGAAAATGGCACCTGGTTCCTCCTGAGACTGCCTGCGAGACTGTGTGATCCAGTCTATAATGGCGGGTGCGGGCACCCAGCGTGGCTGCTTGTTCAGATCAGAGCTGTGCGTGGCTGGTCACTGGGAAATTTTTCCAGGTAATAACTGGGTGTCCCTAGGGTTTTCCCACTTGATTTTCTCACTATAGGAGTTCCGCTCACCTGTCACTCACAATGCTGGCGTTTTTGGTCCCAGAGTTCAGTCTCCTGGTCGCTGTGTTGTTTCTGCTCTCCTACTCCTCAGACACAGTGTTCTCTTATGGCAGCCATCTTGGATCCGAAATATTTTTTTAAAAGATGAAGATTAAAATGACAACAAAGACAGAGGAAGGGGAAAAGGAAGAAGAGAGGATAAAAGAAAAAAGAAGGAAAGAAAAACAGAAGAAAGAGGAAAGAAGAGAAAGGAAGCAAGAAAGAAAAGAAAAGAAAAGGTGGTTGTACCAGTTTACATTCCCACCAGCAATTGAGGAGGCTTCCCCTTTAACACAACCTCTCCAGCATGTGTTGTCATTTGATTTTTTTCACCTTAGCTATTTTGATGGGTGTAAGGTGAAATCTCAGGGTCATTTTGATTTGCATCTCTCTGATGGCTAAGGACATTGAGCATCTCCTTTAGTGTTTCTCTGCCATTCTATATTCCTCTACAGAGAATTCTCTGTTTAGCTCCATACCCCATTTTTAATTGCATTCTTTGTTTGAATGCTTTTTAACTTCTTTAGTTCTTTATTTGTCCTAGATATCAGCCCTCTGTCAGATATAGGGTTGGTAAAAATCCTTTCCCAGTCTGAAGACTGTCATTTTGTTCTGACAACAGTGTCTTTTGCTTTACAGAAGCTTTTCAGCTTCATGAGGTCCCATTTGTTGACTGTTTCTCTTAGAGCCTGTGCTGTTGGTGTTCTGTTCAGGAAGTTGTCACCTGTGCCAATGAGTACCAGGCTCTTCCCACTTTTCCAATCTGGCGCTTTCTCAGACAACTAGGAATAGCGCTTCCTCAAGACCCACCTATAACCTCTCCTAGGCATGTATCCAAAAGTTGCTTAAGTACACAACAAGGACATTTGCTCAACCATGTTTGTAGTAGCTTTATTTGTAATAGACAGAACCTGGAAACAATCCAGATGTCCATCAACTGAGGAATGGATACAGAAATTGTGGTATTTTTACACAATAGAATACTACTCAGCAATTAAAAATGAAAAAATCATGAAATTTGCAGGCAAATGTGGGATCTAGAAAATATCACTCTGAGTGAGGTATTCCAGAAGGAGAAAGACACATATAGTATATACTCACTTATTTAGACTTATAAGATATGATAAACATACTGAAGTCTATACACGTAAAGAAGATAAACAAGAAAGAGTACCTTGGATAAGATGATCAATCCTCACTTAGAAAGACAAATGTGATGTAGGACAAAACAACTAACAGGACAGGGTCCTACCACAGAGGGCCTCTGAAAGACTATCTAGCAGTGTATCAAAGCAGAAACGGAGACTCATAACCAAACCTTTGTCAGAGTGCAGGGAATCATATGAAAGAAGGGGGAGTTAATATGATCTGGAGAGGATAGGAACTTCACAAGGACCAAATATATCTGAGCACAGGGGTCATATAGGAGACTGTTTCTCCAACCAACGGCCATGTGTGGGTATAACCTAGAACCTCTACTTGACTGTAGCCCATGGTATGTCAGTATCCAAGTGGGTACCCTAGTAAGGGAAATAGGGACTATTTCTAACATGAACTCAATGAAGGGCTCTTTGACCTCCCCACCCTGCAAGGGAGGAAAAGCCTTCCTATGCCACAGAAGAGGACTTCACAGCCAGTCCTGAAGATACCTGATAAACCAGGGTCAGATGAAATGGGAGGAGGTCCTCCCCTATCAGTGGACTTGGAAAGGGGCAAGGAGTAGATGAGGGAGGGAGGGTGGTATTGGGAGGGAATGAGGGAGTGGGATTCACCTGGGATACAGAGTTAATAAAATGTAACTAATAATAAAAATAAAATTAAAAAAAGAAAAGAAAAAGAAAGGAAGGAAGAAATAAATAAGCTCAGCATCCAAGTGGGTCCCTAGTAAAGGGAACAGGGATTGTTTATGACATGAATTCAATGGCTGGCTCTTTGACCTCCCCTGGAGCCAAAGGGAGGAGCAGCCTTGCTAGGCCATAGAGGAGGACATTACAGCCAGTCCTGAAGATATCTGTTAAGCTAGGGTCAGATGGAAGGGGAGGCGGACCTCCCCTATAAGTGGACTTGAGTAGGGATGAGATGAGTTAGGGAGGCCGGGATTGGGAGGGAATAAAGGAGGGGGCTACAGCTGGGATAAAAAGTTAATAAACTGTAACTAATATTAAAATTAATTTAAAAAACAAATAAACATAAAAAGCTAAAAAAAGGAAAGGAAGAGCTGAAAAGATGACTCATAATTAAGATATTTAGAATAAAGTTAAGAGCACTCACATTATCAGAGGACCAGAGATCAGATCCTATTACCCACATTAATTGGCTCAAAAATGTTGTAACTCTAGCTCCAAATGATCCAGTGTCTTCTTTATGGCTTAACAGACACAGAGAGAGCCAGACCAAAAGACAGACCAACACAGACACACACTCACACACAGATAAACAGAGAGATATGCAAGCACACAGACACATACACAAATTTAAGATAACTATTTTATAAAGGAAATCTATTTGACTGCAATGGCTGGGAGAATCATCATTAACTTGCATAGATTTTGTGATAACAGAATAATGCTGACTCCACTAGTTCTAAAGAAAACACCATTAACACAGTCAAATGCTAATGACTGTCAATGTTGTCAAATAAAATGCAAGTAGAACTTTAACAGGATAAAATTTAGCATATGAGGATAATGATGGCAACAAAAGAAGTCGTAGGATTAAAGAATTGTCAGTTTTTAATCTAGCATATTAAGAAGTCAAAGTGTACTACACTTTCCAATAAAAGTAATATATATATATATATGTATATATATATATTCAAGCTAATTTATGACAATAAAGTCTTGGAGTAAAATATTTTTAGAAAAATTAAAAATATGTAGGTATGGCAATAATTGCATTGCATAGCTGAAACAGAGATGTTAAAATGTAAATTAATAAACATCAGGGCTCTTTAAAATTATGAGAAAAATTTAAATGGCGAGAATTAAAGGTGTTTATATAGTAGGAGTAAGAAAATAAGTGGCCTTACCAGGCCACATAGGAAGACAATGCAGCCACTCCTGATGAGAGCTGATAGACTAGGATCAGAAGGAAGGAGAAGAAGACTTCCCATATCAGTAGACTTGGGGAGGGGTATGTGTGAAGAAGGGGGAGGGAAGGTGGGATTCAGAGTAAAGTATAATTAATAAAAAAGAAACTTAAAAATACATATCCTAAAAATATTTAATTTTATTTTAAAAGGTTATTTACAGAAAGTCATTATAAAACCATAATATTCATGAATTGAGAATGAAAAATAATAAAAAGTTGTCAAATATAAAAAAAAAGAAAATAAGTGGAAAGAAAGGGCAAAACTTTAATTTTTTCCTTTAAAATTTTTGGTAGTTTTATTTCTGTCATTATTTGCAATTATGAGTTAAAATAAAGTATTTAGCAGGCCAAATAGTGAAATGCTCCAAAGAAAATTTCAGTCTCAATAGGCTATTCAAGTGTAGTGCAGAAACTCATGCTGATTTAAACTTTAAAGGTATTCATTTTCTCAAATAACTGAATATCCCAAAGGAGGACACTTATCGGAAAAGCAGCTCTTATATAGTTAGTTTATTCTTTTAGGTTTCTTTAGCAATCCAGTCATGGCACTATGACTTCTGTGTGTTTAATTATTATAACTGCTCACTCATTGGATTTCCTTTAAGACCCATTCGGGCACTAAAAGACTGCAAGAATAACAGGAATCCTATCGTAAACTGACAGCACCCTAAAGAGCCTTTAATATTCTCATAGTATCTTGTAAGGGGTAATAAGCTATTTCTCAGAAGCTTCCTTTTCATCTCATTTTTTAGAATTTGGTCACATAAGCTGTTTTAAACTGATTCCAACCTTATTTCCTTAGAAAAATTATTGGTGTTAAGAGCTAAAGGTATGTTTATCCTATCTTTTAGGTCTAGTATCCACTTGTAAGTGTGTATATACTATGTGTATCTTTTTGCTTCTGGGATACTTCACTCAGGATGATCTTTTCTAGATCCTACCATTTGCCTGCAAATTTCAAGATTTCCTCATTTTTAATTGCTAAGCAGCATTTCATTGTGTAAATGTACCACAATTTCTGTATCCATTCCTCAGCTGAGGGACATCTGGGTTGTTTCTAGGTTCTGGCTATTATGAATAAAGCTGCTATGAACATGGTTGAACAAGTTTCCTTGTTGTATACTTGAGCATATTTTGGATATATTCCTAGGAGTGGTATAGCTGGATCTTGAGGAATAACTATTCCTAATTGTCTGTAAAGTTCAGACAATTGAGTTCCCCAATAAGGGAACAGGGACTGTCTCTGACATGAACTCAGTGGCTGGCTCTTTGACCTCCCCCCTTCAGAGGGAGGAGCAGCCTGGCTAGGCCACAGAGGAGGACATTGCTGCCAGTCCTGATGAGACCTGATAAGCTAGAGTCAGATGGAAAGGGAGGAGGACCTCCTCTATCAGTGGACTTAGAGAGGGGCAGGGAGAAGATGAGGGAGGGAGGGTGGGATTGGAAAGGAATGAGGGATGGGGCTATGGCTGTGATACAAAGTAAATAAATTATAATTAATATAAAAATTTAATTTAAAAAAGAGCTGAAGGTAAAGGAACTCTTCCTGATTTACATACATATAAAGTAGATATTTTAATGCAATCATAAACTAATAGAAATATAAACAAATAAATAGATGTCTGTCATGTCAAATACGTGCTCTCAGGTGGGCTTCAAGAAGAATTCTTGATATGCAGGAAACTGGTAGCTAATAACCCCTAAACTTAGTCTCAGATTATGGTCCCCTCTGACTTAGAATGCCTTACCTATGTGTCTAGAATGATGATCTAGAACAATGGTTTATATGTTGTATATGTCATAGTCCACTGGAAAATACATTTCAACAAAAATTTCTTGGAGACCACATCAAGAGCTTCTGATTCAGTAAATCTTGCTATTGTCTAAACATCTGACTGCCAGCAAGGTTCTGGGTGCTACTGTTGCTGTTTGATTAGTACCTGTACCCCAGAAAGCTACTGCAGTGGGTGATTCTCTTTGGGAAGCATTTTATTTATTTATTTATATTTTGAATCCCTGGTAACCAATGGAGAGACTGAAAGTGGGCAGGTACAGAAAACTGCCTTTTAGAATATAGTAAAATAAGCGTTTTAGAACTCTAACATTCAGTCATTATTAGCTTTAGCTTTGTAATAGGCTCAGAATTATCACCAATACAAAGTTTATTCTTCACTCCGGTTAACAAGTTCACTTTTGTAAATAGACTCTGAAAGTCCATGAATTAAAGAGTTGGTATTAATTCATTCAATTGATTTGAATTTCTATTCATTTGTTTGTGTGGATTGGGTAAGTATATCACAATAATATGTTTGAATCATTTTGGGATTCATTCATTCGGTACTAACAAAATTATGTAACTCCAGCTATTATTTTATGGTGACAAGCATGAAGCCGAAAGCCCATAGCCATGCCTCAGGCTCCAAGCTCTGAGGAATTACTCCATGGGTTTACTTTACTTTAGAACATATTTAAATGTTGGCAGGCTCTCAAGCAAAGCTCATGAAATGTAGTGTCCATTTGAACTAAAATGGATGGTATCCATGATCTTACACATAAATACTATGCTCGACAAAACAACTAGACTCTGACTCAGATATTCTTTGAATGTAATCAATAATATCAAAATAAACAAAATAAAGCACTTTATATACTGATATGTACAGCATACTGATTGGAAATACAGCAGAAGGAGATATTAATGAGACCCATTTATTAAAAGTGATTTCTTCCTTTTAGACTTAGCAGTGCAAATGGTCTTCCTGAAATAAGTTTAAACAAGAGAATTTTGTGTCTTCTGGTATCATTATTGCTTTATTTCTACAGGATAGTCTTGTTTGCAAATATCTCTTTATCATAGCAATAAAACAGACTGGATTTCTGGGATTTGATCCAAGATGGCAGTGCCAATCACACAGAGTGTCTGATCAGCAGGGCAGCAGTGACTGCACATCAACCAACAGACTAAATTGTGGGCTCCAAAACATCAGCAAATGTGTTTCCCAGGTGAGAGCAAACCCCACCACACTGTGAAGAAATACTTGGTCTGACCTCAGGTCACCCAGCTAATCCCCATAAAAGTTCCTGGGTTCCTGCAGGCACTTGTTCTCCAGTGCCTAGCCACAGACCTGTATGCTGCATTCACTATCCCAGACTGAACTTCTAGTTCCCAAAATCCCAGAAACTGGGTCTCGCAGTTGAGAGGTAATCCCACAGTGAAGAAAACAATCAGGTTCGAACTAAGTCACCAACTAATCCCTGGGTTCCCACAGGTTCTGAGTCTCCAGGATCTAAGTACATGCCTGTGTGCTTTTCTCAGGGACCAGTGAATATTATCTGGGTACAGGGTCATGCAGCTCCAAACTCAGGTCACCTGACGCCTGGGAGCCACTGAAACAGATATGGAAGCTGCTCTAAAGCTCAACATGTCTCCCTCGGGAGACCATCCAAACCTCTGGGCTCACTGGTTCTCCATGTTGGCTGTGCCCAGAAAACACAGTGTCTTAGCATAGTGTCTGAGCAGCTGTAGAACATTACCCTCAGAGCAAAAAAGCCAGTGGTGGTGTAGCTGTCTCTGGGAATTCCCCTGATGAAAGGCGAGCCCCTGAGTGCCTGAGGAGTCCAGTTAGTCCAAAGTATCATACACCTGAGCAGAGAATGACTTGCCAGCCAGAGACCGT
Source organism: Pachyuromys duprasi (assembly GCA_028658305.1). NCBI lineage: Eukaryota > Metazoa > Chordata > Mammalia > Rodentia > Muridae > Pachyuromys > Pachyuromys duprasi. The sequence goes on from CM053762.1 coordinate 33,905,310, forward strand.
ACCCACCAACCTCAGAAGGACTCCTTCAGGAATATCCAGCTTCCTGCCAAGGGCTCTTCCCACACCATCCCTCCCCCCACAAAGAACTCCAGCAGGCACCAGAAACTACCAGCCAATGCCAGAGACAATCAGATGGCTAAAGGCCAGCATAAAAACACAATCTCCAAAAGCCAAAGCAATGTGGCATCTCCAGAATCCAGTTATCTAAAGGTAAGCAGCCCTGGATACCCTAACACAACTGAAATACAAGAAAAATTACCTTAAATCTATGCTTGTGGAGATGATAATGGGGGAAACGAATAAAATGCGTAAAGAAATACAGTAAGATTCAGTCAAACAGATTGAGGCTATTAGACAGGCTGGTAGAGAATAAATCACTCAAAGAAATACAGGAAAACACAATCAGGTAAAGGAAAGAAAAAAAATGGCTCAAGATCTGAAGATGGAAATGGAAACAACAAAGAAAGCACAAACTGAGGCAATCCTGGAAAGAGAACTTAGAGGAGAAAACAGGAACTTCAGAAGTATCTCCATCAGAATACAAGAGATGGAGGAAGGAATCTCAGGTGTAAAAGACACAATGGAAGAAATTGATGCATCCATTAAAGAAAATGTTAAATCTAAAAAAAATTCCTGACACAAAACATACAAGAAATCAAGGACATCACAAAAAGACAAAACCTAAGAATAATAGGAATAGAAGAAAAAGAAGATTCCCATTTCCAAGGCCCAGAACATATTTTCAACAAAATCGTAAAAGATAATTTTCCCAATTTAAAGAAAGACATGTCTATAAGTATACAAGAGGCTTACAGAATACCTAAGTGATTAGACCAGAAGAGAAAATCCTCCCACCACATAATAATCAAAACACTAATTGTATAGAATGACAACAACAAAAATATTAAAAGCTGCAAAAGGAAAAGACCAGTAATGTATAATGTCAAACCCATCAGAATCATACCTGGCTTCTCAACAGAGACTACGAAAGCCAGAAGGGCCTAGACAGATGTCATACAGACCCTAATAGAACACAGATGCCAGCCCAGACTACTATGCCCAGCAAAACCTCAACCATTATAGATGGAAAAACCAAGATGTTCCATGACAAAAAGCAAATTTAAACAGTAGTTATCCACAAATCCAGCCCTCTAGATGATACTAGAAGGAAAAATCCAACCCAAGAAGGCTAATTACACCCAGGAAAACACAGGAAATAAATAACTTCACTACTGAAAAATGGAAAATAGATAAGCACACAAACACACTACCACAACTAATACTAAAATAAAAGGAAATAACAATAACTGGTCATTAATTTCTCTCAATATCAAGGGGCTCAACTCTCTAATGAAAAGGCACAGACTAACAGAATGGAAGCATAAACAGGACCCAACATTCTTTTGCATGCATGAAATATACCGTGTCCACAAAAATACATGTTACCTGAGAATAAAGGGCTGGAAAAGGTTTTCCAAGCAAATAGTTCCAAGAAACAAGCTGGAGTAATCATTCTAATATCTAATAAAATGGGTTTTCAACAAAAATTAATCAAAGTAGATGAGGAAGGACACTATTTGCTCATCAAAGGAAAATTCCACCAAGATGATATCTTAATTCTGAACATCTATGCCCCAAATACAAGGGTACCCACATTGGTAAAAGAAACATAATAAAGCTTAAACCACACATCAATCCCCACACATTAATAGTGGGAGATTTCAACACCCCACACTCATCAAAGGACAGATCAATAAAACAGAAGCTAAATAGTGAAATAATGACACTAATAGATGTCATGAATCAAACAAACAGCCACAGAGCTTTTCATCTAAACAAACAAAGGAATATACCTTCTTCTCAGCACCTCAGGGAAACTTCTCCAAAACTTTCCATATAGTAGGTCAATATAGTATGTTACAAAGCAAGCCTCAACAGATACAGGAATATTGAAATAAAACCTTGTATCCTATTAGACCACCATGGACTACAGTTGAAAATAACAACAATAGAAATAACAAAAAGCCTACACACACACACACGGAAACTGAACAACTCTCCACTCGATGACAACTGAATCAGGGAAAAAAATAAGAAAGAAATTAAGGACTTCCTAAAATTCAATGAAAATGAAGACATGACATACCCAAACTTATGGGACACGATGAAAGCAGTGATAAGAGGAAAATTCATAGCACTAAGTGCCTTTATAAAGAGATTAGAGACACCCCATACAAATTAATGGCACACCTGAAAGCCCTAGAATCAAAAGAAGCAGACATACTCAAGAGGAGTATATGGCTAAAAATAATTCAACTCAGGGCTAAAATCAATAAATTAAAAACAAAGAGAACAATTCAAAGAATCAACAAAATCAAGAGTTGCTTCTTTGAGATTATCAACAAGATAGACAAATCCTTAGCTAAACTAACTAAAAGGCAGAGACACTATCCAAATCAACAAAATCAGAAATGAAATTTGGGACATAACAGACACTGAGGAAAAAAAAAAACAATCATTAGGTCTTAATTCACAAGCCTATACGCCCCTAAAATTTGAAAATCTGAATGAAATGGACAGTTTTCTTGATAGAGTCCACTTACCAAAGCTGAATAAAGACCAGGTAAATAAATTTAATAGTCCTATATCTCCCATGGAAACAGAAGCTGTCAACAAAAGTCTCCCACCAAAAAAATCTCAGGGCTGGATGGTTCCACCACAGAATTCTACCAGACCTTCAAAGAAGAGCTAATACCACAATACTCTTCAAACTTTTACAGAAAATAGAAGTGGAATGAATATTACCAAACTCATTCTATAAGGCTACAGTCACCTTGATACCTAAGCCACACAAAGACCCAAATAGAAAATAACAGTTCAATCTCTCCTATGAACATTGATGCAAAAATAATAAAATGCTTACAAACTGAATCCAAAAAAACACATCAAAGATATCATCCACCATGACCAAGTAGGTTTCATTCCAGGCATGCAGCGGTGGTTCAATATATGGAAATCCATCAATGTAAACTACATATAAATAAACTGAAAGAAAAAACACATGATTATCTCCTGATATGTTGAAAAAGCATTTGGCAATATTCAACACTTGTTTATGTTCAAAGTCTTGGAGAGATCAGGGATACAAGGCACATATCTAAACATAGTACAGGCAATATATAGCAAGCCTTTAGCCAATTTCAAACTAAACAGAGAAAAACTTCAATCAGCCCCACAGAAATTGAGGGCAAGAAAAGGTTGCCCACTCTCTCTGTATCTTTTCAAGATAAAACATGATATCCTAGCTAGAAAAATCAGACAACTAAAGAAGATCAAGGGAATACAAACTGGAAAGGAAGAAGTCAAAGTATCACTATTTGCAGATGATGTGATAGCATACATAAATGACCCCAGGAATTCTAATAGGGAACTCATACAGTTGATAAACACCTTCAACAAAGTGGCTGTATACAAATTCAACTAAAAAAAATCTGTAGCCCTCCTGTATACAAAAGAGCTTAGAAAGAAATTAGGGAAACACCCTTCACAATAGCCAAAAAAAAAAACCCCAAAAAACCATAAACTACCTTGGTGAACCCCTAACAAGCAGCGAAAGACTTGTATGAAGAAAGACATTGAAGAAGGTATCACAAGATGGAATGATCTTCCATGCTCATGGATTACTAAAATTAATATAATAAAAATGTCCATCCTTCTTTAGGAGTATAGATTTTAGTATGTTTATCCTATATTAGATGTCTAATAACCACATTTGATGGAGTATATATCATGTGTGTCTTTCTGTTTCTGAGTCATCTCACTCAAGATGATCTTTTCTAGTTCACACAATTTGCCTGCAAATTTCATGATTTCCTTGTTTTTAATAGCAGAGGAATATTCCATGGTGTGAATGTAGCTTAGGGAAGATGCCCAAACCTCATTCAGAATGACAAACGCGATAGACATTAGAAGCAGAAGACAGGGAAGAGGATAGGAGCCTACCAAAGAGGGCCTCTGAAAGACTGCTGATCCAGACATCAAAGCCGAGGCGGAGACTCATAGCCAAACTTTGGGCAGAGTTCAGAGAATCTTATGAAAGAAGGGGGAGATAGAAAGACCTGGAGGGAACAGGAGCTCCACAAGGAGAGCAACAAAATCAAAAATACTAAGCCCTGAGGTCCCTGAAAAGAATGATACCCAACTAAGGACAATCCATGGAGAGGATGTAAAACCCTGGCTCAGATATAACCCATAGACTCCTATAAGAGAAAAGATCTTCAGGAGATATCTCCATCCCTGATCTCAAGCTGTACTATTGAGCAAGTTGTAAAAAACTGCATGGTACTGGCATAGAAACAGACTGGTGGATCAATGGAATTGAATCAGAGAACCAGAAATAAATCCACACATCTACGGGCACTTGAGCCAAAACCAACAAATGGAAAAAAGATAGCATCTTCAACAATTGTGTTGTTTGAGCTGGATTTCTACATGTAGAAAAATGCAAATAGATCCATAAATTATCATCCTGCACTAAAGTAAAGTCCAAGTGGGTCAAAAACCTCAACATAAAACCAGACACAGTAAAACTACTAGAAGAAAAAGTGAGGAAGACCTTTGAACTCATTGGCATAAAGACAACTTCCTGAACAAAACACCCACAGCACAGGCTGTAAGATCTATAGTTAATAATGGGATCTCATGAAATGGAAAAGCTTCTGTAAAGTAAAGAACTCTGTCAACAGAAAAAAAAAAGCAGCCTACACTCTTCACTCTTTTCAAATTGACCATCTTGTGCTTGTTTACTTATTTATCATCTTTCTTCCTTATTTGATGAATTGGAATCCACAGAAGAGCAGGTACCTTTTTATATTTCTTGTTTTATATTCTCAGTTTTTATAACTGTACTGTGTCCATAGTAACCATTCAAGAAAATAATTGTTCAGGTACAAAGACGTGTGTTGTTGAATTTGTGTGGTTTGTTGCTTTACTTTGTTTTCTTTCTTCTACTAACAGACAAGCTCTTTAAAGTCTAAAGTAGATTCTGTCCACCATCACACTCACAGAAAAGAGGGCAATGTCTAGAGCACCAAGGATCCAAGGATCTGTTCCTAGACAGGTGAGAAGTTCTTTGGTAACAACCTGATTTCACTGTCCAGTGTTCCCAGCAAGAAATTGAAGTGCTTTACATTTACATAATAGGTATATATAACCATTCTTTTGTTAATGATTTTATACTTCTTTACAGTATTCTCTTTAGTCACAGACTTCCTGTGAACAGAGCAATCCATGACAATTGTGATAACATACTATTTCCCCAAATATCCAAACATTTAACAATAAAGCTCCTGTTGAACCAATTCCCCCAGAACCACATAATTATTGTCATGGGACTGCATTGAAAAGAATTGTTCTTGTAGTGGAGTGCTGAAATTTCATAATTTAGTTGATAATGTGGATAGTTAACCTGTCTTCTGATTCATCCCAATGGAGCTAATGTTTTTCTCAGTATTTTTTTCAGCAGGCAATTAATTACTCATATTTGTACTCAAATACACATAAAGTATAATTTTATTAAAGCCAATTGCATATTCCTTACTAGCTTTGTCAAGCTGGAAGAGCCTTGTGATGGAACTGGGAATGTAGCTCAGGGACAGATAGAATACTTGCTATTGTATGGAGCCCTGAGTGGAGAGTATGTACTGAAACTATAAACAAGGAAACAAATAAAATCATCTAGAAATAAGTAAGATTATTCTGAGAACTTGAGTTTGTTAAAACTGTTATTTGGAAACTGACAATTAAAATGAATAGCAAGTGGACAAGTTATGTTTAAAAATGAGTCATTCCCTGATTTGATTCCTGTCTTCCTTGAGAACTTTGCCTTGGGCAGCATTTGATCCGTTCATGTTAGCCATGTCTGTTTCTTCCTTCCTGCACTTTGTGCATTTCTCTTTTCATCTAGAATGTTCTCCTCAATTATTCCTCCATGAAAATGTCTCTGGGCACTACTGATACTTAATATCCTATTACATCAGTGAGTATTTATATATGAGTAAAACAATAAAAACCACATAGACTAAAGCTTCACTTACTTGTTTATACCAACCATATTTGAAGTCCAGAAAAGCCACAGGCTGCCAATGCCTACAGTGTTGGGCAGCACAGGCATCAAACATATCCATTTTTACAGACACTTTAATTAGAAATTTTCATGTACAACTTTGCAACATAGTTCTTTTTATTCAATTTATTAATGTTGTCTCTTACATTCTTAAGAATTGATATCCATCATATATAATCATATCATAGAACCAAGATATTGAGGATCTCCTTATATTTTGGCAAGAAAAAGTGAATAAGTCTTATCCTACAAATTGGAATTTTTGTTCAGAGAATACAGTTGTGCTTTGAGATGAACTCAGAGAAACTAGAATTTCATGTATCAAAAGGTGTTAGTCCAATATGAGGCAAATATGCTAAGTAAATTAAATTGCAATCTTTCTCATCTAATTAGCCAATTTAACATTAAATCAAGCTGATCTTCCTTTTCTCTAACTAAATTTGATGTAATCTATTGATTTCCAGTCAGTTATTTACATCTCCAATGCAACTATTATCTTGGCAGATTGTTGTACATACACACAGAGACTATGATATGCTAAATTTCATATACGGGGGATTGGTAGGACAATTAAGCTTGCCTATGTCTGCATGCTTCCTGACAAGGAAAATATAAGGTAGGCCTCTAGGGAAATAATAAACTCCAAGTGACATCCATTGGTCCTGAAACCACTTTCGTTTTATTGCTTCTTGGTTCAGCTTTCAGACACTGAAAAAAGAAAAAGCAGGGGCTCCAGGAGGCATACTTGTGGTTTGGAAAATGGAAATTTCATATCATAATGAGAAACTAGTGAATACATTAGAATGGTTTGTTTTTAACCCTCATTTAGTAGAAAAATAATTTGTTTTAAGTTTGGGGACATCATTAGCTACAGAAAATTTCTAAGTGTGCCTCACAGAAGAGAAACTATCCACCCTGATGACAAATATTCAAAATGACACTCTGAGGTAGAAATGTGACAAGTTCAACTCTAGCATGATTTGCTGTTCTGCTAAAAGGGTTTTCATAAGAATGAGATGATATTTACAATTCAAGCAGGTAACTATGCTAAGTAATGTGAGGTTTAACAGACAAGGGTGGACCTGTGTTCTTGCTTATAGTTCACATATACCAGCCTTAGTCATTTTCTCTTTGGCTTTATCCTCCCAACTGGCTTGCATGCTTTAACTTTCCTTCTGTTGAATACCATTCTTTAAAGATCATAGCTGTGTTTCAGTTTACTTTTAGAAAAACTCACAACCAAATTTCACAATCATGAGCTTTTCTACAAATTACTATTTTGAAAGCCAAAAACACAATAAAAGAATGTGTTCAGTGTTCATGATTCATATAACTACTGCATAGACTTCTGAGACACAAAGGGAGTGTGTGCATTAAGGAACTTTGCTAACACTGATAGTTTTCTCCTACAAATGGCAGATGCAGTAGTATTAATATACCTACTGCCTATATCTGCTCATTATGACACTGTTAGTCTAACCACATATGGTATCTTCCATAATTTATCATAACATGTGGAAGTGATTCCTTCAGGCAACTGATATTATGGGAAACAATTAAATAAAACTCCATGGTGCGATCTCTGTGGGTAAAAAGCGACTCAGGAATGCAACTGTTTGCCCCATCCAGCATTTCAACCAGAATCTGCCTATCTAGCATTTGTATGGCTGAATTTATAGGGTGTGCCATTTAAATTGTAGATTTCATTTGCAATGAGGTGGATGTGAATGCAATGACCTAGCTAGCCCTCCACTCATCAATAAAGATTTTTCTGCCTCTTTCTCTCACTGGAATATTATTCCTACTGTTTGTATTTCCATACGAATCAACCTGTGATGCGATGGAACCAAGACAGACACAGCAGGAACATTTTTTCCCCTTGTGTGCTTCTGTTTTTTGATGCTACCATTAAATAGCAGTGCCAAGAATAATGAGGGAGCTGCATTGGCTGCTTAGGCTCAAGAAAGTAGTAATTTTAGGAAAAAAGCCAGAGTGATCATGGGGTGAACTAAAACCAAACACTGCGTAGGAGTAGTGACCAGTGAGGTGAAGTTCACCATCACCAGTGTGATGTTTGTGATTTCATTTATAATAAGAAGAAAACGTTGTCAAATACTTTGGGCTTCAGGCTCATGGTACTCAGATAATATTAGCCATATGACACTCCCATAGGGTTGTTTACTATTATCCCTTTGAGATTCCTCTCCAGAGAAGCTTTAATAGAATCTCCTGTTGTGAATATGCCAAAAGGACTTAAGTCAAATCAAGTCAGGCCTTCTAAATCTGAAGGTATTGTCTGGACGATGGACATTCGGGAGCTAAATGTACCTCTAAAACCCCTTGTAATGAAGTTTCTCTTAGCTTATGCACACACAGAGCAAGAAAAGTCGTGGGAAGATGGAAGCATCAAAAGGTACAACTTGAGAAATTTAGCTCAGCCCCAGAATCTGGGCCACTGTATTTAATTGAGAACACATTTAAATTTCTTTGATATTTCTTTACAGAAATGTATAATACCCCAAGGGAAAACATATTTCATGTAAATTACATTAACTTTGTTAAATAAGCAAATCACCACTTACCTGTAAGCGAAAGAAACGGACAAAATGGAAGCTACAGACTGTACCCTCTTTGCATCCAGAGTCAGCAATTGCTTTTCAGAGAACAATTTTCAATCAGCAATTAGTCATACTGAATAAATATTTTATAAAGAGGCCATAAGATACAATTAATCCTTCCTATGAAAGTAATTGAGTTCTGTCTGTGCGAAACTCTTGAAGCTTTTTCTTAGCTTTCTTCCCTCGATGAATGTGTAAAGGAATGGGTAGCCTGGATCCTCTGAGGGTTCTCTTTCCTGAGCCACAGACATGCATGACCTGCAATAGAACTAGAGTGATTGGAAAGGTCATTGCAGATTTCAGAGTTAGGAACCCTAAATGCACTACTACTGTATTTAGAGCCCTTGCAATTGTGGCGCAGGCATATTATTTAAAAGTTTCTGTTCTTTGTTGAAGATTTAGAATTCATGAAAACTTGGAATACTAGGAGATGACTCCAAGGGGAAAATAACCGCAATAATTTGACAATAATATTACTCACCTCGCAGTCAAGGATTCGCTAGCATTGGAAAGGGGAGACTGAAAGTGGATGAAGTAGATGTGTATAGATCAGGTGTATGATGCTCCTCCACTGTTCTGAAAAGTACTGATTGTCAGTCTTTCTTCTCGGTCCAATCACTGGCTTGGGTGAAGCTAGGAATGATACATTTATTTAACAATAAGTTATTTGTTTAAGCCTATTTAATCTATCTATCTATCTATCTATCTATCTATCTATCTATCTATCTATCTATCTATCTATCTATCTACCTACCTATTATACGTCCAGTTTTTTCAAAGGCATTCATGATGATTAGAAAAACTAATTACAACAGGAGCATTTTAAAAGTAAAACTATGAGGAAACTGTAGAGGCTGAGACAAAGATAAAACAATTTGTAATTTTTGAAATGGAAGTTGTAACCTGGGGTTCAGTCTGTCTCTGAGCTTTCAGTAGTCAGTGTAAAAGGTGAACAATAACCAGAAGAGCACATCTCCTGTCTTCGCACACAGGCCATCTTTACAGATGCTCCATCTACCCCTATCTGTTCAAGTGCATTTGGTTTTACTTCTTGGAGGCTCTGTTGCTACTATTTTGATGGTTGCAGTATTATGAACTTTTATGCTGACATCACTTTTTTCTTTTCTTCCTTTACTTTTTTTTTTTTCAAGAAAGAATTTCCGTGGTTTTCCTAGACTCACTTTGTAGACCAGGCTGACGTCAACCTCACAGAGATCCTCCTGCCTCTGCCTCTGTGAGTGCTGGGATTACAAATATCTGCCACTGTAACTCCCTGACTGCACTTTTTAAAAATAGAACAATCCTATTATAATTTTTTTAATTTTTCATTAACTACACTTTATTCACTTTGTTTCCCCCCTGTAGCGCCCTCCCTCCTCCCCTCCCAAGCCCTCCCTTCGTCCCCCCTTCTCCAAACATGCCCCTCCCAAAGTCCACTGATAGCAGAGGTCTTCCTTTCCTTCTTTCTGATCCTAGTCTATTAGGTCTCATTAGGAGTGGCTACATTGTCTTACTCTGTGGCCTGGTAAGGCTGCTCCCCCCTCACATTGAGATGATCAAAGAGCAGGCAAATCAATTCATGTCAGAGGCAGTCCCTCTTCCCATTACTATGGAACACACTTGGACACTGAAATGCCATGGGCTACATCTGTACAGGGGTTCTAGGTTATCTCCATGCATGGTATTTGGTTGGAGTATCAGTTACAGGAAAGACCCCTGTGCCCAGATTTTTTGGTTCTGTTGTTCTCCTTGTAGAGCTCCCAACCTCTCCAGATCTTACTATTTCCCACTTCTTTCATAAGATTCCCTGCACTCTGTCCAACTGTTGGCCATAAGTCTCAGCATCTGCTTTGATAGTCTGCAGGGTAGAGCCTTTCAGAGGCCCTCTGTGGCAAGCTCCTGACTTGTTCCCTGTTTTCTCTTCCTTCTAATGCCCATCCTCTTTGCCTTTCTGAATGGGGATTGAACGTTTTAGCCAGAGTCCTCCCTTTTGATTAGTTTCTTTAGGTGTACAGATTTTAGTATGTTTATCCTATATTATATGTCTATATGAGTGAGTATATACCCTGTGTGTCTTTTTGCTTCTGGGATAGCTCATTCAGGATGATCTTTTCCAGTTCCCACCTTTTACCTGCAAATTTCATGATTTCCTTGTTTTTTATTGCTGAGTAATATTCCATTGTGTAGATGTACCACAATTTCTGTATCCATTCCTCAGTTGATGGGCATCTGGGTTGTTTCCAGCTTCTGGCTATTACAAATAAAGCTGCTACAAACATGATTGAGCGAGTGTCCTTATTGTGTACTTGAGCTTCTTTTGGATATATGCCTAGGAGTGGTATAGCTGGATCTTGAGGAATAACTATTCCTAATTGTCTGAGAAAGTGCCAGATTGATTTCCAGAGTGGTTGTACAACTTTAAATTCCCACCAGCAGTGGAGGAGGGTTCCCCTTTCTCCATAACCTCTCCAGCATGTGTTTTCACTTGAATTTTTGATCTTGACCATTCTGATGGGTGTGAGGTGAAATCTCAGGGTCGTTTTGATTTGCATTTTCCTGATGGCTAATGATGTTGAACATTTCTTTAAGTGTTTCTCTGCCATTCGATATTCCTTTATGGAGAATTTTAGCTCTGTTCCCCAAATTTTAATTGGATTGCTTCATTTATTGCTTTTCAATTTTTTTAGTTCTTTATATATATTGGTTATCAGCCCTCTGTCAGATATAGGGTTGGTGAAGATCCTTTCCTAGTCTGTAGGCTGTCGTTTTGTTCTGACAACAGTGTCCTTTGCTTTACAGAAGCTTTTCAGTTTCATGAGGTCCCATTTATTGATTGTTTCTCTTAGAGCCTTTGCTATTGGTGTTCTGTTCAGGAAGTTGTCTCCTGTGCCAATGAGTTCAAGGCTCTTCCCCACTTTTTCTTCTAACCAATTTAGTGTGTCTGGTGTTATGTTGAGGTCTTTGAGCCACTTGGACTTTAGTTCTGTGCAGGACGATAAGTATGGATCTATTTTCATTTATCTGATGTAGACATCCAGTTGGACCAGCACCATTTGTTGAAGATGCTGTCTTTTTTTTCCATTGAATGGTTTCGGCTTCTTTGTCAAAAATCAAGTATTCATAGGTGTGTGGGTTTATTTCTGGGTCTTCTATTCAGTTCCATTGATCCATCATTCTGTTTCTATGCCAGTACCATGCAGTTTTTATTACTGTTGTTCCATAGTACCACTTGAGATCAAGAAAGAAAATGAGAAAGAAAAGATAAATTGTGGACTAACACATTTCCTGCTGAACGAATGTGTTCTTTTATGTTAAGCTAGTCCCCCTCCCACCCTGTGGAAGTGACAAGATTGAAACTTACATAATGGGCCTCATTTGTATATCTATTTTGGTTGATTATTGAGCATATTTAAATCACAGCAGACATTATAGGTTGAAATAAGATGTTATAATAAACAGTTGGACAAAGACTGCTCTCTCTCTCTCTCTCTCTTTATCTTTACCCCACATACCATTCCTTCTTTTAAGTGAAGTGACTTAGTTTCAGGCTAATAAAGATACTTAGAGCAATTAGCCAGTTTATAAAGATTTTTATAGGTATGTTCAAAATTAAGTCAAAATGTGTGTGTGTGCGTGTGTGAGTGATATGCATGATTCTTAGGTAAACACATGCATATTTGACTGAGAGCTTTTATTGTGGTTTTGAAGATGAATGGAAGAATTAGACAAAATATAGTGGATTTGTACATTTTCACACATACCATACCAATATCATAAACCTGGCACACTTTACAAATTCACAAAGTACTTTATTTTCCTCAGATAGCTGTGGCTTTGGGTTGCAGATATCTGTAAAGTTAAATAAAAGAAGACATATGCAAATATTCAAAACATAAAACCCAGTTAACTCTATTGATTTCTTGGCTCAATAATACATACAAAGCTATATTTATCCACAGTACTGCAGTGATTACTAAGTTCACCATCTTTTTGTTTGCTTTGCAAAATCTCTTCAGACAGCTTATATGATCAGCACAGGGAACAAATTGTAAAACTTCAAAAGACTGAAATGGAGTTCTGTAATTGGTTGTATGAAAAATATGGTAAAAACCATGCCTTTTCATGAAAGATACCGACAACCTTAGTCAAAGAAATGAGAGGGATTATTGATCAATGCACCCTGAAGAGCTAAAAGAACTCCTGTGCTCTCCTGACGCCATGGTGTTTTTACAGTTCAGCCATGGCAAGAGAACGTATAAAATCAGCAAATGACTGAGACTGGACAAACAAAACTAAAATATTTTACTAAGAGACAAAAGGTAGGTGTTGCCTGTATTTCAGATTAAGACTAGAACACACCTAGATTTTCTAATTCCCCCATGTGTTTTACAGCATTCATAATCAAGTTCCTTCAAAGTGATATTTTCCTAAGAGATGCCTTATGTAGTGTGGAGAAGCCTCTTGAAAGGTCCACTTTAAAGTGACCTCTGCTCTTTAATCAGGGTGAGTCTGTGAAATACCTCTCATCTTTACTTATGACAAGAAAGTTTTAGTTAATCCAGCTGTATTGCACACTTGACTCCTGCATAGCAGGGAGATGTTAAGTGAGATGAAAGGTAGTTTAGGCTTACAAACCTCGGTTTTAATATTGGTAAATAATTCTCACTTTTTAATTTGGATAAATGGTTTTTGTAAATCTTCTGGATGGTTCTTTAGGAATATATGAGTCAAAGTGTGATACATTTAAAAAATAATATTTCATAACTCTGAGAAACTTGCATAATTTATCTTTAAAAATACTCTTAGAGTTTATATCCAACTACCTTACAAGGTCAAAGTGAATTCAGGTACTTAGCTTATTCTGAGAAATATTTATTATATTCTGATGCTTACTATATTGTGACAAAATATCCTTGTGGTTATAAACTTTGGCTTACAATAATTTCTCTAGACTTATTTCTGATTTTGTTCACTGAGATTTCCGATGACAAAGATTAACTGAGATTGCTGCTGCCGAAAGATAAAGCAAGGTATTTACTGAAATGCTCACTATTCCAAAGCTTGTGTAGAATTCTGACATTGCAGTTCATCTGATGGAAGTCCATGCATAGTAAGTGTCTGGCAAAGAGAAAGCTGAAAGCATATTAACAATTCATGGGTGCCATAAAGCATGTCCATATTATAATTAAAACTAGCATTGAAGAGAGGGCGGACACTTCACAACAAATTCCACACCACTTAAGTGAACCCAAACCAGAAGAATCTATAATTAGTGCCATGGTTTCAACATTCCTAATCTTTACTTATACAATCAATGTTTTGTACATAAATATTCCATTCAAATACCAAAAAGGGAAGATTTTTGTTGTTCTTGTTTCTTGTTAGTAACTTAGGTACTATATTTAGCATCAGGGATGACATTGATCTTTAAGAAAAAAAAATGTGTGCTTGTGTGCATGTGTGTGTGTGTTGCATGCACAAGGAAATCTTTGCTCTCTCTGACCATTTTAGATTTTCTTATTTGAGAAAACTTTTATGAGATTATCCAGCTTCCACTGACCAGAGCCTCTACTTCATCTGCAGAGCTGCTGTGAAGTCACCCAGCTGGAGAATGCTCACATTTGAAATGATAATTTGGTTTCCTCTTAAGTCATTCTTGGAAGACTTAGATATGACATCACTAAAGGAAAGACAATGGACCTTGGTACTTTTCAGTGTCTTCTTTCTTTAGAACTTGCTATTTAAAACTTTAATATCACACATGAGAAGCCCTCTTTTGAATTATTCATCAGCGTTGTCTAAGAGACCTCCCAAAACATTACAGGCTATTGTTGTTGCCCTTTGTTGACTCCAAGAGGTAGAAATAAAGTCCCTATTACTAAGGATGCTATGAACTTTAGACACTGAAACCAAAGGAGTCAAGCAGAATTTGTTCTGAAAGCTTTCCCCCCCCGCCCCTGGGAACTAGCTTTCATTGGTAGTAGAAGGTACCATGCAAACTTCCAAAGGAGGGAAGTAAACAACAGTCCTAACTATATATTGTGCATATCAATCACAGCAATGGTTACATAGCATACTAATCCCAAGGGTGCAATAGTGGCATACATAGCTTGGCAGTAACCAATAACTCTCTAATTGGGTTAAGATTCACTCAACAAGAGTCAAATCATGCTGGTACTAGAAACCTAGCCAACTACCCAGGGTTAGTAAAGTCAAAAGTTTTGGAGAAAATCTGCAACTGTCACCTTACTGAACTAGCATAATTCTTAACTGTATTTCAATTCTTGTCTTTATACCCACAGATAAGTATAGTTATCCCCCCCTCACCAAGGAAACTTCACTTTGCAACAGATAAAGACAATTATGGAAAACTATAATGGATCAACATTAAAAGTTGTAGAGCCCAGTCCCAATAGATATATCTATAACACAAATCCTGTACACAAGAAATAGGAATCATTACAGAAGTGGATCTGGAAGAGAAGGTAAGAACCAGAAGAACAGGAAGTTTGCTCTCAGATTGGGTCTCTAGATGTGTTAGAGAAGCTACCCGTGAAACCTCTGCAACATGATTTCCTAAACAAGATCTGAACAATAATGACAGAAATAGAAAGGGTAACATGGAAGGAGGGAATGTCACAGAGCCTCAACCCTAGATTAAGAATTAAGGGCTACTAAACAATGCTAAGAGCAGGAGAAATAGTCTTCCTTAGGAAAGACCAGACAATTGTTTATCCAATATCAAGTGGTCAACACTGAATACATACATGTAACAATGTATGTGACAAGTTGTATTTATATATTTAGAAACACACATACACTCCATATCCACATACACACACAGGTGTATGTGTATATATATATGTGTGCATATGTAATATAATTTCCACAGGGGTTTTATAAGTTTGCACTCCCACCAACAACCTTGCTTGCCAGCATATGCTATTGAAATTTTGATCCTAGCCATTCTGATGGGTATAAGAAGGAATCGCAGAGTGGTTTTTGTTGTTGGTGGTGGTTTATTTGTTTGTTTGGTTGGTTGGTTGGTTTGCATTTACCTTGATGACTAAGGATGTTGGACATTTATTTAAGTATTTTTTAGCCATTAGAAATTCTTTCATTGACAATTCACTGTTTAGTTCTGTACCTCAGTTTTTAATTAGGCTATTTGGTTTGTTGGTGTTTAATTTCTTGAGATCTTTATATGTTTTAGATATTAGTCCTCTGTTGGATGTAGGGTTAGTAAAGAATTTTTCCCATTCTGTAGGCTGCCTTTAGGTCCTATTGATGGTGTCCTTTGCATTACAGAAGCTTTTCAGGAGTTCCCATTTATTAATTGCTAGGTTAGTGCCTGAGCTGTTCAGAAAGTTGTCTCCTGTACCAATGAGTTGTAAGCTATTCCCACTTTCCCTTCCATTAGATTTAGTGTATTTGGTTTTATGTTGAAGTCTTAGATTCACTTGGACTTAAGTTTTGTGCAGGGTGATAAACAGATCTATTTGCATTCTTCTACATGTAGACATCAAGTTAGACTAGCACCATTTGTTGACGATTCTTGTTTTTCTCCACTGTATGTTTTTTGTTTCTTTGTCAAAAAAATCAAGTGTTTGTAGGTGTGTACATTTATTTCTGGTTCTTCAATTTGTTTCTATTGAGCTATCTCTCTGCTTTTATGCCAGTATCATGCAGTTTTTATTACTGTTGCTCTCTAGTATTCCTTGAAATCAAATATGTTGATACCTCCAGAAGTTCTTTTATTGTACAGGATTGTTTTAGCTATCCTGGGTTTCTTGTTTTTCCACATGAAGCTGATAATTGCTCTTTCCAGGTCTCAGCTTTATTAGTAATAGCCAAAAACTAGAAACAACCTAGACATCCCTCAACCGAAGAATAAAGAAAACGTGGTACATTTCTACTGCAATACTACTCAGCTATTAAAAACAAGGACATCATAAAATTTGCAGGCAAGGAAATGGAACTAGAAAATATAATCCAGAGTAAGGTAACCCAGACCTAGAAAGACACACATGGTATGTACTCACTTATAAGTGGGCATTAGCTATAATGTACAGGATAACCAGGCTATAATCCACAGAACGAAAGATAAAAAGTAGCAAGGTGGGCCCAGGGGTGGATGCTTAAATCTAACTCAGAAGAGGAAATAAGATAAATATCTGAAGTAAATGGAGGGAGATGGATAGGGAGGGGAAGAGAGGTGAGGATCAGGAATGGGGAAAAGGGAAAGCTGCGAGAGAGAACAGAAATTAGTAGAAGGGCATTTCTAGGATAGTTAGATAATTTTGCTGATTACAGAATCTAGGTGAACATATCTGTATCTTAGACCTTTATACTTGCTGTCCCACATATGTCCATCATATGTGGTAACCTGATGACAAGGTAGCTACTGTCACAGCTTGACCGTCTATGTAACTCTCATTTTTATCTAGCTCTCAATACAATATGTTTTCTTTCACTGAAGCAGTTGTATTTAATTATGGTTTGGCTAGGTATAATTTTCTTATTTTTATTGTGTCTTCTTTTGATGACTTTTAACAAATTGTTTATTTAAGGAATACAATTTTGCAGCTGTTACATGTCCACTACTCATCTGCTTTTCTCTCATTTTATTTATCATTCAATTAATCTATCTATCTATCTATCTATCTATCGATCGATCGATCGATCATAAATCTGAACAGGCAAACATTGCTTGCTTCTAGATATTTACTATTTGTTCAACATAGGATATATATTTCTGTGATGAAATAGATGTGTCTGGTATAGAAACATATATATTGATTCAAATACAATGTTATTTTTGAAACACATATGTTTCTACTCTGGTATGAAGTATTGGACCTATACAACTCATTTACAAATATAAGGTTCACTTCTAGTCTTGTAGAAGGCTGCTATTACAAACTGTTTAGGATAAATAACTTATACAAGTTAATGTTTGATCAGCCCATGATAGCTTTGTAATCTTTTATAACCTCAGTAAGAAAGTAGCACATCCATTTTCATGGACAGCAAGAATTTTGTGAAGAAAGAGTGTTGGTTTAATTTCTGATAAGGTGAAAGATATTTCTGTAGGCTTAGCTTTTTCACTAAACCTACATTATTTAGGGTTCCTAAACAACTTTACCTCCCTTCCAAACCCTCTACCTTAGGAAGGAGATTAGTAATGAAAAGGGCTACAGACCTCTTTTATCTACTTCCTGCTGATTAGAGTCCATGGGCCTTCAGGGAATTACCAAACTCTGTCATCAGGGTACTAGCAGTTCAGTCCAAAGCCAACACCAAGCAACAACACGAAGTCAGCAAAAGTTGCAAGACTCAATCAAATTGTCCTGAGAAGTTCTCTGGAATGTTTCTCTCTGCAAAGACAAGTGTCAAGGCATGAAGATCGGCACAATGATGTCAATCCCCAAAGCAATGTCACACTGTGCATAGGCTTCTATATATCTACTCTCCTTAGAGTCCACCCATGGATATTTTCAGCTGGCCAAAGTCAGTCCTCTCACACATGAGATTCACAGCAAAATATCTTATGCTTTTTAACAAGTCAAATGACAGCAAAACACCATGTGCCCAGCTTGCAGCAAAAGTTCACATGACAAAACTGAGTCTTCAAGGAATCCAGATTTTGGTTATGGATAAAAGGCAAAGAAAAGAGATGGGATGTTCATTAAGGGTTTCCTTGATAACTAAAAAGGATTAAATACAATGTGTGGGTAGCTGTGAAAGAGGTAACAATCCTCAATTTTCTAGAGAGCAAATGTTCAATAAATTTAGCCATCTTTGAAAGCCTACTAAGAAACAAGAGAGGTAAGAAACCACTTTTTCATACACATTAATGCTGTTCCACTAGCACAGGATACTTTTGAAAAACAAAACAAAACAGAAAGGAGCACATTCTGGGGAATGAGGAGCAAATTAGCCTTTCTGTCCACGTCGGTTATATATGGTATGTCAATTCACAAAGCCCATGGTCTCTTTTCTTTTCTAGATTAGGTAACCAGTTCGTGATAAGGAAATGTAGATCACTTTTATATTTTATATTTTTTAGGAAAATTTGAATTATTTATCTTAGTTAAGTTATAAACACCGATTCAGCTTGACTTTTGTATTACTTTTCTGACATTTGTTATTATGAGAGCCAGAGAAAACAGTATTTACAATCCTTTTTTAATATAATAGACTGATTCATTAAGGATCATGGTCATCAATATCAACATAACGTGTGGTATTTTTAAAAAATGAATCTTAGGTAAGCATTAGAGAATCTGTTTTTCTTTATAAAATAAAAAAAATGATACAGAACCAGAAAATGTCAAGAGCACAGTTATGCTCCATGAACATTAGCATAGGAAGAACATGCATGAGCAGACACAGAAAATTATTTCTTCACTGAGCTCTTAAAAAGTTTGAGATAGGTCTATGGTAAGTTATTTCACCATCAGAGTGCTTGCCTAGGACATGCTCCACTATGGGTGTGATCTCCAGAATCACACACACAAATGACTGCAAGATAGAATGAGCACATCTGAATTTCCTGGAAAATGACACATGATGATGCATCTCTGGTTAAGAATAGAAGTGAGGCCGCTAGTTGGATCATAGATGGGAGAAATATTAGAGATACTTTTACAGTAGAATGAAGATTAACTTTATTCACAACACATTGTGAAAGTGTCTTTTGTGTATATATTATAAACTCCAGTGTTTTATAGGATTATCAGGCATGTAAATGACTAGGTCTTTGATTCTTATGTTGTCTCTTGGGCTCTTTCCTTCTGTTGGGTTGTCCTACCCAACTCTAATGTGATACTTTTTGTGTTATCTTATTATACTTTATTTTGTGTATTTAAAACAAAAACAATACATTGCAAAAGTAAAAGAGTCACTCAGGAAATAAATGGCCTTACAGAAGAGCTTTGGGTGACATAGATTAAATATATTGTGTGAATTTAAATCCTGATGACAGTTTATTTTGCTAATGTTTTCGATGTAAAACCTTTTTACAATGTAGGATCAAATGTAAAAACTGAATACAGATTTCCCAGCGCCAAAAAATAAGAAAGGTTCCTCAAGTAAATAATGTTATTCAGCAGGCACAGAAACAGAAATGAAAATGTTACATAGGTCTCATCAAGACTGCCTGGATCATCTTCCTCTGTGGTCTGGTAAGGTGGGGACAAGTGATGAAAGAGCAGGCAACCTATTTCATAACAGAGACAGCCCCTGCTTTCCTTACTTGGCTACCCATACAGAGACTAAGCTGCCAATTAACTACATCTGAGCAGGGCATCTATGTTGTCTCCATGCATGGTCCTTGATTGGTTCATCAGTCTCTGCAGGACTCCCTGTGCTCAGAATATTTTTAGCTTTGTTGTTCTCCTTGTGGGGCTCTTGTCTCCTCCATGTCCTTCTATCTCTGTCCCCCCTTCTTCTGTAAGACTCCTGCGCTCTGCCCAAAGTTTGGCTGTGAGTCTCAGCATCTCAACATTTGATCTTCTGTTGGGTGGAGCCTTTCAGAGGACTCTATAGTAGTCTCCCTTCCTATTTCCTCTCTTCCACCCCTTCATGGTGCCAACAAGAAAACACCCAAAGTTTGGAACAACCCACAGGAAAATTATACAGAGTCAGTATCTCTAACTGTGAAGGTAAGGCAATGTTATTTTCTTGAATTCCCTGAGGACATATTTCAAAGGCCAGTTATCTATTCTAGTTTTAAGTCCATCTTTTCAAAGTACAAACACACACACACACACACACACAGAGAGAGAGAGAGAGAGAGAGAGAGAGAGAATTCAGATTAGGCCCCATATTTAATATCAGCTAGTGAGGTAAAGCAATTGATGAGCTAAAGAAGAAAAAACAAAAGCAGAAAAAGGAACATTATCTATAGGTAGGGAATGTCTTTCTTCAATAGAAACTCCTTCAATTTTTCTTCAATAAAAACTTAAGGACTCTGCTATATATCATTTTTCTCTTTATAATTACTTATTAAATGTCTGATCTAGCTAGTCTGTGCTCCCTTAGAAGGTCCATGCCTCCACGGTAGACATAGATTGTAGCCTACCCCAACCCATCTGCTAGTACTAGTCATGAGATAGAAAAAAGCACCTTCCTCAGTCTTGTAGGTCACGACAATGATCTCTCAGCCCCAAGTAGTTTTACATTACCTCGGTAGTCATTAACATCTGTGTCACACTAGAATCTCTTTAGCTTTTTTTTCTGTTCCAACACCATGTGATAAATTCCAGGTGTTATTTATTAAAGTCAGCTCATATTATGTCTATCATGTTGCTCTTCTGTTTCTGTGAATCTTATTTGTATTTGTTTTTCATTGATACCTATAAATATTCAGAGGAGGGATTAAAAGAAGCAAACCAATTTATGTCTTGAAGACATATTTAATAGCTGCTTATATTTTTTAATTTGTTGTTATTTGCACTCAAATTATTTTAAGCTTTTAGCTTTACTTCAGTTTAATACTTCCCTGTGGGATACTATTTTCTTTATTTATAGAAACATTCACTATATAAAAATTATCATGTTATCAAAGCTGTGAAATTTCTCTTTTCACAGTTGGAAATAATGGCGATTAGATAACTCTTAAAGACATACAGTTCCTTCTGCAGTGAAGGTCAGAAATGGTTATTTAGATGACACTATGTCTCCTGCATGTGCTTAAATCTAGAGTCTGCTTGCCATTAGGTTTGTGACTTTTCTGAAAGATATTTAGTGCTATTTCTTGGAATTATCTTGAAGAAAGAATGTTTAACAGGTTTATAGACCTTGTGGAAGACACAAGAACTTCCAACAGTTAGGGATATGCTATACTCATTCTTTTTTTTTTTTTGTGTGTGTGTGTGTGTGTGTATCATTTATTTTTTTTAATTTATTTATTTTTATCTCAATCACAGGTTAGGTACTTTGAATCCCAGGCGTAGCCCCCTCCCTCATTCCCT
Source organism: Pachyuromys duprasi (assembly GCA_028658305.1). Taxonomy (NCBI): domain Eukaryota; kingdom Metazoa; phylum Chordata; class Mammalia; order Rodentia; family Muridae; genus Pachyuromys; species Pachyuromys duprasi. The sequence continues at coordinate 33,927,029 of CM053762.1, forward strand.
CCTACCCTCCCACTCCCTCCCTCATCTCCCTCCTCCCCGCCCCCTCCAAGTCCACCAACAGAGGAGGACCTCCTTCCCTTCCATCCAACCCCAGCTTATCCTGTCTCCTCAGGGCTGGCTGCAATGTCCTCCCCTGGGATCTAACCAGTCTGTCACTCCATGGCTTGTATGGGGGAGGGTCAAAGAGTCACCCATCCAAATCATGACTGAAACAGTCCCTGTTTCCCTGAGTAGGGTCTTCAGTCCTACACTGAGCTATCATGGGCCCCATCTGTGCGGGGTTCCAGGCCACATCCACACATGGTCCTTGATTGTAGAAACTGTCTCATACAAGACCCCTGTGCCCTGCTCAGTTTGATCTTTGTGGAGCTCTTGTTCTCCCCAAGTCTCAACAACCTCCCCCAGATCTATCATTACTTCTCGCCCTCTGTCAGAGGCTTGATCTCGAGTCTTAATATCTGCTCTGATACATCGCTACATTGACCCCCCCAGAGGTCCTCTTTGGCATGCTCCTATACTCATTCTTGACAGACTGTTAGTATTTTGAAACAGAACCTGCTTCTGGGTTACCTAGCAAGGACCAATTTATGAATAAACGAGGCTTACAACAGTTCTTATATGAAAGAGGTTTATTAAGTGGAGAGCAGGACATGATGGGGAGAGAGAGAGAGAGAGAAGGGAAAGAAGGGTGGGAGGCAATCCAATAGAGAAAGGGAGAAGGCCAAGAGAGCAAGCACAAGAGAGAGACCACATGTCGGGATGTCCCTTTAAGGGGCCAGGTAACCATGCCTCCCAGGTGTGGCCACCTGGCCTGGCAACACAAGATGACATTGTAAGTTGCAAGGTAACCCAGAAGCAGGTTCTGTTTCAAAATACTAACAAAGACATGTAGATTTTTATCTATGTAATTTTTACTACTACTGTTCTATTAACTTTGACAACTACTTCACCCTCTAATAATAGATTCCAGGACACATTTTGTGGTATTTAATAGCTTTGTGTTTTATGGCAAGATGAATAATGAACACTGAAGTATCAGAATTCTAATCCCTAGATATTGTGAGTGACAAAGAGGACACTGCAGATGTCACTGAGTTAAGGACTTTGAATTGGGAGGATTATTCTAGATGTTTTGTATAGACCCTGAATGCAATACGAAAAGGGGGGGGGGGGCTCCTGAAGGAATAAGGTGGAGGTAGTTCAATACTGTAGAGAGAGAGAAGTGACCAGGGAAACAGAAATGGCAGTAATGTGTTCATGCTCCTGTGACTGGTCAAAATCAGATCTAGATCACTAGAATTTGGAGGAGCAAAGACAAGGATTCTGCTGCTTAGGAAGAACCCACTTTATTATCACTGCAATGTTAGTCCAGGAAATTAGATTTTAGATTTCTAGATTCTAGAACTATGAGAAAATATTGTGCTTCTTTAAACTACAAGTTTTTGTTGCTTTGTTGTAGTAGCTGGGAAAGACCAATATAGGAGGCAAGGCTACTGTTTTTGAAAAGCTAATTTACATTTCCCTAGATGCTTGAATTTTGCCACATTGTAGACTGCAGTGGGTTAAACATGATACACTGGTGGAATTCTTTCTGAACAGAAGTACCACATAGAAAATATGTATGGGAAAAAACATGGCTATCTTTTAAAGTTTTACTAATACTTTCATAAAAACATCACAATTAAATATATCACAGGGTACAAAATGACGTGCATGTATGTTGCAAGGAAAATAATAACTTGATTATATTGTTCATCTTATTTTATATGGTGAGACATTTGAATGATATCTTTCCTAGTTTTATGTATTTTTAATTTCAAGTTTGTGTGTGTGTGTGTATGTGTGTGTCTGAGTGTGTGTGGTAGTGAAAGTGACCAAGAAGGCAAGATGCAGCTGCCCAATCCTCCGGAGCTACAGTTACAGGTGGTTATATATGCAGGACAGTTAAATTTGACATGGGTATGGAAAGAGAACTTAGAACTTCTGCAAGATCAATGTTTTCTTAACTGGTTAGCAATATCTCCAAACCCCTCTTTTAACTATTTTGAATCAAACAATATACTATTAGTTAATAAAATATAATCATATTTCATGATTATATTAATCATATTATAATTTATTATATATCATATTATTATATAACATGATATAATCATGAAATATGATTATATTATATCATAAAGATGACAAAAATTAATTCTCAACATGCAGCTTCATGGAAGTTTTGTACCTCTTAGCCAATAGCTCTTTAGTGCCTAATCTCGTACCAACCATGCATGTGCCACTCTGAATCCAACTCCTATGAGTCTGCATGTTTTATTCCCCATATAAATAAACCTATGCATATGCTTTACTCTCTAAGCCCACTCATATAATCCTCCATACACCCAAGGCAAACTATGATACCTAGGCCCACAAAGCTGCAAAAAATCATATTTTTTAATCAAAACTGTTTTAAATAAAAATTAATTCAAATGTTTCTGAATCCCATGTATGGTCTTTTTCAGTATGCACTGGTGTCTAATCCCAGGCTTCCCATGGAATTTTGCATTTGGAGAGGCCTAAGTACCATAAAAAATGGTGAAATATTTGTATGAAACCCAGTGATATCTGCTATCATGACAAATCGTCCTTACATTATAAATAACAGTGTAAACACTTTAAATATCTGATATTCTTTATGTTTATGAAATAACATAAAACATCTGTATATGATAGATAAGTGTGATTTTTTCATATTTAGAAAGAGGATCTATCTACCTATCTATCTATCTATCTATCTATTTATCTATCTATCTATCTATTTAATGTGCTTGGGTGGTTTTCCTGCATGAATGTGTGTATGTACTACATGTGTGCCTAATGTTTACAGGGACCAAATTGTCTCAAATTCCCTCAATATGAGTTATATGTATTTGTGAGCTGTTTTTTGGATACTAGGTTTTTTGGTTTTTTTTTACCCAGTAGAAAATGTTTTACTTTAATTTTTACTGTATCTGAACATGAAATACAAGCCTATTTCTATTACCTGTTGACAATTCAATAATATGATTTCGTTATACATTTACTCATTTTAGTTACTTCAAAATTTATGCTTAACCCATATATTCTTTTGAAGCTTTAAGATTTTCACGCTATGCATTAGTCTTTACATATTTAATCGTTTTTTTTACTTTTTAACTAAATATTTATCTATTTATTAATTTTGATTTTTTAAATTTATTTATTTTTATATCAATCACAGGTTAGGTACTTTGCATCCCAGGCATAGGCCCTTCCCACCCTCCCACTCCCTCCCTCATCTCCTTCCTCCCCGCCCCCTCCAAGTCCACCAACAGAGGAGGACCTCCTCCCCTTCTATCCAACCCCAGCTCATCCTGTCTCCTCTGGGCTGGCTGCAATGTCCTCCCCTGGGATCTAGCCAGTCTGTCACTCCCCGGATTGTATGGGGGAGGGTCAAAGAGTCAGCCATCAAGATCATGACTGAAACAGTCCCTGTTTCCCTGAGTAGGGTCTTCAGTCCTACACCAAGCTATCATGGGCCCCATCTGTGCGGGGGTTCCAGGCCACTTCCACACATGGTCCTTGATTGTAGAAACTGTCTCATACAAGACCCCTGTGCCCTGCTCAATTTGGTCTTTGTGGAGCTCTTGTTCTCCCCAAGTCTCACCAACCTCCCCCAGATCTATCATCACTTCTCGCCCTCTGCCAAAGTTTTGATCTCGAGTC
>CM053762.1:33931257-33959833 GCA_028658305.1 Pachyuromys duprasi
GGAGCATACCAAAGAGGACCTATGAAAGAATCAGTATAGCAATGTATCAAAACAGATTTAGATTAAGACTCAGCAAATAAGCCCTTGGCAGAGGGTGGGAAATAATAATAAAAAAGGGGAAGTTAGTAAGACTGGGGGAGAACAAGATCTCCACAAAGATCAAACTGAGCAGGGCACAGGGGTCTTATATGGGACAGTTTCTCCAACCAGGGACCATGTATATATATGGCCTAGAACCCCTGCTCAGATGTTGCCCATGATAACTCATTGGTGAACTGAAGACCCTAGTAAGGTAAACAGGGGCTGTTTCAGTCTTGAGCTTGATGGCTGACTCTTCGACCCTCCTCCATACATGCCAGGGAGTAACAGCCTGGCTAGATCCCAGGGGAGGACATTGCAGCCAGCCCTGAGGAGACAATATGATCTGGGGTCAGATGGAAGGGGAGGAAATCCTCCCCCGTTGGTGCACTTGGAGGGGGCGGGGAGGAGATGAGGGAGGGTTGGGGAGGGTGGGAGGGAGTGAGGGAGGGGGCTGTGTATGGGATACAAAAAAACCTAACCTTGGTTGATATAAAAATAAATAAATTTATTTTAAAAAGATTCTGGAAAAGAACAACAAAAAAATACACAACACAGACAAGTTTTCATGACCGTAGATGTTCCCATCATTAAGGCTCACATACCCAAGGCAGTAGCACACTTCATTTATAGTTCATAAAGGGTGGAGGCCAGGTTGATTCAATTAGTTCAGAGACCGTGTTTTAACAAACCAACCAACCAACCAATAAACAAAAGAAAACACACACACACAAAGTGTGGAGCATTAAAAAATAAAATCACCCAGAAAGCTGGATCTCAAAATTGTACCAAAATAATTGTCAGGAACAAAGGGAGAGAATCAGCCTCATTCATTTGAATATACTCCTGTCAGGGTCACATTCCAGCGCCTTTGGCATTTCTCAAGCCATCTTCAGTCATTCACTTACTATGTATCTGTATCCAAAAGGCTTGACTTTGCTAGAGTTTGACGTTGATCAAAAGAAAACAAAATTATACATGTTATGATAAAACTCTAGGTGAAATCTGTTACTTTGGATCTCAAAATCACTTTATCCAGCTCCAACAATATGTATTCAAGTTCAAACCTTAGCTCTTATCCTTAACAGGAAACTGAGATCCATGTAGAGTTTTAAATCAAATCCTCAGAGAAGACTAAAGCAAAACTGAGCTGAAGACTAAGGCATTGAAACACCGTGATCAGCCTTGTAAGAAATCCTGGAGCCTGCAGCTCTCTGGCAGAAGGCTAAGTTACGTTTCTATTGCTGAGATAAAACATCATGATGAAGACAACTTACAGATGGAAGGGTGTGTTCGAAACTTCTGGTTCCAGAAGATTAGCAATTCATCTTGATCAATATCAGTGAACTCTAAGGACTGGTGAGGGAACAGCTGAGTGGTCATATTTTGAATCACAAGCAGGAAGCAGAGAACAAACTCAAAATGGCTCAGCTCTTAAGCTTAACCCATGCCCGGTGACGGTGACAGCCCTTAGGGAGGCTGTGTCTCCTAAGCCTCTCCAAACAGGGCCACCAACTCAGGAACAAGCATTCAAAGGACCGAGACTACAAGGAGCACAGGGTGGGAGAGGGTTTATCAGTCAAACTACCACAAGGGTTTACAAAATATAGTGGAAGCCCCAGTTCTACTCCAGAGGGAATCTAATCTGGCAAGCCATTTCAACTCCATAATTAAAATCATTTCATTAACTAAGCTTCAACCTCCTGATTCTAAAGTTGTCTGCAGTGATAATTAAAACAAAGTTAGAAATTGGACACTAAGCAAAAAACATGGATGTTTTCAGTAATCAGTTACCTTAAAAATATCTGTATCAAGAAGCCATTTTGCTTATGATATGGTATTTTTGGCTATATAGACTGGACTTCAATTCTACCCTTAAACTTTTTCAGTTCCATCAATTTCGTTCTTCAGACTGCGAATCCAAATTCTTCAAGGGACTAAAGAAGACTGAGTGGTAAGGAAGCCTTGAAGGGGATTTTGAAGTGAGGAGAGATGTGAGGATTTAGTCTCTACTTATTTCCCACATCATCCCTGCCTTTCTTGATGTATTTCAGGATTTCAGTGTAGGGGTCTGACTGGGACTTGAAAAAATGATAGGAAGATGGATGTGAAAAAACATAATGAAAGCAGCTCTCTAAACTTTTCCCGTTCCTTTGGGGTAGAATGGGGGATTATTTCAGGATTATTCTGCATGACAAGCAGAGGCTCAGAAAAATGATGATTTTATTTTGCTTTTCCTTTTTTTCTGGCAATTTGACTCCAGTAGACACATATTCTGAACTAAGAAAATAAAAGCCTACTAAAGATTAATGGAAATTTTAACCCAGTTCTGTGTGTTTAGTGAGGCACCTGTAGGCAGGGATACAGTCTTGTGGTTGTGTTCAGATCTCTTTAAAACAAATCAAAGTAGAACATTTAAAAAAATTAAATTGGAATTTTAAAAAATATTATGAAGATATGTGATTGCATCTTGTAAAATATGTATATATGCATATTTTCTCATTTAAAAACACTTTTATATTAATTTCCACTTGCCTGGCAGAGTTTTTATAAATGTTAACTTTTTGTGCATTCACATTAGTATTATCAAGGTGCTAAACAGCTGGCCCATATCACAAATAGACTGGGCACTGGAGCTGGATTTGAAACCCTGACAATCACAGCTACAGAGTAGTTTTCTGTATTCAGTGCTGCACTACATCACTGTCTGCATCAATTTTTTTTTCTTCTGAGACTATCATCTATCCATCTATCATCTATGCATCTATAAATGTATGAATATGCATATTTAAATTGTCAATATTTATCAGACACACACACACTCACACTCACACACATATATAATTTATGCCATTTTTATTGTGTTGAAGTTGAAGGAAACTTTTCCTGTTCTAGCGTGCCACTTCCTTTTGAAGCACTGTAACATATAGCGAAGTAATGCTCTTACAAAGAAAAAGAAAAGGTGTGTTTTGGCTCACAGTGTTTAAAATGTGAGCACATGAATAATTGTTTTTACTGTTTTGGGCCTGTAAGCGTACAGCATAGTATGCTGGAAATACATGGTGGTATAAAACTATTACCTTATTATAAACCAGAAAGAAAAGGGAAGACTATGTGCCATAGTACTCTTCAAGGAAATGGCCTCAGTGACTTCAAAACCTAGTACTGTATATTTTGGTAATTCTGTAGAAAAGAAAATCACTGTCCTGGGGGGGATTTGCTTCTATTAATTTCTATTGTGTCTTGGTTTTACTGTTATAAATTATTATATAAAGGATAAAAATATTTAACAGTTACCAGCCAACAAATGGTGTTTGTATGATAAGCTTCTATTTATCATATATATCTTGTATATAAGAGAAGTTGAAGGGCCTTACTGAGGTAGATCATTTCAGTATTCTGCTGTGCTCTCTTGGTCAGTACCTGCACATATGACAATGCTTCAGGTTCACATCCTCATGTCTAGTGAAAATAACCACTGACTAAAAGCTATGTAGAACAGTATACCTTCAACTCTGATTCACCTGCCTATAAAATTTCCACAACCAGCTTTTAAAGGATCTATCTGGACAACAGAAAACAGGGGTGGTAATGATGAAACTCTCAAGGTGGTCCCAATAGACGTAAGGACTGGAACAATGAGCTAAAAACTGTGACGCCTGAACCCATCACTTACCAATAAAAGAAGTTTTTGGATCTTCCTATCTTGCTTTCTTCTATGGAGCATTTTGACAAGATCAAAGGTGTTTGAGAACCACTGTGTCTTATACTTGTTCTCAACATAAATGAACTTTTGTTTGGTAGAGGGATATCGAAGGGCTTGGCCTTTATGTGGTGAACTTGAGCATTTACAGTGCAGATTTTGGTGTGTACACATACAAGATTTACTACCATCACCATCAGACACTGGCTTCTTTCTTTACAGTTTGTCCACTCTGTATTTCAATTACAGAATATACTAACAATGATCCTATATAATAAGATTGACAAGTGTTCTAGGATCTCCTGGAGAAAGATTCATGTAATGAGTCTCATCAGATACCTTGGTGCTTCAACATATGGGAAACATGGAGTGTGCACAGAGAAAGGTCTGCCAGGTTAAACTTGTTCATCCTGTTAGCAACTGGAAAGCAATTTATTTCAAAGGAAAAATTGTACTATTGGTTAGAAAAGTCAGATATCTCTATAATACCTCATTTAAAACTTATTTTTCATCACATATGACACCTTCAGTGTCATATTTAGGCAAACATATTCCCACATAACACTTAATTATCTATTGTTTGTAGGAGATATCATGACACAAGCCAAAGACTGTATGAAATTTACTGTTAAAGTGTAAGAAGTTTCACACACACACAGTTTAAATGGTGCTTTACAGGATAGGGAGAATTATTTATGTGGCAACTTTTAGAAATTTCTTGACGAAGGAACATTTAATTTGGATTTTGAGGAACACGACAGGGGGGCTAAGGAATGAAATTAGGAGAACAAAAGCCACTTGGAATACACCAGGGAAGAGTAAAAATCAGACAGAAAAAGGGTTTGTGAAAGATTTGGGACTAATAACAGAAGGGCATAATAAACACATAATTTATTCTTGCTTCCTTCAGAGAAGAGAGATTGCATTTTTCAACCATAAGGTTAACACATCAGAAATATATTGCAGATATGCAGTATGAAAGAATTCTAATAGTTAAAAATTCTCAAACTAAAATTCTGTAAAATAATATACTTTTATAATAAAAGTGTGATTAGAAAAGAACAAGAAGTAGAATCATCCAACTGATAATGGATGGGCTGTGAGTGATCACAGCTTAGATGGTGGAAATGGATGGAAGAAGGGTATCAATAAAACTGCAGGTGGGAACTCTAGGTGGGTTATTGTGAAGAGGGCTGGGTGAGTCCTCACATTCTCAGAGCTAAGAGAAACACTTACTTAGAAGAATTACAGAAAACGTTTTGGAAGGGGAGGCTAAAGTATCATTTGAATAATGAAACTATTTGGTATCGAAGGAAAGATTCTATGCTAACACTCAGCCCATGGTAGGTTTGGGATCACTATTTAGATTTATTTACAGAGAGGCAATTGTTGACCCTGAGGTACTGCCAACATGCTGAGGGTGAATGCTAACAAAGCTATTTTTAAGCTTCTTAAGAATATGAAGCATCCAATGAAATAGAACTTTTTGTTTTGTTTTGTTTTCTTTTCTTTTTTCTTTTGTGATCAGAAAGGTGGGGAAGAAAAGAGGAGAATTGAGAGTCAATGCTACAATGTGAGAAATTGACTGTAGCACGAAGGAGATAGCAAATGGGAAAAATACTTAAGATAAGATCAGAAGCAGTTAGGGCACAAGATAGGAGGATTTCTGAAGTCATTAATAGACTTCAAAAACTCTTTCACAGAGTGGTGAAGGCAGAAGACAGATGGTAGAAAACTAAGCTCTCTGTAGCTAAAAGGAAGGAGAGTAGAATATACTTCTTAAAAGTTTTGTGGGGGGAAGATGAAGAAAGATTAAAGGGAGGACTGTTTTATACAGAAACTTTGTGGAAGACTGCTGGGTTTAATTCATTTGTTCTCCTGGTTGTATCAATAATATAGATCATAAGAATTACTTTTCCTTTTCTTTTTATTGAGAACAGACTTTTCTCATACAATAGATTTTGATTATGGTCTCTACTCCCCAGCTCCTCTCAGATCTTCACTTGCTTCTCACCCACACGATTATTTAACACTAAATGTTTAGGAGAGATTTAAATAATAAGGGGAAATAATATAAAATTTAGAAAAATCAATAATAATAATAATTGGCATAAAACTGCGTGTTGCTCAACATAAAGGCTTCTGTTGAGCATATAGCACAATTAAAATAAATTAGTGTGTTAAGTAAATATTTTACAAATGTATGCTTAATGCAGTAAATTGAAAACTGTACCTGAATCAGAAACTGAAACCGTATGAAAGTGTCCAAACTTCCTGGTCTAAATTAAGGCTCAGAGCCAAACTGTCAAAGAAAGACTGTTTTCCCAGTGAACATCATGAAAGTGCCCTTTTTCTTCTTCCTTGAAACACCCAGTTTTCCTGAAACACTGCCTGCACAACATATCCTGGAGAGGAAAATATAATTGCAGCATATTTTAATAAAAACTTTTGTACATGAGTTCTAGGGCTCACAAGTTGGTTATAATCCTATTGATTGATATACACAAGGACATTTCAGTAATTGATAATGGCTATGGTCATGTCCCATTAAATCATCTTTCTGCCTCACATTTGTTGTAACCGGTAGAACTTCAGATAAACTTTCACTTTTTAGGATTTATTTTATTTTTAATTATACCTATGCGTATGGGTCTGTGCCTATGAGTGCCACTGCTTGGCAAGGGCAGAGGCATAGTTGGCCCTAGGAGAGAAGTTAAAGATAGCTGTGAGCAGCCTAGCGTGGGTGACAGTAAACAAACTCGGGTCCTCTGCAAGAACAACGTGCTCGTAACCACGGAGCCATTTCTCCAATCCACATACCAGCATTCTTACTGCTCCTTGGGGTTTATAAAACATAAAGCCAATCTGAAATGCAACACAGACATGTCGTACACAATCTTACTTACATTATTCCTCCACGACAAAGCAAGTGATTACCTTTGAAGACAAAGCCAAGAAATGAAGCCAATATATAAATCATTTTATCAACAAGTGAGTACAACCTGGAATATGAGAGAGGATATTTTCTAATGTCATAAAACTACAACTCGTTAGGTGGAAAGCAGACTGTGCCAAGATCATGGACTTAAAAACCTACTTGTTCTACTGAATGTAATGAAAAGCCCTGTAAAATTACAAGTGCTGCATGAAATGCCTTGTTAGAGGAGGTTCTACCTCTAAGTATGGTACAAAGAGGGATGAATACACACACATTTATCCATATTTAAAGGTAATATACAACAGTAATGTAATAATTTATAATGGAAAAATATCCAGATGTCTCCATAGGAAATATAATTTTTAAAGTAAGAAAACATAAAATTTGCCAGATTTTTCTCTAATCTGACTGTGTCTGTCCCTCTCTGCACACACACACACACACACACACACACACACACACACACACACACACACACCTCTTCTCTTGAGTTTGCATCTGCGTATGTGAATATCAAGTGCACATGCATGTGGGTGCATGTGGATATGAAGAGGTCAGAGGGCAGCCCCACTGTTGTTCCTTAGAAATACTGTCCACTACCTTTTTAAGAGAGTATCTCCCATTAGCTGGGAGATGGCCAAATATGCTAGGCTAGATGAGAAGCCAGTCTGAGGGATCAGCTTGTTGTTCCTGCCCAGCATTATGATTATAAATATTTGCCACCATGCTCATACTTTATATGAGGGTTTTTAGGATCACCCTAGTCATGATATATCATATTTTTAGGAATATTTCCTTAAAATAATATTTTTGACTTCTGCTTTTCTTCACATATTATATATAATACATTTGCATGCAAATTTCATGATTTCCTTGTTTTTTAATTGATGAGTACTATTCCATTGTGTAAATGTATCACAATCTCTTTATCCATTCCTCCATTGAGGGACATCTACGTTGTTTGCAGATTCTGGCTATTACAAGCAAAGCTGTTATAAACAAGGTTGAGCAAATGTCCTTGTTTTATGCTTGATCATCTTTCAGATATATACCCAGGAGTGGTATAGCTGGATCTTGAGATAGCACTATTTCTAACTGGGAAAGTGCCAGACTGAAATCCAAAGTGGTTGTACAAGTTTACATTCCCACCAGCAATGGAGGAGGGTTTACCTTTCTCCGCATCCCCTCCAGCATATATTGTCAGTTGGATTTTTGAACTTAGCCATTCTGATGGGTATAAGGTAAAATCTCAGGAAAGGGGAAGAGGACCTCCATCCCTTATCAGTGGACTTGGGGAGTGGCATGAGAGGAGAAGAGGAGGGAGCTACAGCTGGTACACAAATTTAAAAAAACTTGTAATTAATAAAAAATAAATATTTTAAAAGGATTTAATATCAATTTTCGTATTTTTTGACAATTTATGGATCAGATGTATTTTCACTTTTTCTTTTATTCAATATTAATCACAGGTTATGTAACTTGTATTCCAACCATAGCCCCCTCCTGGATTCCCTACCTATTCCCCCCATCCCTCATTCATCTCCTCCCTGCCTCTTTCCAAGTCCACTGATAGGGAAGGATCTCTACCCTTCCATCTAACCCTAGTTTATCAGGTCTCTTCAGGACTAGCTGCAATGTCCTCTAATGTCCGCTTCTGTGGCCTAGCAAGGCTACTCCTCCTTCAGAGGGGGTGGGAAGGAGGGAGGGTCAAAGAGCCAGCCATTGAGTTCATGTCCAAAATAATCCCTGTTCCCCTTACTAGGGTACCCACTTGGATACTGGGCTACCATTTGCTAACTCCGAGCAGGTGTTCTAGGTTATATCCATACATGGTCCTTGGTTGGAGAAACAGTCTCATAAAAGACCCCTGTGCCCACATATATTTGGCACTTACGGAGCTCCTGTCCTCTCCAGGTCTTACTAACTCCCCCTTCTTTCATATGATTCCCTGCACTCTGCCAAAGGGTTGGTTATGTGTCTTAATATTTGCTTTGATATACTGCTAGGTAGAGTCTTTCTGAGGCCCTCTGTGGTAGGTTCTTGTCCTGCTACTTGTTTTTTCCTACATCCAATGCCCATCCCATTTGTCTTTTTAAGTGATAATTGATCATCTTACCCCAGGTCCTCTTTCTTGTTTATCTTCCTAGGTGCATAGATTTCAGGAGGCTTATCCTATCTTATAGGTCTATGTAAGTGAGTATATACCATGTATGTCTTTCTGCTTTGGGGATACCTCACTCAGGATGATCGTTTCCAGGTCCCACCATCTGCCTGCAAATTTCATGATTTCCTCCTTTTTAATTGCTGTGTAGTATTCCATTGTGTAAAAGTACCACAATTTCTGTATCCATTCCTCAACTGAGGGACATCTGGGTTGTTTCCAGGTTCTTACAATTATGGACAAAGCTGCTACAAAATTAGTTGAGCAAATGTCCTTGTTGTGTACTTGAGCATTTTTTGGATATATGCCTAGGAGTGGTATAGCTGGATCTTGAGTAATCACTATTCTTAATTGTCTAAGAAAACACCAAATTGATTTCCAGTGTGGTTGTACAAGTTTGCCTTCCTACCAGCAATGGAGGAAGGTTCCTCTTTCTCCGTATCCTCTCCAGCATGTGTTTTCACTTGAGTTTTTGATGTTAGCTACTCTGGTGGGTGTAAGGTGAAATCTCAGGGTTGTTTTGTTTTCCATCTCCCTGATGGCTAAAGACGTTGAGCATTTCTATAAGTGTTTTTCTGCCATTCTACAGTTCTCTACAGAGAGTTCTCTGTTTAGCTCCATACCCCATTTTTTAATTGGATTACTTGATTTGTTGCTTCTTAACTTCTTGAGTTCTTTATATATACTGGATATTAGCCCTCTGTCAGATATAGGGTTGGTGAACATTCTTTCCTAGTCTGCAGGCTGTCGTTTTGTTTTGATGACAATGTCTTTTGCTTTACAGAAGCTTTTCAGTTTCATGAGGTCCCATTTATTTATTGTTGCTCTTAGAGTCTTTGCTGTTGGTGTTCTGTTCAGGAAGTAGTCTCTTGTGCCAATGAGTTCTAGGGTCTTTCCCACTTTTTCTACTAACCAATTTAATGTGTCTGGTGTTATGTGGAGGTCTTTGATCCACTTGGACTTTAGTTTTGTGCAGGGTGATAAATATGGATCTATTTTCTTTTTTCTGCATATAGAAATCCAGTTGGTCCAGCACCATTTGTTGAAGATGCTGTCATTTTTCCACTGAATAGATTTGGCTCCTTTATAAAAAATCAAGTTTCCATAGTGGTCTGAGTTTATTGCTGGGTCTTCTGTTGGGTTCCATTGATTCACTGTTCTGTTTCTATGCCAATACCATGCAGTTTTTATAACTATTGCTCTGTAGTACAGCTTGAGATTAGGGATGGAAATACCTCCAGATGATCTGTTGTTGTACAGGATCGTTTTGGAAATTCTGAGTTTTTTTGTTTGTTTGTTTCTCCATATGAAGTTGAGGATTTTTCTTTCAAGGTCTGTGAAGAATTGTGTTGGTATTTTGATGGGCATTCCACTGAATCTGTAGATTGCTTTTGGCAGAATAGCCATTTTCACTATGTTAATCCTACCAATCCATGAGCATGGGAGATCTTTCCACCTTCTGATATCTTCTTCAATTTCTTTTTTCAGAGATTTGAAGTTTTTTTCATACAGGTCTTTCACTTGTTTGGTTAGAGTCACACCAACGTACTTTATGTTATTAGTGGCTATGTGAAGGATGTTGTTTCCCTAATCTCTTTCTCAGTCTTGGTCCTTTCGACTTTGGTATACAGAAGGACTTCTGATGTTTTTGAGTTGATTTTGTATCCAGCCACTTTGTTGAAAGTGTTTATCAGTTGAAGGAGTTCTCTGGTTGAATTTTTGGGGTCACTTATGTATACTATCATATCATCTGCAAACAGGAATGCTTTGACCTCTTCCTTTCTGATTTGTATCCCCTTGATCTTCTTTAGTTGTCTTACTGCTCTAGCTAGGACTTCAAGCACTATGTTGAAGAGATATGGAGAGAGTGGGCAGCTTTGCCTTGTTCTTGATTTCAGTGGGATTTATTTAAGTTTCTCTCCATTAAGTTCGATGTTGGCTATAGACTTGCTGTATATTGCCTTTACTATGTTGAGGTATGTGCCTCGTATCCCTGATCTCTCCAAGACTTTAAACATGAATGAATGTTGGACTTTGTCAAAAGCTTTTTCGGCATCTAAGGAGATGATCATGTGGTTTTTCTCCTTCAGTTTGTTTATATGGTGGGTCACATGGATGGATTTCTGTATATTAAACCACTTCTGCATGCCTGGGATGAAGCCTACTTGGTCATGGTGGATGATATCTTTTATGTGTCCTTGGATTCGGTTTGCAAGTATTTTATTGAGTATTTTTGCATCAATGTTCATAAGTGAGATAAGTCTGAAGTTCTCTTTTTTTGTTGGGTTTTTGTGTACTTTAGGTATCAAGATAATTGTGGCTTCATAGAATGAGTTTGGTAATGTTCCTACTGTTTTTATTTTGTGGAATAGTTTAGAAGGAATTGGTGTTAGGAGTTCTTTGAAGCTCTGGTAGAATTCTGCACTGAATCCATCTGGCCCAGGGCTTTTTTTGGAAGGGAGACTGTTGATGACTGCTTCTATTACCTTGGGGGATATAGGCCTATTCAATTTTTCTACCTGATCAAGATTAATTTAGGTGGATGAAATCAAGAAAATTGTCCATTTCATTTAGATTTTCAAATTTTGTGGCATATAAGCTTTTGTAGTAAGATCTACTGATTGTTTGATTTCCTCAGTGTCTGTAGTTATGTCCCCCTTTTCATTTCTGATTTTCCTGATTTGGATAGTTTCTCCCTGCCTTTTTGTTAGTTTGGCTAAGGGCTTGTCTATCTTGTTGATTTTCTCAAAGAACTAGCTCTTGGTTTCATTGATTCTTTGAATAGTTTTATTCATTTCTAATTGATAGATTTCTGTCCTGAGTTTGATTATTTCCAGCTGTCTGTTCCTCTTTTGTGTATCTTCTTCTTTTTTTTTTCCTAGGGCTTTCAATTGGGCCATTAAGTTGCTTGTATGAGATGTTTCAAATTTCTTCTTGAAGGCACTTAGTGCTATGAACTTTCCTCTTAGCTCTGCCTTCATTGTATCCCATAGGTTTGGGTATGTTGTGCTTTCATTTTTATTGAATTCTAGGAAGTCTTTAATTTCTTTCTTTATTTCTTCCCTAACCAAGCTGTCATTGAGTAGCAAGTTGTTCAGTTTCCATGTATGTGCAGGCTTTTTGCTGTTTCTGTTGTTGTTGTGGTCCAGCTTTAGACCATGATGGTCAGATAGGATATGAGGGATTATGTCAATTCTTGTATCTACTGAGGTTTGCTTTGTCAGCAACTAAATGGTCTATTTTCGAGAATGTTCCCTGAGGTGCTGAAAAGAAGGTATACTCTTTTGATTTTGGGTGAAAAGTTCTGTAGACATCTTTTAGGTCCATTTGATTTCGGGCCTCTGTGAGTTCCCCTGTTTCCCTGTTTTGCTTCTGATGGGATGATCTGTTCCTTGGTGAGAGTGGAGTGTTGAAGTCTGTCCACTATTAAGGTGTTGGGATCAATGTGATATTTCAGCTTTAATAATGTTTCATTTACAAATGTAGGTGGTCTTGTATTTGGGGCATAGATGTTCATAATTGTGATGTCCTCCTGTTCGAATTTTCCTTTGATGAGAAGGAAGTGCCCCTCCTCATCTGTTTTGATTACTTTTGGTCGAAAGTCTATTTTATTAGATATTAGGATAGCTGCCCCTGCTTGTTTTCTGGGTCCATTTGCTGTCCTTTACTCTGAGACAGAGTTTATCTTTGTTGCATAGGTATGTTTCTTGAATGCAGCAGAATGTTGGATCCTGTTTCTGCAACCATTCTGTTAGTCTGTGTCTTTTTATTAGAGAGTTGAGTCCATTGATGTTGATAGATAATAGTGACCAATGACTGTTAGCTCCTTTTATTGTGGAGTTGGTGTTCTTACTATGATTCATTGCTTTTTTTTTTCCTCTTTTAATTTTTGCTGGGAAATTATCTGTATCTTATATTTTGTTTGGTGTACCTGTTTTCATTGGATTGGAGTTTTTCTTCTAGTATCTTCTGTAGGGCTGAGTTGCTGTGTAGCTATTGCTTAATATAATTTTTATGTGATGTGTAATAAGCAAGTTATTTTCATTATTATATGAAAATATTAAATATGCTTGCATACAAAAAAGTCTTCTATTTTTATCGGCATTTCTAGTAGCCATAATGGGATAGTTCTACTTTCTATTTTATTTAGGTTTTTTTCCTGAGATAAACTGTATAAGACAGAGAATTGTGTGTCAATGAAAAAAATTAAATAAAATGTCACTTAAAGTTTGGTTTTAATGCCATAAAATATTAAATTTGTATTAAAACAATAATGTCTGGATATCAAAAAATTAGAAAAATGTCTTCAATGCCCCTTTGTCTAGATTATTTCCACTTTAGGGTCATCACCTGGTTCATTTTCATTACAGATTGTTTTTAAATCACATGACAGCACATATATCAGACTTGATTTGAGGACATTGTTTGGAAATTAATTCATTGTTATTCATAAAAATTGTTCAAATAAGTAATAAAAAAAGAAAATGGTGTCTATTTGGTTTTGGATAATCAACTGATGTATTTATTCTTCCATGGGGAAGACAATTTCTCCCATTCTCAGCATTCCTTAGTTTCCTTGAGCTGATTGTCTAGTGATAAGGTTTATACATATTTATATGTGTATAAATATATATTTGTACACATGTAAATGAATTTGAAAGAGATCAAGGTGGACGAACTACATCTGAGGGTTTGAGGGAGTAAAGGGGAATAGCAAGTGATGTAATCTTATTATTATCATCTCAATTAAAAAAGTAAAGTCCAAAACTATGAATTACCATTTGTTTCTTACCTTCCTTCTATACAATTATTATTGTTTAACTTTAAGGCAGGATTTTGCTAAGCAGTCCTGGCTGCCTAGAACTCTATGTAGGCCAAGCTGCCCATGAACTCAGAGACCTTCCTTCCTCTGCCTGTATGCAGAATCTAGGATTAAAGGTGTGCTTCATCATGCCTTGCTGTGCTAACTCTTAGCAGTAGACTACCCTAATTGCAGCCAGTCCTGATGAGACCTGATAGACTACGGTCAGATGGAAGGGGAGGATTACCTCCCCTATCAGTGGACTTGGAAAGGGGCATGGGAGGAGGTAAGGGAAGAAGAGTGATATTGGGAGAGAACGAGGGAGGACTCTACAACTGGGATGCAAGAATAAACTGTAATTTATATAAAAACTAAAATTGAAATTGAAAAAAAGATGCCCATCTTTCCTTTCTGCGCCTGCAGTGCTCTGTCAATGCGTGTGAAATTCATCACTCCATCACACAGCAGCAATCAACATTGCCTTGCTAATATAATCATCATCTCAGTTCCTTCTATGTACACTTCATATGTTGGTAGTGAAGTTTGAACTAGAATTGCCTTTTCAGCTGAAAATACACGTGTTTCTTTCTCAGATGTTGATGAGTGAGAAGCAATAGTGACTGTATGATTTTGCATCCATAGCTGCAATGTCTGTGAATGACTCCATGTTTCTAACAGTTCATCCATCCCTCAATATCCTCAGTTTTCCTTATTCCAAGACACACTGTGCTATATCAAAGACTTTTGTGGAGTTACGTAAAATCTTATCATAGTCCATTTATTATGTTTCTGTAATTTTCATAACCAGTGGGGGAATCCATAGATTCACACTTGTGGTACATAGGGTCATTCCAAATTTTTGAGCTTTGCATTTGTAATTAATGATAAATGATAGTTTATGTATTTACTTGTCTTTAACCTGCCTTTGTCTTTTTATGCTCAAGTCTAAAATTCAGTTTTCATGAGTTTTGAGGCCTAAATAAGTATATTTTACATTAATGTGATGATAATGTTCCTCAGAGAATTCAGTTATAAAGCCTTATCTATTTGGACAGTGTAGCCCCATAGGATAAATTTTCCTAAATAGGCAAAGTGGTATGATTTTAAATATTTGAACATTTGGATCATATTCCATAAATAACTTTACTTTCAGGCTGTAATTCAATAATAAGAATAATTTAAAAACAACTGTTAGGACCTATAGTGGGACTATTTTGCCAGTAAGTAGAATGTGATAGTGGTCTAGTGTTCATACTGTTGAATTATCATATACTAATAGTAGAGCAAGTCTATTTTAGTTTGCTTCTCTGTTGTTGTGATAAAACATTGGTCAAAATAACTTGGAGATTAAAGGGTTTATGTCAGCTTACAGGATATACAGTCTATTACCAAGCAAGCCAAGGCAGAGACCTTAGTGCAAGATCACTAGACAGTAGAGAAGCTCTGCCTTTTGGATAGCTTTTTCTGGCTTGCTCACCTCTCTGTATATGTAACAATAAGAAAGAAAGAAAGACCATAAGTGAGAGAGAGAGGGGTTTGTGGGAAAAAGAGGGGTAATGGAATATTTTAATTAAAACTAAGTTTTTAAAACTCATTTTAAAAGAAATGTCCCACCATATTTACCCATTCCAATACTTTGAAATCTAAAATCTCGTTAAGATGGCACAGTCTCTTCACTGAGTGCTCTGCGAAATTTAAAAAGTAATGATTTATACCTGTTCTCCATGAGAAAAGAACAAGACAGTTACAAAAGGAGTGAATTTAAACATTTCCAAATCCAACAATTTAAATTTCTCGGTGTTTGACATCTGTGACTCACCCATGATCTCTCTTGGGCTCTCATGGGATTGGATGGCTTCATTTCTATGGCTCTGCCATTTGTAACATACAACTGCTTGTCTCATAGACTCAAACTTGCTCTTCACACTTGCTGGTGTTGTTGGCAGTCTCTAAAACTCAGGAGTTCTGCTTAAGATGTAACTGAAGTTGACATCTTAAACAATGGCTCTCCTCTCTTCTCAGTGCCAAGCCTCAGCTTCTCTCTATAACCTCTTCAACCCTACAGCTTTCATGCTGCCAAAATCATTGCTATGTGGAAGACTCTTGCATACAACCAAGTTCAGCTGTCACCTTGAGATGTAGCCTTGAGCCACTGTGGACTACAGTTTCTACATACTGACCCTGAGAAAATACTTTCCAGTATATTTTGTCACAATTATGCTGGTCTCTTATTAATCATAGCTGATTCTTAAGCTCCAGTTAACCATTATCAATTTGCTCAGTAAAGTAAATGTGTCATTTTCAAAGCTTCTTAGTGCAAGATAGCACAAGAATAAACTTGTTAGCATCTTTGTTTCCTTCTGAAGTTTTACACGCCAGGCAACTATAAACTATATTTCCTATGCATTATCTTCCTAGGTCTCACAATGACAGAGTAATCTCTGAGCACTCAATAGGTTAAGACTAAGCTTGAAAACTCATCTTTCATCCACAAAGCATTTCAAGACCTTAATGACATGTGATCGGGTCTATAACAGAGAAATAGTTCCTGGGATGAATTGTTGTTCTGTTTTGCTCCTTTGTTGCTGAGATAAGACACTGACCAAAATCAACTTAGGTATGAAATGCTTATTTCAGCCTATGAGTTACAACTTATCATGAAGCAAAGGCAAGGTAGGAGCTCAAGTAAGTAAACTGGCAGGAACTGCACTAGAGATCATAAAGGAACCCATGTACTGTATTGCTTTCTTTGGATGCTCATCTACCTTTTTTATACAGCCCAGGTACCAGGTTCTTGATGATAGTGGGCTAATTTCTCCTCCATTAGTTATCAATAAAGAAAATGCCACACACATCAATCTAATTCAAGCAACTCTTCAATAGACAGGAGCATACCAAAGAGGACCTCTGAAAGAATTAATATAGCAATGTATCAAAGCAGATATTAAGACTCACAATCAAGCCTTTGGCAGAGGGCGGGAAGTAATAATAAAAATAGGGAAAATTAGTAAGACTCGGGGAGAACAAGAGCTCCACAAAGACCAAACTGAGCAGGCCACAGGAGCCTTATACGAGACAGTTTCTCCAACCAAGGACCATTTATGGATATGGCCTAGAACCCCCGCTCAGATGTGGCCCATGGTAGCTCGGTGTCCAACTGAAGACCCTAGTAAGGGAAACAGGGACTGTTTCAGTCATGAACTCGATGGCTGGCTCTTTGATCCTCCCCCATACATGCCAGGGAGTAACAGCCTGGCTAGATCCCAGGGGAAGACATTGCAGCCAGCCCTGAGGAGACAAGATGATCTGGGGTAGGATGGAAGGGGAGGAGATCCTCCCCCTGTAGGTGGACTTGGAGTGGGCGGGGAGGAGATGAGGAAGGGATGGGTAGAGTAGGAGGGAATGAGGGAGGGGGCTACGCCTGGGATGCAAAGTACCTAACCTGTGATTGATATAAAAATAAATAAATTACATTAAAAAAAGAAAAAGAAAGTTTACTTTTCCCAGATGACTTTAGTATGTGCCATGTGACAAAACCTGACCATGACAAAAGCACTATCTGAGGCTGAAATACATGAATTTGGAGACTGAGACAAGAAGGTAGGTCATGTGCCTTCTGAGATACTAAAAATCTAGGATTACTCCGGATCCCTGGATCTCAGTTCAATGCTGTTTTGATTTTGAATTTTGTCCTTAATTAGAAAGTTGTACATAACGACACTGACCAACTAATATGTTCTTGATATGAAGCAACTTCATTTGATTTTTTTTGTCGAAGAGAAAGCTGAGAGGACAGGTGAAACAACATTTTCACAGATAGTTTAGGGACAATGGAAATCAGGGGAGCCACTTAAGGCTTAGACATTTTACCTGTTCTCAGGATCCTTTCCTGGCACCTGCCCAGATCTGTAACCATAGCCATTGATGAACCAAGGCATGCATACTGCACAGGCAAAAAAATTCTCTGAGTTGAATTTTCTCTTGTCTATAATATTTATAATTCTCTTCTCATAATGCTTATGAGAATGAAGATACTGAACAATGTTTGCAGCACGTTTATCAACTTTGTAGTCATGAATTGCAGTCTCTTCTTGCTACACATTTTTTATTTAATTATTTTTATTAATTACAGTTTATTCACTTTGTATCACCCTGTACTTCCGTCTGTCCTCCCCTCCTAACCCCCCTCCTCTTCTCCACCTATGTCCCTCTCCCAGTCCACTGAAAAGGGAGGTCCTCCTCCCCTTCCCTCTGATCCTAGTCTATCAGGTCTCATCAAGAGTGGCTGCATTGTCTTTTTCTGTGTCTTCTGTAAGGCTGCTCCCCCCAGGGGGAGGTGATCAAAGTGCAGGTCAATGAGTTCAAACTATACAACCACTTTGGAAATCAATCTGGTGCTTTCTCAGACAATTAAGAATAGCGCTTCCTCAAGATCCAGCTATACCACTGTTAGGCATAAATCCAAAAGACACTCAAGTATACAACAAGGACATCTGCTCACCCATGTTTGTAGCAGCTTTATTTGTAATAGCCAGAAGCTGGAAATAGCCCAGATGCCCTTCAGTTGAGGAATGGATACAGAAATTGTGGTATATCTACACAATGGAATATTACTCAGTGATAAAAAACACGTATATCATGAAATTTGCAGGTAAATGGTAGGAACTGGAAAAGATCATCCTGAGTGAGGTATCCCAGAAGCAGAAAGACACACAGGATATATACTCACTCGTAAGTGGATACTAGATATATAATATAGGATAAACATACAAAAATCTGTACACCTAAGGAAACTAATCAGGAAGGAGGACTCTGGCTAAGTTGCTACACATTCTAATCCAAAATATGCCTTTCAATTTCTAGAGAATTTCTAAATTTATAATAGTCTGATCCTGGAATATTCTTGTACATGCCATATTGACTATCACATATAAAAATGGCAAATATTTGTGCAATTTTCATAGAAACACACATATTTTAAACTTGTTATGTAATTTTAGCATCACATTTTTTCATATTACCTATCAGGGAATGAATGTTAATTATTGCCACTCAATGAAAAAAAAGATATGTTTTGGGAATTTCTATTTTAACAACTAATTTCTATCCACAGTTTACAATAATTATCACATGCTATATGATAAACTCAATACTTGATATGGTTTATTATAGAACAAGGAGTTTAACAAATGCTAAATGCTGCCATTCTTCCACAAAGCATGTACGCAGGAGAAACATTTGCAACTGTCACTCTTCTCTCTACCTCTTCTCCTGTTATGTAGCATGGAGTCCACGGAGCTCTGTGCTCTTAGACTTTGCCTACATCTACTCAGCTCCACACAATTCTCTAATATTTACTTACAAATCTTTTATGACTTATTTTGAGAAAACAAAAACAGATATGCTTGTACATTAGGAGAATCTGGGAGGAACTGGGGTACGGTAAGAATATACTCAAAATGTTCTGTATAGTTTTTTTAAATGATAGTAGAAAATAGTTATGTGCGAAAATAAGATAGATGGAAAATTTTTGCATTTCACCTAGTCGTGTAAAACTAAAATCTCAAACCACAGGAAGATAAAATCAGTGATGAGTAGCTCATTTCCACACTATACCCACATATCATTTTTATCATCCAGGGAGAACAGCGTGCTGCATTTTACGTGGCCCTCCGTGACGCATTTACTTTTGCATCCTTCACTGTTTTCAACAATTAGATATTTGGAAAATTCACCAGATACAATTTATCACAGGAGATTCAGTGTACTAAGATCTCAGCTAAAATACATTCTCAGCAAAACCTGGTCTCTTTTAACTGTGGACAACATCTCTGTCGTTGCCTGGGGGACCTTTCAGAACTTGATATAGAGCCCAGGAACCTCTCACTGTCTTGTCCACTCACCTTTTCTGTCTACTTTGGTGGCTACTAATTGCTTTGTGGACTGATCTTCAATGAGCAAGTGGCAAGAATTTTCCTTTATTATAGCATGAAATTAGACCGGAATCTCGTCTGGGCTACTAGATTCTAAATGCAAGGCATAAATTTCTTCTCCCTTTGCTTTGATTTGTTTCCATAGTGCACTTACACTAAAGTTTATTTAAAATACTACTTAAAGGTCTGGTAGAAGGGGGAAAGACTGATAGACTGATGTTTGAAGATGGTAAGCAAGGGTAGACTTTTTTTTTAAGTCGTAGAATACAGTAATATGCAGCAAAATTGATAAGAAAACTATTTCTTTGAAAAATTATTCTGAGCCAGTTAAAAAATAATATCTTGTAAAGTTTGCCAAGCTGACTCTGTCCTTCTTTGGAGGGTAACTATCTTTCATTTTTGATTTAATTGTTCAGAACAGAGCAGTGTGATAAAAAGTTTTTTATGGAAATTTCTCACAGCAACGCAATCAATCATATTTCCAACTTGTGTGCCGCCTTGAGCCCCTGAGCCTCAAAGACTTTTTTTTTTTGAGAAGCTTACTTGTTAAATTAGCACTGATCAAAGGCTAAAACATTTATCATGCTTATTAGTGAATAAACCTAGCAGCAGGTATCCCAAGTGAGGGAACAAATCCTCATTTCCTGCAAGAATGAATTGGAAATTATCCAAACTGCTTGCAAACATTTTTCAGGAGTGACGAATTGTCAAAAATAAAGCAGCTGCTAGATGTGGCAGCAAGCAGGGTTAGCAGGAGGAGAAAAAGAGCATCTTGCACAGGTATCTTCAAACTAGCCCTTAGGGATATTCTGCAGCCTGATTCACCCTAATTGCCTTTGAAATCCTGCATCAGCCGGCCTTGCCAATGAGCTCCCACATAGCACCCCAAATAAGACAGTTTAAAAATCACTTTTCTCACCTTTGTGCTTTCTATTCCTTGCCATTATTGTTGAGAGAATAGCAACTGACAAATACCAAAATTGATGGACTTTTGTTTCTGCTTATTGCAAAATGATGCCCCATGCACATTTTACAGGACTGATGATGTCTTCATTAGCATAATGTAAGCAGTTGGCTGATATAACAGTGAAGACACACTTGTGCTGAAAATCCTTTTCTCCAGTGCTAAACTTTTATAATAAAAATTAAGAACATTGAAATTTTTGACAAACTTGCATTTCATATTATATTACAAATAGGTCTGAAGAACTTAAACGATACCAAGGCAATTTTGAATAAATAAATAATCAAATTAAATATTTTGTATAATTTTGATTTAATCAGGGGAGCACATGATCCAAGCACAATTGTTTTGAAGTCACATGTATGTGGAGTTCAGGCTTCTTCCTTCTGCTCAGAGCTCATGATGTTGCTGATATTTCCCCTTCTGTCTGAGAGTATGACAGATACTTGTGCTTTTGGAAATCTTCCTGATCAAGAGCTATTCCTTCCTTTTAACGCACAGCAAATCACGTTTGAAAAGAGTATAAGTAGAGGGGTCAAGAGCATCACAAGATCTTAGCCTTTCTGACCTATATAAGGTGGAATCTCTGAGTTGTTTTGATTTTCATTTCCCTGATGACTAAGAAAGTTGAGGATTCCTTTAAGTGCTTCTCAGCCATTTGAGATTTCTCTGTTGAGAATTCTCTGTTTAGTTCTGGACCCCATTTTTAAAATTTTTTATTAATTACACTTTATTTATTTTATATCACCTCATAAACCCCTCCCTCCTCCCCTCCCAATCCCACCTTTCCTTCCCTTTCTCCACATATGCCCCTCCCCAAGTCCACTGCTGGGGGAGGTCTTCCTTTCCTTCCTTCTGATCCTAGTCTATCAGGTCTCATCAGGATTAGTTGCATAGTCTTCCTCTGTGGTCTGGTAAGGCTGCGCCCCCATCAGGGTGAGGTGATCAAAGAGCAGGCCAATCAGTTCATGTCAGAGGCAGTCCCTGTTCCCATTATTATGAAACCCACTTGGATACTGAACTGTCATGGGCTACATCTGTGCAGGGATTCTAGGTATTCTCCATACATGGTACTTGGTTGGAATATCAGTCTCAGGAAAGACCCCTGTGCTCAGATTTCTTAGTTCTGTTGCTCTCCTTGTGGAGCTCCTGTCCTCTCCCTATCTTACTATTTCCCTCACCTTTTGTAATATTCCATGCACTCTACCCAACAGTTTCCATAAGTCTTGGCATCTGCTTTGCTATTGTGTAGGGCAAAGCCTTTCAGGGGCCCTCTGTGACAGGCTCCTAGCTTGTTTCCTGTTCTCTTCTTCTGATGTCCATCTGCTTTGCCTTTCTGGCTGGGGATTGAGCATTTTAGCCAGAGTCCTCCCTCTTGATTAGTTTTTTTAGGTGTACAGATTTTAGTAGGTTTATCTTATTTTATATGTCTATATGAGTGAGTATATACCATGTGTGTCTTTCTGCTTCTGGAATAGCTCACTCAGGATGATCCTTTCCAGTTCCCACCATTTACCTGCAAATTTCATGATATCCTTGTTTTTTATTGCTGAGTAATATTCCATTGTGTAGATGCACCACAATTTCTGTACCCATTCCTCAGTGAGCAACATTTGGGTTGAGGTTGCCCACTCTCTCCATATCTCTTCAACATAGTTCTGGAAGTCCTTGCTAGAGCAATAAGAAAATTAAAGGAGATCAAGGAGCTACAAATCAGTAAGGAAGAGGTCAAAGTATCACTGTTTGCAGAAGATATGATAGTATACCTGAGTGACCCCAAAAATTTTACCAGTGAATTCCTATTGCTGATAAACACCTTTAGCAAAGTGGACAGATACAAAATTAATTTGAAAAATCAGTAGCCTTCCTGTGTACAAAAGACAAAAGGGTTGAGAAAGAAATTAGGGAAACCACACCCTTCATAATTGCCACAAAAGGCATAAAGTACCTTTGTGTGACCCTAACCAAGGAAGTCAAAGACTTGTATGAAAAAAAATTCAAATCTCTGAAGAAAGAATTAGAAGAAGATATCAGAAAATGGAAAGATCTCTCACGCTCATGGCTTGGCAGGATTAACATAATAAAAATGGCCATCTTACCAAAAGCAATCTACAGATTCAATGCAATTCCCTTCAAATTACCAACACAATTCCTTACAGACCTTGAAAGAAAAATTCTCAACATTGTATGGAATAACAAGAAACCCAGAATTGCTAAAACAATTCTCTACAATAAAAGATCTTCTGGAGGTATCTCCATCCCTCATCTCAAGCTGTACTATAGAGCAACAGTATAAAAACTGCATGGTACTGGCATAGAAATAGAATGGTAGATCAATGGAATCAAATAGAAGGCCCAGAAATAAACTCACACACTTATGGACACCTGATTTTTGACAAAGATGCCAAAACCATTCAATGGAAAAAAGATAGCATTTTCAACAAATGGTACTGGTCTAACTGGATGTCTACATGTAGAAAAATGCAAATAGATCCAAACTTATCACCCTGCACAACACTAAAGTCCAAGTGGATCAGAGACCTCAACATAAAACCAGACACATTAAATCTATTAGAAGAAAAAGTGGGGAAGAGCCTTGAACTCATTGGCACAGGAGACAACTTCCTGAACAGAACACCAACAGCACAGGTTCTAAGAGCAACAATCAATAAATGGTACCTCATGAAACTGAAAAGCTTCTGTAAAGCAAAGGACACTGTCATTAAAACAAAAGGACTGCCTACAGATTGGGAAAGCATCTTCATCAACCCTATATTTGACAGAGGGCTAATACCCAGTATATATAAAGAACTATAGAAGTTGAAAAGCAACAAATTGAGTAATCCAATTAAAAAATGGGGAACAGAGCTAAACAGAGAGCTCTTGAAAGAGGAATATCGAATGGCATAGAAACACTTAAAGAAATGCTCAAAGTCATTAGCCATCAAATCAAAATGCAAATCAAAAGGACCCTGAGATTTCACCTTACATCCATCAGAAAAGCCAAAATAAAAAACTCATGTGATAACACATGCTGGAGAGGTTGTGGAGAAAAGGGAACTCTCCTCCACTGCTGGTGGGAATGTAAACTTGTACAACCACTCTGGAAATCAATCTGGTACTTTCTCAGACAAGTAGGAATAGCGCTTCCTCAAGATCCAGCTATACCACTCCTAGGCATATATTCAAAAGAGGCTCAAGTACACAATAAGGACATTTGCTCAACCATGTTTGTAGCAGCTTTATTTGGACCCCGTTTTTTTAAATTTTTTTTTTAAATTTGTGTGTGTTTGTGTGTTTGGTTTTTTGAGTATATTTTGAATATTAGCCCTTTGTCGGATATAAGATGTTGCATATCTTTTCATAATTTGCATACTGTCTTGTAGTTCTATTGACAGTGTCTTTTGCTTACAGAAGCTTTTCAGTTTCAAGAGGTCCAATTTATTAATCCTGGAATTCTGTCCAGGAAGTTGTCCCCTGTTCCAATGAGTTCAAGGCTCTTACTCACTTTCTCTCCTAATAGATATAGTGTATCTGGTGTTATAGTGAGGTCTTTGATCCACTTGGATTTGAGTTTTGTGCAGGGAGATAAATATGGATCAATTTGCAATTTTCTACATGTAGACATCCAGTTAGACCAGCACCAATCATTGAAGATGCTGTCTTTTTTCCATTGTATGGTTTTGGCTTCTTTGTCAAAAATCAAGTTACCATAATAATGTGGGTTTATTTCTGGGTCTTTGATTTGATTCCATTGATCAACCAGTCTATTTCTATGCTAGTACCATGCAGTTCTTAGTACTGTTGCTCTGTAGTATAGCTTAAAGTCAGGGATGGAGATACCTCCAGAAATTCTTCTACTGTCTAGTATTGTTTTAGTTATTCTGGGTTATTTGTTTTTCCATATAAAGTTTAGAATTGCTCTTTCAAGGTCTATAAAGAATTGTGTTAGTATTCAGATTGGAGTTGCATTGAATCTGTAGATTGCTTTTGGCAAGATGGCCATTTTTATTATGTGAATCCTGTTGATCGTGAGCAGGTGACATCTTTCTATTGTTTTATGTCATCTTCAATTTCTTATTCATAGACTTTAAGTTCTTGTCACACAGGACTTTCACTTGCTTGGTTGTAGTTACACCAAGATACTTTCTATTATTTGTGGCTTTGGAGAAGGGTATAGTTTTCCTAATTTCTTTCTCAGCCTGTTTGTCATTTGTGTACAATAGGGCTACTTATTTTTTAAAATTAATCTTGTGTTCACCCATTTTGCTAAAGCTGTTTATCAGCTGTAGGAGTTCTATGGTTGAATTTTTTGGGGACCCTCTGTACACTATAACATTATCTGCAAATGGCTAATATCAAAATCTGAAGTTACATCACATGCTGATGAGGTTGTGGAGAAAGGGGAACACTCCTCCATTGCTGATGGGAGTGTAAACTTGTACAACTACTTTGGAAATCAATCTGGAACTTTCTCAAAAATTGGGAATAGCTTTACCTCAAGACCTCTCCTGGGACATATGCAAAGCACACTCCACCATACAACAAGGACACTTGCTCAGTTATGCTCACAGCAGCTTTACTCACATTAGGCAGAATCTGGAAACAACCTAGATGTCCCTGAACTGAAGAATGAATAAGAAAACTGTGGTACATTTACACAATGTTACTCAGCTATTGAAAACAAAGAAATCCTGAAATTTGCAGGCAACTGTATGAAACTAGAAAAGATCATTCTGAGTGAGGGAACTCAGACCCAGAAAGACACACTTAGTTATGTACTCACTTATAAGTGGATCTTAGACATGTAGTACAGAATAAGCATACTAGAAGGCACAGACCCAAAGAAGATATGTAACATGAAGAACCTAAGGGAGAATGTGTACATCTCACTTGGAAAGGGAGATAGACTAGACAGAGGTAGTGGCTGAAGAAAAGGAACAAGGTAGGAGATGGTCAAAGAGAGCTAAGAGGGTGGAGGTCAAGCCTACGGTTAATGAGGGAGTGAACGGAAGGCCTGTAGAGAAAAGAGAAACTGAGGGTAGGGTGTATCTCTGTGACAACCTGGAGGCCTACCTCAGGGTAGGCTGCTGGGAGGATATGGAGGAGAACTCATGCAGAGACCTAGTAGCAGAGACCATAGAGACTGAAGAGGACACCCTCTAACTACACTAGTCTCACAGCAAAGGGAGGGGAACACCAATCCACCCACAAAAATTTCAACCCTAAGTTTACCCTGTCTAGAAGATGTGCAGGGATAAAGATAGAGCAGATAGAGCAGAGACTGAAGCAACATCAAGCCAATGACCCACCCTATTAGAGAGTATTAACCCCTTACACTATGAACAATACTCTGCTAAGCTTGCAGAAAGGAGCCTGGCAGAGTTGTCCTCTGAGAAGTTCTACCCAACAGCATCTCACAAAACAAAACAAAACAAAACAAAACAAAACAAAACAAAACAAAAGACTCTGAGACTCATAGCCAAGCATTAGGTGTAGCATAGGGTATCTTGTGGAAAAGTGTGAGGAGAGGAAAAAAAAGGACCTGGAGATGACAAGAAGACCAACAGAGCCAACTAACCAGAGCCTAGAGGGGCCTGGTGAGACTGAAGTGCCAATCAAGAATCATGCAGGAACTAGATCTAGGCCTCCTACAAAGTTGTATCAGATGGGGAGCTTAGGCCTCATGTGGGTTTTCTGGTAAGGGAAGTGGGGCTACATAGGACAAAAACTCACTTGCTAGCTTTTTGACCACTTTTCCATAGTGAGACTGCCTTTCCAGGCCACAGGGGAAGAAGACATGCTCAGTCCTGATGCAACTTGATGAGCTGGGGTGGATGGGAGAGAGTGCCCTTCTTTTCTGAGAAAATGGGACAGGAGAGTGAAGGAAGGAGACATGAAACTGGGTGAGAGAGAAGGGATGGAGATACAATAAAAGTGTAAAGTTAAAAAAAATCGTAAGAACGTGTTTGTAGGGGGCTCACAGAAACTGAACTGACAATCGTGGATCCTGTATGGTCAGAGCTGGGTCCTCTGGATATAAGTGATGGTTCTATATGGGACTCCTAACAGTGGAGTGGTGGATCCCTCTGACTCTTTTGCATTCTTTCGGGACCCTTTTTCTTCGTCTTTGATTGTCTCGTCCAGCTTCTACATGAGGGTATATGCTTAGTCTTATTTTAACTTGTTATGTCATATTCGGTTGATATTCTCAGAAGCCTCTTGTTTTATGAAGGAAAAGAGAAGAAGAGTGGATCTTGGCAAGTGGGAAGACGTGGGGAGGGACCGGGAGAAGAGGAGGGAGTAGGAACTGTGGTAGGGATGTAGTATATGAGAGAGGAATAAATTAAAACAAACAAAAAAATCAAAACCTATCCCAAAACACACAAAACAAAAACCAGAATTAAAGAAACAAACAAAGGAAAGAGAAGGAGACGAGTTACCTAAAATATATTTTTGGCATATATATCTGTAAAGATTCCATACATCGTGAATATTTGGAGTCAGATGCTTAGGTTATCTTTGTGTAACATGGAAATGATAATTGGCAATGTGGTAGTGTAGAAAGGAGGACATACAGAAAACTAAATGTGATCTGGAAATATTTAGTTTCTTTGAACTTAAAATGCAAAAATGCTTTATTGACCTTTCCCACATTTCTTTTTGTCAATTAAAGTGTGTAAATATCATTGGATTGGTGGTAGACATTGCAGTTCATAAAAGTTTATGCCTCAGCTTTTTTCCCATACAATACAATACAATACAATACAATATAATACAATACAATACAAACATAACCTGAAGAAACTGTGTTAACATAGAAGTATCTGGTCCATTATAGGTGTGGATTCACTTGCACCACTGATCTCTGCTCTGCTCAACTCTGTGTTACACTCACTCTTCACAATAGTTGAAAGATAAAAGCAGTAAGACTTGTGTTGTTGAGCTTCAGAAAATTCTTTTTCTTATAATCCAATTAGGATTCCATGTATCATAGCTTATAAAATTATCCATCAATATATTGTTGGTTTTCTTAAGAACTGATAAATTATTCACCCTCCCCGTGAATTTTGGATTAAAATCTTGATGATGACTTATTAGTTAGTGCATTATTTAGTGCTCATTCTACTAGCAAACCACAACAGATCCTCGTGAGAGCCTGGTGACTGTGAGACAGCATCTTTAGGCTCTTATTCCTGGGTAGCATGAGAAGGGACAGAGATCTTGCAAGTTAGAAAGATCTTCTCAAGGTAGAAATGTGTAATCTTGTTAGTACCAAGGGCGTGGGAAAGGGATTCATTTAATGTCTCTCTCTTGTATGCATTATGCCACTGGAAGGAAGTACCTGATAACTTGAATGTTACTCTGGGGCCTGTATGGAGAATAAGCTCTGGACTGGCGTGAGACATAGCTGCACATGTGTTTGACCTGAGCAGCATTTGGTCTGGATTCAAACATGAGCAGCAAATTCTAGATTTCCTTATCATTATTATACTCCTGTCACTTCATTTCTTAAGCAATAAGTTACCCATATATTGGATGGTTTCTCTAGTTTCCTTACTGTGCAATGTATTTGTCACCCCTCAAATACACCTTCAGACTATTTTTTTTCTTTAACTACCACCCTCAGATTATCTGTAGCAATGACAGTCCAACCACAAACCAGCAAAGAATGTGTTTCATTTTTCCCCACCTCTTTTCTATCCAATACACCACCCTTTAAGGCAAATGGAAGACTCCGATTCCTATAACAGAGACCCCTACCTGCATATTTTTATCCTCCTGAATAGAAGCCCAAACTTCCACTGAGTTCCTCATTTCCTAATCTGTCCTTTATTTTGCTGACTTAAATATCTCCATCCCTGACCTCAAGCTGTACTACAGAGCAATAGTAATAAAAACGGCATGGTATTGGCATAGAAACAGATCAGTGGATCAATGGAACCGAATAGAAAACCCAGAAATGAACCCACACACCTATGGAAACTTGATTTTTGA
>CM053762.1:33960333-33981280 GCA_028658305.1 Pachyuromys duprasi
GACCAAACTGAGCCGGGCACAGGGGTCTTGTAAGAGACGGTTTCTACAATCAAGGACCATGTGTGGATGTGGACTGGAACCCCCGCACAGATGGGGCCCATGATAGCTTGGTGTAGGGCTGAAGACCCTATTCAGGGAAACAGGGACTGTTTCAGTCATGATCTTGATGGCTGACTCTTTGACCCTCCCCCATATAAGCTGGGGAGTGACAGACTGTCTAGATCCCAGGGGAGGACTTTGCAGCCAGCCCTGAGGAGACATGATAAGTTGGGGTTGGATGGAAGGGAAGGAGGTCCTCCCCTGTTGGTGGACTTGGAGGGGGCGGGGAAGAAGGAGATGAGGGAGGGAGTGGGAGGGTGGGAGGAAATGGGGGAAGGGATTATGCCTGGGATTCAAAGTACCCAACCTGTGATTGAGAGAAAAATAAATAAATTAATTAAAAAAAAAGAAAGGTTATATATTTCTAGGAGTTTACACTTTAATTTGAGTTTATTTTATTCCCCTTCATGTAACTGTTCATAGTCATCTTTAATAATCTCTTTGTATTTAAATTTTCAGTTTCTTCCTGATAATGAGAATTAGGTTCAGAGCATCATGGTGGGAAAGTATACTTGACATTACTCACTTAAGACTCATCTTTTAGTTTAATGCATGATGTATATTGAAATGTACTTCGTGATTACTTGAAAATGTCTTTTGTGTTACTGCTCTAAAAGGTCTCTTAGGTTTTTAATGTTGTTTGCTGCTTCTTTATTGAATTTCTGTGTTAGTTTTCATCTATTGAAACAGTGAAATCCTCTCATTACTGTGTTGATATTTATGACTTTGATTTTATTTGTATTTTTTTTCATTTGTAAGTTGATGCACCAGAGCTAATCACATATACTTACAATTCTTATTTCTTCTTCAGAAATTGGTTGGTGGCATTTATAATTGACTTATTTAATTCTGTTAAGTTATTCCTTGAAGCCTATTTGATTTTTTCTATGTATGTATATCCAGCTTTTTAATTTTTTATTAATTGCACTTTATTTACTTTGTATCCCCCCAAAACCCCTTCCCTCCTCCCCTCCCAATCCCACCTTCCCTTCCCCTTCTCCACGCATGCCCCTCTCCAAATCTACTGATAGGGAGGTCTTCCTCTCCTTCTTTCTTTTATTTTTTGGGTTTTCATTTACATAAACAAGCTATGTTTTCTTCATAGTCCTCTAATGGGTGATTTTAAAACCAATTGTCCCTCATTTTTAGCACATAGTTAAATCGTTTTACCTTCAACCATTTTAACACTCCATGTTGTTGGAATAGTCCATTAATTAATTTATATTTATAATTAATTTAATTTATATTTACCTAAGACAATTCTAAAAAATTATTTTAATTCTTATGTAGATTTTTGTTCCATTCTTCTTTCTTTGAAGACTTTATAATTGTAGATTAATTGGGAACAATATTTTATAAGGATAATACTTATTACTTTCTCTTTACTTTTGGTTTTTCTGTTTACAGTTTTGTGCATTTACAAGGAGGTTTATAAACAAACCTCATTTCAAATTATCAATTTAAACTGTTAAAGTAATATTTAACCTATGCAAAAATATTACACTTTAACTTCTTGCTGATATCTTATGCAATATAAGTCACAGTTTTCAATTTTTATGCTTTGTATACATTATAAAATTGCTGTTACTACAGAATTTTTAAAGCTAAAGGGAGCACCTGAAGTCTTTTTGTTCCTATCAGTGCATATATGTAATCACATACAACTTTACAGATAAAATTTCAGTATTAAAGGGAATTGCATGTAGAAGATAGTAAATAAACAAAAAGAAATACTTGGAAGTTAAGGAGAACATATATATACATATATATATATACATATATGATAAATGGGTAAAATGTATTCAGTATTTCATTAAAATAAAAGCATGAAAAAATCTGATATAAGTCATCAATTATGAAAATGAATGTAATTGGCTTAAAATTATCTTCAAAAACCAGATGCTCTTGCCAATTGTTTTATACCACAAATTTTAATTACATGCTGATTAGAATAGATACCTAAAGGAAAATGATATTTAAAGGTAAAAATAAAGAAATTTGAGTTTAAAAATTAAAATGTACATGTATGCTGACCAAAAGTACATAAAGTAAAGAAATGCATTATTACTGTTAGAATTCAAACGTAGCATCAACTGATATGAAATGACATTATGTTGTAGAGAGTTTTAATCTGTACTAAGAATAGTGTAGATATTTAAAAATTATGCTCCTCCCTCACTCTTTCTAATAATCTCTCTCCTACCTGACTCCTCTGTAAAAGTCCTTTCTGAATAGTCACATCTTTGGATTTGAACCTACCATTGAAGACTTTTGGGCACATCAGGACTCTTCAGTAGTAACATAACTCATACTCTTTTTTTCTCTGAATTACCAGTAACCAATAGTTCGGCAGAGAAGGTTATCCCCTTTCTGCTCTTCCCCATAAGTATCTGTCCATTTGTATGCCTAGTCCTGCTCAGACCTTGAGAGAGCAACTGCAGTGTCTGGGAATCCATGATTACAATAGTATGTGATGCATAGAGTACTGTATTTCTGGAACTCTTATTAACTACAGTTCTTAAATTCTTTTAATCCCCTCTTCCAAAATGTTTCCTAAGTATTGCATGGGGTAGTATAAATGTCCTTTTGGGGCTGAGCACTTAACTTTCTCCATTACAGTCATCTTAAGCAGCCATAAATCTTCGTATTCGCCATCACTGACTGCAGAAACACCACTGACTTAGACTGGCAGCAGTCTTGGTTTATGACTAAATATGTTAGCCAAACAACAGTGATAAATTCACCACTAAAACTTTTCTAAGCATAGGTTTGTGATGAAGGTTACAGGAACTGGCATTCATTTCTTTCTTTGGGGAAGGCATCAAATCTCATCAAAGAGGAGTTGGTATCCCTTAGAACAGTCACACCACTATTGTACTAATGAACACAACTTGCCTGGCAATTTGTTTTATAGTTTGGATAACTCATAGCTGCATAGATTAATGACTTTTCCCCCTGCAACCTCAGTAAGTCAGCAGCAATAAATCTTCCAGTTCAACTTCAACTTGATTTCTTTTTAACTCAAAATCTAGTTGTGTGGTGTTTTCAACAACAGAGGTTTAATATCTAGTTCTGGGGAAAAACAAAGAATGGAAGGAGCCTGCATTACATGGATGGGTGGATTCTGAGGCTGCTTTGATCCAGATCTCATAAGAAAATACAACGTACCTGACACTAGAGGTTTTTTTTTTTCTTCATACAACATGGAGACTAAGGGCAGTATTATTTAGCTAGCAGGATACTCTTTCTAATTTCCTTTTTAAAAATTATATTTTAATTGATAAAAAAATTGTATATATGTACCACACTTCCATTACCAATTCATCAGTTAATGGACACCTAAGCCTTTTTCTATTCTTTGCTTATGGAATAGAATAAAGTAAGCCTGGAATGGCAATGACTTCTAAAGTAGAATAGTCAGCCTTTTTTGGTATATGCTCAAAAATGGTACAGGTGGGTCATTTTATGGTTCTTTTTCTAGCTTTTTGAGACCACCCTATACTGAGTTCCATAATAGTTATTCTACTTTACTTACCCACCAATGGCAGATTGGAATTCCCCTTTCCACACATCCTCACTAGTGTTTAATGTCAATTGATTTCTTATGACAGCAATTCTGATAGGTGAGGTGAAATAATTTTAATTACATTGCTCTCATTGCTTAACTTAAGATATGAATGCTTTCTGTAATGTTTACTAGTCTTTTTTCTTCCTCAGAGAACTTTCTGTTCAGGTAAATAGACTAATTTTAATGTTATTTTAATTAAAAAATTAAATTTACTTCCATTTTATATAGGCGTTTTGCTGATTCTAAGTGCAAGACATGCCTGCAGAGTCCTCAGGGACCAAAGAGAGAGCTGAATCATCTGGAACTGAAGGGACAGATTTTGTGATCCACCATATAGGAGTGGAAACTGAACCTTGGTCCTCTGCAAATGCAACAAATATTTTCAACCACTGAGCCAGATCCCCAGCCTCAAGTTGTTTTGTTTTATTGATGGTTTGACTTTTTTTGTGTTTTGATATTAATTATCTGACTGATAAATAACTAGCAATGTTTCTTTCATTGTGTGGGCTGCCCCTTCACACCATTTCCTTTAGCCTAAGCTAAGCAACCTCTTTCATTGATCCCATTTGCTCAATTATTGGCGTTGTTTCCCAAACAACCAGAGCCTAATTTGAAAGTCCTTACCTCTGGATTAACATCTCTCTCTAGCTTTTGTTTTAGTCATTTTAGGTATGATGTTAAAGTGTTTAGACCATGTGTAGTTGGTTTTTATTAAAGTGAGAGAAAGTTATCAATTTAAAGAAACCTCTGATTTGATTTAAATTATATTTTAATATGATTAATATGAAAAAAATCTTAACAATTTTCCATTACTGATACTATCTACAATAGTACAAAGCAGATTAGTGGAGATGGAAAACAGATACATCAGGATAGAGCAATAGGAAATATAACTGTGAGTTATCTAAGAAAAGAACATTTTTCCATGAAATACGATGATCTAATTGATGACAGATAATCAATAACACCCATGCTAGGAGAGGTGACAAAGTGCAAACACCTTAAGAGCAACGCAAAAGCTTTAGGACTAGGCGAAAGAGATAAACGGATGCCAAGATGTAAAGAAAAGCTACAGTATATTCCAAACATAATGAGAAGAGACTGGATGGTAATTGTTGGGAATGTGTGACACCTAAATCATAAAGAAAGAACACGGAAAGCACAGATAATTTTTATATGTACTGAAAAGTTAACAGAAACCTGGATCAAGATTAATTATAAATTAAAATAAAAAGAAATTTAAAATGATGCTATATAGACAAATTTGGGGAAAATTCTAGTAGAACTGATGGTATAATGTTAGTGTACAATGTTAGTGGTGAAAAGGGAGAAAAGGAGTCAACTACAACATCTACTTTGAATAAAGAATATTTTGAATTAAGAATTCTTTGCATAGAAAATTCTCTCCTGGACATGTAAATTACTACAAATGGATGTGCCAAGTAGGTGTTAGCCATTGGAGGAAAGGTCATGTTCATGTACTCCCTTATACTGCCTGGTGCCTAGTGCTGGACGAGTTCCATTTAGGCAGAAGTATAAAAAGAAAAACCCAATACTTCCCCTTGGGCTAAAGGTGGAAAGAGTTGAGTAGGGATGAAAAAATGGAGAAGTTTAGAGAAAAATATCAAAAAGTAAATATGCGAGATAGAAACAAATAACTACAAGTAAAATAATGCTTTTTAATTAATGACATGCAATGTCCACAAATGTTTAGAGAAAAAATCATAATTATATAGTTTAAAACCCTAGATATGGACTTAAACTTTTCTTGATTATATTTTTAAAAAAGAAAGATTATCACAGCTATATACCATATCTGTGATAAATAACGAGCAAATTCAAAGTAGAAGAAAACATACATTTACTGATATCAATGCTTTTAATGAAACATTAAAAATCAGTATTACTCATTCACCCAGGTAAACACTAGCAAAAAAATGTTTTGTAGAAAATCAATTCCTAAAACATAGATAGCATTTATGTAAGCCATGTAAATGTTTTAGAAAATGTGAATAGATATTTGAAATATGAAAATATACTTTACGTATATGAATAACTAGTAAACATAAATGGACAATATGCACTCATCAGATATGCAAATATTGTCAATGCATGCACTCAGTATCCTTAATGCAAGAATTCTCAAATATGAGAGTCATGCTAACAAATAAAACTTACCTATATTATAATCCTGACATGTGCAAAAACCCCATATTATTACCTGGATTTAAAATCCAATTTTACAGATAAAGGAAAATGTAAAAAATATTTATTTAGGTCATTGTTTTTATATATAACAATATATCACATTAAAAAACTAAAAGTTTAATTTAAGTTAACATCAATGCATTTTATTTTGCTTTAGCAATATACATTATTTCATTAAGTAAAATTAAAAAAAACTGTTAGACAATTTTCATAACATGTTGCCTAGTGAAAATAACTAATAGAATATTATATAAAATATTAATTCAGTAGTCTAAAGCACATACTCACACATAAGTGATACAAACAGATCACATTCTAATCAATGAGACTGTGCTCCAATGCCGACATTACTTTCTCCATTTACAAGTTTATCAATAGTGTTTATGTAATTTTTTGTTCAACTGAATTTCTTAACACTTCACAAAGAAGCCATGTTTCAATTAAGAGATGAATATCAAAATGTCCAACTATTTATATATAAGAACTATGACCTTCATTCTACAATAATCAGCATGAGAACTTCAATATATTCGTGGGGAAGAACATAAATTTAATGTGACCCATGTAAAAATTTAAATGGGTTGAATCTTATTTCATGGATCTTTGAAGGTGAAACGCTGAGACCGTGTTGTAACATTTTCTCCCAGGACGCTGATAATGATCTCACAAAGTTGTTTATAATCATTTTATTGCATTCATCATCTGAGACTAATTATAACTCAGATGAAAATCATCCTTGCAGAGTGCATTCTAAATATTAATAAACATAAATAATGCAAGTTTACTATTAAAGCAATTCAAAACAACAAACAGAACCCACAGGGAGTTCCTTAAAATTAATCTTGTTCCACAAAAATTCTGTCTTAAAATGTTCAAAGCAGCAATATCCCGTACCAGAGGATACATTAGCCTTTTCTTTCTTTTTGTTCTATTTCCTAATTTTAGAGGAAA
The DNA here is from genome assembly GCA_028658305.1 of Pachyuromys duprasi. Lineage (NCBI taxonomy): Eukaryota > Metazoa > Chordata > Mammalia > Rodentia > Muridae > Pachyuromys > Pachyuromys duprasi. The sequence continues at coordinate 33,967,160 of CM053762.1, forward strand.
AAATAATAGATGTAAGTGGTTGGAAGATTGAGGAATATTTAGAGGTAACTTCTAGCCAGGAAAGTGGATCTTCACCTGTGTCAGATGAGGAAAGTACAATTAGCTGCTCCTGATGCTCAGCTTCTCGTAGAATATTGTCATACCGTTTTGCTATTAGTTCTTAGATTGTAAAACACTAGACATTTGACAGGGCTTGAAAATGACAACTTTGCAACTGTATATATCTGTTACATAGATTTCAAATTTTATACGATCATGCTTTGGTACTTAAGGACAACACTTGTCATTCAGCCTGCTATCGCTCACGATTTCTCTGAATTTGAAAATCATATGCCAAGTATTCAAAGTGACTGTTTTCATGACCTTGAGCAAATTAACATTTTGTGATATTAACATTTCATAGTTGAAAAAAATTTTCTACTTTGAAAGTTGTCAGCATGAGTTAACTACAGATTTTAAAGAACTCACACATTGTGTCCCTTCCTGTAATTACCATCATGTTTTCCTTTGTCTCTGCATGTCATCGCTTTATTGCAATTACATTTTTATGTTACGAGAATTAGTAAATTTAAAGAAACATGTGACTATCTGTTTCAGATCTGTCACATAATAGGTAATTTCACTTTTGACATCTGGGCTTTGCTTAATTTGTGAAACATAATTAATAACAACCGGTAAAATTATGGAAAATGAATTAGCAAGTACCAAACAAGAAAATGGTTTGAAAATACTTATGTAAAGTTAAATTTAGGTCAAAGAATAATAGGAACTATAGATTTAACTTATTCACGATGTTGCTATTTTACTACTAGAATCTCAACCAACCACACTCTTAACATAGGACGTTACACTTTTCAAATTTTTAGAAGAATTTACTTTTATTTTTATGTGTCGAAATGTATGACTGGGTGCATGTATATGAACCACTTGTTTGCAAGTGCCTACAGAGGCAGGCCAAAAGGTAACATCTAACACCATTGATCTGAAGTTATAGGCCTTTGGGATCTGCCAAATATGGGTGGTGGACACTGAATGCTAGTGCTGGACACTTAACGCTGGTCCTCTACATAAACAACAAGTGTTTTAACCACTGAACGAAATCTGCAGGGCAAGCTTACTAATTTTTAGTACATTATAGAAATATTTTAAAAATAGGCATATATCCAAAGATGCTCAAGTATACAAGGACATTTGCTCACTTATGTTTGTAGCAGCTTTATTTGTAATAGTCAGAAGCTGGAAACAACCCAGATACCCCTCAGTTGAGGAATGGATACAGAAATTTTGGTACACCTACACAATGGAATATTACTCAGCAATAAAAAACAAGGAAATCATGAAATTTGCAGGCACGGGGTGGAATCTGGAAAAGTTCATTCTAAGTGAGTATCCCAAAGCAGAAAGACACACAGAGAATATACGCACTCATAAGTGGATATTAGACATACAGTATAGGATAAAATTACTAAAATCTGTACACCTAAAGAAACTAATCAAGAAGGAGGACTCTGTCTAAGATGCTCAATCCGCATTCTGAAAGGCAAAGAGGATGGACATCAGAAAGGGAGAAAAAGGGAACAAAACAGGAGACTACCACAGAGGGCCTCTGAAAGGCTCTACACTGAAGGCTATCAGAGCAGATGCTGAGACTTACAGTCAAACTTTGGGAGGAGTGCAGGGAGTCTTATGAAAGAAGTGGGAAACAATAAGAACTGGAGAGGACAGGAGCTCCATAAGGAGAGCAACAGAACCAAAATATCTGGGCACAGGGGTCTTTTCTGAGACTGATAACCAACCAAGGACCATTCATGGAGATAATCTAGAACCCTTGCAAAGAGGTAGCTCATGGCAGTTCAGTGTCTAAGTGGGTTCCATAATAAAGGATCAGGGACTGTCTCTGACATGAACTGATTTGCCTTGTCTTTGATCACCTCCCTCTGAAGGGGGAGCAGCCACTCCTGATGACACCTGATAGACTAGGATAAGAAGGAAGGAGAGGAGGACCTCCCATATCAGTGGACTTGGGGAGAGATATGAGTGGAGAAGGAGGCGGGAATGTGGGACTGGCAGGGGAGGAAGGAGGGAGCTACAGGGAAGATACAAAGTGAATAAATTATAATTAACAAAGAAATGCAAGGTTAAAAGAGGTAATCATGTTGCTTGCCTAATAGTTCCTTTGCCCTCTACATCTAATGTCAGTGTGGATATAAAATCCATGTTCCCTTTAATATTGTCTAAAGGTTTGCCCCATTAATATTTTCTAATTGAAAAAATACAGGCAACATTGACCCTTCTTGCTTTGCTATTTTTTGACTAATCTGTCAATGATTTCTGACATGACTCAAGGAAAGATTTTGGTTTTTTTTCCCCCTTGTCTGAGGTATAAATATTTTACCTGAACAATACGAAAACTATTTACTAAATTAAAATTAAAATAGAACCTTAAGAATGTTAAAAGCGTTTCGGGGCCAACAAAAGTAATACACAAAACAATTCCAAACACAAATTTCATTTAAGATATATGTTGTGTGAGAATGTTTTATGATAAAAACTGATCACTTTGCAATCATCAAATGATGGTGTTGAAAATATTCTCAGTCAAAAATAAGGTTGGATACCCATAGAGGAGGAGAAAACAGTGAGATTCAGTGACTAAATATTTGTTTAAGACAATAAAAGAAAAAGAAACAAAATCACCAAAACTGGAGAGTAGAAACTGGCTTACATAAGTGTGTTTAATCATTATTTTTACTAAAATTCTTAACATTTTCCTGGATTGTACAATTAACCAGGAGGAATGAAGTCTACAGAATAGGCGTACCGTGATTTCTCTGTGTATTGCAACTCAAGTATGTGGTATCTTCAGTAATAGGGTATTAATGTCAACTGACAGACATAATTAACAGCAATGCCAATAACCTAAAATAGTAAAAGTCCTTGGATTCTTGTTGACCAGAAGTTCCAAAACAATCAATTCATTCTGCTAAATAAAAAAAAAATTACTAAACCAACTACTATTAACCTATCATTATACTCATAGATTAAGGCTTCTCTCCACCCCTTCAGAGAAGCTTCTGTTTGCAGTATTTGACAGAGAACCACAACTGGCCAATGTGCAGAGAGTAAGAGACTAGAGAGTGCTTTAGCCTAAGTGGAACATATACAGTACTTTGTCCCCTCCTCAAAAGGCTGAGGGATTCATTATGAAGGAGAGGGTAGAAGGAACAAGAAGAACCGAAGTTGGTGGATGACTATATGGAAATACAGTCACAACAGGACAGTGCACATATGAACCCACAGTGGGCAGAAAAAAATCCCAATGTGAAGAGAAGAGGTGAACACAAAATGCCACCCATAGCCAGGGTTCTATTGGTAATCGATAGCTGTCAGTAGAGAAAGGGTCAGGTGTTTTTGTTTGTTTATTTGTTTTTTTTTTAAGTAGCCCCTGATTATATATCATTCCCCTCCCAGTGGAAGGACATATCTCAAATAATACTTAGTCAGCACAAAGCGGCCTTGATGTTGAAAGAAAAAAAAATTAAAAACTTGAAGTCTGAAGATTCTGTCACTAGTTTTGTGTTCAAGATAAAATTTTATCATCTAGTGAGACTTGCTAAAAACAGTGGTTCTATGGAATTTCATTATCAAGAGTCAGAAAAGCCATCCCTGAAGAGACATGATAAGCTAAGGTCAGATGGAAGAGGGGGAGGTCCTCCCCTATCAGTGGACTTGGAGGGGGGTAGGGAGAAGATGAGGGAGGGATGGGGAGAATGGGAGGGAATGAGGGAGGGGGCTATGGCTGGGATACAAAGTATATAACCTGTGATTAATATAAAAATAAATAAATTGCTTTTTAAAAGTCAGAAAATTCGGAAATTAGAGTTTTACGTTTAGTTGTCTCTGATTGACAAATATATATATATATTATATTATATATACATATATATATTCAATAAACACTTTCAAATTTAAACGTGGTAAAAATATAAACTGTTTCATGAACTGAAAAGCACCAAAATCCATTTTAGGCTGACCTAATACAGAAAAAATATCATGATATAGTAAGTTAAAATCAATTCATATCTGAACACAAATATTAAGGAGTGATGGGTGACAATCTGCTATAATGAAGTAAGATTTGTGTGAGGAATCAAGTGTTTGTTAATTTACTTCGCTATGTAAGCAGTTCCTAAGAAGAGCTCTGTGTGGATGCTCTCAACACTCTACCTGGTTTCCTCTCATATCCTCTATTATCCCCACGTCCTAGCCCAAACTTTGGCATTCCCAAACGTTTACACTCACTTATCTTTCTTTCAGAGATTAAATATAATTTAAAATTCTCATCAGCGCATAACGGGTTTTGTTCATTGTTTGAAACATACGTTTTTCAGAAATGTATATACAATTAGTGCAATGAGACCTTGAGTTAAGGAGCACTAGGCTGCAGTGTAAAGTCATTATGTAAATAGAATAGGTATTCTTTACTTTTATCCCATACAAATTGAACAAAAGTTAAGCACAATTCTTTTTAAGGGAGAGATGACAGTTCCTGTGAGGATGTGCAACTGACACTACTTTTACAGGTATCCTTTCGATTTTGTGTAATAACAAGCTCTTTTGTTGACTTTTCTTGTTCAAATAATGGCAAATGTGCTTTGCTTCTCTTCCATAGTGACAGAAACATTCATTCCCTTGTACTTAAAATACATCCTGAGGATATTTACTTAAGCATCTGTTAATGCAAGGTAATCTTAATTAATACAATGAAAAGATTCTACATGTCGTCATCATGCCAAAAAAAAAATCAGTATTCAAGGTCCATTCCTTCTAATAAATGTATTACGTTGTGATCATATCATACAATGTGTGACCTTTTGTAATCTAAACAAACTTCCAAAAAAACATAGTAAAGAATATTATATATAAGAGTCAGTGCAGATATTGTCAGGTATCCACGACTAAAGACATTACATTTGCCAACTGTGACAAAATAGAAACCTAAATTAGCAGATTTAATTGTTTAATATTTTCACCTCATAAATATCAAGAATAGCTCAGCTGATATTTTTCCTTCCCCTATATAGAAATGATAGAATTGCATAAAAACGTGGAACCCAAAAAGGACAATAAAAATAATAATTTATATTATTCTTTTTTTCTCATTTATTTACTTTATTCACTTCACATCCTTATAGCCTTTTCCCTCCTCCCCTCTCAGCCCCATTCTTTCTCCCTTCTCCCTTCCTTTCCCCTCCCATTTTCCTCAGAAAAGGGCAGCACATTTCTCCATCCACCCCAGTTCATCAAGTTGCTTCAGGACTGAAAGCATCCTCTTCTCCTGTAGCCTGGCAAGGCATTCTTGCCAGGGGAAATGATCAAAAAGCTAGCAAGTGAGTCTCAGTGTGATGCAGTTCCCACTTCTCTTACTAGAGGACCCACTTGAAGTCTAAGCTTCTCATGTGCTACATCCTCGTAGGGGGCCTAGGTACAGTTCATGCATGGTTCTTGGTTAATGTATCAGTCTCAGCAAACCCTCTGGACCTTGCTTAGTTGGCTCTGTTGTTTTACTTGTGGAACTCCTGTTGCTTCCTCCTTCCATCCACAATTCCCTCTCCCCATCCTTCAACCAACGTTTGGTTGTGAGTCTGAACATCTGATTTGAGGCTCTGCATGGTAGAGCTGCTCAGAGGAGAACTGCAGGCTTAGCAGAGTATCCTTCATAGTATCAAGGGTTGGCACTCTCTGATTGCGTTAAGTCTTTGGGCCAGGTATCAGTTGAGCATCCCCTCAATCTCTGTTCTATCTGCTCTATCTAATTGCTCAACTATGTTCATAGTGGCTTTATTCATAATAGCTAGAACGTGGAAACAACCTAGATGTTCCTCCACTGAAGAATGGATAAAGAAACTGTGGCTCTTTTACTCAATGGAATACTACGCAGCTTTTTAAAACAAAGAAATCATGAAGCGTGACAGCAAATGGATAGAACTAGAAAAAGTCATCTGAGTAAGGTAATCCAGTCCCAGAAAGGCACACATGGTATGTATTCACTTATAAGTGGATTTTAGCCATATAATAGAGGGTAAGTATACTACAAGCCACAGACCCAAAGAAGTTAAGTAATAAGGAGGACCCAAGTGATGATGCAGAGGAGATAGGATTGGACAGAGGTAATGGCTGAAGGGATGGTACAAGGTAGGGGAGGGAGTGCAGAGAATTAAGAGTGTGGAGATCAGACCCGAGGAGAGCAAAGGCAAGAGGGCAGAAGGCCTGAAGAGAAAAGAAAAACTCTGTGGGCACATCTCTGTGACAAGTTGAAAACCTAAGTCAGGGTAGTCTCCTGACAGACTATGAGAGGGATTCAAGCAGAGACTCCTAGTATCAGAGAAAACAGAGACTGAAGAAGACATCTTCTAACTAGACTAGTCTCCTAGTAAAGGGCAGGGAACACCAACTCACTCATAAAGACTTTGACACAAAATTCATGCTGACTACAAGATGTGCAGGGATAAAGATTTCTAGTATTCTTAACTTTAAGGGTGCTGTCTTAAAATGTGGATATAAAAGTGGATGTGTGCAATTTTCTTCCTCTTGGGAAGGGGAAAATGAAGTAAGCATAGTAAAATAAGCCTGCATTTTGATCACTCTATTACCAAAATAACAAAAATAAAAAATATACTGAAGAAATATTTGAATTAGAAGTCTGAAAGGTTCAGCAACATTAGTGGCCAAGCCATTCAAAGCAGATGGTTATCTTTTATTATTTTTCAAGATGTACATAGCTAACTCTGCTATGATTTAATAACCTTGGGTGGTCAAGAATGAGCTCAAGCCTGTCCTCAATTATAAACACTATCATAAAAAACAAAAGGCTAAAGTATCAACATGTTCTGGTAAATAATATTAGAAACAGATTTTCAACAGAATTTGTAATTAAGTTTAAAAATAATGAAAATCAAAATTCTCTCATATTAAATGAGATGTTCCAGTGTTTTCTAAACTGTTTCATAGACTTTTGTTTAAAAATACACTTAAAAATAAAAATTAAATTCAGTTGGGCATTTTCTTGCTAAGAACATTCACAGAGTTTTTAATGCATAACACAGTAATCTGTGGCTTTGGATATATTAATGTTCCTTTTGTGATATTATACTTATGCTTGGTTCAGATATGTGTAGAATGTGTAGAATAGTACTATTCTCTTGAATTATTCCCTTGATAAATATAAGATGACTTTACTTTTTTAGATTAGTTTTGGTTGAAGTCTAATTTTGTCAAATACTAGAGTAAATGATACAAGCTTGTTTTCTAATTTAATTTGCTTAGTCATGTTTTTTTTAAAATATGTACTCATGTACCTTAAGATAATATCTACTTTTGATAGTGTTTGATAATGAGATGGAGATAGAGGCAGTCTGTTTTTCTTTGACCTTTGCTTGGAAATTCTCAATATCAATATTTAGCATTACTGCAGACATATGTACATTTTCCTGTTGCTTTATTGATTTTGTGACATGTTCTTAGAAATCTTTTAGCTCTCCTAATATTGTTTATTTTGTGTTCTTTTGAGATCCTTTCACTCTAAAATACTTTTTCTGGTATCCTTTATAGAGTGGGTTTAATGGTTAGTTCTTTTAATCAGTTATTATCATGGAAAGTTTTTATGTATCTCCTTCATTCATAAAACAGAGTTTTTATGGGTATAATATTCTAGATTAGCACTTTTGATTTTTAGAAATCAAAGTCTATTTTCCAAGCACAGTGACTTTAAATATTTTTCTTTTTTTAAACCACTTTACATCACTATCACAGCTCTATTCCTCCTTCCTCTCCACCTCGTCCTACCCTAATATTTCCCCTTCTCCCCCCTCTCCTCCCCAGAAAAGGGGAACTTCCCCCACCAACTTAGAAGGCATATCACATAAGCACCAACTTCATCCTCTTCCATTGAAGCCCAAGAAGGCAGCCCAGCTAGGAAAGTGATCCAAAAAATGCATCAGAGTCCCTGTGAGAGACAGCTCCTATTCCAGTTGCCAGGGGAACCACATGAGGACCAAGCTGCACATCAGTTACATATGTGTAGAGGATTTAGGTCCAGTAAATGCGTGTTCTTTGGCTTGTGGTTCCCCCAAGCTCCTCAGTTAGTTGACTCTCTAGGTCTTCTTCTGGAGATTTGTCCTCAAGTCTTTCACAAGATTCTCTAAGCTCTGCCTAAATGGTACTAAAACCCAGAAGCAGAAAGACACACATGGTATATACTCACTTATAAATGGATATTAGCCAAAAAAATAGGATAAACATACTAAAATCTATGGTCCTAAAGAAGCTAAACAACAAGGAGGACCTTAGAGAAGAGGCTTAAATCTCATTCAGAAGGGCAAACAGGATAGACAGAAGTAGGAGAAGACAGGGAATAGGACAGGAGCCTACCAGAGTGGGCCTCTGAAGGACTCTGCTCAGCAGGGTTTCAAAGCAGATTCTGAGACTCATAGCCATATTTTGAGCAGAGTGCAGGGAATCTTATGAAAGAAGGGGAAAATAAAAAGACATGGAGGGAGAAGGAACTCTACCAAGAGAACAACAGAGCCAAAAAAATCTGGGTCAAGGGCATACTGCAAAGACTGATGAATCAACCAAGGACCATTCATGGAGAGGACCTAGACCCCCTGCTCAGATGTAGCATATGAGTAGCTCAGTCTCCATGTGGGTTCCCTAGTAAGGTGAACAGGGGAAGTCACTACCATGAATTATTTTGCCTGCTCTTTGATCAACCTCCCCTGGTGAGATGGCTACAGAAAAAGAGGATCCAGAGAGTCCTGATATGGCCTGATAGTCTAGGGTTAGATAGTAGGGGAGGGGGACCTCCCCTATCAGTGGAACAGGAGAAGAACATCCTGGACGGGGTAGAGGAAGGGAGGGTGAAACCAGGAAGAGATGAGGAAGAAGACTACAGCTAGGATACAAAATGAATAAATTGTAATTAATATTAATAAAAAATATTAATGATGATGATGAAAATTCAAAAAGTTACACTAATGGGCTTACCTTCATATGTAATTTGGTCCTCTTCTCTTGGAACTTTTTTTCTTTTTTTAATAACATTTTTTTATTAATTACACTTTATTCACTTTGTATCCCCCCATAGACCCCTCCCTTCTCCCCTCCCAATCCCATCTTTCCTCCCCTTTTTCCACACATGCCCCTCCCCAAGTCTACTGATAGGGGAGATCTTCCTCTCCTTCCTCCTGATCCTAGTCTATCACTCTCATCAGGAGTGGCTGCATTATCTTCTTCTGTGGCCTGGTAAGGCTGCTCCCCATCTGGGTGAGGTGATCAAAGAGCAGGCCAATCAGTTCATGTCAGAGGCAGTCCCTCTTCCAATTACTATGGAACCCACTGGGACACTGAACTGCCATGGGCTACATCTGTGCAGGGGTTCAAGGTTTTCTCCATGCATGGTACTTGGTTGGAGTATCAGTCTCAGGAAAGACCCCATGCTCACATTTTTTGGCTCTATTGCCCTCCTTGTGAAGCTCCTGTCCTCTCCCTATCTTACTATTTCCCATATCTTTCGTAAGATTCCATGCATTCTGCCCAACAGTTGGCCATAAGTCTCAGCATCTGCTTTGATATTCTGCAGGGCAGAGCCTTTTAGAGGCCCTCTGTGACAGGCTCCTAACTTGTTTCCTGTTTTCTTCTTCTTCTGATGTCCATCTGCTTTGCCCATGCTCATGGCTTGGCGGGATTAACATAGCAAAAATGGCCATCTTACCAAAAGCAATCTACAGATTCAACGCAATTCCCTTCAAATTACCAACACAATTCTTTACAGACCTTGAAAGAAAAATTCTCAACTTCATATGGAATAACAAGAAACCAGATTTGCTAAAACAATTCTGTACAATAAAAGATCTTCTGGAGGCATCTCCATCCCTGATCTCAAGTTGTACTATGGAGCAACAGTAATAAAAACTGCATGGTACTGGCATAGAAACAGAATAGTGGATCAACGGAACCAAATAGAACATCCTGAAATAAACCCACACACTTATGGATACCTGATTTTTTACAAAGATGCCAAAACCATACAATGGAAAAAACATAGCCTCTTCAACAAATGATGCTGGTCTAACTGGATGTCTACATGTAGAAAAATGCAAATAGATCCATACTTATCACCCTGCCCAAAACTAAAGTCCAAGTAGATCAAAGACCTCAACATAAAACCAGACACATTAAATCAGTTAGAAGAAAAAGTGGGGAAGAGCCTTGAACTCATTGGTACAGGAGACAACTTCCTGAACAGAACACCAATAGCACAAGCTCTAAGAGCAACAATCAATAAATGGGACCTCATGAAACTGAAAAGCTTCTGTAAAGTGAAGGACACTGTCATCAAAAAACAACTGCCTACATTTTGGGAAAGAATCTTCACCAACCCTCTATCTGAGAGAAGGCTAATATCCAGCATATTAAAAGAACTACAGAAGTTGAAAAGTAACAAATCAAGTACTCCAATTAAAAACTGGGGAACAGAGCTAAACAAAGAACTCTCCATAGAGGGATATCAAATGGCAGAGAAACACTTAAAGAAATGCTCAAAGTCATTAGCCATCAGGGAAATGCAAATCAAAACCACCCTGAGATTTCACCTCACACCCATCATAATGGCTAAGATCAAAAACTCAAGTGACAACACATGTTGGAGAGGTTGTGGAGAAAGGGGAACCCTCCTCCACTGCTGGTGGGAATGTAAACTTGTACAACCACTCTGGAAGTCAATCTGGTGCTTTCTCAGACAACAAGGAATAGCAATTCCTCAAGATCCAGCTATACCAGTCCTAGGCATATATTCAAAAGAGGCTCAAGTACACAATAAGGACATTTGCTCAACTATGTTTGTAGCAGTTTTATTTGTAACCGCCAGATGCCCCTCAGTTGAGGAATGGATACAGAAATTGAGGCACATCTACATAATGGAATATTACTCAGCAATAAAAAAAAAGGATATCATGACATTTGCAGGTAAATGGTGGGAACTGGAAAGGATCATCCTGAGTGAGCTATCCCAGAAGCAGAAAGACACACATGGTATATATTCACTCATATAGACATATAATATAGGATGAAACTACTAAAATCTGTACACCTAAACAAACTAATCAAGAGGGAGGACTCTGGCTAAAATGCTCAATCCTCTTTGAACATTTTGACACACTTCTTTATTCTATGTTTTCAGTGTTTTACCTTTAATTTATTTTGTCATATCTATTTCCTAATCCTGTGCATGTAATATTTTGTAGGTCTTCTGTACCTTAATAGGTCTCCCTTTTTCTATAATTGAAATATATTCTTGTAATTGCAGAAAGTTTTATCTCTTGAAATAGTTTTCTTCTTCTACCTTTTTGTTTATAATTTGTAGATATGATGTTTTGATACTGTTCCAAAGACTCCGCATGCTTTAGTTATGTGTTTCTTTAAAAATTTATCATATTATTTGATTGAAGATCCAGGTTTTGAGCTCTGTCCTCAAGCCCTGATATTTTATCTTCCACCTGGTCCATTATACTGAGTTCTACTGAGCTTTTTATTTGGCTGAATTTTTCATTAGAAGCTTCAGTTCAGTGTTGGTTTACTTCTGTGTTTTTATCTTTCTGTTGAATTATATTTTCATATCCTAAATTGCTTTCTTAAATTCATCCATCCATTTGTTTTGTTTATGCTTTCTTGAGCTTCAGTCAGTTTATTTCTGTCTTCTATAAGTTTATTCAGTTCTTTATTTGGATCTAGTTTAAATACTTTGAACACACAACAGTTCTTCTGAATTCTATGTCTTGCATTTAATTTGTTCTCTTTATAGTTTATTTATACAAGATTGAAGATTTTTGGTAGGGACATATTGCTTTGAGTTCTTATACTGTGTATATTTCTTATTGGGCCTGGACACCTAGAGTTAGGTGTTTAGTTTTGATTCTTGTTGCGGTTTTATTCCACCTGTTCTCCATTCTAATGTGGCACAAATCAGTGTGGAGGGGGTCTGAGAAATGATCTAGATTCTTGAGTTGGAAAAGCTTAGAGCCATGGTCTTTAAGTTTCCTGATAGGACTGGATATGTGAGGTACCATGGCAAGAGTGTGCCCTAGGTAGATGGGGTCAAAGGATGCAGTGATGTGTTTACATTTTTGACCTAGGCATTTGGGCTAAAGTACCAATAGAGATTCACTATTTCTGTTGTAAGTTCTCAAGGCCATGGGCACATAATACTGGCTTGTTTTATGAATTTTTCCAGATTGATAACAGAGAATAGAATAGCTAGGCAGAATCCTGAATTGATTAGGTATGAGGTAGGGATATTATGAGTCTCTTAATTGATGGCACAGTGTAGATGGATATGGGTAGAGTTTCTGAGTAGAACGAAAAGAAAATACCTGTGATTAATTAATTTTTTACAAATACAAATGAAAGTATTCCATTATATTTTACCTTGTGAACACAAAACTAAAATACACACATTGTAGCAACTTATAACATACATATATGTATGTATATTCTGCATTTTGTGGCATGTTTGTTGCATTGTATGTGTACACATATGTATGCAGTAACCGTTGTGCATTTGTACATGAATGCCAAGGCTAGAGATTGACATCAAGTCTCACCACAATCACTCAACACATTTACTTTTTAAATTAAACTTTTATTGGCATGCAAAGAATTATATTTCCCTATGGCATTCTGCAATAAAATGCAGTTTTGTTGGTTCTATTCCTTGTCTCTTCTCCATTCCCCTCCCTCTTTTATACCCTCCCATCTCTAAGAGTCACTTTTTAATTTTTTATATTAATTACAGTTTATTCATTTTGTATCCCAGCTGTAGCTCCTTCCCTTATCCCTTCCCAATCCCACACTCCCTCCCTCTTCTTCTCCTATGCACCTCCCCAGTCCAATGATAGGCAGCGTCCTACTCCTCTTCCATCTGACCCTAGTCTATCAGGTCTCATCAAGACTGGCTTCTTTGTCTTCCTCTGTGGACTGGTAAGGCTGTTCCTCCCTCAGGTGGAGGTGATCAAAGAGCCAGCCCCTGTGTTCATGTCAGAGACAGCCCCTGTTCCTATTACTGGGGAAACCCTCTTGGACACAAGCTTCTATGGAATACTTCCATGCAAGGGTTCTAGGTTATCTCCATTAATGGTCCTTGGTTGGAGTATCAGTCTCAGAAAAGACCCCTTTGCCCAGATTATTTGGTTCTATTGCTCTCCTTGTGGAATCACTTTTATGCTTTAAGGTCACTCTTTGCCTTCCACACTCCCTCCTTTCTTAATATATCTTGCTCACTTTCATGGGTTCTCATCTGATTTCACAATCACTCACACACTTTTTAACTGTCATCAAACCTTAGTGCATCTATTTGACCAGTCCAGCTGGCCAGTGAACTTAATGAATCCACCTATGTCTTTTCACTAGAGCTGCCATTATAGGTGTGCACGAGCACACCCAGACTATGCAGGCACTGGGGATTCAAACTCAGGTCTTCATATCTTGATGGTAGACATTTCCCCAATCATGCCATCTCCCTAGTCCCAGGACACATGGGATTCTCACTTTCCAAGCATATATAACAAAAGCAGATAAATACAAAAATACACAAACGCAGGCAAACCGAGAGGGGCAATCTTGACTTAGGATGATAAAAAAAAGAGTAAGACATTTAAGATTATAGATAGACCTCAACATAAAACCAGACACACTAAACCGTTTAGAAGAAAAAGTGGGAAAGACCCTAGAACTTATTGGCACAGAAGACTACTTCCTGAATAGAACACCAACAGCACAGGCTCTAAGATCAACAATCAAAAAGTGGGACCTCATAAAGCTGAAAAGCTTCTGTAAAGCAAAGGACACTGTCATCCTAACGAAACGACAGCCTACAGATTGGGAAAGGATCATTAGCAATCCTACTTCTGACAGAGGGCTAATATCCAGTATATATAAAGAACTCAAGAAGTTAAAAAGCAAGAAATCAAGTAATCCAATTAAAACATGGGGTTTGGAGCTAAAAAGAGAACTGACTGTAGAGGATTATAGAATGGCAGAAAAACACTTAAAGAATTGCTCAATGTC
>CM053762.1:33981780-34043110 GCA_028658305.1 Pachyuromys duprasi
GGGGGGGGGGTCAATGTAGCGATGTATCAGAGCATATATTAAGACTTGCGATCAAGCCTTTGGCAGAGGGCGAGAAGTGATGATAGAAATGGGGGAGGTTGGTGAGACTTGGGGAGAACAAGAGCTCCACAAAGACCAAACTGAGCAGGGCACAGGGGTCTTGTATGAGACGGGTTTCTACAACCAAGGACCATGTGTGGATGTGGCCTGGAATCCCCGCTCAGAGGGGCCCATGATAGCTCGGTGTAGGACTGAAGACCCTAATGAGGGAAACAGGGACTGTTTCAGTCATGAACTTGATGGATGACTCTTTGACCCTCCCCCATACAAGCCCAGGAGTGACAGACTGGCTAGATCCCAGGGGAGGACATTGCAGCCAGCCCTGAGGAGACAGGATGAGCTGGGGTTGGATGGAAGGGGAAGAGGTCCTCCCCTGTTGGTAGACTTGGAGGGGGCAGGGAGGAGAGAGAGGAGGAAGGGAGGGGGAGAGTGGGAGGGAATGAAGGAGGAGGCTACCCCTGGGATGCAAAGTACCTAACCTGTGGTTGATATAAAAATAAATAAATTTATAATAAAAACAATCAATAATTGTGACCCCACGGGAAAAAAGGTTACAGATTATAAATGAAATAAAGGTCAGACAGCAGACACTATCAGTTATAGAAAAATTTTGAAAAGTCAGTATTCATAATATTGGAGTCTAGTCTCAGGAAAAAAATCAAAAGTTCATTAATGGTATTATGAAAAGGAGATACATTCTCTGGAATAATAATAAAAAAAAACCTTGACTATTGATTCTGGGCTTATTCTGGCTGATTTAATCTGCTTCCACCTACTTCTAATTTAAGATATTAGAAAACATAAACATTTCATTTCCCAGATACTGTTGCATATGGTCGATAGGTTAGGTTAAAGAAGATAGACAAACAGAGCTACTGATTACCAAGTTCTCCAAACAGCTATGTAAAGTCTAGCTGCATTCCAGAAGTTGCCCTGGAATGCTTGAGGGAGGAAAGTAGCAGTGGATGCATAGAAAATGTTCTTAGGTCTCTGAGCCACAGTTAGCAAAAGATGAAAGACAAAAGTCCAAACGTTTGTTGGAATCCTTTGTTTCCATTCTTCAACAGTGTAACAGCCCCTTCTTGCTATCATAACCATTTATACTTAAAATTTATAATGGGTTCCTTATTTCACAATGAATTCAGTTAACAGAGAAGTCCTTTCAAATCAAAGGCAAAGGAAGTATGGTGTAGAGATGACTCGTCAATAATGTGCTTGTTGTGAACTCCTGCACTGGGGTGAACTATTGCATTGGTTACATTTTCCTGACTGTGGTACAAATACCTGATTGACACAAATTAGAAATGAGAGGGTTTATTATGTGCTGTTTCACAAATTTAATTCCATTTCAAAGAGCAAGGTATGACAGATTGGCTGAAAACAGTCAAAGAAAACACCTTCCTTGATATCTTCCTGGGTTGGGGAAAGGTCAGAACAAAATATTTCTATTATGTATTATTCTGTTTTACATTTTTTGACAAAACTATTCATGAAGTTACACTATATTGCTATAAGATTGTATGTGTGTGTGTTGTGTTTGTACCTTGCCTGTCCTTGTATTTGCAAGTCTCCACACTCAGAAAGATTGTACAAGTAGAACTATGTCTCCATAACATCATACTAAACCTGGACATGATTTAAGAAACAAGATCTTAATTTTTAGGTTGACGCCATAATGAACAAAACGTGAACTGTCTTATAGAAATACTTAATGTACTGTGCATGTGTTAGAAAAAAATTTATTTGAAGTCAGAGAACAAACTCAGGGGGAGTTAAAATTTGAGTTCAAGATTCTCAGAGATTGCTATTATCAATATGCAAGTGCATGTAGTTATTTGTTTGCTCCAGTAAAAGAAAACAAAACACATTTTCTCTACAAACAGAATATGGCTTGAGGACAGGTGTGCAGCTTCCAAGGTAGGCTCAAGAATAGCAATGTTGTTCCCTGAGCATGTGTGTAAGGACACATCTGTTTGTGTGTGCCCATGTGTATACACCTTATCTCGTGAGGCGTCATGTGCAAAGTGGGGCTGTTGCAGCCATCATTCTTTGAGGTTTTCAAGCCATGTGGAGACGTAGCAGTCAGCTGCTTACTTTGCATTCCTGCCTTTTGATTCCCTCCTGTCTGTATCTGTGAAAGAATAAGACTATGTCTTTTTTAAAATCATTATTTCCATTTTTAAGAACAGGAGATAGTCGAGGACGTTGGCAGAGGCATACCTGATTCCACTGTAATGTAGCACCTCAACCTGGGAAATTTTTAATCAAAGCCCCTAAAATATGTGCGATTCCAAACACAGCACATGAACTGGAAAATTAAATTCACCTTGTGTCTGATGGCGAAGCTTGTTACACTTTCTTCCTAACTGGTTTATGCCATCAGGTCCAAGCACCATAAACCTTCTGAGGCTACAAACATTTACCTTTTATCCCTTTATATCATTTTCAGGTTCCATTCTACCAATTTATTTTAATTTAAGCTGTGTGTACTAACAATCTGACAGTGTGTCAAAGACAAGCAGGTAGCGTAGCAAGATAGCTTCTCTATCCACAAGCAGCAAAGCAGAGGAAAGTACGACTTTCATCTTTTTAATATGAAAACATTTCTTTTTATGACTGGAATGAGAAAGCACATCTTGCTTTATTTGAAAAAAATGTTCCCTTTAGGAATAAAAGAATTGTAGATGAAGGAAAACACTCTAAACTCCACAGCAGTTGAGCTGGGTCTCTTCAGCTACCTCCTATAAAACTGATTGATCTTCCAAAGGCTTGAAGTGACTTTTGCCTAGCACTTACTGCTATCATCTGAGTACAGAAAACAAGTTCATTAAACTTTGTTACCACTGTTAATTGAATTGAATTTTAAGTAATTTCAAAGCTGGAGAAGGGTAGTGGCTGACTGTAAGCTCATCAAATTCACTGACCAATATTTAAGGAAGGAGTTCAAGTTGAGTTTGACTTAGCTTAGTGTACATTTTAAAGCACCAAGGCTGTAATTTTGTGTTATATGATGCACCATTTGAATATACACTATGCTATGCTAATTCTTAAGACACTGTAATGATTCAAATTTACATTTTGCTATTTTGTATAGCCTAACCTGGGTAACAATCTAGAATAACAGAAAACATATTATAATATAAATTACTGCCTCTCGTGTGTGTGTGTGTGTGTGTGTGTGTGTGGTGTGTGTGTGTGTGTGTGTGTGTGTGTGTGTGTTATTTAACTCGAGTCAGTTTCCCTTATTCCTGGAAAAGACCGTTTGTTTAAATAGATCTAGCACATGGGGAAGATGAGCCTTCTCATCCTCTTCCACTGCTCCACAGTGACTGGCTTTCCCTTTTCTTTTATTTATTTATTTTTAATTTATATTCTTAATATAAATCGAATTATATCACTTTCAAACTGTTTTCATTCTTCAGCTCTGCCATGTCCGCATCATTTTCTTTACTATTGTTGTATGCATGTATGTATGTATGTATGTATGTATGCAAGTATATGTATATCCAAATATATTTAAATGAAACCTACTGACCCCAGTTTTGTTGTTTGTTTGTAGACGGTTTCAAGGCTAACCTCTCTGCACTGGACAAACAATAAAGGGCTCTTCTCCAGGAGAAGCTAATTATTACTTCTTTCAGCAGTCAAATCAATAGATTTTCTATATATCACCAAGCGATTCACTGTGAAAGTGATCATGGGCACACTCCCATTTACAGTAGCATCAAAGACTATAAGCTATATTGAAATAAATTTATTCAATGTGGTATAAAACTTACATAAATTTCAAATCTCTGAAGGAAAAGATAGACAAAGATATTATAAAATGTAAAAAAAAACATAATGTTCATGGGTTGAGAGAATTCATTTTGCAAAAATGACCATTTGACAAAAATACAATTTACAAATTCAAAACAGTCTCATTAAAATACCCATAACACCCTTCATAGAAATAGAAAAATATATTCAAACTCATATGCAACCAGAAAGAGCTCACATAACTAAATAAATTTTGAGCAAAGCAATGAATTCTGAAGACATTGCTATTCAAGATTCCAATATACATTATAGATCTACAGCAATAAAACGAGTATGGTACTAGCATAAAAACAAACATGTAGACAAATGGAACAAAATAGAAAATTCAAATATGAATACTCATTTATATGTTTAATATGTGACATAGAAAAAATTATATACTATAGGAAGACAGCATGTTTAACAAACACTGCTGAGATTAATGGATGTTCCCTTGCAGAAGAATGAAATAAGCTCTATCTCTATCACCCTCTACAATAAATATATCCAAGTTAGTCTAAGAACTCAATTTGAAATACAAAGCCCTAAAACTTTTAGAAAAACATAGGCAGTACTTTACATTATATCTATATAGGAAAGGACTTTCTGAACAGTACTCTGTTGGCCAACAACTGACAACTGAAACGTCATAAAATTAAACAGCTTTTGTATAGCCATGGAACAGATAAATCAAGTAGAAAAAAGGCAAAGAGGGGAATACATCTGACAACTATACATCTGACAGAGGATTAATATTCAAAACATACAAAGAACTGAAAAAAAACCTAAGAGCTAAAAGAAAAAGCAAATTGCTAAATTTAAATATGGGCTTGGGATGTAAACAGTTCCCAATAGAAGAAACAAAAATGGCTAAGAAATAACACAGTGGACTGGGGGAGGGGCATGAGAGGAGTTGAGGAAAGGAGGATGAGATTAGGAAGGGATGATGGAGGGGGTTACAGTTGGGATACAATTGAACAAACTGTAACAAAAAAATAAAATTTAAAAAATAGAAAAAAGAAATAACACAAAAAGTGTTTAGTAGAAATCAGTATGGAGAATTCTCAAGAAAGTAAATTAGGATCTACCCTATGATCCAGCTGTACCACTTTGTGTCATGTGTTCAAGGGACTAAACATCCTATAGATTCTTGCTCAACACTGAGTATCTTATTATTCTTCAAAAGCTCTAGAGCTTGCTACATTCTACCCTGGCTTCATATTCTTAACTCTTAAACAATTTTCCTTAATCTCTCTTTTTTTTAAAATAAATCTCCCTTTTTTATTGATCTGTTATTATCATGGATAGCTGTACTAAATTAGTGTGTGCATGCCTACTACGTGTGAAATTCTGAGGAAGTCTCTGTAGAGTGGGTTCTTCCTTTCCACATTTCCCTGAGTTTTCTGAGACCCTGAGTAGTTTGTCAGGCTTCGGAGGGGAGAGTATTACCTAGTGAGTCAACTTTCTACCCCAGAAATCTTCCTTTTCTTAATATCTCTCCTAATATATGCTGAAAAAAGTTTTAAAATTTTACTTACACTGTAATTTGGATAGTTGTTCTTTCACTATGAAGATAATGCAATTAATATGCTACAATTCTATTTTTCTTTTTATATTAATTTTTTTATTTTTTATATTAATTACCATTTATTTACTTTGTATCCCAGTTGCAGCCTTCTCCCTCATTCCCTCCCAATCTCACCCTCCGTCCCTCATTTCCTCCCATGCTCCTATCCAAGTCCACTGATAGGGGAGGCCGTCTTCCCTTTCCTTCTGACCCTAGCTTATCAGGTCTCATCAGGACTGGCTGCATGGTCTTCCTCTGTGACCTGGCAAGGTTGCACCCCCCTCAGCATGCGGTAATCAAAGAGCCAGCCACTGAGTTCATATTAGAGACAGTCCCTGTTCCCCCTACTAGGGCACCCACTTGGATACTGAGCTGTCATGGGCTACATCTGAGCAGGGGTTCTAGGTTATATCCATGAATGGACCTTGGTTGGAGTATCAGTCTCAGAAAAGACCCCTGTGACCAGATATTTTGGTTCTGTTGCTCCACTGGAAAAAGGAGAAAACAGAAAACAATTCTACTCTTTTTCATGTCCATTTTTGACTAAGAAAAATATTGGAGTGGCTATTTAGCTAAGGCAAACTCTTAATGGCTTCAAATTTGAATCACAAGACAAAGCTGAAGCTTTGAAATGACTTTAAAATTTGATCAGGATACTAGACACACTGTATTTATTTAGCAATTCTTTTTGTGATAGTTAAGAGTCAGAGACAGATTTATTTAATATTTCTATATAGATACAAGTGATATGCTTTGTAAACATTATTAAAATGAACTTACCTAAACAATTATAACTAATAAGACTGTTTTAATGTCTATGTAGTTTTGTCTAACATAATTATGATCTTTAAAGAGATATGATAGAAAGCAGTTTTTGTATTATCTGTTCAAAAATTTGAACTCATCAATCTGGATACTCATGTTTGGCCTGAATTGTGAAATGCAAAGACATGAACTTGAAGTAGAAATGGAGAAGAGCACAGCTTTAGTGTGGGAATAGAAAGATGGGCATAGATATGACTGTGAGACAGTTTGCCTTGTCTAAGGAACAGGGAGGGCTGCAGTAGGGGATTTAAGTGAATGGTACAGGGAATGTAAGGAAAGCTGCATATGAGGACACTGTAAACAAAAACATGATTGCTATCCAAAGATGTTTAATACTTTCTGCTCAGATACAAAAGAGTATCTCTTAAGCTCCATAGTATTCCTATGCCAAGGAATGATCGTAGATATTATATAAATATCATAGTTGTGCTAAAAAAACATTGGCCTGTAGTGATGTGTTCTTGAGGAGTTCACCTCGGGTGTGTAGAGTTTTTAAAAGAATATTCAAACAACGTATGTTACATGTACTACAGGAATTATATAGTAAAGGAAGCAACATATATTAGAGAGATTAAAAGGATATTTTAAATTATAAATGGCCCAGAGGGTATCAAAAACTTTAGGTAGAAAACCAAGTCAGTGAACTGAATGAGGAAAAACTTGAGAAACCTGAACTTGAACAAGCACACAGGGTTCTCACTGAATGGTCTACAAGGTATTTCAAGGCTCTGTGCAGCAGCTACAGAAACGCTCAGCAAGCTTGACATCTTCCTTTCTGAAGCTGGCTTTGATACATGAACACTTTGACATTTCTTTGTTAGCAGAATAATGGCTCCATTCCTGTCCAAAATGACACCAAAAATCTACCTTTCAGAATAATTCAGGAACATGGATGGCTTGTTCCCCTTAAAATATCCATTTTGACAGTTGCTGCTTTTACTTCTAATTTTGTAGTTGTGTAGTGTGTATTTTGTAGTTGTATGTTAAGGGCTCAACTTAACCACAGTTGTCATTGACCAAACAGAAAAAAAAAGTAAAAGTTAATGAGTGGTGTATTTTTATTCTAGAGATGATAGAGCTCAGCATCAAGTGAAGAAACATTTTAATCTTTGATTAGTGACAATGTATCCACATGTCTCCTTATCAAAGAGTCAACCATTTCAGTTACTCCTATGACTGGATTCCACCCATCAACGGTGAAAATCCCTCATGAGTTTGAAGAAAGTACTGAGATGAGATTGAAGTTATTCACAGGTTACCATATATTATACACACATGTAAGCAATTTATAATAAAATAGATATAAGCCCAGAATTCAAAATCTAGAAAATAGATAGATAGACTGATAGATAGATGAATGAACAAGGCTCTCTTGTTACTAAGGAGTTATCCTTGGTAACTCAAACTTTTAAAGAACGCACAAAAAAGTAAAGAAACTTTTGAGGAGTTGAAGAAGGAAAGGCAATTTGATGTTCCAATGAGCAAACAGAGGATTTCAAGACAGAGGTGATGGACTTCCACAAGGGCCGTATGCGGAGTCCACAGCTGATGAGTCATTCAAGTGACCACGAAACTGAGTGACAAGGAAAATTTTTAGTATCTTAAAGAGAATGACATTCTGACATTGAGATACCCTGAAAAGCATTTCTGGCTTTTAAAATCCTATTGTCAAATATTCATGAGTAAAAAGCATCCAGTGTATGATAAAGATATAATAGTTAATGTAAATTGTGGAAAAACCTTACATGTTGTATAATAAAGTAATTTTAAAAAGGTGTGTACACACGAAAGCACAGGGGTTTGGGGCACTCCACAGAGATGGTGCAATGGTCAAGAGAGTACACTGCTTTTGCAGAGGACCAGATTCAATTCCTACCACCTACATCAGGTAGGTTATAACTGTCTGTATCTCCAGCTCCAGGGAGAAAAGACACCTCTTCCTTCTATGGGCACCTTCATTCATGTACACATACCCATTCAAAGACACAAGCAAACATACACATAATTAAAAAATTAAAATCAGTGATTATGAATGCTCATTTTATACCATGCTTGTTAACCAAAACTGAACACAGTACAAATGCCTATAAGCTAGAGAGTAATTGCTAGTTGTGATATACAATGAGATAGCACCCAATAATAAAATACAGCAAAATACTGACATCTGTTACGGCAAAACTACCTCTCAAAGCATGGGGCTCAAAGGAGTATGCAGGTACAAAGGTACAGTTCTGATAGGATTACATTCATTTAAAGGTTAGGGCAGACAAAAGCCTATGTGGTACTTGAAATAACAACAGTTTTCCTTGAAGCTGGAGAAAGACAGACTGGAAAGTCATTTTTGGAGACATTGGTAGAAATTGAGTTATTCTGTATTTTGAACAGTGTTCGAATTATACAACTGTATACATCTGAAAACACGTATGAAACTTTACCCAATAGTTTATCATTTGTAAAATACACTTTTATCAGATCCTAAAAGAAACAACATACACAGGAAACATCTATGTAAAAGATAATATTTTTCCTTTTATTGAAAATACTTTTTCTTACATAATACATTCTGATTACAGTATCTTTATCTCTATTCCTCCCCAGTTTCTCCCCCTCCGGATCCATTTTCCTCTGTCTCTCATTATAAAAAAATTCTTTTAAGGCATAATCTATAACATAACATATATAACATAACATAGCATAAGCTAAATCAAAAGCTAACACACCAGGATTGGACAAAAGAAACAAACAATGAAAAGGGGGGGGGGCTAAGAAGGCACAAAAACCAGAGAACCATTTTTTCCACACATTCAGGAATCCTATAATTATACTAAATTGGAAGTTATAATTTTTATGCAAAGAACCTGGTGCAGAGCCTTGCAGGCACTGTGCATGCTGCCTCAGTCTGTGGGAGTTTATATGAGCTTTGATAATTTTGCCTCAGAGGTTCTTGGTTTCTTGGTTTCTTCCATTCCCTCTGGCTCTTGCATGCTTTCAGCCTCTTCTTCCCCAGGGTTCTCCAAGCCCAGAGGGGAGAGATTAGATGGAGACATACACTTTAAGACAGTGTTCCAAAGTTTCCCTCTTACTCCCTGAATAATGCATGGTTGTATGTCTCTGTTCTATTGCAGGAGGAAGCTTCTCTCATGATGGCTGAAATAGAATTTAAAACTTATGGGGTTGAGAAAATGAAGAGAAATATCCACAAAAGAGAGAGAAGCCTGGGTAAAAAATTGTTATAAAATGCTTTGGGACACTTGACTATGTTAACATTTAAGAAGAATAATAGAGAAGAAAATGTCAAATTTAAAAGGAAGGTATTGATAGGGTGGTATACCAAAGCTGGCAGATGGAGCTAGATTAAAATTGCAAAACATGTTTTAGTTTCTGTTTCAAAAGCAGAAGAAACGGAAAAAAAAAAAAAGATGGAGACTGATCAGGCTCAGGAGGTTTAGAGATTCGGCCCAATTACTTTCTAATGGCTTATATAATCAATCATGAGCAGTGACTAAACAAAATTTTCATTATTTCGACTCTATGTTGTCCTCACAAGGATAAGAGAAGCTCTGGGGCCTTTGCAATTGGCTGCTAACAAGGCAGATAATTTTGATCATGTTAGAGGTTATTTCTGAAATGGACTTTGCCCTAGGCTACTGCTTTAGTAAGGAATAAGCAGTAACAGCGCTCCTCTAAAAATCGCTTTTGTGGAAGAAAAGTCAAGTACTACCGGAAACTTTGCACAAGTATTACTGTGGAGTACGAACTCTTATATAAACCAAAATTGTCATATCCATTTTGAAGGTTTTTACATGTCACAGTGTGAAATGCTCAGTCGGTATGAACACTGCCTTCTTACTATGCTTAAGAAAAAAAAAAAAACTGCCAGGATATCTGAAAAAAAAATTACAGAAAATAAATGGGAAGTATACACAGTAAGAATTAATTTTTTGGCTCAGACAAATTACAACCCATACACCATAGAAGGATAAGTACAAAGAGAATCATACATGTCTCTGCAGAACTACTTGATATTTGAAAATACATGAGGATGGCTGATGGCTAAAGAATAAAAATAAAAATAAAACAATACTGAATTAAACAATGGTAATAGGTCTAACACTTGAAAAACAAAGCTCTCGAGTGGCTTCATTGAAATTTACTGACATTTGAAACTATGGATTATAAAACTTCAGGGAACAAAATTAAACAGAAATCATCTGAGAAGAGAACAACAGAAATTAAAAATCACTTCATAATATTAAATATAATAGGAAAACATTGTAGGCTCAGCATTTGCTCTTATTAGAAACACTTTTCCAAATTGCCGTTTAAATCTGTGTGTATGTGTGTGAGTGTATTTGTCTGTGTAATTCTACTTTTTAATAATCATGTATTTTATTTTATTTTATTATTTTCCAAGGATTTTCTTATTCTACCCAATAAAACAAATTTATAAACTTTTTTACAGTCTTTGAGTCTTTGTTTTCCTTATCACTATGAGCAGTATACAAAGCTGCTCTTGGAGTACACCTATGCATTCTGTGAAGATGTTCCATTCATTTTCCTGAGCATGCTGGCTCTAGAGTAGAGTTCTCACCTAAGAACTAGCTTCATTTGAGTCTACACTATATCTTCACATTGGAAGGGGGTGTCTGTTATGAACATTATAGAAAGTTCATCTGTATGTTGTTCACCACTCACTAAATACCACTAGCTTCTCTCCTTCACCATAACAACCAAATGTCTTCCAAACACTTGGAAAACAAAACTTCCCTCAATTGAGAACTTCTACTTGGAAAAGGAGAATAATCCAGTGGAGTCTTGAGGGAATATAGTTTCATGTGGGCTTTAAGTTTTTTCAGATTGTGTTTGTTTTCTTTTGTTTCATGAGATATTGGGTTATTCAAATTTGGGAAAATTATATTTTCCATGGGTGAGTCATTAGGTGTGTTTATCTTCTTACTTTCCTGAAAACTTAGCAAAGTGAGAGTGACAATAAGTAATCCAAATAGATACTAACTCAGGGGCAAGAAATGAAACTCTTTAGGAGGGATTATAACTAGCCATGTACAGAAGCCCAAATCTAATTCCCAACATTGAAAGGGTTAAGAAATACATGACAATAATAAATATAGAGTATTAGGCAGTAGCAAATATATAAATATA
The DNA here is from genome assembly GCA_028658305.1 of Pachyuromys duprasi. NCBI lineage: Eukaryota > Metazoa > Chordata > Mammalia > Rodentia > Muridae > Pachyuromys > Pachyuromys duprasi. The sequence goes on from CM053762.1 coordinate 33,993,191, forward strand.
AAGAATAAAAATAATGATTTCAAATGGAATGGTGATTATTAACAGACTAGAAGGAGCCATAATCGTATGAAGCTTTTTGTTAGAAGAAGAAGAGGAAGAAGAAGGAGAAGGAGGAGAAGGAGAAGGAGAAGGAGAAGGAGAAGGAGATGGCGACAACAACCCATCTGGAAACCGTAAATGAGTAAGTAACCCAATAGAATATTTTCTCTACTACATGTTACAGATATAAAATGTATTGTGGTTTTTAGCAGAAATGGGAAGAGGTCCTGATATTTACATTTTAGTTAATAGGACTATGCTTGTGTCACTAAAATTCCAAATATATATGCTCTGTAATTTTAGCAAAATTATTACATTCTGATTTTAATAATAGCTATTTTAAATAGCACAAATATAATCATTTATAAAATAGACACACAACAAAAAGAAGCATAATTTAATTCACAAAACACCTTGTTTTTACCTAAAAGATAATATCTTTAGCAATTCTTTGATAATCTTGTAGACCATATGTTGACAATATTCTACTCGTAAGTCCGATTCATTCCAGATCCACCATCATCATCTCCCTACCCACATAACTTTTGAATTCTCTCTCTCTCTCTCTCTCTCTCTCTCTCTCTCTCTCTCTCTCTCTCCCTCTCTCTTTCTCTTCGCCATCAAGTTTAACTTGCATTGTACAAATATTCCTGAATGTAGGGCCTGCTTGGAGAGAGACTGGCCTACAGGGTCATACCCTTAAACTGACTTTTTCCCAGGAACTACCAAATGCCAAATCCTCAGCTGGGGGTGGGACACTGGGACCACCTGGTTCTCTAGTCATGCTGGATTTGTCTAGCTTAACTCATATAGATCTTATTCAGGCTGACTCAATCACTGTGATTTTTGTTTATAAAACACTGTTTCCTTGTAGTCATCTATTACTTTTGGCTTGGATAAGCCCTCCCCTTCCTTAGTGATCTCTGAGCATTGGAAGGAAGGCCTTCATATAGATGTTCCATTTACAACAGAGCGTTTCTCAACTTATATTGACCAGTTGTGGCTTTCTGTGTTAACCTCTATATACCATAAGAAGAATATTCACTAACAAGGGTTGAAAAATACATTAATCTATGGGCATAGCAGTTAGTCATTAGGATTAATTTTAATATTATGTACACTAAGCAAAATGATGGTAGTATGTCCTATCCTAGGGATTGTGATTTATTCAGTTAAGTGTTTTGGGTCCAGATAAACAAACTAGGTATGACTTCTGTTTTGTGGAATGGACTTTAAATCAATCTGGAAGTGGCTAGTTACTTCGATAACATCCATTCCTCTCTTACACCAGTAAGGATATCTTCGCAGAAGAGACATTTGTCTTTCTGAGACAGGGTTTCTCTGTGTGGTCTTGACTATCCTGGACTCACTTTGTGGACCAGGCTGGCCTCGAACTCACAGAGATATGACTAGTTCTGCCTCCTTGAGAGCTGGGACTAAAGGGGTACAAACTGTACCCAGATCAGAAGAGTCATAGATTTAGAATTATTTTCTACTATGATTTTATGTTCTATGTCTCCGACTTGGAATTAATCCTATTCTGTGCCTGCAATTAATAGATTTGAAATTTTTTTCTGTGTCCCAGTGTTCCTGCCTACTCCATTTTGACTCTCCTTCCACTTTTCATTTTATGAAAAAAACCTTATATTTTCTTTGATTTAATGATCAATTTCTTCCACTATTTCTTCAAGCCTCATTATTCTTTCTTTGGTAGTGAGAGTTTTGACAGAATTTTTATTAAGTTTTAATTTTTAACTTTATTTTCAGTTTTTTCCTACATATTTCCATTTCTTCAATGAATTCAATGTTTACTAACTCAGCTTTCTTTGTTGTTTTATTATTTGCGTTCTTTTGTTTCTTCAAATTCAATTGGGAGTTTATTCTTGTCTTTTTAAAGCTAATTTTGATATTTATTTATATTTCTTTGGATTTCTTTAACTAACTGAAATAGAGGAAGGCTAACAGGCTAGAGAATGCGGGGGAGTCTTAAAGGGACAGAACTATGGATATTGGTCTCTTACAAGTATTATGAGGATAGCTCACAAAGCAAAATGATAATAAGGTGAAGAACAGCTAAATTCATATATGTTAATCTTTTAGAACTGGTGGTCAGAAAAGTTCACCAAGTAACTGACATTTGAACAAAGATAAAAAGTATCAAGAGCAATACAAAGTATTGTTTGACTAGTTGAAAGAAGAGACATAAGGAAAAAAGAAACAGCAAATTCAAAATCCATAGAAAGCTGTTAGACAATGACTGTCCTGAAGTTGTCCATGAGACTGTAGAAGCCTCTGTCCTCACCTACATGTTGAGTTTGAAGTGAGTCTGGAATTGATCTAATTTACCTTTGAAATGGTACTTGTGCCTGTAACAATATGACAAACTTAGGAAAAAAGAAACTGTGCATTGATCTTGGCAGGACATAACAGAGTTTTTGTTGTTGTTGTTATGGAGGATATGCCCGGGGGGTGGGGGGGGAGTTCAGAATTGTTCAATTCTGAAGGTAGAAATGATACAATTTGTTACTAAATTTATAACAAGAGAAAAGAATGAAGAATATGTATCTTAGGTTTATGACTGGAATATCTTGAGTCTCCAGTGACAGAAGTGTGTTTATGGAAGGGGAATAAATTATGAAAGGTTAAGCCTTGGTGGGTAGATATCAGCTAGATACATTACATATCAAGTGTCTATTAGATGCACAAGTAAAAGAGTTTGGAGAATCAGTTGGACCCTCTCTGAAATAAAGGTTTATCTGAGGCTACCGATAAATAGTTGGAAGTTTTAAGCATAACAACAGTTTGTGAAGACCCAAATTTTGGTAAATTTATGAGGGAGGAATTCTGGTTTTGACTTTTGAAATCATAAATGGATCTACTTCAGAAAAAATACTGCAGAAGGAATACTATGTATTTAGATTAACATCTCTGTTTGAAAAATTCAGAAAATTACAGATAATTGTCAAGGTCTTAATTTTTTTTAATCCACACTGCTAGAAAAATAATGAAGCATCATTCATACTCATGCTGAAGTATGTGTATAAACAAGGGGATAATAGCATACTTTTATTTTGCAAATCATGTTATGGAAGCTATTCTCTGAAAAATAGGGTAACATTATTCCTAAATATCTAACATTATTCTTAAATATCTTCAGTATTATTAATATTTTAATTTTAATTAAACAAAGCAACATTTCAATCTCATTTTCAGCAAAAAAAGAGAGGCAAATATAACATGGAATTATATTATAATTTTCCACAGTTTAGGAAAAATTTCAGAATAGTAACTAAACAGAATTGATATTATAAACGAATAAGAGAAATCATAGGAAATTAATTTTCATATCTCTTCTTGGAAATACTTTGCCACACGTTATTTTTTTTAATCTCCCTTTTACATCTTTGAACTGTGTCAGGAAAATGCGTTGTATTGGCTGGTTTTGTGTGTCTAGGGTCATCATCACAGAGAAAGGTATCTCAGTTGATGAAATGCCTCCATAAAATCTGGCTGTAGGGCATTCTTTTTTTCAATTAGTGATCAATGGGAGAGGGCCTAGCCCATTGTGGGTGGTACTAGCGGACCTGGGTTCTATAAGAAAGCAGGTTGAGAAAGCTAGAGGAACCAGGCCAGTAAGCAGCACTGCCTGCAAGTTCCAGCCCTGCTTGAGTTCTTGTTCTGGCTTCCTCCAGTGATATGATATGGAAGAAAATGTTGATATGATATGATATGATATGATATGATATGATATGATATGATATGATATGATATAGAAGAATAAGCCAAATCCTTTCCTCCCCAACTTGCTTTTTGGTCATGGAGTTTTCTTTGCAGTAATAAAAACCCTACTTAAAACATGCCCTGCTGTATTTCTGCTATTTCAATAGCTGCTTTCACCATTTACACTGTACTGAACTAAAAGATGAGTTTCTGTATATATAATTACAATTTAACTACTTTAGAATATGGTAATAGCATGCCAGTTACTCATCTCCTTAAAGGTGTTGATAAAATTCTTAGTATTGGCTTAATAATTTATAAAGATAAGCTATGCTTTAAATCACCAGTGCTGTTTGACAATAAGCTGAAGAAACAGGGCACTATAATCTAATAAACATACCTACATAACATATTTCAACATGTCATTTTATGTCCTTATGGAACTAGGTAAAACTAACTAACTCATATTGCAAGTTACAAGTATGTATTTCATTTCATGCCAAAGGGGGCAGGTGATATAAAAAGGAGATATTAAAAGGTTGAGTGCTGCTACCAGTAAGAGACTAAATATTATATAAGAAATAGTACTTGGCTTCAATTTAAAAAATTGAAACCACTAAGAGCATGTTCAAATATTTCATTAATAAGAGACTCCTTGAAGAGAGGTCAAAGAGTAAGTAAGATCTCTTTGGAGGGATCCATACTCCTGTGAGTGCTCTAATGCACTAGCTACTTAGTACAATATTCTCAGATCTACTCATTGTTCTTTACCTTTGCCATAACACTTATTCAGCTTTTTAGAGGTACTTATGGAGTTAATTTAAACCCCAGAAAACTGGCCACAATCAAACAGTGAATGTCCTGATAAATATGTGATTGTTTATTAATATTGGTTGCACATTAGAATGAGCCACATCTAGTGTGATTTCAGGAGATCTATGAATGAGGATTTTGGTTTAACTTGCTAAGAATTGGTTGTGTATAACTAGGACTTGAGTTCTGTGATTTTCATTGGCAGATAAGTTTCCTTTCTTAGTTTTTTAAGTAAAAATAAATAAATAGATAAGTAAATTGATGTGGGAGAAACTAAATATTTGTCATATAAAATTGAAAATCAGTTTATGACTCAAAAAAGTAAAGACACTTACAAAAGAGGTTATTTAATTTTTTTTTAATTTAGATAAATTTATAAATTAATTAAAGATAGCCATGTGTGCCTGTTTTGTACAGTTAGTTAAAAATTATCACACCTAAAGCTTTATTGTCTGTGTTAAACATATTCATAAGGAAAACAAGTTTAAAAATTACTGGCACATGCCTGTAATCCTAGCACTGGTAGGCAGAGGGAGGAGGATCACTGTGAGTTTGAGGCCAGCCTAGTCTACAAAGCCAGCCCATTAGCTTACACACAGAAATTCTGTCTCAAAGAACCACCACCACCACCACCAACAACAAAGAATTACAAATCCTTTTCAAAAACATTTTCAAACTGTGATTTTATTTTATCTTCATAAATACTTATATCCTAATATTTGATTTGATCCAACTTTCTTGCCATAGTTTTGCCTTATTGAATGTCAACTTCTATTTGACAAACCTGGTTGGTTGACGGAACTGATAACTTCCTTTACTGATTAAATGAGGTTCAATTATGTTTAGCCGGAGGCAAGAACAGGTGTTTTGTTTGGTACTCAATCCAGTGCTACTGATGAATTAATTGTTCTCTTTATCTGAAAAGCCAATATGTAAAAATACACATATACTTATTAACATTTGTGACTTTAGAGGCCTTCCTTGCATTTGTTCAGTCACCTCATCATTAACAAGATTTAAGGCCACAAGATGGTGACAATGGGTTTAAGAAGTGATATTGTCATGTTTGTTTTTTAATCAGATAAAGGAGTTCTCAGCCTTGCATAATAGAAAGATCACCTGAAAATATTAAAAATACTAATTCTATTACTTCCTTTAACCAAAACTATTTATTATTAAATATCATTTTATAGAAAAATTGGAAATGTAATGATTCTAACATTATTTCACACAATGTCTTTATTAATTTTATTAACCTACTTTTTTAGCATAAGAAGTGATGACAATTTTCTTTTTTAATTGATTCTTCGCTCATACAATATATATCCTGACATCAGCCTCCTCTTCCCTCTGCTCCTCGCAGCTCCCACCCCACCTTCCATCTCTCCCAGATCCACTGCTCCTCTGTTTCCCTTCAGAAAAGAGCAGGCCTCCCATGAATATCAACCAAATGTGGCATGACAAGATGCAATAAGACTGAGCTCAAACCCTTATATCAGTGCTGGATAAAGCAATTCCAGAAGGAGGGAAAAGGTCTTAAGAGCAGGCAAAAGAGACAGAGACACTCCCACTCTAGCTATTAGGCATCCCACAAAACTCTCAAACTAAACAACCACAAAGTATGTGCAGCACAGATCCATGCCAGCTCCATGACTTTTGGGTGAAGGCACTTTTCTATGAGATATGCTTGATGGTTAGAATACCCTATACTACAATTGTGACGTAGACTCCATAATTTCTCAGCTGTTTACTGCAATAGCGAACAAGAAGTATTTAATCTTAGGCTTATTTTAATCTCTACACATAAAAGTATAATATGAATATATGCATGCCTATACACGTGGATGTGTATGTATGTGGATTTATATAGTGTAGGATCCCCCACAGCAAGTAATTTGAAAACATCAGGTCACAACTTTGCCATTTGCCAGAAACTTCCAGAATGATTTTTAGAGAAGCTAGTCCTCACACTGAGTACTAGAGAAAACGCACACTCCACGGAACACAGGACTCTCCGGAGTCTATAGCAGTAGATCATAATCCTAGGTATAAGACAGGCAGAACCAGGGTCTGAATAAGCCTTCGACATCTCTATTAAGATGCCACTAAAGCATATTTTACGTGACAGTAATATGTTAGCTTCCTTTATAACTGTTTGGGGAATTGCTGAGTTTCAAGTAGTACATTAGCCTAATTGTGACTACCTCCCCTACTACATAAAATTCCAGTATTATAATAGAGAAGTGCTAGTCCATTTTAATTACTATAATGAAATACTTGGCAATCCTAATTGTTGTCAAAAACACGTATTTGTTGTTATATTATTTAAAAATTTCAAATGTTATTTACTCATACTCTAGAGAGAGAGCCCTGCTACTTGAGGGTTATACAGTTAAGTAGACTCAGGTTTGCTGTCCTTTTATGAAAACTCACCAGAATCCCATGTGAGCTATTTCACTCCCTTCTGATAACTTGTCACTACTAACACATAGCCTCATTCTTGTGTTTTACAAATTCAAACCATTCAACAACAACACCATACCTGGAACCAAGTGCTCAACACATGTACCATTGCAAGTACAAAAACAAAACAAAACAAAACCAAAACCAAACAAAACAAAAAACCCACTTATAACAAGATGGGCTGTTCTTGATGTAGGCTAACACAATGATGGTTCACAGCCACCGGAATTAAACACTATAACTTATACCCCATACTTTTTTAGTGTGAAAGTGTGTGTGAGAGAGAAAGAGAGAGAACAGCATTAAAAGTACTAACAAAAATCCATAAAAGAATAAACCTATTTTAAAGTTTCTAACAATTATATTTTAAAGTTATAAAAATAACTGTTGTAAACGTATTTCCATGTATATTAGGTATTATAATTGTAGTATTGATTCTAGTATTTTTTCACTGATATATAGATGAAGAAACATCTGAAGTCCTCTTTGCTTATTGTCATGTGTTAATTAGGGTACCATAGAGGAACAGAACCTATGGAATAAATATAAATTATAAAATCAGATTTATCATAATTGACTATACAGGATGTGCTGCATAGTCCAACAGTGGAAGTCTTAATACTGAAAGGACTTAGAAACTGATAGCTGCTCAGTCTGCTGAGCTGGGAGTTTCAACAAAAACACTCTGGTGTGGAAAGTTTACGTGATTCCAGGAGAGTCTTTAGTCTTCAGTCCACATTGGAAGGATGAAGAAACTGAAGTCTAAGTCTGAGACTGTTGTGGAATGACAACTGAGGGCACCAGCTGTGGGATGAATACACCATGCAGACACAGTAAAGCAAGCAGATACCTTTTCAGACATTTTTCTGTCTCTGACTCCTGCAGGAAGTTGCAATCAACCTTGGAAGCGTCTTCTCACTCAGACAATGCTTCCTGGAAACATCCTTCCTTGGTTCTTCCTCTTAGTCAACTTCAGGTTCTGTTAAGTGACAGTGAAGATTGACAATCAAATAACATGAATTCAATTCCCTTCTCCATTTAAAAACAAATCTATACCATGAGTGTCATTTAATCAATGCGAATCCACTTTTAAACTCTTTATGCATACAAAGCTTATGTATGTATTGCTTATGCATATATAAATAAATACACATATGTATCAATATGTAGTTTTATTCTTGCGACTGTATCAATACTACTGTATCTTCAAACATTATTTCTATATATAAATGTATTCAAACTGTTTCATATTTTCACTTTATATATTATATTAAAATATCTTCCTCACAAAACTATAAATTGTGTATATATGTTTACACTTATGTACTGTAGTTTTACTGCCTCATGCTCATCACATTGCTAATACTGTTTTATACTTAATGTTACTAAATTTGAATAATTTAATTGTGTATTATTAAGTACTGTATTCTGTTGGCAATTTTTTTATAATATAGGTCTCCCTATGCACATATGGAAGTTTCTCAAATACTATAAAGCCAGAAATAAAACAAGTAGGTCATTCTAAGGGCTGTGAACCCAGTGCCAGTGTTTTAATATCTTAATCACTCACTGCAAATAAATTTGAATTGTGTCTTTGTAAATGTAAAAGATAATTTTTTATTTATCAGAATTTAGCCAAATGCCAGATTGTTGTATTCACTTGGATATGTTATAAAATGAATTAAAAATCTTTGTGAGTCTTTATTGAATTTGCTACACTCATTCACAAGGTCATATAGTCCTTTAATTGTATTTCTAACAACCTTTAGATACTTTATACCTTGGCTTTGGAAGACAAACACATCTCTGTGCTTCAAGGTTAAGTATGAAAGAATTTCTAGACTACTTTAGACTACAGATCGGAAATGTGAAACAAAGAAAAAGCAAAATGTAAAAACGTATGTAAGCCGAGAACACAGAGTAAAATTAAGATTTTGTTCTGTAATGTAAATGATTAGACATGATATTGTAGTCACACTAAAATACAACATTAATATTCTGAGTTTCAGATTATAATTTATTCTTTTTATACACTATTTCATTAATTCTTTGTGACTTTCATGCAGTGAATTTTGATCATATTCCACCCCACTCCTACTCCATCCCCTTCACTCTCAGCTCCATACCCACCCAAACTTGATTCTACCTACGCTATGCTAGGCTTTTTCTTGTTGTTTTCTCTTGTGCAGATCTTGTGTATGATCTCTCACTATAAGTTCAGAAGTGCTAATCCCCTGGAGTGTCCAAAGAACACTGTTTGCTTGAAGTTATCCATCTCTGTTGCATGATACTTGTTCAAACTGTGAACACAGAGATTGTGCTGTTTACTGGAAAAACTTGTTTCTAGTTGTGGTGTTGCTCAGCCCTAGCACACCCCTTTAATCCATGAACTTACTGCTTGAATTAAAAAAACAAACAAACAAAAAAAAACCTCAACCATAGGTCAAAAGGTGGGGCAAGCAACCAGTTGAAAGGAAGAGAAGTTAGGATTATTAAGAGAAAAAAAAAACAAAACACAAAAAACAAAACACTGAGAGTGAGAGGAAGTCAGAAGGATAGATAGAGAGATGCACAGGAAGTAGAAGGGAGAGAGATTCATTTGGAAAGAGATCCTTTGAGGCGGCAAGGCAGGAGGGGATTCCTTTGGGTCATGGGCTGAGAAGGAATATCAACTGGGTGCTTTCTCTGACTCTGAGGTAGTAGGCTTTCATTCCAGCATCTGGCTCCTAAGTCTTTATTGGTAACATCAAGTCATTGGGAGTTTGCTTAAAACAACACACCTCCTCAAGCTCTTATAATCTTTATACCTCCCTCTTCAGTAAAGATTCCTAAGCAATGGACAAAGAAGTAATGTCTGATTCTTGTGCCTTTTCCTAAAACTCTTTTTCTTCTGTTGAACTGCCTGGTCCAAGCTTGATGTGATAGGTTTTGTTTTATATTATATTTTATTTAATTTTCTATTTTGGTTATTTGCCATTTAGGGTCCACTTCCCCCAACCCTTCCTGGAACACTGGGCCCACAATGCAACCAGCATGTCCTGAAGGGAGGAAGCAGAAGGAAAGAAAGGCCTGGGTTGATAAGAGAACTCGGGCTGTGGGTGAGCACAATGAGAACAAACTCTCACGAAGCAGGCTTCATTGAGCAGTTTGTTAATTTGGGGAAAACAAAGTCTATTTAAACCTTTGACAGTGGGTAGAGGCTCTAGTTGTGAGTGTACAATATTGGCCAGGTCTAAGGTGCTGAGAATACTTTATTGCATAAAGAGAAATTCCAGGTGCTAGCTGGCCATGACCTTATAAGGAAAAAGGAAGTTTAACCTGGCTGCAACTATATGGCAGCAATGATCTATGAATACATTTGTTTTTTCAAAAAATGACACATAACATTATGAATCACATTGCTATATATTATATTTTAACATTATGCATAGTTTCAATCATATGACCTTCTAAAATATATGTTAAATTGTGAGTTATATTTCACTTACCCATTAAAATATTGAAATTATATTCTTATTTGTAATAGAGTTAAGTGACATTAAAACACTAAAAATGAAAAACATAAATACTTGTCATCTTTGCTCAGAAGAAACCTGTGAGGATTTTTTATAGCTTTTGTTTTCCTACTTATCCAACATTTTGTAGTGTTTATTCTACAGGAAAGAATAACCCTGCTGAGTCATGGACAAAGTAAATATCGAGGTCATTTTTCAGTCTGTGTTGACTAGTATGTCAATTATTCCTCTGCTTGGACACAAAGCAGTCCAGGTGTGAGTACGCAGCCTGGAGTCATGAGGTTGCTCTCAGCAACAGCCTCTAGGCTGTCGTCTGGCTAAAGTGTGTATTTTTAAACATATGTTTGTAGTCACTAGGACCCAAGAAGAAATCTTAACTGAAGAATAAAATGGTCAAATCCAAATCACCTTCAATCACAGTTTACTATAGTAATAATTTGAGGTAATCTAAAAGAAACATTTTAATTTTCTTCAAACCTTATTATTCGTTAAAATATAAAATTTCTCCAGGTTACTATTACATTATTTAACAATCTCATCTTAAGGTGAAAATAATAATACCTTGTAAAATAAAATAACAATACAATGTAATTTTTTTTTTACAAAGTGACTACAAACATCCATTGATCATTTATTTACTATGTATTGGGCCCTCTATTAAGAGCTTATTGTGGGACTTGGGGAGAACAAGAGCTCCACAAAGATCAAACTGAGCAGGGCACAGGGGTCTTATATGAGACAGTTTCTCCAACCAAGGACCATATATGGATATGGCCTAGATCCCCCGCTCAGATGTGGCCCATGATAGCTCAGTGTCGAACTGAAGACCTTAGTAAGGGAAACAGGGACTGTTTCAGTCATGAACTTGATGGCTGACTCTTTGACCCTCCCCCATACATGCCAGGGGGTAACAGCCTGGCTAGATCCCAGGGGAGGACATTGCAGCCAGCCCTAAGGAGACAAGATGAGCTGGGGTTGGGTGGAAGGGGAGGAGGTCCTCCCCTGTTGGTGGACTTGGAGGGGGCGGGGAGGAGATGAGGGAGGATTGGGGAGGGTGGGAGGGAATGAGGGAGGGGGCTACGCATGGGATGCAAAAAACCTAACCTGTGATTAATATAAAAATAAATAAATTAAAAAATAAATACAAATTTCTGATAGAAAAAAAGAGCTTATTGTATCTTCACAACCATTCTCATATGCAGTTTCATTTAAAGCACTTATTGTGTGCAAGAGAATGTAGCAGGATTGATAAATTACTATAACGCACTTACCTCAAGCCTGTTGAAACTGGGTTGCTCTGCTAGGCAAAGGTTACAAGCAAGGTAACCCTTTATACCAAATGGCATACTTACTGTGGATTATTATGGATCTGAGTCTGTGAGCCATCCACTAAAGAGTACACACCAGGCTGGTGTGTTCAGTGGTAAACAAATTGAATTATGAATGTGTAGTTAGAAACAGAGATGGTTTATTAAGAAAGGGAAAGCAGGGAATTTCTACCCAAAACTTTCCCTACCTACAAGATGTGCAAAGATAAAGGACATCTTTAGCAGAGATGGAGGGATTGTCCAACCAATGCCTTGACCAACATGAGACACACCCCATGGGAGAAAGCCAACCCCTGATACTATTAAGGAAACTGTGGTATGATTACAGATGGGATCCTAGCATAGCTGTTCTCTGAGAGGCTCCATCCACCAGTGGATAAAAACACATGCTGCAACTCACAGCAGAACATTGGGCAAAGCATACAGAGTCTTGTAGAAGGGGTTGGGGGAAGACAGAAGGATCCAGAGGGGACAGAAGCTCCACAAGAAGATCAAGGGAGTCAACTAACATGGGCCAGGGGTGGGGGGCTGCTTTTCGAATCTGAAGAACCAACCAAGAACTATTCAGGAACTGGGTCTAGTCCCCATACATGTATGTAGCTGACAGATTGTCTGGTTTTCATGTGGGTCTCTTAGTAAGGGGAGCAGGGGCTATTGCAGACATGGACTTTGTTGCCTTTTAGATCATCTGTTGCTTTTAAATAATTTCCTCCTTATGGGCCTGCCCTGCCAGGCCACAGTGGAAGAAAATGTGCTTAATCTTCATGCAACATGCTGTGCTGGGGTGAGTTGGTAGGTGGGGAACTCCACTCCTCTGAGGAGTTGGGGAGGGGGTTAGGGAGAAGAGGGAGAGAGGATCTAACTGGGAGAAGAGGAGGGAGGGGGCTACAATCCAGATACAAAGTGAATAAAAATAATAAAAATGAAAACACTGAAAGTCAAAAAGAAAGAAGGAAGAAAGAAGAAAGAAGAAGGAAGGAAGGACAGAAGGAAGGAAGGAAGAAATGAAGGAAGGAAAGAAAGAGAGAGAGAGAGAAAGAAAGAAAGAAAGAAAGAAAGAAAGAAAGAAAGAAAGAAAGAAAGAAAGAAAGAAAGAAAGAAAGAAAAGGGCGAAAATGGAATCGAGTTAGTGACCTAAGGTAAAACTCCCAAAGCAATGCTCTACAAACCAATGCCCATTGTGCATGTACAACCAGCATTCTGCTTTTAGACATTTGTAAATTCCAGGATTTCTTGAGCATTCTTTGTTATATGCTCAGTTTGGGAAGGGTTTCTAGTTTTTCTCAATAAGTTGGCATCTTATGAGGTCCATTAACTTTTTTTGAGAGAGGTATTTCTGTGTAACAGCCCTAGTTGTCCTGGAACTCACTTTATAGACTGCAGAAAGCTATGGAGTTGGCCTAACCCAGCTACATTAAAAGGCATGCATCATAAACGATTTTCAGATTAGAGGCCATGGCTCCTTGGGCACAATATGCCTTCCAGTTCCTGGGAGATAGATGAATTTCCTCAGGCAATGAAGCATTCATTGGGGCATTTGTGTTTCTCTATGTTCTCTTGGAAGTCAAGGAATCATGACAACTTGATAGGACTATTGGTCTTAGATATTAATCTTGTATATCCTGTAGAGCTTGCAAGCATCAGTGTATCTGGGCAACTACAACAGTATTGATCCTGGTAATTGCCATTATATTCTGTTTCTGATAAAAATTATAATACATCTAATTGCTCTCAATAAAACTGTTCTAGCCTCAGTTGTGCTGTGGCCCCTCCAATCAGCCTGGCAAATGTTCTTGTTGTATATTTGAGCATATTTCAGATATGCACCTAGGAGTGGTATAGCTGGATCTTGAGGTAGCACTATTCCTAATTATCTGAGGAAGTGCCAGATTGATTTCCAGAGTGATTGTACAGTTTACATTTCCACCAGCAATGGAGGAGGGTTCCCCTTTCCCCACATTCTCTTCAGCATGTGTTGTCAGTTGAGATTTTTATCTTAGCCATTCTCATGAGTATAGGTGGAATCTCAGAGTCGTTTTGATTTGCATCTCCCTGATAACTAATGATGTTGAGCATTTCTTTAAATGTTTCTCTGCCATTTGATATCCCTCTGTTGAGAATCCTGTTTAGCTCTTTACCCCATTTTTAATTGGATTACTTGATTTGTTGCTATTTAATTTCTTGAGTTCTTTATATATTCTGGATATTAGCCCTCTGTCAGATATAAGGTTGGTGAAAATCCTTTTCCAGTCTGCAGGGTTTTTGTTTTGTTTTGTTTTTCTGATGATAGTGTCCTTTGATTTGCAGAAACTGTTCAGTTTCATGAGGTCTCATTTATTGATTGTTGATCTTAGAGCCTGTGCTGTTGATGTTCTGTTCAGAAAATTGTTTCCTGTGCAAATAAATTCAAAGTTCTTCCCCACTTTTTTTTTTAACAGATTTGGTATGTCTGGTGTTATGTTGAGGTCTTTGATGCACTCAGATTTAGTTTTGTGCAAGGTGATAAATATGGATCTATTTGCAGTTTTTCTACATGTAGACATCCAGTTAGACTAGCACCATTTGTTGAAGATGCTGTCTTTTTGCCATTGTATGGTCTTGCCTTCTTTGTCAAAAATCAAGTATCTGTAGGTGTGTGGGTTTATTTCTGGTTCTTCGATTCAATTGATCATCATTCTGTTTCTATGTCAGTACCATGTAATTTTCATTACTGTTGTTCTATAGTACAGCTTGAGATCAGAGATGGCCATACCTCCACATGATCTGTTATTGTACAGGATTTTTTTTAGCAATTGTGGCTTTTTGTTGTCATTCCACATGAAATTGTTCTTTCAAGTTCTATAAAGAATTGTGTTGGTATTTTGATGGGAACTGAATCTGTAGATTGCTTTTGGCAGGATGGCCATTTCCACTATGTTAATCCTGCCAATCCATGAGCACGGGAAATCTTTCCATCTTCTAATATCTTTAATTTCTTGCTTCAAATATTTGAAGTTTTTGTTTTGTTTTTTGTTTTTTGTTTTTGTTTTTTTCATACAGGTCTTTCACATGCTTGGTGGAAGTTAGTTTGTTATTTGTGGCCATTGTAAAAGGTGTTGTTTCCCTAATTTCTTTCTCAGCCCTTTTTTTTCTTTTGTCTACAGGAGGGCTACTGACTTTTTGGGTTAATTTTGTATCCAGCCAGCTTATAGGTATCTTTAGAAATCATACATGACATGAAAGATCCAAAATTCACATTTTCCTTAATTTTCCTAGACAAAAATTAATTTTCACTTTCTAGGGTAAATACTTTGTATCTGTTGATAGCGCCACGGACATAAAGCGAATACAAGATTGTAATTATCCTATGTGAGTGTATCTATTTTGAATTCTGCTGAACACCTATCTCATGGCAAATTATGACTTTTTTGTCATTACCATTGTTATTCCTCAGTGAGTCACTTAAAGCTTAGAATATTGCTTCGTATTTACTATTTTATTATTTATATTTTAAGTTCTGTAGTCCAATTCCACTTTCCATGCTGACATATGGTTTGCTTACAACCGACACGTGTCTTATACGTATTGTAACAACCACTGTGAGTTCATATGTACAGCTACTCAGGTTGTTTTCAGAAGACACTGTTTCCTTTTAGTTATCAACCACCTCTAACTCTGCTTCCTTGTCTGAAGTGATTGTCTAATCCTGGGAAGTTGACAGTGTGATATAGATATCCTATTCATGGCCTAGCACTCTGCAATTGTGTGTGTGTGTGTGTGTGTGTGTGTGCCATGAAAAGGTGCAGATCTCTGTGTGATTGCAATCTACTGAAAATGGAATCTTCTCTTAAGAGAACTGAGAGATGCATTAATCTGTAAGTCTAACAATGCCATAAAGAGACAGTTTAATATTGTAACCATTTAGAACAATAATAGTAGTCTCTGTACTAGAGTCTATGTCCCACCTCCTAGCACATTCTATGTCTGGTAATGGTGGACAGTATGGGTTCTGTCTTGTGGAGGAAGCTTTAATACAGTCAGAAAGTGGTTAGTTACTCTCTTGATGTTCATGCCTCTATTGGTCCTGTCTTGCAGGGATACTCTTTATGAGAGTTTTGTAATATTCATTGCTGGATAATATTAATTATTGATTATTAATTTTTCCCCTCTTGTAGCATGCACAGTATCTTCTAACACTATGAAAGTTAGACAGTTGAGATGAAACTTCCAGTTTAGTGTCAACTTGTCATCTCCATGTCCTATTAGTCAAGTACATGATAGCTGAGGTAGTACGAACCTACACTCAAGCTTTGGGGAAAAAATAGGACTAGTACCAGCCTATAAAGTTTGATGGTCTGTGGCACTGTAGTGGCCAACATAATGGTCCAAAATTAGAAGCCCATTCCCTCCACTGGCCTTTATACGTCAGCCTGAGGTGTCTAGCAAGAGCACTGTTGCCCTCCCAAAAGGCACCTCCATTTTTACTCTTTATCTTTGGGCGTATGTCTAGTATAGGATGCTTTACCAGTAGTAGGTTTTCATATGACTTGTTTTTAAAGGGGTTTTAATGTTATTAATCTACCCCCAAATTCTTCTTCTACCATTTTCTCCCCAAATTTACTCTTTCATTTTATGTCTTTATATCTGTAAGTCCTAGTTCCCTTTCCTTGAAATCCTCCACACACCAGGTCACAGGTGAATTTCCTGACCTCTGTAGGTATCCCAAAGGAAATGCACAAATTTAAAGATTCAGAACTAAAGTCCATAAGTGAGAAGAAGCATGAGTTATTTGTTCTTCTTGGTGGGAGTTATCTCATTCAGAATAACTGTTTTTTTCCTTATTTTTCTATCCATATTTGTAATTTTCTAAGTTTTCTTTTAAAAGTTTATTACAAAAAAACAAAAAAAAAAACCTGAAACAAACAAACAAAAAAAATAGCTGGCTCTGAGGTACTGAATCAGTGGCTAAAAGCATTGTCCACTTTTCCAGAGGTCTGGAGTTCAATTCCCAGTACTCACATGACAGTTTAAACCATCTGTACTTCTTGTCCCAAGGGATCAAAACCCTTCTCTAAGAAGAGATATTAACATGGTGAGTACAGACAAAACATGATATACATAAAGCCAGATAAATAAATCACATATTATGTTTATTTCTTTTTCTTTGCATTCTGAAGGATCTCTATTTCAGCAAAAAAAATTCTATATGAACCAAATGAGATCTATAAATTTTAGAATCATTGGAAATTAAGGGAAAGAAGCAGAAGTTTTAAAAGGATTAAAAATAATAGTGAATATAGTGCAGTTTCAAGGTAGCCAACACAAAATATATTTAAAACATAAAATGATATAATCATTTATATAAGATTCTAGGTCTTCTAATTTTAATTTAGAAGTATGACTGTTTAAGCACACTGTAGACAGAATTTTGGGGAAAAAATGACAGCTGTCTCTGCTGATACAATCATTAGTATTAGCACTCATAGATTTTATTGAGAAGTTCACAGGTCAAGGGATTTGAAGACATTTTTCTATATTAGTCATTCTGAAGCTGTGAAGCTTCACATCAGATTTTACATTTTCAGTATTAAATCTACTTTAATGAATTTTTCTTCCACAACAAAACAAAATGCATGACAAAGTTTAAACTAGAAAAACAATGATCTGAGAAAGTGCCAGATTCATTTCCAAAGTGGTAGTACAAGGTTCTACCAACAATGGAGGAGGGTTCCCCATTCTCCAGAACCTCTCTAGTATGTGTCATCCCTTGAGCTTTTGATCTTAGCCATTCTTATGGGTGTGTGGTGGAATTCAGGGTCGTTTTGATTTGCATCTCCCTGATGCTTAAGGATGTTGAACATTTAAGTGTTTCTCTGCCAATTGTTGAGAATTCTGTTTAGCTCTGTACCCTTTTTTTTTAAATGGGATTACTTGGTTTGTTGTGTTTAACTTCTTGAGTTCTTTATATATTCTTGATATCAGCCCTCTATCAGATATAGTGTTGGTGAATATATTTTCCCAGTCTGTAAGCTGTCATTTTGTTCTGATGTGGAGGTGGTGGTGGTGGTGACCAGTACTCCAGCCATTCATGTGGAGGACCTAGACTCTCTGCTCAAAGGAAGCACATAATCTGCTCAGTTTGCAAGGGATTCTCCAGTAAGGGGGGCAAGGACTGTCTCTGACATGAACTCAGTGGCCAGCACCTTGATCACCTTCCCCAAGGGGGATGCATCTTTGCCAGGCCACAGAGGAAGATGATGCAGTCAGCCTTGATGAAACCTGATAGGGCCAGACAGAAAGGGAGGAGGTCCTCCCCTATCAGGGGACTAGGGAAGGGGAATAAGGGGAGAAGAGGGAGGATGGGTGGGACTAGGAGGACACAATAAAGGAGGCTACATCAGGGATATAATATGAATAAATTGTAATAAATAAATAATTTAAAATAAAAGGAAAAACAACTATCATCATATAATTTTCTGACTTTGATGTTTTTACCTGCATTCAGTTCATACTCATCACTTAATATTTACCCTTTCTCAATGTCCTTTGTACATGTTATACTATATAATAGATATTATATACATATATGCATACAAGAATTCATATATATATATATACATATATATGAGGAATAATTTCTAGCATGTACTTAAAAGCAGGGTGTAGTAGCATTCACTTGTAATCCCAGGCCTGGGGAGAGTAACACACGAGTACTCACTGGTCTGTTGAGTAACCAACCTAACCAGTCAGTGGGGTGCAAGTTTAAGATATACACAGACTCAAAAATAATGTGGAGAGCAATTGAAAAAGACTTCTGGCCACTACATGTTTTAATATGTATGATTTAATTTTTCCTGTGAAAATATGAACAAATACTTGCATGCCTCAGAAAGGGCATCAATGGCAGAGCAAAAAACACTATACCAAAGTCCAACTTG
The DNA here is from genome assembly GCA_028658305.1 of Pachyuromys duprasi. Lineage (NCBI taxonomy): Eukaryota > Metazoa > Chordata > Mammalia > Rodentia > Muridae > Pachyuromys > Pachyuromys duprasi. Next base: position 34,011,986 of record CM053762.1, read on the forward strand.
GTGAACCAAATGAATTTATTGGATTTACATAACCTGGGTGAGGAGTTACTTAATGTATTGTAAGTGACCCCAAGACAGTTTCATCACAACAAAGCCCATCACACTAAAGATGATGCCTTCAAGAAATATGCATCATGGAATTCCCATTTCACCTAACTTTCTTTGTACTTAATTTTCCCTCAAACCATTTATTTGCAAGTGCTAAAGTCAAGAGCGTGTAACACCTTAAAGCCTGGGTGATGATCCTGTCACTTTCCTCTTCTTCATCTGTTAAGAGGGTTCTATAGTTGCATTATTATATCCATATTTTAATCTTTAAGTAATCTATAAGTATACCATTAAAATAATTTTTTTCAGAAATTTATTTTTCCCCTTGTGGGACTGCCTTGACCGGCCACAGGACTATAGAGGACACACTCAGTCCTGATGCAACTTGATGAGCTGGGCTGGATAGGAAATAGAGCTCCCCTTTTCTAAGGAAAGGGAAAGAAAGAAGGGGGAGGAGAGAGGAAGAGACTAGGAGGGGAGGAGGGATGGGGCTAAAAGGATGAATCCATGAATGGCTTCCCTTCCGTGCCCTGTTCCCATGTCTATGGCATTTTCTTAATTAATGGTTAATATGGGAGGGCCATGCCCACTGTGGGCAGCACCATCTCTGAGTAGGTACTTGGACTGTATAAGAAATCAAGCTGTGAAAATTATGGAAAGGACGTTTCTCTTTAACTCCTGCATCTAGGTTGCTACTTAGGTTCCTCTCTTGGCTTCTCTGGATAATGGATTGTCGTAATCCAAATAAACCATTTTATTCTTCAAGTTGGGTTTAGTCAGTGCTTTCTTGGAGGAAAAAAAAAACTAGTAAAGACTCTTGATTTGCAGCTGGCTTGGTAAGTATGAAGGTCTTCAAATTAATAATGAAGAAGACTGAGGAATTAATTAGTTCTTAATTGAGGGAAAGTGAAAATAAGAACATAAGCACAAACATATCACATGGATTAAATACATATACATTTTCAACTTTTCAGAAAAGTTCACAGGTTTCCAACAGCATTCAGGTATTTCAGGTATTTTGATTTGGAAAATAAGAAAAACATTGTGGAGATTGCCTTGGAGAAAGCAGCTGAACAGCATTTTATGAAATAGCTGGAAAATAATTTTAAATATAAGTGTACAAAAGCAATTATACAGTATCGGGCTAAAAGGAAGAACAATTTGAATTTTTTCCTGAAAATTAGGTGTGAATGATAAACAAGCCTGAGGGCAAGAGTTGAGAATATCAAAATGACAGGCTAACTAATCTGGATTTTATCTTGCAGATAGCACAAAACCCATTAATTGTTTTTGAATAGGTGATTAAGCTAATCAGGATAAGGTTTCAAATATTAATATACTCTCCTAAAAGTTGAGAGTAAGCTGACTATGACCAGGGGCTAAAACAAAACAAAACAAAAAGCAAAAAGCAGGACAGAGAAGAGGATGGGGAGGTTGATGGGTGATGCTAAGCTGCAGTTACAGGAGAGTAAAAAATTACCATGTGTACTCTTGGGGAATTATAAACATGACTGTGCTGTATACTTAAAAATGAAAATATTTTAATATTCCTTTATAAAGTAACGATAAATGGGTAGATAAATATATTTAGCCTAATTAGAAAATGAATACGCACTATCAACACTTTACAAGGTATTCCATAAATAGTTACAACTTTGTTTCTTCTCTGTGAGATTATATTATAATTACTTTATTTCATCTTCATCCTTCTAAACCCTTCCATGTGCCCCAACTGCCTACAATTTATGGTGATCATTACAGAAAACCACAACCAATAAGGATGCAGAAGTGGGAGCCCAGTCCCAATTGATACATCTCCAACACAACTCTGCCATCTCACGGATGATGTTGCCTTGGGATCATTGCAATGTACAGCCAAAAGATTTATTTATTTATTTATTTGTTTGTTTTTGTTTGAAGCACGTGTGTATGAGAGAGAAAAAGAAAGAGGGGTTATATGTATGAAAGCATAAAAGTCAGAGAACAACTTGAAGCCAAATATCTCCTCCAACCATCTGGGTTCTGCAGACCAAACTGCCAGGCTTAGTGGCATATTGCCTTTAATGGTAAGCTATCTCATAGGCACCATTTACATCTTTGTGTTTTGTGCAAGCATGGAAGAATGTTAATAGTATCTGGGGTTGGTTCTCTCCCATGGGGTATGTCTCATGCATTGGTTGGACATTTTCTCAATCACTGCTCTGCCTTTATCCCTGTACATATTTTAGGCAGGGTAACTTTTGAGTTTGTGAATTGTAGTAGTGAGTACATACCATGTGTGCTTTTCTGGGTTGGGGTTACTTCACTTAGGAATATCTTTTCTGGTACCATCCATTTGCCTATACCTTGCATGATTTCCTTGATTCTAATAGCTACGTAGTCCATCCTTGTGTAAATGTCCAGTTTTGATGCATATTTTGGGTGAGGGACATCTGAGTTGTTACCAGATTCTGGCTATTACAAATAAAGCTGCTATGAATAGTTGAGCAAGTGTCCTTTCTGTATGGTAGCCATCTTTTAGGTATATTCCTAGGAGCGGCACAGCTGGGTCTTGAGGTAGAGTTATTCCTAATTTTCTGAAAGAGCACCAGGTTGATTTCCTAAGCAGTTGTACATCTTTGCACTCCTACCAGCAACGGCAGAATGTTCTCCTTTCTGCACACTCTCATCAGTATGTGCTGTGGCTTGAGATTTAGATCTTAGACATTTTGAAGGGTGTAAGACAGAATCTCAGAGTCGTTTTGATTTGCATTTCTGAGTGTGCCTAAGCCATTCAAGATTTCTCTGTCGAGAATTCTGTTTAGCTCTATACCCCATTTTATTTGGTTTGCTGGTGTTTAATATTTTGAGTTCTTAATATATTTGGACATTAGCCCTTTGTTTGAGGTAAGGTTGTGAATCTTTTCCCATTCTGCAGACTGCCATTTGGGTTTATTGACAGTGTCCTTTGTCTTACAGAAGCTTTTAACTTACATGAGGTCTTATTTATTAATTTTTGATTTTACAGCTCAAGCTGTTGGTTTTCTGTTCAGGAAGTTGTCTCCTGTGCCAATGAGCTCAGTGCTGATCCTCACTTTCTCTTCTAATAGATTTAGTGTATCTAGTTTTATGTTGAGATCTTTGATCCACTTGGACTTGATTTGTATGAAGGATGATAAATATGGATCTATTTGCATTTTTCTACACATAGACCTGTTAGACCAGCATCATTTGCTGAAGATGCTTTCTATTTTCCATTGTATGGTTTTGGCTCTTTTGTCAAAAATCAAGTTTCTGTAAATGTGTGGGTTTATTTCTGGGTCTGTGATTCGATTCCATTGATCAACCACTCTGTTTCTATGTCAAAAGCATGCATTTTCATTACAATTGATCTAATAGCTTAAAATCAGGAAGATGGATATACCTCCAGAAATACTTTTATTGTATATGATTGTTTTGTCTATTCTGGGTTTTTGTTTTCCCATATGAAGTTTAGAATTGATCTTTCAAGATCTGTAAAGAATTGAGTTCGGATTTTGATGAGAATTGAATTGACTATATATTTTTGGTAAAATGTCCATTTTCACTATGTTAGTCCTGCCAATCCATGAGCATAGGACATCTTTTCATCTTCTGATATCATCATTTTTTTCTTCAGAAACTTGAAGTTATTGTTATACAGGGCTTTGATTTGTTTGGTTAGGCTTACATCAAGATACTGTATATTATTTGTGGCTATTGTGAAGGTGGTTGTCTCTCTAATTTCTTTATCAGACGTTTTGTCATCTGTAGAAAAGAAGACTACTGATTTTTTAATCCAGACGCTTTGCTGAAGGTGAAGAACTCCTGCAGGAGTTCTTTAGCAATATTTTGGCGGGGGGCAGATTGATATGTGACTTAAGCTTTAATGTTTTTTTTTTTACAAATGTGGGGGCCCTTGTATTTGGGGCATAGATGTTCAGGATTGAGATGTCGTCTTGATATATTTTTCCTTTGATGAGTATAAAGTGTCCTCCCCATCTTTTTTTATTAATTTTGGTTGAAAGTTTATTTTATTAGATATTAGGATGGCTACTCCAGCTTCTTTCTTGGGTCCATTTACTTGAAAACCTTTTTCCAGCCCTTTAAGATCACAGCTATCTTTATGGCTGTGGTGTCTTTCTTGTATGCAGCAGAATATTGTATCCTTTTTACTCATCAATTATTTTAGCCGTTGTCTTTTTTTTTTTTTTTTGAAGAGTTGAGTCCATTGATGTTGAGAAACTAATGGTGAGTGGTTGTTAGTTCCTTTTATTATGATGTTGCTGTTGGTAGTGTGTTTGCGTGCTTATCTTCCTTTGTTTTTGCTGTAGTAAAGTTCTTTATATCCTATGTTTTCTTAGATATAGTTAAACTCCCTGAGTTGAAATTTTCATTCTAGTATCTTCAATAGGGCTGGGATTATGCATTAATGTTGTTTAAATTTGGTTTTTTCATAGAATCTATTGTTTTTTGTTTGTTTGTTTCTCTAGTAATTAAAAGCTTGCTGGGTACATTAGTCTGGGCTGACATATGTGGTCTCTTAGTGTCTGCAAGACATTTCCCCAGGCCCTTCTGATTTTTAATCTCTTTTGAGAAGTCAGCTGTGATTCTGATAGGTCTGCCTTTATATATTACTTGGCCTTTTTCCCTTGAAGCTTTTCATATTTTTTCTTTCTTCGGTATACATTTAGCGGTTTTGATTATTATGTGGTGGGAGGAATTTCAGTTTTGGCCTAATCTATTTTGTGTTCTGTAATCCTCTTCTTGTATATTTAAAAGCATATTTTCCTTAAGGTTGGGGAAATTTTCTCCTATGATTTTGTTTAAAATATTTCCTAGTCCTTGGAGCTGGAAATCTCCTCTTTCTTCTATTTCTGTTATTCTTAGGTTTAGTCTTTTCATGGTTTTCATCATTTTGTGTCAGGGCTTCTTTCAACTTAATATTTTCTTTGACATGTAGTGATTACTTCAATTGTACCTTCTTTTCCTCATGATTCTCTCCATCTCTTGTATTCTGTTAGTGATGCTTACAGTTCCTGTTATCTTCCCTGAGTTTTCTATCTCCAGAATTTCTTCATTTTACCCTTCTTTACTACTTCTATTTCCATATGCAGGTCTTGAAATGTTTTATTCCTTTCCTTCACCTGTTTGACTGTATTTTCCTGTATTTATTTAAACGATTCATTCATTTCCTCTTTAAAGGTCTCTATTTTTTAATTGTATTTTCCTGCGTTTTTGAGGGACTTATTAATTTGCTCTTTGAAGGCCTCTACATTCTTCATAAGCATAGATTTCAGGTTGTTTTCCTGTGTTTCAGCTGTGTTAGGATATCCAGAGCTTTTTGCATTAGAATAGTTGAGTTCTGGTGGTGCTATTTTGCCCTGGTTTTTGTTGGTTACTCTGTCCTTTAGCCACCTAGTTGTCCCTGGTGTTGGCTTGTTGTTCCTGGAACCCAATAGGTTTTTCAGGCATGCAGTGGGAAACCCTGGGATATGTCCTGGGGGCTGGATCTCCTCAAAAAACCTAAAGCTCTTTCCTGCTGGTTTCTCAGTTGGATCTACAGAGAATTTTTTCTCTGTGGAAGTTTTTAACATGTGTGATCCTGAGCACCTGCAGGTCTTTCAAGACTGCTAGTAAAGCCCTGAACCAAAGACTGAATCTCCACATTTCTGGAATCTGGAGTTGTCCTCAGGATGGTGGGAATAGCAGGAAGGTATGAGTTTGGTACCATATATGTCTGGTAGCTGGGATCTTCTCCCTCTTTCTGGGGAAACACTAATTGATGCTGGCAGTCACTGCACTCCAGGTATTTGAACTCCACTGGGAGCTGCCATCTTGGAATGGGACTCTGCATGCTTCTATTGTATGGCCATTCTCCACAGGATGAAATGCAAAACCAAAGGCTAGTATCTGGTGTCCCTGGTGTCCAGGAGCTGTCCTTGGGGAGGCAGGTTTCTGGATCTTGAAGCTATATGACCCTGGAACTTAAACAAAAGTGTCAGGTAAGTTGGAGGCACAGAGTGCCAGGAGCCTAGGAGCCTGTGTGTTTCTTGGATCTGGCAGCCATTCACAGGGGCCCTGAAAGTGTGTATCCCTAGCTCCCAGGATGCCTCCTCTTCTCCAGGAAACACAGACATTGGTGTCTTGGCATCAGCAGCCAGGTCACTTGCTTGGCTGGCAGTTTCTGAGTTTCTGCTACTCATATACCGTGAATGATGGGTGCTGCCATCTTCAAATTTCCCACCAATCATTCTTATATTAACTGTTTCTTAATCTAAAACTTATCTTCTTTATTATTGAAATGTATTTATGTGCCTGGTCACCAAGACTATCCAAAAATATTTTTTATGGGAGTACTTAGTTAATTTACTGATGTGACCAAAATGAGTTAATATTTGTGCAGATGAGAGGCATGCATCAATTTTCGTTTTCATAGATGTGAAAATCCAGTCAAGCACCATTTGTTGAAGAGACAGTAATGACTACAATGCACATTTTGGGCATCTTTGTCAAAAAATGTAGCTTTAACAATGTTGGTTTATTCCCACCCACACTCCCATTTTATTCCATCTGTTGAGGTTGATATTTTGCCAACTTGACATAAACTATAATCGTTTGGAAAGAGGGAACCTTGCTTGAGAAAATGCCTCATAAGACTGAACCATAGGCAAGTCTCTGGTGCTATTTATTTATTATATTGTGTTAATGATTGATGTTGAAGGGCCCAGGAGACCATGTGGCTAGTTCAGTACCTGGATTGGTGGTCCTAGATTGTATAAAAAAGTAAGCTGAGCAAGCCATGGAGAGCAAGCCACTAAGACATGTTCCTTCATTCCTTCTTGATCTCATTCATGTCTATATCTCCAGATTCCTGTTCCACTCAAATTTCTGCTTTAGCATCCATCATTGATAGACTGTGAATCAGGACATGTAAGTCGGATAAACTCTTTTCTCCCCAAGTTCCTTTTGATAGTAGTATTTATTACTGCAACAGAAAACAAACCAAGGCACCATGAATTTATGTATCTGTATTTGTACCAGGGTCAGTCATACCACTGCTGTTATCTTGGCTGGCTCTGTAACATAACTTGAAGGACTGTGTAAAGAGTTGAGAGTAAAGCAGAGCTAGACACTGGATTTCCCACAATTCTGTAGAAATACATTATGTAAAATATCATTGTTTTTCTCATACCTCCAAATGTATTACAGGATATTGAAGGATAGTAATTCTCTTGGTTTCCCCCCCCCAAAAAAATCATTTCTAGTGCCAATTTTTGATGCAGCTATAAATCTCAATCACAATTAAAAAGGTATAGTAGTTATTGTGTGTGTGTCTTATATGTGAACTTTATTGAACCTATCAATCTGGTCAGTATTATGCCTGAGTATATTTGTGACTGTGTTTCTAAAAAAATTAAAAAAGAAAAAAAACATTCAGAATGAGAAGAATGAGAAGAAGCTATTTATTTTCCTTATTTTGTATGCCTAAATGTGAGAGGGGGGCACTGTCTAATACGGTGAATGCCATATTATAACAATGGTATAAACTTCTCTGTCCTAGCCTTAAAAGGTAATATCTGGACTTTGATTTTTCTCTTGCCATCTTATAATGCCATTTTGTACCTAATTACAATGCTGTGGTCTGGAAACCACATTTACTCTTTAGCCTGAAACATTCTCTCACTCTCTGTCTGTCTCTGTCTCTGTCTCTGTCTGTCTCTGTCTCTGTCTCTCTGTCTCTGTCTCTGTCTCTCTGTCTCTCTCTGTCTCTCTCTGTTTCTCTCTCTCTCTCTCTCTCTCTCTGTGTGTGTGTGTGTGTGTGTGTGTGTTTTCTTTCTGTCTCTGGATGTCTTTCTTGTTTACTTTTTATTTTTTCTATCGTTTTTCTTCTTCTGTCATATATTATATCAACATGCAGTTTCTGCTTCCTCTTCTCCTAACCCTTCTCCTCCTACCTCCCCTCTCTTCCACATTTTCTTACTCCATCTCCTTTTTCCTTCAGTAAAGAGCAGGCCTCCCAGGAATGTCAACCATGCATAACACGTTACAATAAGATTTTGGTGCATACCCTCAGATCAAGGCTGGATGAGGCAACACAGTAGGAAGAAAAGAGTATCAAAAGCAAACAAAATGAGTCAGAGCCTTCTTCCTGATCCCACTGTTAAGAGTCCCAGGAGACACCAATATCTACAACTACAACATATGTGCAGAAGACTTAGTCAGACCCATACAGACTTCCTGATTGCTGCTTTAGTCTCAACGAACCCCTATGTGCCCTTATTAGATGTTTCTATGAGCTATGTTCTTTAGTGTTCTTGACTGCTCTGGCTTCTACAATCCTTACTCCTCATCTTCTATAGGATTCACTGAACTACACCTAATCTTTGTCTGTGGATCTGTGCTTCTTGTACTATGAATTGTTGGATGACACCTCACTGATGAAGAATATGCTGGTTTATCATAGCACAATATCATTAGGACTCATTTAATTGACTTTTTTTACAGTTGTGTTTGGTTCTATCTTGGGTATTCAGGTTATCCAGTCTCTGGTTCCTGGCCTTCAGGCAGTGTGAGGCATAGGCTTCTTCTGTGCCCTGAGTCTAAAGTTGGACCACTTGATTAGCCACTTCTACAATTTCTGTGCACTTTTACCCCAGCACATTTTGCTTGTAGGACAAATTATAATTCGAAGATTTTGTGGCTGGGTTGGTTGGTATCACAGTTCCTCCACTGGAAGATTCACCTGGTTACAGAAGATGGCCAATTCAGGGTCCAGATCCTCCATTAATAGGAATTTTTACTAGGGTCACTCTCATATATTCCAGGGAGTTTCCATTGCAGTAAGATTCTGTGTCACCCCCAAAATGATCTCCAGTTCCAGTCACCTGCCCAAATACTCTTTGCCTCCACGTCTCCCATCTGACTCCTCCTGTTTCCATTTTTTTAATTAATTTATTTTTATATGAATTACAGGTTAGGTACTTTGCATCCCAGGCGTAGAATCCTCCCTCATTCCCTCCCACCCTCCCACTCCCTCCCTCATCTCCCTCCTCCCCGCCCCCTCCAATTGATCAATCCCACTTGAACTTCAATGTAAACTATGACATACACAATTTATGAAAGTAAACATCCAGTGAATTAATTTGTTCACTTGTATTTTGATGAAGGAAACAAATACTATAGGTTCTGTTGACTATATTTTAACAAAAAGCCTATAATATAATATGTTAGGTGTTAAACGTTTGAGTTACACATGCAAAAATCACAGTGAAAGATGAAGAATATAAATCAAGTTTAACTAACATAAACACCTTCTTTTAATTGGTATTCTACACAGTTACATTTATATCCATTTTACAATTTAATTCTACTTCTCAAATAATAATTCATGCCTTTCCATCTTTTAGTGTCTTCTTGGACTTCTTCAGTGTTTTAAAGTTTTCATTGAAGGCGTATTTCACCTTCTGGTTGTTTTATTCTTTATTTTATTTGAAGTTATTGTGAATTGAGTTCTTTCCCCCTGATTTTCATTCTTGATAATATTCTTTAATCGGTCACTTGAATGTGACACAATTTAAAGGACTGAGGTGTGGCCTTGTTGGAGGAAGTGTATTACTGTGAATAAATTTTGAAGTCTCAAAATTTCATTCCAATCCCTTAGTCTCTCTCTTTCTGCTGCCTGAGGATCTGGATATAGAAATCCTCAGGCAGAATCTTCTGTAGCATGATATCTCTGCCTGCCTCCTTGCTTCTCACCAAGATGATAACAGACTAAATCTTCGAAACTGTAATCAAGCCCTAATTAAATACTTTATTTTATAAGAGTTGCTGAGGTCACACTGTCTTTTCACAGTAATAGAGTACTGACTAACACATAGGAAAAGGCAAACATTTTTGGAACAAGCTAAAATAACACAGAATATATTTCCCAGAACTGGCAAATTAGATTATATAAAATTAAAAACTATTATATCTGAAAAATTTTCAACCATACAATAAGGATATTTGATCAACTATGTTCATAGCAGTTTTATTTATAATAGTCAGAATCTAGAAACAACCTAGATGTCCTTCAACCAAGGAATGGATACAGAAATTGTGGTACATTTACACAATGGAATAGTACTCAGCAATTAAAAACAAGGAAATCATGAAATTTGCAGGCAAATGGGGGAATCTAAAAATAATTGTCCTGAGTGAGGTAACCCAGACGCAGAAAGACAAACATGGTATATAATCATTTATAACTAGATATTAGACATATAATATAGGATAAATATACTAAAATAAATAGTCCTAAAACCAAACAACATTGACAACCTTGGGGAAGATGCTTAATCCTCATTCAGAGGGGCAAACAGGATAGACATAGGAAACTGAAGACAGTGAAGAGGACAGGATCCTTCCACAGGGGCCTGTGAAAGACACTACCTTGTAATACCCTTGTAGGGTATTAAAGCAGATGCTGAGACTCATATCCAAACTTTAAGCACTGTGCAGAAAATCTTATGGAAGAAGGAGGAGATAGAAAGACCTGGAAGGGACAGGAGCTCCACAAAGAGAACAACAGAGCCAAAAACTCTGGGCCCAGGGGGACCTGCAGGTACTGATGAATTAACCAATGACCTTGCATGGAGAGGACCTAGATCTTCTGCTCAGATGTAGCCCATGGAAATCTCAGTTTCCATGTGGGTTCCCTGGTAAGGGGCACAGGGGCAGTCACTGGCAGGAACTCATTTGCCTGCTCTTTATCATCTCCACCTGGCAAGGTGCCCTTACTACACAACAGAGGAAGATGATGAAGCCAGTCTTGATGAGACCTGATAGGCTAGAGTCATATAGTAGGGGAGGAGGACCTCCCCTATCAGTGGACTATAAAAGGGACATGGGGGCAGGGGAGAGGAAAGGAGGGTGGGACCAGAAGGAGATGAGGGAAGGGGCTACAGCCAGGATACAAAGTGAATAAATTGTAATAAGTAATAATAATGATGATGTAAAAAGAAAAGAATCTATCATATAGCATGAATTATGGGAATACAAAGATAACTTACAGAATACAGAGGAACTATTGCTAACACTGCAGCATACAAGGATTAGTATACAGAATACCTAAGAAATTGAAATAAACAAAGCCATTCAATCAGTGTTGAGCTGACGACTTGAATATATTGTTCTCAAAAGAAGAAATATAAATGGTCAAAAATGCTTGAGCAATTGGTCAGCATTTACAGCCATTAGAGAAATGCAAATTCCTTCACAGTTCAGATCAAGATTTTAAAATGACATCAATGTTTTTATTTTTAAAAAATTAGGTTTAATATTTTAACTGTTTTCTCTTCTCCTTCCTTCCTCCCAGATCCTCCTTAATCTCACTAGCCACCCAACCTTATGTTCTTTTTGTCTTCCAAAACCAACCAACCTATAAACAAAACAAAATCAAAGAACAAGCACGCAAAAGTTCACTAAACAAAATAAGCCACCCACAAAAGACAAAATATAACCAGGAATCCTGTTTTGCCTTAACCAACTACTCATGTGCATAGGGCTTTCCCTGGATTATTGTTGATAAACCCAGTGACACTCAGTTGGAAAACTTTATTTTTTTCCAGAAAATACCAACTGCAAATAGTTTCTTTTTCAGTAGTTAGAATTTGTGTATACTTATTCTTCATTCTGGGATTTTGTATGATTAGAAACTGAATGGGTCTTGTGTGTGCTGTCACACTCTACGAGTTCATATATACATACGTAGATACACACACATAAATATATAAATATGTGTGTGAATATGTATAGCCCTGTTGGGTCTGGATGATGCTCTTTCCTGACCTCTGGATCTCTGAATCATTCTACTCCCACTTCCACATAGATCCCTGAAACTTGATGGAAGGTGTTTGATCAACATATTTTATTTAGGTCTGGGTGCTCCAAAGTCTTGTCATTTTGCACATCATCATCTTGTGTGCCTCTCTGATAATTACCAGGTTGGATAAGAAGCTTCTCTTTTGAACACTGAGTGGTGCTCTAATTTATCGGGGCAGTAGCATATCATTAAGAGTCATTTTATTGCTATGTTCCTTTAGAAGAAGAAGAATAGCAAATTTTCCCCCACGGCTCATGACATATTTAGTCGTGGGTTCCAGTTTCCTAGTGTCAGTTATGAATTTCTTCTTATTTAGTGGGATTTAAACAGATGTTTGTTGTTTCCATAACATCTGTGTCACTGTTACCAGTACATTTTAGAAGTGGTCACTATGGTAGGTCACAGGGTTTGCAGCTGAGTGTTAGACAATTACTTTTCTCCTGGGGAAGTGGAAGGAATATATTCCAGCACTATGGAATTAATCAGTAGAGATGAAGCTTTCAGTTGAGCAACAACTAGATTTTTTACCATGTCGTGTGGCATAAGTAAGTGGTGTCTTCAGCATCAGGGGCTTACTACCAGCCTGCAGTGAGTCATAAATTCCTTTGAGTGTAAGCCTGTGATGTTTAGAGGTGTCTAAGGGGCCTCTTTGGCTAATGACTCAAAAAGACATACTCTATTTTTCTGGCGCTTGAGGTTTTACTTGGTGGCATAAAATATGCATTTGGTGCATTGTCTCCTCTATTATGTGGTGACTCCACTTACATCATTTTCATTTCTGTGTAATTTTAGGAAGCGTCTACTGCAGTAGATTATATATATATAATTAATTATATATATATAATTATATTAATTATATATATATGTGTAGATTATATATATAATATATATATTATATAATATAATACTGCAGTAGATTATATATATATAATATATATATATGCCTTCAGTGTTAGCTGTCCCTCCCTCTACCATCCTTCACTCTGCCTTGCCATCCTCTTCATTTAATCTCCCTATTATAGTTGTCTCTTTATAACAGCATATTCGATTTCTCTTTTCCTGGGAGATCTTCTCCTTCCCTCCAGTCCTTTACTATGTGCCTAACCTCTAAATTTATTTATGTTACAGCACACATATTAAAAACTGAAAAGTTAACACTCACATATAAAAGAAAACATGCAATATTTTTGTTTCTTTTGGGGTCTGGGTTAAACTCACTTGGGAAAATAGTTTCTAGCGCCATTCAATTACATGTAAATTTTGTAATACTCCATAGAAACGGAATAATACTAAAATTTGTTTATATTTATTGTAATAAATATAAACTGAATAATATTCCATTGTACAAATTTACAATACATTTGTAACCCATTCATCAGTTCATGGACTGCTTCCAATTTTAATCTCTTATGAATAAAGCACCAATAAACATAAAGTAACAAGTATGTCTTTAAATTCTGGCAAGGATGTGGGGAAGGAACTCTTATTCACTGGTAATTTCTGAACATAAGTTTTTGTAGCTATTGTAGAAATCAGAAATGAAAACTGAAAATATAATTGTCATCCAATCCAGACATACCAGGTCTTATATCCATTTATATTTATTTGGAATATATATTTTAATTTATATATATCTACACATTTATATGTTTTATATTTAAATTTAATTTATATATTACATATACTATATTTAATATGTATTAAATCAACATAGTTCAGAAAAAAATTCCACGTCCATGTAGTTTCACTGTTCATAATATCCAGGAAATAACATCAGCCTAAATGTTCACAAACAGACTGAGTTTAAAAGGAATGGGACAAGTAGGCAATAGAAATTTTGGAGTAGGGGCAGTTTCTGACTCTGTTCTCTGCCTTTGGATATCTTTTCCCTAGCTGACCTTCCTTCTCTGGCCTCAGTGTGAGAGGATGTGCTTAGTCCTGCTGTGACCTGAGGTGCCAAGGTGAGTTGGTACCCCTTAGGGGGACACCCAGCTTTGAAAAAAAGTAGAGGGGAGAATGTGGGAAGTGGGTATGAGGGCAAGTCTGTGTGGATAGAGGCGAAGAAGCTAGTATCCAGATGGAAAGTGATTAAACAAAATTTTTTTAAAGGGGAGAAAAAATAAACATGGCCATGATATTTGCAGAACATTGATCTGGAAATTATTATGTTAAACTAGAGAGAGACAATTCACAGGATTATTATCTCATTTTCTAGCCTAAATTAGAATGTGTTTCTCCTCTCTCTCAATCTTTGTGTGTGTGTGTGTGTGTGTGTGTGTGTGTGTCTATGTGTTAGAATACTAGACAGGATCATCATTAGACAAATTAGCTCATCTCCCTATGTCAAAGAGAAAGATAAGGCAGAATATAGCAGTGGGCCACCCTAAAAGCAACAATAAGTTGATGTGACCATAAAAGGAGTATAAGGAAGATGATATAATATTGTTGATTTTCACTTTACATTGTTAAATACCATTACAACTACTTGACTGTCTATAGTTTCTTCTCAGGATTACATTAGCTTTCATTAGTTTTTTTTTTTTTTTTTTTGCTTTTTATTTTGTTTCAATTTTGCTCTGACTTTTCAGGAACTGTGAACCAACTCTCAGCAGCTTCAATAAATTTTAATTTGTTGTTATTATTAACATTAATAATTTCTTGAAAATATATTTTGAGAAAGTTTATAGTCAGCATATGTGTATTTATGTACATATGCACCAATGTACATAACAACATTGGAAAACACATTTGTTCATCACTGGATTTAGGGAAAATTCTATATTGAATTTCTCACATTTTTATATCACAATGAGTGTGTGTGTTCTCCTTCATTTTCCTAATATAAGCAATCCACACACTTTAATCCATAAGGTTCTACCTCAGTATGGTAAAATAGACACATGTATACTGCATTACTGACCCTGAGAAGGTTATTATTTAAGAGTTTGAGTTGATCGTAGGAAGCATTTTGTGAGGCTATGGGGACAATCTGGTGAATAAAGGACTTGCCTCTGCATGCATAAGGACCTGAATTGGAATCCCCATAACTTACATAAAGCTGTGATCTCGGTGCGGCAGAGATTTGTAATCTCAGTGCTTTTATTGCAAAGTGGGAGGCAGAGATGCATAACTTCTGAATGTTCACAGCACAGGCAGTCTAGAGTCACTTTAGTCCTAAACAAAGTGGAGATAAAGATTCAACACCTTAGGTTGTCTTCTGAACTCCCACTTGTGCCTACACTAACACATAAAAATTCATCCATACACATATGCACACACAAAGGGAGAGAGACAGAGAGAGAGAGAGAGAGAGAGAGAGAGAGAGAGAGAGAGAAGCATTCCTGAACCTCTTCTACACAAACAGGTAAACAATTTTTACTTAAAATGATGTATTTTCAGGAAGAGACTTTATGTTGTCTTGGCCCTAGAAGGTATATTTGAAAGGAAGTCCTTAGTGAGTGAGGCATTCTCAGACCTGGAATGAGGGGAAGGGTATTAAGTCAGTTGAGAATACATTATAGATGAACCAAGTAGCTGTTGTCATAAAAGTACATATGAATACCAATTTATTCTTGCATTCAATGACTTGAAAACAGGATGACATTACACGATCTATGTTCTAGCCTTGATAGAGTGTCTACTTCTTCTGCATATACCTCCAACCCCTTTGCTTATTCTGAGCCTGAGAAGATCTGTAAATTTCTGAAAATTTTGAAGTTTCTGTAATTTCTATGAGGTCCCATAAATCATGCATATGGGGATATAAATAAAATTATAATTTTATGACTATTGGCATATTATTCTGTGTCAATAATGCTATGTCTCCACAACTCTGAAAATCTTAAGCTGTGGAGAGGTTTGTTTAACATTATAATTATGTTGTCAATTTTGGTCATTTAATTCAAGTGAGTCTCTGTGCATATTGTAATAATTAAAACATAGTTAAGATGATGTGGATTACTTGACGATCTGCCCATCAGGTCTAGTAGCTAGGGAAGCCCCTCTACAGTCTAAGTCATCTTGACTATGTAAAGACCCTGGGCTCTTCTGTGCAATCAAATGAATGCAAGTGGTGCTGTTCTAGTTCTCAAGTGTAGGCAGAGATGGGCAGCTTTCTCTTTCTCAGAATATTCTTGGGAAGAGTACTCCTTGTTAGAACACAGCCACCTTCCAGAAGCAGCTCTGGCCATATGGAAAGGCTACCTATCAGTACTCCTGTAATCGGCATCAGATGAAAATCTTATCCAACACCCAGCATCAACTTCCTGTCACACAGGGAGATATTTTGGACTTTCAACTCATAAAGCTTAAAAATACTTATAGAGCTTAAAAATATGTCTGCAGGGTACATGGGAGGAGTTGGAGGGAGGAAAAGAAAATGGAAAAATTATGTAATTATGAAGTGGAAGTTTCTGGATTCCTTTAAGACTCAGTTTTGTCATGTGATGTTTTGCTGGAGGTTGGCTTGTGAGAGGGCACGTGATGATTTGCTGTGAGCTTTCTCATGCAAGGGGCATGACTTTGTCCAGCTGAGAACATCTGTGGATGGACTCTGAACAGAGCTGATATATAGATGCCTATGCACAGTTAGACATTGCTTTTTGGACTGACATAGCTGTTGGATGTTCATACTTCAACACTTGACTTCACAGAGAGAAACATTGAGGAGAACTTCTCGTGGCAATCCAACTGAGTCTTGAGGCTTTCATTGATTCCATGTAGTTGCTTGGTGATGAGCCTTAGGACTGAACTGCTGGTATCCTGATGGCTGAGTCTGGTAAATCCCTGAAGATCCATGGACCCTAATCAGCAGGAAGTAGATAAAAGAGGTCTACAACCCCTTTCCCTATTAATCTTCTCCCTAAGGTCAGGAGTTTGGAAGGGAGGTAAAGGTGTTTAAGAATCCTAAATAAAGTAGATTTTGTGAAAATTCTAAGCCTACATAATTATATTTTAATCTCAATTAAAAATATTCATATTCATCAGTACGACTCCAATTAAGAAATGTTAAGTTAATGGTCCAGATACTCTGGTAATCAATGAAAAGAACCCTGAAAAAAGCAAAAGGCAAATTCAACCTATAGCTCAGATATACTACTTCCCCAAAGGACTACACATACTTCCCTACAGACACTTGCTCAGCCACGTCCAATGCCACTTTATTCCCAGTAGCTATGAAATGGGAAGCACAGGGTTGCCCTTCAACTAATGAATGGACAATGAAAATGTAGTGCAAATACACTGTGGAATAATATATGAAAATAAAGAATAATTAAACCGGAAAATTTTCAGGCAAAGGGATGAAACACTAAAAAGATCATGATGACTGATATAATCCAGACATAAAAAGACAATTTTGTGTGTTCTGTTTCCTATGAAGCACCTAACTCCAAATTTCAGATGTGTATAACTTGGATTAACCATAAAACTAGGAAAGTAAAAGTTGACCATGACAGACAAAAGGAAAAATAGAGAGGGCAGTAGCAGGTTACAGATGACTTGAAAGGGAAATCTGAAAAACATGAGGCACTTTAATTAGCGGAAGGAGAAGAATACAACAAAAGAGGTGAGGAAGGTAAAAATAGCAACAAATATGTCTGAAAAAGTCAATGCATATATATATACATATATAATCCTGAGTGTGTATGCATTCATACACCTACATACATTTATTTGTATTTAAATTATTTAAAATAAAATTTTGACATCAGGGTTGACCATGCTCACTTCAAGAGCCATAGACTAACAAAAACTTCAACACCAGCTATGAGAAACCCCCTTTGGAGGTGTTGGTAAGTGGAGTCCAAAAGATTCCTGAATATAGGTTATTGCTGTTGTCCTTGCTTGCCTTCCAGCGGTTGAAAGTAAGACCCTATTGCCCAGCAACAGCAACTGTAGAAATAATTATTCTTTCTATATTAATTAATACAGTAAATTATTAAAGCAGTAATATTCTTTAACCAGCTAGTTCCCCAATGATTGACACAGAGACTATAATTTAGTTTTAAACTGTAATCACTCTGCTGGGCAGATTCTGAGTTGCTCTAGTCTTAGTCCCTTTAAAACCCACATAAAACCTGATCACTTGCCAATTTGATGACTCCCGGGGTGGCTTTTACTCTATCAATCTGTTCTATAGCCTTCTGCTCAGATATCCCAGTGTTTACAAACTCATCTGTGTTCCTTCATGTCTCCTGGCAAAATCCTCTTTCTTCCTTTCCCTGAGTTCCTTTCTCCCTGCCAGGAAGACACGCCTTCCACTTCCTGTCTTTCTATCTAGCTGATTGGCTAATCAGCTTTTTATTGACAACTGCTATATCCACACAAGACATCCCTCCACTAGCAACTATGGATGCAATAATGGCATGCATACTTTCGTGGTTCTTAATTGGACAAAGAGGAAAATCATCCCAGGTACTGGAAAACTAACCCAAATATCGGACACCAGTGAAATCAAGGATCTTGGAATATAACTTATAACTGATACTTTACCAAACCATCTTAATTCCTAACTACATCTAATTATTTATTTTTATCGCCACATATAAGTATAGGTTTTGCCCCTTATCAAAGAAACATTTCCTTACAACAGCTAAGAGAACATTAAAGAAAATGGAAACCAGTCAAAATTCAGAGAAGAAGCGACCATGTCCCAACTGAGACATATACAATAAACTCCTAAGGCTGGAGATCATAGATGATTGGGTAGAAAGATTGTATGGAGAAACAGATAGTTTACTCCAAGATTTTATGTCCTAGAAGTGTCAGAGAAACTATTCCCATGATGTCTCATCAATAAAGCTAATCAATACAGAAGAGCCATATCATGTCTTTTAAAATATCTAAATATTCAGTCAAAGCTTCCTTGAATTTTAAGGTATAAAGAGAATAACATACACTTTCCTTTTCGCCCCCCCCCCCAAAAAAATAGAAAAGACATGGCCTGTGAAAGGGTTCATTGGTAACAACATTGGCTGCTCTTCCAGAGTACCTGAGTTCAATCCCCATCACTCATATGCCAACTCACAGCCGTCTGTAACTCTAGTCCCACAGGATCAAAGGGTATCAGGCACCCGTATAGTGCACAGATGTTCGTGCAGACAAAACACATGTAGATATAAAATAAATAAATTAGAGAAAAATTTAAAAATACCGAGAAGAAATACCCAATTGTACTGAATCAACTCACAGATTCATACTATATAAGTTACTCTGTTTGAATTTTATTTTTATGATGTATATATGTCTGTATTGATATACCTGAATTACTGAAGGTGCCCATGGAGGCCATAAGAGAATACCTGACTCCTTGGAGTTAAAATTAAAGGTGGTGAGCCACTCAACATGGGTACTAGGAAATAAATCTATAGCCTCTGAAGGAGTAGCAGGTTTCTTAACCACCAAGCCATTCCTCTAGCCTCCAATAATGAATTAATGGTATAAACTATTGAAGAGAAAAGACATAAGAGATGTTCTAGTATAAATTGTAAACCAATCATCAAATTCTCATAAAATCAAATACTGTCTTACCCTGATCTAACTATAACTTTTTACCCATTGGTTATCCTCTCTCCTTCTTTTACAATACCCTCCTTGTTCTCTGTTAATCAGCATTTGCTCATCATTTCTATGAGATCAAACTTTTAAGATTCCACATCTGAATGACATCATTCAGGACTTGTTTATTGAGCCTGGCTTATTTCACTTAACATAAGATTCTACAATCCAATTCATGTTGTTGCAATTGAGAGGTTTGTTTGTTTGTTTGTTTTTGTTTTTGTTTTTCATTTGGGTCTAAAAATCAATTATGTGTATGATAACATTTTCTCCATCCATTAAATAGTTTGGGAACAGGCTTCATTTCTTAAATGTTGTTAATGGTGCCACAATAAATATAGGAACACAGATGTCTCTTTAAGACACAAATTTTTCTCCTATGAATACATAGTCATATAGTAGTTGCATATTTAATGTTTTCTAGGAGTCTCCATAATGTTTTTCAATAGATAAGCACAATTGGCTCCAGCAATATCACAGTGACTATCACAACACTGGAATTCCCATTAGTTACAAATGAAAAGAGATGATTAAATATGAATGTTTTATTATTTGGATACTAAAGAAGGCATTGTAGAGATGAAGGGAAATGACTGCTAGATCCCAACTCTGCCTTCCTCTGCCCCTTCCCCAAACATGAGGCCACAGACTGCCAGAAGCTGAAGGCAGTTGGATGTAACTGGCACTGTGGATGCTGATATATTCTGTTCTGTGCCAGAGCACTCTCTTGGCTATAGCCACAGCACTGTTGCCCAAACAGAAGAGCTTCTGTTTTAAGGCTGAGCATGGCAGTGATTCTAGTCTTTCGCCTTCTTTTACCATTTAAATCAGTAAAACCATTTCCATATTTTGCTTTGTAAAATAGTATGAACAGAAATGATACCTATATTTACAACCTATGTGAGTTATTCAATGCTTGTAACAATTACTACAATTGAAAAAGTTACCTATCATCCTGCAATCTGGCATTTCATTGCACTGGGGTTCTTACTAAGAGGCACATTGTTTTCATTAATCCCATCACCCTTTGGGGCTTTGTTTTCTTCTCAATTCTATTTAGAGAACTAATGCACCATGTGCTAAAATCATAGCTCTGGGTACTCAGAAGCACAAAGCAGAAGTAACAGGCTGAATCAGTACTGATCTTGGAAAACACAGTCTGCTGAGACAGAAGTCTAAGAGAAAAATTGGCAAGAGTAACATGGAGAGTATCTCCGTGGGAATACCACCAAGGAAATGCTTGAGATAGAAGGTAAGTAATGGAAGGGTCCATTTTCTCAGGGGACATTTTAGAGAGATTTTGCTATCTGTCTGTCTAGATTGCTTTAAATGAAGACAGCCAAGATGTGGAAGGAATGCTCTTTGTTTTTGGAGATCTTTTGAGCTGCTAAACTTTGGACTATGAACCCAGTCATTTTTTTTTCTGCCACTGCTAATGGGAATCAAAAATACAGTTTTTCTTACTGACAAAAAAATACTTGGTATTATGTAAGTTTTCCTTGCCTCAATAAATCTTTTCATGTGTAGCTGGCTCATATTTGTTAAACCTTCAACTGTATTTACTAATAGAAGAAATTCAATGTCTGCTATATCTAATTTAAAACTAATCCCAATTCAAATATTCTGAAAAGGAATTTCAGGCAGCTTCAAATGAAATAACATTAGCAATGAGGAGGAATCACTAACAAAGTTATTCACAGTATTAATATATTTTATACTCAATTCAAACTTGGCTTCTATTATCTAAAAATCTTGGGCAAAATAGGAAACTTCAGAGAAAGCATAATCTCCTTTTATCTGAAGGAAGGTTGATATTTTTGAGGATGCAAGGAAACTTTGATTTGTTGTAAAAATGTTTAATGTTGCTAATCATATGAGGAACCTTTGAGTGACAAATGTGTAAGTCTTAGTCTTATTTAGTGATTTGCTGTGAAGAGAGAGGATGACCAAGATAACTTATAAAAGAAAGTGTTGAATTTGTGGTTTCCTTAAAGTTTCAGAAAGTGAGTACATTCCTATCATGCCTTAGAGAATGACAACAGGCAGACATGCATGGGGCAGGAATGGTAACTGAGAGCGTGCATATCATCCACAAATTTGAAACAATGAGGAGGGGAGGAAGAGAGGAACAAAAGCACAAATGAGACTGGGCCTGGCATAGACTTTTGAAACTTCAAAGCTAACCCCCAGTGACATGTAATCCTTCCCAAAACAGTTGCACCAACCAGGGTCAAATGTTCAAATATATGAGCCTATGCAAGGACATTTTCATTTACATCACCGCAAGGTGGTATTTTTACATCAGATTATACTGAGTGTGGGGAATTTTATGTTCATATATAAGATATACTGAGATAACAGCAATGATTTGAATTTGTTTTCAGAGAAAACTATATTGCTACCTATAACTTTCTATTTGTCTACAC
This sequence comes from Pachyuromys duprasi, assembly GCA_028658305.1. NCBI lineage: Eukaryota > Metazoa > Chordata > Mammalia > Rodentia > Muridae > Pachyuromys > Pachyuromys duprasi. The sequence goes on from CM053762.1 coordinate 34,033,880, forward strand.
TTAGTCAAGTGATGTGAACCGTGACTGTGCAGAACGTATTATTTTATCATTAGAAATGCCTCATCATTAGGAATGTACACAGAGTAAATCCCCCTTGTGGTGGTTAGTTTTATGTCAACTTGACATAAGCTATAGTCATCTGGGAAGAGGGAACCTCAGTTGAGAAGGTGTATCTTTCTCAAGTTAGCCTATGGGCAAACCTGTAGGAGATTTTTTGACTGATGATTGACATAGACTAGCTCACTGTAAGTGACGCTGCTACCGCTAGTCTGTTGGTATGGGTGTTATAATAAAACATCCTGAGCAAGCCATGCAGATCAAGCCAGGGAGCAATGTTCCTCTGGAGCCTTTCCTTCTGCTCCTGCCTTGAATTTCTACTGTGACGTACCTGAATGAGGGAATACAAGCTTTAAGATCAAATAAATTCATTCCTCCACAAACTACATCTGGTAGTGGTGTTCAATAACAGCAATAGAATCTCTAACCAAGGTACTAATATTAAAAAATGTGGAGTTTTCAAAAAGGCGTAGAATTAATTTGATAAAGAGTAGAATTATTAATTCTAACACAATGTAAGATGCATAATGAAATCAAATTGTCATTTTCATTATTCAGTGCTAGGAAAGCCCGATATAGATTCATCAACCTAATAATCCCCCAGATCTCCTAAATGATAAATGTACGTTCATTGCTAACTAAATTCCTAGTCTGAATTAAAACCTAACCGACCATTTTGACAAATGATCCTTCTGTAGATGGTTTATGTAATAAAAGATCTTTGCCCAAACTCCAGTTAAATCATTTTCTTAGAGGCAGGACTGCGGTATTTTCTCATTACTCTTCAGGCTGTATAAGAAGGGATTGGACACAAGTGATGAATAAATAGTTCGTGATTTATTACAACAAGGAGAGAAGACTGATATTTCACTCTTTCCTCACTGAAATGCAGACTTCATTAGTCTTCAATCAATTGCACTGTTATCACTGGTTAGGCAATTAAATGAGATCTGAGGCTATGGCAGCCCTCAGTACTCTGGTCAGTGAAGAGAAGTGCATACGTTTCACCACAGAAAGGATATGAGTATGTATGTGTATATACAATAAGATGTAAATATTGCATAAAGATACAAAGTAATTATATTCAGCTGGATGAGTAGAGAAAAAAGTTCTTTGATCAGATCAATACTGTTAGAGTAAATGTGACTTTGTTAAAACGTCACACTTTTGTTTTTTCAGCCTAAACTATATCTAATAGAAAACATTTGACCTCTTCAGAATAGCCTGCCCCCAAACTAGTCAGAATTGCTGGAATTGTTCTATTTGTGAAATGCCATTATTTTTTCTAACATGGTAAAGTATGTCTACCAGGAGGAGCTGGAATACTCTTTCACATGCCAACCTTCTTGCTTTCCTTTTGTAGAAATAAGCAAACTTTAAATGCTGCTCTTTTTTTTTTTCATCATCCTTTCTCTTTTCTAAATTCACTTTTTTACTATGGATTAATAAAGATGACTTGTAGTCCCTTTAATTACATCTTTTGCCATCTTATAACACACACATTTTCATTCTTAAACTAACATAAGACTAACAATATGAAATAATTCTCTAATTAGTTGAATCAATTTTGTACCTCTTCACAACTAGCACACAGACTTTTGCTAAGACTTCATTATTCCCCAATATGCAACTGAAAATTCAAATTTCAAATTCATACTACTTCAGAGTTTAGTTCCTCAATTCACAAGGAATCTTTTTAAATATTTTATTATCATTTATTACAATTTATTCAATTTGTGTAACATATGTGGCCTCCTCCCTCATCTCCTCCCAATCGCACCCTCCTTCCTTCTTCTCCCCCTAGGCTTCTCTCTTAGTTCACTGACAGGCGAGTTCCTCCTCCCCTTCTATTTGACCCTAACCTGGCAGGTCTCATCAGGGCTGGCTGCATTTCCTTCCTCTGTTGCCTGGTAAGACTACATCTCTCCCCTTCCCTATGGAGGGAGGTAATCAAAGAGCAGGCTACTGAGTTCATGCCACAGAAAGCCACTGCTCCCCTTACTAGGGACCCAATTAGAGACTAACTCTATGGGCTACATCTAAGCGGGGGTTTTAGGTCCTCTCCATGCATTGTCTTTGGTAGGGGTATCATTCTCTTCCGGGCCCCCAGGGCTCAGTTTTTATGGCAATCTGGTGCTCTCTCAGAAAATTAAGAATAGTGATACCTCATTATCCAGCTATACCACTCCTAGGCATATATCCAAATTATATTCAACTGTACAACAATGACATTTGCTTAACATGTTCATAGCAACTCTATTCATAATAACCAGAAGCTGGAAACAACCTAGATGTTCCTCAATAGAGAAATGGATACAGAAATTATGATACATGTACACAACAGAATATTACTCAGCTATTAAAAACAAGGAAATCATGAAATTTGCAGGCAAATGGTGGGAACTAGAAAAGATCATCTTAAGTGAGGTAACCCAAAAGCAGAAAGACACACATGGTATATACTCACTCATAAAGGGATATTAGCCACATAATATCAGATAAGCATACCAAAATCTATACTCCTAAAGAAACTAAACAAGGAAGACCCTAGGGAAGATGCTCAATCCTCATTTAGAAGGACAAATGCGATAGACTTCAGAAGCAGGAGAAGACAGGGAACAGGACAGGAGCCTACTACGGATGGCCTCTGAGAGAATCTAGTTATCAAGATATCAAACAAGAGGCTGAGACTCATAGTCAAAATATGAGCAGAGTGCACGGTATCTTATGAAAGAAGGGGCGAGAGACAGACCTGGAGAGGACAGGAGCTCCAAAAGGAGACCAACAGTACCTGAAATTCTATTGACCAGTTTGTTCTAAACTTTCTTTCAAGTAGTTTGTACTCTAAGCACATAAACTGTATCATTCATTGTTATTTTTGTTTTGAAAAAAACATCAGTTAAATTTAAACAAATGACAATAAGAACAAAAACAAAGCCCACAGTACTTTCATTGTCTCATTAGACAACTGTAATAGGTCCAAATTTACCTATATATTGTTCTTACTTCCTCAAGAAGCACAGTTCATTTCTCAATTGATTCTTTTAGAAAAATGATTCTTCTCCATAAGGAAAAGGGAGTTGTTAGTTCTAAAAGGCCTCAGGGTCCAGATGTCTATGATTTTACTGTATTTCCTCGTAACTCATGTGTAAATTGAGGTTTATAGATTTTTCTTTTCACGATTCCACCTTTTATGCTTAAATTGAAAATCTGCATCTTGAACTGAAACACAATTGGCTGTTTTGGGATCCTGCTCTGAGGACCTAAAGATGAATCCTATTGTTTTCCTTCATTTTCTCCTGATAAATGTTGACACTTTAAGTTTTGAAAATATTGGTAGTGTATGTTTTCTCAAATTTCAGAAATGTTATTTTATTTGTTAGGTTTCAAGACAGGGTTTCTCTGTGTGTAGACTTGGCTGTCCTGAATTCACTTGGTAAACCAGGCTGGCTTTGAACTTACAGAAATCTGCCTGTCTCTGCCTCCCCAAGTGATAGGATTATAGGCCACCATGCCTGGCTCCAGAAATTGTATTTTTTAGAAGTCTCAAAACTATTCACAGGTATTTGGCTTTAATAAGTTAATCTATCTAAATATGTATTCATTCATAGAAATGAAAAGATAGATCAGCACAAATGTGAATTTATTTTAAACATTTTAACATGATTTGTAGTAGAATTTTTGTTTTCTTTAAAAACTCATGTATTATGTAAACACATTTTTTTGTTTTGATCCCTAGTGTGAGATATGGGACTGCCTTAGTTTATCTATGGCTGATAATTGCCTCCTGCAGGGCATGGGTCTTTGCTAGCTGCAGAGAGTGGAATTCTGAGAACTCTGAGAGATAGAGAAGGAGAGTTTCAAGGAGACAGACTGAGGAAAAAGGAGACGGCTTGTTCATCCTGCTGCATTTGCCATTTGTTGTTGCTGGACGGCAAGATAGTCTTATTACTGAGCTTGTAATTTACCAAAACAACCTGTTGATCCTAACCAGCCATAACTAAGTCTAAAGAGGTTTACATCCTCATCTCCCTTACTAGGGAACCCACTTGGATACTGAGCTACCGTGGGCTACATCTGAGCAGGGGTTATATGTTATATCCATGCATAGTCCTTGGTTGGAGAAACAATCTCATAAAAGACCCCTGTGCCTTGATATATTTGGTCCTTGTGGAGCTCCTGTCCCATCTAGGTCATACTATCATACTAACTTTCCCTTCTTTCATATGATTTCCTGCACTCGGCTGAAGGTTTGGTTACGAGTCTCAGCATCTGCTTTGATACACTGCTAGGTAGATTCTTTCAGATGCCCTCTGTGGTAGGCTCCTGTCCTGTTACTTATTTTCTCCCACTTTCAATGTCATGAACTCAATGACTGGCTCATTGAGCTTCTCCTCCACCCCCCTCGAGGGATGAGCAGCCTTGCTAGGCCACAGATAAGGACATTGCAGCCAGTCCTGAAGTTATGGAGGAGGACCTCCCTATCATGGACTAGGAAGGGGACAGGGAAGAGATGAGAGAGGGAAGGAGGGGTTGGGAGGGAAAGAGAGACTGAGCTATGGCTGGGATACAAGTGAATCTCCTGTGATTAAAATAAACTGAAAAAAAAAAAGAGGTCTATATCCTTTTTCCCTTCTAACCTTCTTTGTTTTCTACCTGGGATAGGGTAGTTAGAAGGAAGGTAGAAGGCTTTAGGAACCCCAAAGTTGAGTTTAAAAAACAACACCTACAATGTGTAACATTAGTCTTAATAAAATGGTTACCTTAGATCTAGTCACGAGAAAGTTAGAAAATTCAAATGTGTGACATTAGTTAGAGATGTGGCAGGGTTTTTAAACTATGCCACTGTCATTTAAAATAAACAGTCAGGAGACAATTTTAGATTTAATGACAACATCAATCTGTAGACATTTACTGAATGATATTAGCTTTAATTCTACATCAAGATATCTTAATTATAAATTGTCTCCTCTTCAAATAATTTGATACTTTATTACAATGTCTATGATAGATATTAATATTCAGTATTATATTAATATTTTATGTGTGATAATGTCTTTTATCACATGTACTATGGAAAATACCTTTGACCTTAGAAACAATGGTGTTTGATTTGGAGTCCAAATAAATTGCCTCTATAATTTACTGTAATATATACAGTTTTTATATTAAAGATTCTTTGTATATTAGCGTTTATACTTGTTTGTATACAGAAACTAAAATTATTAAAATTGAAAAAATATTAATGATAAGAAAAATCATGAACCAAATCTATTAGTTCTATAATTCAGTGATTGATGGTGTTTTACATTTAGGATTTACATAATTTTCTCAGCCATCTTTGTAGAAATTACTCTAGAATTTTTATTGTATTTCATAAATGAATACTATTTCCAACATGGGCTTAAAAGTGTATACTGTTTTTCGGTATAGGTTTGGTATTTAAGCCCAGGACTACAACAAGTAAAGAATCTACCTCAGAAAAAAATAATCACTAATGAATGTCAAATTTATGGATAAATGATTTAAATTCATTTAGAGAGATAGCTAGAAAGGTATATGAACAGACTAACAGATAATTGAAGAAGGATGAGTAGATAGATGCATAGAGAGATAAGTGAAGTGAACACACCAAGCTTTACTGCACACTATCAATCCTTGTGAACCTGCTGTTATAGAACTATGCCTTCCAAACTATGTATTAGTTTCTGTCATTTAAAAAAGAGCTAATATGCTGAAATAGTTACTCAACCCTTAACACATTATTACTCCTACTAGTAGTTTTACTACCTTATGCTGTGTGTGTGTTTAGTGTAGTGTGGATACCTGCATTAAGTTCATGTTTGTGTGTATTATAAGCACAAGTATGTCTGTAGAACACAGAGGTTGGCACTGGCTTTCTTCTTCATTCACTTTCAACTTTATCTACTAAGTAGGCTCTCTTGTTGAACATGAGTGCACAGATTTAGTTAGTAAATCTGGCTAAATTATCTTGGAGATCCAGGTATGCACACCTCCATCCCTGTGCATTTGGGTTCTCTTGCTAGAGCTGCACGTACTTTATCCAGCGAGTCATTTCTTTAGCCCTATCTCTGGCACTATTGAATACAATGCTATCTAGTTTTACAAGAATTTATAATTATCTTTTTTTGTTGTTTGATTTTTGGCTTTAGGTTTTACTAGACAGGGTTTTTCTGTGTAGCCTTGGCTGTCCTGGAGTAACTTTGTAGATGAAGTTGGTCTTGAGCTCACAGAGATACGCCTGCCCCTACCTTCCCAAGTTCTGGAATTAGAGGCATGTGCCACTGTGCCTGGCTTAACTGTCATTAAAATTAACATTTGAACGCAATGACTGAGAAAGAGCTATGGTACCATTTGGATTTTGTAGAGACAGTAGTCACTTTTACATCATTGCTCCACGTGACAATAATATGTATCCAAGTGACTTTTTAGTCGTTTGGGAAGAGGAGGGTATAGATAATCCACAACCTCTTGTCTATTGGATAAAGCTGTGCTGTTTCCAATAAGTAAATGTAGATAAAATATTCTGCAATGGCAATCCACAACAATCATCAGTTATTCACAGAAGCATTTTACTGAGTTTATATGCAAGTATATAGTAAGTTTCAGTGATTTGGTATTTGTACAAATTTGATGAATTCCATAAACTAAACATAAACGTGTAACTAAAGTTCAGTTCAGGAAATTGAAACCTTTGCAGTAAGTAGAAAATTCTCATGCAGGTCTTCACCTCATGGGTATCATGGTCCAGAACTGCGCATTATACTTAAATCTTGTCTCCTTGGAAGTAATGACAGATATAACACGCAATACAAACTCTCAACAGCCAGTTTCCTTCTCATAATATTTGGAGCAATGCCCCTAATTCTAGGTGTAAATCTGACATTTCCATGTGCCAGCTGAGACAAAAATATATTCATGTTTTGTTTTGTTTGTTTTTGATAGGCAGATTAATCATGTGAGTACTAATAGCATAAAAACCTAGTAAAGTATTTTAGGGGTCATACACTTCTGAAGATTATATAGTTTCAAATATGTCTAAACTTGGTGATGCAGTTTATTTAATGCTTTCTGAAAGGAAAAAAACTCATTTTCCTTTTATCAGGGAACTATGAGAGGTTGGCTTTGTCCTGTTCACTGCTTCCTATTCTTGATTTAGTTCCTGTTCTCTTATTCTTTTTTGCTATTAGAAATTTTACCCTTTTTTTTTGCTTGCTTGTTTTTTTCCCTCTGTACCTCAGTGCTTTTACTTCTATATTATTTATTTTGCTTTGTTCTCTTTATTTTAGCCACACTGATGCTAAGTTTTTAATATCTTGTATTTTAAATGTGCACTGGGATAATTTGGGTTTTTAAATTTTTTGTAAAGTACCCATCAATCATTTTCTCATTCTTTACTGAGCCTGCATTTTTCTTCTTATTTTTTGAGTCTCTTGTATTTTCTAGATTTGTTATGAACTAATTCCCTGGTAATACTGTTCTTTACTTTTAACTGATTTCATGATGTCAGTTCATAACCAGAGTTTCTTAATTTTAGTACAATCTAACACAATTTATGACTCATATGTGAAACATTTCTATTAGTTGTCTTTGTATTTATAGACACATAATTCTAGCAATGTTTGTGTATATAATGTGAGGAAAAGATGATTTTACTTTGTTTTTAAAAGGGTATTTATCTGAACCTATAATAATGATTGAAACAGAATGCCCCCTCTTTTAATTGGATTATTGAATTTGTTGCACATCAATTGTGTTTACAGATGAATATTTCTGAATTATCATTCCTGTGCCACTTACTTGTTTATTTGCTGCAATTCCACAATGTTATAATAACTAAAGATTTTCCATATGTTTTCATATGTGGTAGTATAATTTCTCCACTTTTTAAATTTCAGTATTACTGTTCTTTGAAATATACTTTCCAATTACAGTTAGCATACACTCTGAAACTTCTGTAATTTTGACTACAATTATATTTATTTTATTCTATATATTAATTTTCTGTAGAGGACAGGAGCTCCACAAGGACCAAATATATTTGGGCACAGGGGTCTTTTCTGAGACTGTTTCTCCAACCAAGGACCATGCATGGATATAACCTACAACCCCTGCTCGGATATAGCCCATGGCAGCTCAGTATACAAGTGGGTTTCCTAGTAGGGGGAACAGGGACTGTTTCTGACATGAACTCAGTGGCTGGCTCTTTGAACCACCCTCCCCTCTTCCACAAGGAAGGAGCAGACTTGCTAGGCTACAGAGTAGAACATTGCAGCCAGTCCTGATGAGACCTAATAAGCTAGGGTCAGATGGAAGGGGAGGAGGACTTCCCCTATCAGTGGACTTAGAGAGCAGCAGGGAGGAGAGGGAGAAAGGATGGGATTGGGAGGAAATGATGGAGAGGGCTACAGCTGGGATACAATGTAAACAAACTGTAATTAACATAAAAAATAAAAAAATTAATTAAAAAATTAAACCTGTAGTCAACTTTCTTATTTTAACTTAAGTGCATTCTTCATTTCTCTTAATGATTTGTTTCATACGTACATTCCTATTTCTCATTAGAGATATATGTCAAACTCCTCAGACTCATTTCTATGTCTCTAATGATTATCAATATATTAAAATGATAGTTTTTTCCCCTAATTTCTTTTTCAGCCCTTTAGTCTTTGGTGTACAGGAGGGCTTCTGATTTTTTTGAGTTGATTTTGTATCCAGCCACTTTACTGAAGGTGTTTATCAGTTGAAGGAGTTCTCTGGTTGAATTTTGGGGTCACTCAGGTATATTATCATATCGTCTGCAAATAGTGATACTTTGACTTCTCCCTTTCCAATTTGTAACCCCTTGATCTCCTTTAGTTGTCTTATTGCTCTAGCTAGAACTTCAAGTACTATGTTGAAGAGATATGGAGACAATGGGCAAACTTGCCTAGTCCCTGATTTCAGTGGGATTGATTTGAGTTTCTCTCCATTAAGTTTGATGTTAGCTATAGGCTTGCTGTATCAATATACTATGTTTAGGTATGTGCCTTGTATCCCTAGTCTCTCCAAGTCTTTAAACATGAATGGGTGTTGGATTTTGTCGAATGCTTTTTCAGCATCTAGGGAGATGATCATGTGGTTTTTCTCCTTCAGTTTGTTTATATGGTGGAT